>JACEVL010000844.1:47500-702500 GCA_020284085.1 Aporrectodea caliginosa
AGATTTTGCAGATCTTTGACTGGTTAATGATTTTCTGTCCATCATTGATTCGTATATTACTCATCAGCTACAACAGCAAAAGACAAACAGCAACAGCATCAATCTCTTCCAATGAGAAAAAACAATCTCACTCATAAACCAAGGCTTAAAGCAACATCACTACATGCTGCAATTATTCTTACCACGAGCTCTTATAGCACACAGCAAACTTTCTATTGAACAAGTCTGACAACAAACACCGAAATTCAACAACTGAAGAAACTTAGAATTCTCACAAACTGTAAATAAATTATTGCCAATCATACAATCAAAAACTCCTTTTACAAACCTCGACCAATTTTCCATCGAGGAAAAGAGATGGCCCCGCTCCAGCCCCAACCATGAAAACACTTGGTGATGACTGCAAATCACTCCACTTGGGAACGTTCTTCAGATCATAGACCTTAGCAAACACACAACATGCAACAGATTCAACAAAACTTCCAGTTTACTCCGTCACAGCAAATGCGGCATTTTAGAATACATGACAAAAACAACTTTCTATTGCACATAATTAGCTATATTGAGATTGTTTGCTTTCATTTGAACTGGTAATGGTGAAAATCATCGGAAACAATGTAGCTGCCAGAATTTAGCTGAACAGATGACAAGACATCAGCTCAACAGAATTTATGCTCTGAGCTGATCTGCAGTTGGTAGGTCTGGGAAAATGACGCATGAGCAGGAACAAACTGCAAGGATGTAGCTAAATATAACTTATCAAATCTATTAGTAGCTAACTTAATTAATTAATTAATCTATAGGGTTAGAATAAGATAGTTATTACGAGTGGTGTTAGTTAATTCACATTCAATAAGAGACAGCCTAAATAACTGGGGAAGAAATAGATAGTCTAAATCACTGGTAACAGTAGAAAGACTAAATAATTGGGGAAGACGTAGATAGTCTCAATAACTGGGGAAAAGTTCTTCTGAAACACACATACCATTCTGCTCAACACTATATTTCAGACTCATTGTTCATTCTAACGCTCAGACTTCCAACACAAGGATCCTATTTGCAACTTCAAGCATCTTCTTTATAGCCAGAGTTGGTCTGGAAGCACATCTGAGTAGATTATCTTGGAGGGGAACTATATAAGTCCTCTAAATGAATGAATTTCAAGATAGAAAAGATACATAATGGGCTTAAATAACACCAAGTGGGACATGGTAGCCGACTGGTTGAGTGACTGTCTTGTATTTGCTCAGTGCCAGCGATTGATGCTTGCTTGATCATTAGATAGAGGTGCTTAATACATACCTGCACAATACTAATAAGAAATATAAATAATAAAAATATTACTATTAAACACTGTGCCTTGACAACCAGAAGTTCCCAACTGAATTCTACAATCAGTGTCTTTTATCAAGAAACTCTTCATAAAGAAAACAGCTGGCAGTCTTGTCTTCCCGTGTCTTTGGTTATATAAGAAATTTCACAGAGCCTGTCTTGGCTATGCACGAGACAACACTAGCATCAACATCTATAACACACAGAGCTTTTAAAGGGCTCCAACTTAAAAGCAATGAGACTCACCTTATCCATGGCTGGAAATGGACTGATGTATGGTATTCCCCCGATGTCCGACACTCGAGGATGGCCACACAAACCTTGTCAAGAAAAGACACTAATCAATGTCTCTCATATTAGACCCTTTGTGAGGTTCTTAAAAGACACCATATAAACAATCAGCGATTCTTAGTAGATTACCTTGAAGGGGCGCTATATAAATACTCCTTAATAATAATAATCAAAAACATACAATCATACCTGTACATACAAACATACATACAAGCATGCACACATACATTAAGGCACCATAAGACACATGAGAAGTTACCACAAACCATCGGTAGATGTAAACTAAACAACACAAGATTAGTTAAACATCTGGAAAGAAGAGACACTTTCAGAAGAGTGGTTAAGTACTGTCAGTGGCTAAATGACTTTTGCGTCAGATCATTCAAAGTCCGCAATAGTCTCTTTATGATAATGCAAATGACATGAATTGATAGGAATTAACATCATTATGGAAAGCAACTTGCCCTTTGCAAAGCCAGTTAAACTAATGACAAATATCCTATGTTACATTTCCCAGCCACTACCCTAGTGGCACACCGATGCCTCCCTGAGGTTTTCTCTCAGAACGCTGGTTGTATAAACAAACAGTAAAGATTTAACTTAATATAAACTTAATTTAAACAAACAATTAGTAGAAATGCTGCTTAATTGGTTCACCTGTGCATGCCAAATGAAACGGTTCTTTGGTCAGATCAGGACAGTCGACAACCGAGACCTTCGCTTCGGAAAAATTCTTCTGAAGCCCTTTCTCTAAAACTAAACATACGAGGGTAAAGGTTTACAGTGGCGCGTCCAATATAAACAAAACCAAAGGGCCTTCTCGCTACATGATTGGGACCTGGGTTGTACCTATATACTGCTGCATCAGATAGATATTGCAGACGAGAAACCAGTTAGACAATCCTTCCTTATATTTTATTTGCCTACCATGCAACAGTACACATGGAATATAATGTAATGTAATGTAATCGAACAATTATTATAGCGCCGCTCAAAATTAGCAGCACTCTCGACCGACATCAGTGCCTGGGCCAGAAACAGGTATGTCTTAAGGCGTATCCGGAACTGGGGAGGTGAGAGGGCTAGTAATTTCAGGGACTGGGGAAGACAGTTCCAAGCTGAGGGGCCAACACAGGCGAAGCTCCTGACTTGGGCCGTAGCAGAGCGCATACACGGGACAACCATAAGACCACCAGTGGAAGATTGTAGGGAGGCAGTCGTGGAAAAACATGAAACCAGAGTAGGTCTATATGCAAATGGCATGTATTGCAGCATTCCTTGCACTAGATATGTTTTCATTGGGAAGTCTTGAAAATTAAATTGTCAATGCACTTGACTTTGATTTGAATGAAGAATGGTTCTTCGATTTGCCTCATTCATTTGTGCATATTATTTTCCCCCAACATTTTCGAATTAACAGCTGAAAACATCAAAAACACTGCAAACAGCTGATTGCCATATGTTGATTGTTGGTGGGTGGTTCATGATGAATCTTGGACCGTAATCTATGACCGCAGAATCTATTGCAACTGAAGCTGTTGTTGTTACTCAACAACCTGCACTTGTAAAGCAAAATGCACTTTTATTCCGATCATCCAATCAGTCTTACCATTTGCAACCTCTTCCAACGATGGAGCGTGCAGAGGAAATCTGTCGACGCCGTATTCAGCCATAATTATTCAGATTTAATTGCACAACACAGTACGTCGGTAAAAAGAAGACTTATTATAAGGCAGGAGGTGAACTGCGATGCCCTTCGAACCGTAAACAGCGCAGAGTCCCTGGACAGAGTCCAACATCTGATCATTGATCGATCGTTGTAGGTCTTTCATCTGATTGAGCCAATCAAACAATCGAAAGGTGGCGCACCACGTGGAAATCATTTGGCGCGCTACACCAACAGTCATGTTTATCTCGTTGTTGTTGTTTTCTTGTGTTGTAAACAAGACCACATATAGTATAATATTATAGTGAACAAGACCATAATTTAAAGACCAAGACTACAGGAATTATGGGTGTACGTGATAGCGAACCAGTATCGTAACATCGACACAGTGGCGTAGCAAGGTTTTTGGGGGCCCTTGTGCAGAGCATCGGTGGTGGGCCCTCCTCTGGAACCCCCTTCGATTTAAAAAAAGCGCTGTGCAAAGAGCGCTGTTTCTTGCATCATAAAATTAATAAGGTCAGATAATCAAATTGGACAAGTCGCGAGTGTCAAGTCTAAGGTAGTCTAAGAAGAAGAATCATAAAAATTAAAACATTCGTTTGCGCACTTTCTCTTGGGCAAAAACACCCAACACTTAGGCCTACACTTTTGAAGTGTCAAGTTTTTTACATGTTCATTTTCTATTGACAACAGTGCCAGGTCGCTCAGCCGCTTTTCTGACATGGTGCTTCGTAGATAGTTTTTGATGAGCTTCAGTTTTGAAAATGATCGTTCATAATATGTCGCAAAAGTCACAGGCAAAGTCAGCCACAACATGTAGCCCTTGTAGGACGTATAGGCCTACATAACTGAATGTCGACGATAGAACAAAATAGTCTATGAGTAACAGTTGCGCAATTTCGAAGATTGTTGACCTAGTTGACAACTTCGAACGAAAGCTTGAGCAAATATGATAACAGCTGAGCTGGAAAAGCAAGCGAAATGTTGGTATCATGATTAGCTATAGGCTAACAATTCATCTGCTGCATGCAGTTTGTCGTCAGAGGCATCCAACAATGTTGAATGCAACAGAGCGCTGAACGTTGTAGCAAACAAACTAAGGCTGAGAAATCGCTGTTTGATTTGTCCACTATAATTGAGTGCGTACGCTGTTCATGTAGATTTAAATAAATAAACGAGTAGAGATTTGAGTGCCGTATATGGTAGGCAGTCGATGACTCGAAGCAACGATTCAGAAGCACTTGCTCGTTTTGATCGTTTTTGATGGTTCCACGCCATTTAAGGTCCCCGTTCAAGGACCGTACGTTCTAGCCCGAGATTTTTAGATCTCTGAAATGGGCCTGTGCCACCTTCGGGAATCGAACAGCGATCCGCATATCTCTTGCACACAGGGGCATCAGACGCAGCCTACGCTCTTACCGATGTAGCTAACTGGGCTTGGTCAAGTTGAGTTGATTACATTCTGAAAGGAAAGACCCTCTGACGGTCTGATTGCTGGGGGCCCCTGTTCCGCCGGGGGCCCTTGTGCTTTGCACAACCTGCACAACCTATTGCTACGCCACTGCATCGACACCCAAGTCGATAATCACGAAACCAAAAAAGCCAAAATCAGAAGAAAAAGGCGCAAAAGTTTCAGCATTATATTTAGCGTCAGACTTTTGTGGTAGGCTACCGTGCTTCTGTTGACAAAAATTTCCACTTTTCAATATATATATATATATATATATATATATATATATATATATTATATATATATATCGTTTTTGCTATTACATGGGGTGTGTTCGATAGTGTAGGCTAATGGTTAGGGTAGAGGTTCGTTATCTTCCCCAGGGCAGATAATTATTTGGTTCGAGATTTCTGCTCCACAAACACTCCTCGAGAGGCGCTCTATAGAAGTTTAGAAATTACGATTAGGCCTACTTATAGCCAACTCATCTATAATGATCTGAACACGTACTGTTGGTGGGAAGATAAGAGACGGCGAGGCCATGCCAGTATTTCAACGGGCATTGGTCGGGATCGCCCCATATTGGCTCTGTAATCGTAGTCGAGTATTTATATAGCGCCACTTGTTAACAGAGGCGCTCCTCTGTGCGGGTCCCATATAGAGACCTGGGCTCGAAATGGGTATGCTGGCAGAGGAGAGGACTGACTTACGCCGAGACCATAAGAAAACGAAGTCGCCAACACTTCACACCCATATGGCTGCCTCTCGGGCAAGTTCAAGGGAGTTAAGTGTTCATTTCTTCAACGTCTTTTTGCAATTAGAATATTATACGTCTTTGGTTTATATCTGCTGATTGACCTCTGACCTATATAGGTCGTCAGCGATGAGACGTCTTCGTCGTCGTCGTCGTCGTTGACACTACTACGGCCAACATGGAGACCGATGAGAAAGTAAGCAGAACCAGTTAGTCAAAGTAATGACCTGTTCTATGGGTGGCTGTCTAACCTCCTCCCAGCTGCAATGAACAATGAATAACTTAATCAGTTAATCTTCGCTTCTGTCAACTTTCCATCAACGGGTAGGTTAATATGTTGAATAGTGTTTTTACAGACTTTGGCTATTTTTGTGGAGCTGCATTAGTTCGCCATTAGACCACATAACAATATGGCCTGCAGCAGGGACTGAAGGTCGTTTTCATGTAAATACAACGCATTAAACAATTATGAAGCATAGCCTGGGATGATACCTTACTCATGAATACCCTGTGATCGACCAGGTAATCGAGGCCGAAAGCGCTAACGGCCAGAATTTGGAAATCGAAGAGCCGAAAGTAGCGTTCTGGAAAAGGCCTTTTCTCTGGTGTCAAACAGTTTCTAATCCAAAAGAAAACCATTTTAGGGATCAGCAGTTCTGCAAAGAGGAGGAAGAGGTCACCCAAACGTGGACAAGGCGTTGGATTTGCCCAATGCGGACACCAGCTTTTAACTTTAGTAAATACTGTTACTTCAGTTGGTGGCTTAAACACCAGCTGGAGACAGACAGTAAACGGCTGCATTGGATATGATTACAGTTCTTTTGCCGGTCATGGCAGTAAAGTCAGTGTCCGATTTGGGGAGGGGGGGTGTCAGGGGTTGGTCCCCAGCTTCTTTGACCTCCCTGCTTCTAGCCTTTTGCTGACCAGGAGGGGGGTTGGTTTGACCTCCTCAGATTTATTACCCACCAAACGACTCCATGATAATAATATAGTCTCCATTATGACGAATCAGCCTGATGTAGGTTGATATTGTGATACACTTTTTAAGGAGTAGGGCTATTCTTTCAGACAATGCAACAACTTGGTCCTTCTCAACCACCGTGCTTTCTTCTGCTTTCGTCACTTGGTCGCTATGACAGGCTTATTGACAGCTATTCTAATTTCGTTGCATTGAACCTGTTACTTGCTTATACAAAAAACTTTAACGAGAGAGAAATTGAAGAATGGTTGAGACTAAATTGTTGGTTAACATGAATTGTTGACACGGTTGGTCCTGTGCATTTCATGTTGAACGATTTGCACAGTTGTAGTTTAGCTGTATTGCGTTTTGTGGTTTACGTTCAAAACCGCGATCACAAAACAGCGATCGTCAAAACCGCGATCACAAAATAGCGATGCACAAAACAGCGACTGCATAAAATAGCGATCATCAAAACAGCGATTTCACAGATTTATTATAGAAAGTTTTAAATGTATCACGAAGTATAAATAATATTATAACAAATGTGTAATGTAAAATTTGAAGACTTAAATTATGTCCAATTCCACGAAAGTAGTTTAATATAGGTCCATTAGTGTAATCGCCGACGATGCTTTTTATTTTGTCTGCAGTTTCTCTGTATATTCTTAGAGATGGATTTGGTATTTGTCCTGCGATGTAGGCCTACTTAACTACAACATTTTAAGTTCAATTAAGTTCGCAATCAACGCTGTCATTTCCGCTCTCACTCCAACAACTTCAAATGATTTAGTAAAATAATAAACGCGAATTAAGTTCGCAATCAGGATCAATCAACGTACATTAGGGCCTAAATAAGTCAATCTTCGAATTTAATCGCTGTTTTGATGATCGCTATTTTATGCAGTCTCTGTTTTGTGCATCGCTATTTTGTGATCGCGGTTTTGACGATCGCGGTTTTGTGATCGCGGTTTTGAACGTAGACCCGTTTTGTTGCATGTTGCAGGTGCCAGACTGTGAGATCAGTTGGAGAGAGTGTGTGATGTTGATGTTTGACTGGTGAGCCAATGGGCCAGGTGCTGAGAAGAGTACAAGAACTGGAGCTGGAGATTGGTCGATACAGTCGCCATCACATCGTAGCCAGACAGTTTCCGGACCTGAGTCAGCTGCCACCTGAGATTGGTCTCCTGGTCCTATCCCACCTGAATGCCACAGATCTCTGCCTTGCTGCCTGCGTTTGGCAGGACCTAGGAAATGATGAAATACTTTGGCACAGGTTAGTCCGGTTATTAGCCAGAAGGTCTATGGGCAACACTTTAAATCAATTTTCTTGGACTGCCTTATTCACACCCGACTTGCCAAACCGTACACCGATAACAAAACGATAATACATTTGCTTAGCAAGTGTCTTCAGACACTCTTAGAGAATATTTTTGGTTTTAAATGTTGCTTGTAGAATAACAGTATACAGCTGCTTATAGTGTAAAAATATAAAGTACCCTTATTGGTACTTAGGTTAAGTTCACCTCTAACATGATCTGTAATTAGAATGCAGTCGGATTTTTTCTTTATCTTTGTATAGTTTCTGTGTGCATATGTTAATGAATGTGTTTTTCCGTTGATCAGCTTATGTCATAGTCAATGGCGCAACGTTTCCATCTACAACCGACCACATTCACCGGACTTTTCCTACAAAAAGCTCTACCTGCAGTTAGATGAAGCAACACTGACTTTTAATGCTGATCCTAAGTTGGTGAGCCTGTCAGAGTGCTTCTCAGTAACAAGATTCTACTCATCCAGCCTTGTCTTTGTGTTTGCATTAACATCTGATGGATGTCTTCGCCTTTCTTTGCACATTTTTCTTCTTTGTTAGTATACTTATTCATCTCTAACGTGCCATATTTTCCTGACTCCAAGTCAAGATGTTTTACATGACCTAGATCTAAGGATGCATTGCGTCGAAACGGATGATTGATGTAAGAAATTAACAACTGCCATGGTATATACATGTCAGAGTAATGTACATGTCATATACATGTAATCTACAGTGCTGAAAACGTGAATTAAAAGGAAAGGTGTATTTTCCCAGTTGAGGATGACTAATACGAGTTTTGTCTGAATATATATATATATATATATTAGACTAAATGCTGTAAATATTTGTGCAAGTTTAGCATGGCCAAAATCTCAAATATGGATGTAAACTATTGGATGTGAAAGCACTTGCACTTTAGTCTGCTGCCAGATAATAGTGTGCAATTTAAAGGCCTCTGGTCTGGTCTGGTTTTAGAGGCCACATTGCTATGTAGTTGAGGGACAAAATGACAGATATTAAATAGAAAAAGATATAATATATTAATATAATTTAATATATTGCATCTAACATTTTAATTTTTAACATTTTAATTGGACCTCTTCTTTTCTTCTCATCTAACATTTGACAAAAATCTGCTAAGTTTGTATCACTACAGATTCACTACGCCTATTGAAAGATGCAACTTGTAGTCTGGAAAATATGGTAACTCTACCGTAGCCATTTCTACATTCTGAATGCTGTACACTACTAAGAACGGTCATCGAAGGAAAAATGAAGGGGAGGAAGACAAGAGGAAGACCAAGACAGATGATGCTGGATTGGATGATGACAAACGGCTACAGGAAACTGAAAGAAGAGGCCCAACAACGAGAGAAGTGGCGACGTCGGACATTTGAACCTGCCTAACAGGCAGAGAACCACAAGACATATATATATATCGAAGAAGTGATTTGTCGCAGCCCGATGCGGTTGTCCACATTTGCTCAGTGGGTTGCTGTGATCATTTGGGGGTCTGATGTTTTCGATCCCCATTATTGCACCTCTGCATTTCAAAGGTGGTTCTTTATTGAACCACCTGCAGACGCACTGTGGGAATATCGGATAAGAACAATCTAAGAATGTTCAATCATAAAATAATCATGTGCCAACGAGGTGGCCCAAACTACATCATATACATGCATCTCCGAGAGACCATGGGCAATAAGGACACGTATCGCATTTAGCGATTGGCAAGCCTTATTGACATGTATGTCAATGTGGAGGTAGAAACTAAGCTTATCCATAATGGTTACCCATAGAATAACAGACTCATTCCTGGAATAGGAGGGGGAGATTAAGTAACTTAGACTGCGGACGCCTAATTACCATCTCTTTACATTTATTGCTATTGAGTTTAAAATTGCAAGTAAGCGCCTAATTGGCGATGTTGCTAGGGTTAAAGCATGATGTAGCTTTGACTTTGTAGCCAGGCAGGGACGCTAGTATTTATTACTATCGTCCCGTTGAACAACGTTAACAGGGCAAACAATTTTATTTCAACAGAAGTTCATGATGTGACAGTATATGTAAGAATTACATAGATGATTTCACAAAATACAGTTATTAGTGTTTCAATCTGAAGAAACATTAACATTACAACTCAATTTTGATGTTGCATCTAACATTTGACAAAAATCTGCTAAGTTTGTATCACTACAGATTCACTACGCCTATTGAAAGATGCAACTTGTAGTCTGGAAAATATGGTAACTCTACCGTAGCCATTTCTACTTTCTGAATGCTGTACATTCTGACTATAAATACACATGCATTTTAAAATCCTTTTAAGACTATTGTTTTACTCTGTCATACATTTGGTGTGGCTTTGTGATCTGTAGGGTTTAGAATATCTACTGAAGAGTCATTTGGTGGATGACAATCCAAAAGAGATTGCCAAATTTCTTCACACGTGTCGAAAACTTGATCTACAGAAAAAAAGAGAATTCCTTGCTGATAGGTAAACTTGTTGATGAGATAATGAGGGAAGTGCAGTCACTCATTCTAAGATCAGGTCTTAGATGAAATTCATTAGCGATAAGTACATGTGTGCAAATGTTTGTTTGTGGTCATGTGTACATGTAGCATGTATCAGATTGTTTGGACAGGGACTCTGAAAAGCGCTGCAACTGGACCATCAGAACATCTCAAATGAGTATGAACACGAACATCACAGTTTACCAATTATTAGATTTTACAATTTGAACAATTTGTTGTAAAACAAAATTGCCACTTTTAAAGGTCTTGGGTATTTTGTCTCCTGCTTATCTGTGATTTACGGTAATCATTTTTTGTGGTGACCAATCGGTTGAATCTTGATACTATTAAAATGAAGTGATGTCTGATTGGTGGATTACATTTCCTGATCAGAGATTCGTTTAGTAGGGGAGGAAAGTTGTACATTAAGGACGTTCACAAAGAGAGGGAGGGAAGTTGTACAAGTGTGAACAGTGGAAGTGGGTTATGCCCTTTGCAGACTTCTGCATCTGAAGTTGGTATCTCTACAGTCTACAGCCTGTGCAATAAACTGCAACGCCAGTCAGACAGCTGACAGTCTCTGTAGTGCTGTGGATGGAGTTTGTTGGTAGTTCAATATTGTGCATTGTATTACGTGTTACTGGCTACTGAGCTTCCTGTTGGAATGGGCAATGGAGGGAGGAATCTGGTTCTATGTCATCTATAGTCATAATACTAGGGCAGGATACAAGCAGACAGGGATCATCTGCATTACTAATATAATTATAAATATAATCCCATTGATATATATATATATCTATGTATATATGTATATATATATATATGTATATATATAAAGCTGTATCAACGTATCCCACCCTACACCGTGTAGTTTAGTTAGCCCTAGTGTGCATCCACAAAGAGGAAGGGAGGGTAAGTTCCGAATATGTACAAATGCGAACATGGGGAAGAAGAGGTCCAAAACAGTTAATGCTTTTCAGACACCTTTATGGATGACCCTAAACCTGTCCATTGTGTAGTTGATGTGGGCACATAGTACATGTATAGCAGTTGTAAGTAATTGAGTTATAAGCAAATAGATTTTGAAACATGTGGACGTGTAATTCTTTCAAAACACGAATCAAGTGGTTTAGATCAGATCAGATGAATAATTCTGAATTACGTGTAATGGGTACAAGTAGTTTATATTCTTATCACGGATTGTATGATAAATATTGTTTCTTTCTTTTCATTTGCAGGCAAGATATTTTGGATGAAATTGTAACATTGCAAAACTTTGAAAATCAATTCCTTCCTAACGCTCTACGCAAGTTTTTCAAAGAGACAATTCCGCCGAATGAGAGGAATGATTTTCTCAGCAACCTTGTTAAGAAGTTTTCAGAGAGGTTCTGTACATGCAATCCACAACTGAATCTTTCACAAGGTGAGCATAGTTGGGCTGATTCAAACTGGTATAAGACCTCAGAGTGCATAGTCATGTGACAGAGCTGAATTCATTCCTCATTTCACTCACAAAACCAAGTGCTCACTAGAACTCAGTTTCAGGCTGAGCACTACTGTGAGGCATACTGATGTTCAGGCCTGATAATGTCTGATGATGTTCATGGCCATCCTGCCCATCAACTTGACATGTCTCACTTGACATGTCTCAGTCTATTGAGTCTCTCTCTTCACAGCTTCATTGCTGGATGTCTTCGAATTGCCTCTCTCTTAATTCTACAAAAACTCAGTTGATCTGGCTTGGCACTCGCCAGCAGCTCCTAAAACTTGACTATGACCTCTTTTCTGAGTGATTTCCATTGTTCACGTTCTCGACTACTGTTCGTGACTTGGGTGTTACTCTTGACATACTCTTTCGTTTGCTGAACACATCTCTAGCCTCTCACAGTCTAGTTTCTATCACCTGAGACGTCTTCAAGCTGTCGGGCGATCTATGCATGCGCTCCTCCACTTTTTCCTCGGTGGTCCATGCTTTCATCTGCTCACCTATTGATAACTGCAACTCCCTACTTGTTGGTCTTCCGAAATCTCGCCTGTCACCTCTTCAATCGGTTCTAAATGCAGGTGCTCGCCTGACTGCCCACCATCCTCGCTTCTCACATATCTCAGCCTTTATGGTTGAGCATTTACACTGGCTTCCGCTTATTGCCCGTATTCGGTTTCAAGTTCGTTTTTCCTTATTTCCATAGCATTTTTGAGTCAGAATCCATGTTATCTTCGTGATCTTATCCATCGTCCTCTTTCGGCTGCCTCTTAGTTCGTTAGACCGACATGACCTCTTGGTGCCTCGGACTTGGACTGCTACTGCCCAATACCGCGCATGTGCGTCTGTTGGCCCTTTGCTCTGGAACAATCTTCCCTTTATCACTCACTCTATGATCTTAACTGGGGGTACTTCTGTCTCTGCCCGTACTCTTAAGACTTTTCTTTACTCATGGGCATTTCGCACTGGGAGCGCCTCTGATTGGATCGTACTGTGAGAGGCGCTTTAGAAATCCGTAATTACAATTACAATAATGGCAGTGCTCAGCTTGGCTTTTTGGTACTGAAATTGCTGACCTTATGAAACATGACAAATTTTGTTCATCAGTCACCAGGGCCGTTTTATCCACTAAGCACAGTAGGCACTGTGCCTAGGGCCTACGAAGATTTCAGGGGCCTACGAAAGTCTGAAAATGAGATATTGAAAAGTAAGTTTAATGACTAAATCTGACGCGAAAATGAAACAAGGAAATTTCAAATTCTTATATAATAATTTTTTAGTACTTTAGCAGGTTGCTTAGACAATGATAAGCACTGTAACTGGCCGCGACTTTTGTGGAGTTATTGTAATTTGTTGTTTGCTTGTTATGTTATGCTTACGTTTCTTTTTTCAGATACCGTGTACATAGTATGTTTTTCGCTGATCATGTTATCGGTGGATCTAACGAGCCCACACGTCAAAAACAAAATGTCGAAGAGGGAGTTCATTCGCAACACACGTCGTGCAGCAAATGGCATTACAGATGAATTCACGGGACATCTTTATGACAATGTGTATCTTGTTGGACATGTTGCACCCAAGGCATGATTTAACCGATTCCACGGAGCATTTCATAATGCAGAAACAATGTTCTATACGCTTGAGTTTGTTGACTAATTTTTTCATGCTTTTACAATGGCAGCTAATATGTTGTTATGAAATGTATGTAACCAACGTTTCTTTATCAATCATGAGTTTTAATATCTTGCTTCAGATTCTCCCTCCAAGAAACCACTATACAATATTCTGCACTAAATTTATTTGAACATCTTGTTATCTGCATGTATTCTTGTAGCTGGGAAATAAAGAGCAATAACTTTTAATACTTCTTTAATTATGTGTCATAATTGTAATTGCACATTTATATAGCACCTCTACTGAGTGGAATGGTGGCTTCATCCTGAGATCTTGAACGATACGATGGTCTTCTCTGGTGGTGACTATGACCTGGCTAGCCAGCCTACCAAATGGTGCATTGAGCCAAACCGAATTGATGGATGGAGGGGGGGTGTGTCAGTGAACTGCGCAGTATATGAAGAACAAGAGTCCTCTAGGAGAATGTTCAGGTCACCAGTAATCACCGTATGACAGCATTGAAGCGATCTAAGTGTAGAGAATGCCAGTGGAGAAGGTGAGGAGCCAGGGTGGTAGATGGCAAACAGCAACAGTGGATCACTTAGCATATGACAGGCGCATAGGGTCTCACAAGGTATGAGAACGATCTTGGCCACAAGAGCACTCTTGAAGTAGACTATGATACTTCCATAGTTGCAAACTGAATCTTCTTGTTCAGCATCCTTCAATATACTGGGGCGCGGTGGTATAGGGGTATGTTCGGGTTGCGCGTTCGAATCCACCTCAAAGCCGCCGCGTAGGGACCCTGGGCAAGTCCTTCACTCGCAATTGCTCATGCGCTTCGGCGTGAAACTCCGATTCAGCGTCCGCGCAGTAGTCGGGAGCGCCTCTGAATGGGCAATCTGGTAAGGGCGCTATAACAAGTGTTCAAATACAATACAATCCTTCATAAGCACGATTAGCCTGTGGCAACAATTTACACACGAGGATTGTGCAAGAAGAGGAATGCCACAATGATGGGCAACAACAGTCGGACTGTTAAACACAGATCAAACCCAAACTTAAATGCAACACCAGTTTAATTTTACTCATCATTGAAAACATTATTTTTACATACCACAAATTTACTGGTAATGTCTTCTGAATTGTAAACTACAAGAGGCAGAGTTTGAATTAGTTATTTTCTAAAGCCAACTGATTTCCGCTGCTGTCCAACGTAATAGCTAACTGCTTTGTCTTGCTGTCCAATTCCTCAGACTTTTCATCATTGTCTTTAAGCAGATTGGCTGCCAGAATCATCATCCAAAACACAAGCCCTAGGTCTCGATTGGAGCGAAACTTCTGTCCACAGCTTTCCGGGTCATTCAGGTTCACAGAATAAATCTAAAACAAAACCACAGACGTAACAGCATAAGAACAAAATGGTCACTGAATGCAGTTTGTCACTCACATTTCAATAAACGAATATATACAAGTCCTAATAAACTGAGCAGTCAAGTCTTCGTTAACTGAGGAGCCTATCCGAATGTCGAGACTATGAAGCTGGCTTGCCACAGGCCTAGTCTTTTAGGACTCAGCTTCAGGTGGTACCACCTGAAACAGCTTTATACTAGAAGTAAGGGTCGTCCATAAAGGACGTCAACAAAACGACCTACTTAGGACCCACCTATCCGCATTAGTCTTCCCACCTCTGCTATGTGGACATCCACTCTCCAACAGAGTACTAAGTACTTTTAGGCTATTTAGTTGATCTTCGTATATATCTTATTGTATCTATATATTTATATAGCGCCTCTTGCAGAATAACTATTCGGAGGCACTCATGAACTGTGCTATGAGGTGAGGTGGTGCATCTTTATATTGCCACATCTAATTAGCTCCAATAGGACCAATACAGTACAGAGTCTCTCTTGCCTCTGGAAGGTGGTGTTAAATGCACAGGATATATAAACCATTTAGATGCAGATGTCTGCAATGGGCATAATTCCTTCCCTCGTCACTCCTCCCCCTGTCTTTGCAGACATTCCATATGGAAATGGAACCCTGAGGTTGCATGGAACTGATTTTCCTAGGTTCAAATGATCTGGATCAATGAGAAAACTGCCAAAAGGTGCAACCGTTTATTGTTACTTCTGGTAACGTTCATTTGGAAGCGTCCTTGGAATTAACGCAATGCTTCTTCCGTTCATTTATTCATTCATTCAGACAAGTGCAAACGCCTTTCCAATTAATTTCAACTAAACAAACCAGACTGTAAAGGCTGGCAAAGTATGCCATCTTGGTAATAATTGGATTATACAAGAGAACGGGATTCCATTGACTGATCACCAACACCAACTGTCTCTTCAGTTGTTTGTAATCTTGTCCATTCCTATGAAACAACGTAGCAATACAAGAGACTCAGTGCTCATGCTCAACAAAAGTCCAACCAAAAGGGAAATATTACGTACTCGGTTGCCCTGTTTAGAAATCCTTTAACTATAGCTTTAACGTCTTTGTTGCATACATAAACGACTGACCTGATGTCCGAGGTGAGTGGTGAACAACGCAACCCCCAGGTAATAGGGCCACGTCTGATCGGTCAGATAACCGGTTGAAAGCAGACCACCAGTTATCAAAGAACTGAAACCCGTCAACCAGACTTTCGTTCCATCACCAAACCTGAGAGCAGTCGACTTGACGCCAATTAGAAGATCATCCTCTCTGTCCTAACACGATGCACAGAGCAAAGAAAACGTTAGAAACCTCAACTGTCGGTTGTACATTGACACAGCATTACTACCTAATGGCAAGACATTATACAAACTAGTGTGTGTGTGTGCGTGTGCCATGGAACTATACAAGGTCACGTACAGTATTGCACTTGGGAAGCTCAGACTGACACCAGCTCATTGCAACTTCTGTCACAAGTACAAAAGCAAATGAATCACTATTACTGCTGCCTAAAAACTAAATTTACGAAATTAATAAAGCATTCACTGAAGAAAATGTGCTATGCAGTGGATGTGCATAGGACATGCAAAGAGCAAAGAAGCCAAAAAAACGATGAAGGAGGATCAGGCAAATCGAAGACAATGAATAACTAATGTCTCATTGAATATGGCAGGATGTTGGTTTCGTCTGCAAGTTACTGCACTGAAATCCAGCCAATGACTGTCAAAGATCGATACCTCGTCTTTAAGCTAAAGGTTTACGGACATTCTGCTCTCTTCCACTCCTTAACAGATCATGTCAACACTGTTTGCCTCTCATGCTTTTACCACCTCCGTCAGCTCCTTACCATGCGCCGCAGCCTCTCCTTTCATGCTGTCACTACTTTAATTCATGCCCTTATCTGCACCAGGGTGGACTGGGGTAAAGCTACCTTTGCTGGACTTTCACTAGATAATACTTTGAAGCTTCAGTCTGTTCTGAATGCCACTGCCTGTCTTATATTGAAGTGTCCCCAGGTTTGGCCAAATAGCTTCCTTTATCTGGGATATTTTGTGCCAACTCCCCATCCAGGAGTTGTAAGATCCCGACTCTTATGCTCAATTGTCTTGTTGGTTCTGCTCCATCATACCTTAGGGACTTCAGCATTTCAGTCTCCTCGGTCCTGGGTCGTGGCAGCCTTTGGTTGGCTGCCCATGGACTCCCAACTGTCCCTCGTATGCTGCTACGTCTCAGTCCAGAAGCTTTGCCTATGTTAGACCCACCAGTTGGAACCACCTTTCTCGAGATCTGTGGCTCGAGCGCCTCACTTTGTCCCTTCCATGGATTCGCAAGCACCTGAAGTCTATTATTTGACAGTGATTTCACTTGTTTGGGTTGGGAGTGCCACTGATGAGTTTTTTCATGAAGTGGCACTTTATAAAAATTTTGTCAGATTACAATTACAAAGAGAAGGTCAAATACTGCAACTATGACAAAACTGAAGCATTTCTAAAACTGTTTCTCTCCTGTCAACATCCATTCCCATCTTCTGAGCCAAACTCTGATGCATTACACATGAATGGTTTGCTGAATTTTGACATTTATTCCTACTTATGGTAGTCACAATGTGGCAAAGTTAAAATAATAAGATTTCTGGAGACTGAAACTTTGAAACAATGTCCAAAGATAACATGGGCAAAAAACTTCTTATGTGCACTTCCACCAACCACAGCTGGTGGACTACAAACTGTAGTGGAGTCATATATGTTAATTAAGATTAAAAACCCATGGCTAGACTATCAATAACAAAGTGCAATTTCAAAATTTGTTTTCTAAGTTTAGAAACACAAATTAATCATCATAAAATTATTGGTCTCAAAATTAAGATAAACTGTATAAAATGGCAAAAAATTAAACTTAACATCCAAACATAAGAAGGCAAACTTAAATTTTAAAAAGCAACTAGTTCACTAGAAAGCCTTAAATAAAAGATAATCAACTAACAGCACTAGCCATCAAGTAGCACAATGCTTTAACTACATAAAACACAACATAGTTACTAACAACCAAAGCACTTCTGCTTATCATGCTAACATTAAGAATAAAGAGTGCTGCACTTTATGTGCAGGCTTTCAGCAACTCTTGCTCATATATTATATTTTCCATATCCATCAGGATTTTAAATTTCAGAATATCAATAAATTTTTTATATTATTGTTCAATATTTAATTAATGTCTGTGTTTACTGAGTACCGATGAAGCATAGATGAATCGCAGTTAAGCAGCGGTATTTGAAGGTTCTCAGACGGTGATCATCTTCAGGAAAGGATTGAACCCATGTTGCAAGGGAAGCATTCAAGCAACATGTCACACAAATAAAACCTACTGAAACAGGATTTAAATATTTAATTGAAATACTGCCAAATCAACTACCACTAAAACGACTGAATCAAGTAGTTAAATTTTGTCATAGCTGATCAAGGCAACTGCTTGGCTGAATAAATGAGTGTGAAGTTTTTCTTGCAATGTTGTTTCATTGGTGTCTACTTGTGTCCATCTTGTCTCTCTCTTAATTCCAGTATCACACATTTTGAGGTTACCCAATAAACTGGAGAGACCCTATAAAAGTACACATGGTTTGCTGAGGTTTATCAGTTAAAGGCCCCTTATGCTGCTTGTGGATGGTGGTGTGTCTGCCAGACTTCTACATGTAGTCTTTGAACATGGCAAAGATTTCGTAACTGGCAAAAATTCTAGACGGCAAAAATGGTGGCTACATTTTGACAAATGCTTTGAGTTTGCAAATGAATACAAGGTGACGGAGACTCGGAACCCATTTTGAGAGCAAGAGAACAACTACCGTTAGTTGGCAAGCTAGGTTTGCAACATGTGACCAGTGGAATGCTTTCTCAGCAGGCAGATTGAAAATAAACTCATTCAGAAGTAACTATCTCCAGAAGATAACATCGAACACAAAATAAATATTAAGTAAACAAAATGAATCTAAGTACAGAGCAGACCCTCTTACTCATGGTCGATAGGAGCCAAAGTTACCATGACCATTGACCACGAGGGTTTTCAAGGGATACGGAAATACAGTAGCTTATAATTCACACGAGTCTTAGTGCAGCTAGAAAGCTCAGTCTCATGTGAAACAACTTGCACGGTAGCCTGCAATGAGACAATTTTGTCCAATTACTTTGAAAGGCTACTATGCTGTCTGGTTTTAGGCAATGTGATTGTGATCTAATACCAATGTAGGTTTCTGGCCACATTAATATCTACTGTTTCCATATGTTAACTACCAAGCATATGGATTCACAGCTCTTCTCATCTTGGTGGAGACAGAGCATGTTGGCTGGCAGTGGCAGCAAGGCCACAAAGAACCAAATATATCTGGGTTACAGCTGCTACTAGGTGTGGGGAGTGGAGACAGGTGCAGCTACCATGTATATACTCGAGAATAAGTCGCCTTCAAGTATAAGTCGTCCCCTAAATTTTGGGCTGGGAAAGTCAGAAAATGTATTGACCTCAATATAAGTCGTGGCTGAAAATCACATGTCATCTGACAATGTTTGACCGCAATGTTTGACTGCTGTTAAAATGGCCATGCAAGGTGCTGTGATTGATATTTCAAACCATGTATTAAACATGCTCTATACATTTAAAGTATTGCTAAATGAATGAAATATTTGTGCACAATTTTATAAATTAAGTAATTTATGTTACATTTATTTTTATATATGTGGAGTTTGTGCTTTTGGAGTTCAAGAAATTTGTGAAATTGCCTCTAGATATCACCACCATGGCAGAAACAATTATACAGCATGGAGTATAGTAATGTAGTGTTGAGTCATCATAGTTTCTTCATATAGCACTATTCTTCAGCTTTCTTCCTTTTGGTTTCAATGCACACTTT
This sequence comes from Aporrectodea caliginosa, assembly GCA_020284085.1. NCBI lineage: Eukaryota > Metazoa > Annelida > Clitellata > Crassiclitellata > Lumbricidae > Aporrectodea > Aporrectodea caliginosa. The sequence goes on from JACEVL010000844.1 coordinate 67,209, forward strand.
TAAAATGTTGCAAGTAATGTAGTGTTGAGTCATCATAGTTTCTTCATATAGCACTATTCTTCAGCTTTCTTCCTTTTGGTTTCAATGCACACTTTTAAAATGTTGCAAGTAGAGATCAAAATTTCAGTCTATATTGCTATAAATCCTGCACTACAAAAGTCATGTGCTATAATTTTGAGCGGAGATACCTTACCTTGTGAACTTGCTGGTAAAGAAATAAGAATAAAGTCAGTTTTGTGGACACCTTGAAATTGGAAATAGAAAACTTTAATCAAATGCTCGATTTCTGCCTTCAATTTCTTTAAAAAAATTTATCAAATAGATGATTTTAATTTGCGTATAATAGAAACAGTTATGACCGTACTTAGTAAGAAATTATTGGCAAGGTGATGAGGTAAAGTAACATTTGTAAGCGGTCATTCGTCTGTTACCTCAATGGTGAACGCGTGAAATTTTTCTTTCACCCCAACTTCAAACTTTTAAAATTGTCCAAAATTTTACTGCTTATACTCGAGTATACACACGGTATATTAAGTTCACCTGCTTTGAAACTGTAGTGCCCAGCAGGGCTTTAAAAGCCAGCTGCAGCAATGGACTGTTGCCTGTACTCAGGTAGCTGTGCACAGCAGATACAGACTGTCTAAAAGCATGATGATGGAGATTGTGCACTGAGTGCAGTATATATACTGATTTTACAAAAGTTCTGCCATACAATGCTACACAGCAAATTCCTGTATTGTGTATTAAATAGGTAATTTTAAGTGAATTTGTATGTAAATAGGTTTTGTGTCAATGGAACTGCACTGTACCAGCGTAATGTGCTGATGAAAAACTTAGCTGAATGACAGTAATACATTCTGTTGCAAGAAATTTGCAAAAAGACAGTTTTCTAAAATGTGCAGAAAGAGTTCTCTAATGAAATTTAATGAGACCCTGTTACCCAGATGAAGCAACATTACGTATTAACACAAGCATACTCACCAATGGTTAGCAAACTCTTATCAAGTACACAAGAAGATAAAAGCGGAAATGATGAAAGACCAAAGAAGCCTAAAGTTCATTATAAACAGCTGCATTTGTATGGCATCGGCCTAATTAACGCCCAACTTGACTTCTTAATTCCCTTCACCTGCCATTGAAGCATTACTGGAGCAATTTCTCAGCAGATTACATTGTACCTGTACACAGCAAAAGTTGTCTGTGTTTCAGAAGCAGCACAGGAGAATTAGCAAACTGAAGTCTATTCAACTGATTGAAAATCAAAAGGTACTGGCAGGAATTTCACTCGTTTCCTTCCCACACTGACACGTGCAATGACATGACACTGGATCATCATTGTACATAGTTTAAGCTACATCCGATAGATGTTTTACCTATTCATGTTGATGTAGCAGTCAGCCTTCTTTATAATAGTTGGAAGAGTTTGACTCAACACAGCTCATTACATCTTTAACACATACAGGAGGTCACATACCCTGGATGTCGTCTTGATAGCTTGTTCAATCATATCACAATCACTTCATTCTGTCACACCTGTCGAGTCATATCTTTTGGATCCTATTGCCATCTTTCCTAAATTTGACTTCCCTCCAAATTGCAAAACTCTCAGACTTTGTCGTTGCCATAAAATTGATGCAAATGAAGAGGAAGATAATCTGGCACCTCCCTTCTGTCAATCTTTATAACAAATAGCTAATTAGCTGGCTGTGCACTTTCAGTGTACTACTACTAACTAGTTTAACTAGGCTTTAACTAGGACTTAACTTTAAACTTTAACTTTTTTTAACTTTAACTAGGTTTAACTAGGTTTTAGGTTTAACTAGGCTTCTTAAAAGGTAAATCCCTTTTAGGGCTCAGAAAGTTGTTGAACGTGCACTGCAAACTTGAGTGGGTAGATTCATATGCAATCTCACCTACTATCTTCCAACTTGCTAATCTCCCTACTTCAGTCTGCAAGTAACAGAATTCACATCTTGCTGGTCACATTGAGATCAAGAGCAACACAAGGGTATGGTGACAGCACTTGTTCTTCCTGATTTGTCTGCTGCTTTGATAATGTAGACCATCCACTTCTTTAACATTGCCTCCAGCATTGGTTTGCGTTTCTGGTCCTGCACTGAATTGGTTCTACATAATTCTGTTGGCAAATTCAAGCCCTGTACTAAAACTGCAAATACTCATCTAATGTGTTGTTAATGTGTGGCATCCTTCAGTGTTTGGCTCTTGGCCCTTATTAAATTGTCATACATGTATATTCCTGTCATGTACCCACCCACGTCTGCCAGGATATCTGTGTCGAATGCATTGGTCCATTGCATAGATTACTGTAACTCATTTTTTGCTGGTATTACAAAGTAAAATGTGCAGCAGCTCCAGGGAATTCTAAATTCTTTGGCTAGAGTTATAATTAACAAATGAGCAAATAACCCAGGGATGTACTTAAATCATTGTATTGGCTTCCTGTTCAGCAAAGAATCTATTTCAAATTGGGTTTGTAAAACACCGAACTCTGGCCAACTACAGTATTTAAATCCGTCCTTATTCCACAGTCTTCTTTCTCGCTATTCAACAACGTCATCTGACTATTCTTTCTCTCGTCATAATTAAGTAAAGCTGGAACTGTTCCTGGTCAATGAGCTTTTTCAGTTGCTGGACCCAAACGTTTGACTTTCTTTCTGCTACCTGTTAATTCTGCTCAGCCAATTGTGTCATTTTGTTCTCTGCTTAATACATCTTTTTAAAATTGCCTTTTCAGCACTATAAGCTTTCTGCTCTTGGTGGAATAATCTTTTGAATGATGATGATGACTTGGGTTTTTGTGCACCATCGGTTGATGTGCAACAGGGAACAGCACCTTAGAAATTATTAACTAATAATATAATAGAAGAGAAATGTCTGTCATGAAGTCCTGTTATGCTGATCTTCTCACTGCGTCATTCGCCAGATGGTAGCACGCATTTATTTTTTCTTAGCTCTTCTTTGCAAGTGGTTAACTGATCAATTCGGTAGATGGCAGGGGAGTGGGAGTGGAAGTGGAGCGGTGGGGAAAGGACCAGGGAGGGGAGGGGAAGTGGGAGGGTAAGGGGAGTTGGTGGTGGAGGGAATGGGGAGGGGAATAGGGAGGGGAACGGAGGGGAAGGGGTAGACGGAGAGGAGCCGAAGGGAGAGGTGGAAAGTGAATGAGAGGGAGGGAGGGGTGGCAGAGGGGAAGGGGAGTGGGAAGGGGGGGCAAGGATTGGGGAGGTAGAGGGAGATGCAGAGGCGGGAAGACGGATAGGGAAGGAGGGGAGACGAAGGAGGAGGAGAGGGACTACACTCATTTAATTTCAGTAGATGGCGCTCGTATTGTATAGCTATGAAGGTCATTTTAACCCTCTTATGATGGACAAAACGTCTAGCTAATAGTAAGATAGCTTCCAGGCAAGGACTGGATTATCTTCAAAATCATACTCATGGAATGAGTTTTGAATTTCAGTGAACTGCAGAATACATCAGAGATTCCTGCATTCTTGTTCCTATCCAGCCTGGTTGATGACTATTGTATTCAGCAACAGGTAAGATCTTCCTGACACACCCGACGATGATGCAGGCACATCAAGCTTTCTTGTGCATTGGACCAACCTTGTGGAAAAGTCTTCCATTAAACATAGGTACTACACTGTCACACACAGCTCAAAAAATATTTCCAGCCTATCAAAGTCACACCATTCTAATTCTGTTTGATGGCCATGTTTAGCACCATTAGGAGGCTCTGTTGGGTGGGGGGGGCTATCGCTTACAATTTGGCCACTGACATTCCTTCTGTGGTGGGCTCCTAGCTTATATCATCTGGACAATGCCTACTCTTCTGTGCTGCTCCAATTCGCCTCATTAATTATTTGCATCTGGCAGAAAGTTCAGAAAACTGTAATTAATAACTTTCTAAAGAAATGTTACTTTTAAATTGCAACTGAAACAGCCTGCAGTGTTTGCAATTTCTATAATAGATCTACCAGTTTTAATATTTGTATTTTGTCTGCACATATCACACATTCTGGCACAAAAGTCTAAACTTACAATAAGCTAGGTTTAGTTTGGCATAAATGCTACATTTCAATGTAGAAATATTAAAGATTTAAATTATCTTTTTATCTTTTCTGATCTTCAGTAAAGAGGCAACACAGTGCAGGCCCATTAACACGAGGTCTTTAGAGGACATAGCATGTAAACCGGACCCAAGTGTAAAACAGACTAATGCAGAAATAAGTTAACCTATTGTCTAATGAAATCCGACCGTCCATCTGTCCAACCGTCAGTCTGTTAATCCGTCCCTCCAACCGTCAGTCTGTTCATCCGTCCCTCCAACCGTCAGTCTGTTCATCCGTCCCTCCAACCGTCAGTCTGTTCATCCGTCCCTCCAACCGTCAGTCTGTTCATCCGTCCCTCCAACCGTCAGTCTGTTCATCCGTCCCTCCAACCGTCAGTCTGTTCATCCGTCCCTCCAACTGTCAGTCTGTTCATCCGTCCCTCCAACCGTCAGTCCGTTCATCCGTCCTTCCAACCGTCAGTCCGTTCATCCGTCCCTCCAACCGTCAGTCTGTTCATCCGTCCCTCCAACTGTTCATCCGTTCCTCCAACCGTCAGTCTGTTCATCCGTCCCTCCAACCGTCAGTCTGTTGATCCGTCCCTCCAACCGTCAGTCTGTTCATCCATCCCTCCAACTGTCAGTCTGTTCGTACATCCCTCCAACCATCAGTCTGTTCATACATCCCTCCAACCATCAGTCTGTTCATCCATCCCTCCAACCATCAGTCTGTTCATCCATCCCTCCAACCGTCAGTCTGTTCATCCATCCCTTCAACCGTCAGTCCGTTCATCCGTCCCTCCAACCGTCAGTCTGTTCATCCGTCCCTCCAACCGTCAGTCTGTTCATCCGTCCCTCCAACCGTCAGTCCATTCATCCGTCCCTCCAACCGTCAGTCTGTTGATCCGTCCCTCCAACCGTCAGTCTGTTCATCCATCCCTCCAACTGTCAGTCTGTTCGTACATCCCTCCAACCGTCAGTCTGTTCATCCATCCCTTCAACCGTCAGTCTGTTCATCCATCCCTCCAACCGTCAGTCTGTTCATCCGTCCCTCCAACCGCCAGTTCGTTCATCCGTCCCTCCAACCGCCAGTCCGTTCATCCGTCCCTCCAACCGCCAGTCCGTTCATGCGCGCCCCTCCAACCGTCAGTCTGTTAATCCGTCCCTCCAACCATCAGTCCGTTCATCCATCTCCTCCAACCGCCAGTCCGTTCATCCGTCCCTCCAACCGTCAGTCTGTTCATACGCCCCTCCAACCGTCAGTCCGTTCATCCATCCCTCAAACCGTCAGTCTGTTAATCCGTCCCTCCAACCGTCAGTCCGTTCATACATCCCTCAAACCGTCAGTCCGTTCATCCATCCCTCCAACCATCTGTCTGTTCATCCGTCCCTCCAACTGTCAGTCCGTTCATACATCCCTCAAACCGTCAGTCCGTCTCATCCATCCCTCCAACCATCTGTCTGTTAATCCGTCCCTCCAACCGTCAGTCCGTTCATACATCCCTCAAACCGTCAGTCCGTTCATCCATCCCTCCAACCGTCAGTCTGTTCATCCATCCCTCCAACCGTCAGTCCGTTCATCCATCCCTCCAACCGTCAGTTCGTTCATACGTCCCTCCAACCGTCAGTCTGTTAATCCGCCCCTCCAACCGTCAGTCCGTTCATCCATCCCTCCAACCGTCAGTCCATCCATTTAACCGTCCATCCAACAGTCCACCCATCCAACCAGCAGTCTGTTCATCTGACTGTCTATCCAATTATCCGTCTGCCCTAGTGTCTGTTTATCCGACCATCCATCTGGTGCGTTAACCGATATGGAGTGTTAAGTTAAGAGCTTTGGGGACATAACACCACTTTTGCATTAAGCGGAACAGCACGTTATCCAGGAATGCATTAACGAGTCCACACTGTATACCTTAAGTACACTATTTTTAACACTTTAAAGAAGGTTTAACAAAGGAAGTGCACAACAGCAACTGGCTGTGCAGTGCTGCTGATGACATTCAATAAATGCTCCAATAAAAGGGATTTTTATGGTATCTCTGACGAACTAATGGAAGACCTCACCTTAGACCATCAAGGTTAAAGTCTAATTGCATAGGATACCAATGAAAATAAGAACAGCCACATAAGAATTTTAGTTTCTTCCTTCTCTGCTAGCTACAAAAGGCTGGTATAACTCTGAGCCCTTTCTTTTTCTGTATACACCTTCGGAAGGAAACCTCCTTGAGAGCGGTTAGGTCACAAGACTTCCCAATGGCAAATAAGCAGACAGAATGGGCCATTGTGCGAATTAAGTAGTTGCAAAGACCATAAGCCACCATAAAGTTAACCGCAGTTACCGGTAACATTTCTGCTCTTATAAGTTTCAGTCGACACAAGGAAGCCTAGAAAGAACTCCATTCACCGTGTAAGTACTAGACACCATGACTGAGATTGAGTCCCACAATCGCACAGTTGTGGTGCATGTATGAGATGAAAGTGATCAATGACTTCTTCGGAAATAAACTCCACTGCAGTTAAGAAAACTGCAAACAAAAGCAACTGTCCTAGCATATAAAGAGAAAGAATTACTTAAAATAACAAAACAACACTAATAAAAGAAAGCAATTAACTAAACTGGACAGCTGTAACATCTGTTTTACTCTAGTGTATGTAAATTCCCTGTCAATTAAGCCAGATGCACATAAGGCTGATAACAATTAGCATCGACAACTGATTTTTAACTGATTAACTGATTATTCTAATCATTTGGTCATGCATTATTGAATGAAAATGACAGAGAGAGACACAATCAGAGCTACTCACTTGAAAGGCATAGATGGTGTCATAGACAAGGGTCCATGCAATGCACGAAGCATACAATGGCAATACACCCCAGTCCAACACACCACGAACTGCTGACCAACCCATAACGGCACCCCAGTTAAAAGTGAGCCCTATGAGAGACAAGAGGGAAAAGCAGTTACCTTGATTTAGAAGCTGTTAACACCTGTGTGCACAGTTTAAAATCTCATCCAGAATTTCACCCAGTTTCAACAAACAGCACGTTACTCTGGCAGCATTTGTTGTTAAGTAAGCAGATGATGACAATAGGTTTAGCGCTAACTAACAACATCCGGGCAACGTTCAGAGATGACTTCACAGTCAACGAAAGGGATGACAAACTGAAAGCATTGTCACACGGACTACATCTGAAAAGTTTCAGCTGTAAACACTTACTTGTTTTCAGTTGATTACAGAAATAAACTTAGCCAAAAAAGCCAATAACACTTAAATCCAAACAACAGTACAGTAATGCATGCAGAAATCAAAGTATCATTTCTTAACATGATCAGCAAAATACAAAAGAGAACCCATTTCAGGAATCATCTGCACGCTCAATTCATATTCAGCCGATAAGCAAAAATTTTCCAATAAATTGGTATTGCATCTCCAAAGTAAAATTTCTTGTTCTTCTTGCTAATTTTGTGTATAGATGGCAAAGGGACAATTCCTGAAACAGTAAATATAAAATTAGTTAATGACCAAGTAGAGCCACCTAGCAAGTGCCACAGCAGACTAGAGTCGTAGCTACAAGCATGCAAAGTCTGTAGACAAAAAACAGAATGATATTTCTCTGGTGCCCTGACGTGTCAACTGCTCCTCCGGGTTCTGACCTGGTGTGCATAAATTGTGTCATAGGTGACCGTCCAGAGTACACCAGAGACGTAGAGGGCAAGACATGGCCAGTCCATGCAGCCATTGATTGCGGACCAAGCGATCATTATGCCCCAGTTTGTTGTTATTCCTAACAACAAAGTCATATCATATCTGGATGTTACAAGCACTGTTTATTACCGGTTCTTCTTCTCGTCTCATGAATAACACTCAAAGGAACTGTGGCAATAGCAGCAGCAGCAGCAAACAGCAGCAACGTAAAACTTCCTCAGCCATTAGCCTAGTATTAACGAGAGCAAAATACCTACACAGGAAAACCTTATTCACAAAATTCATAATGGCACCAGATACCATCGTCCAGATTTAAAGCTCTTCACAACCATTAGTAGCCTGCAGAACGTGATAAGACCGAAATTTCAGTTTTCAGATATGTTAAGTAAATAATTAATTATTTAGGAAATCTCTGCACCTATGAAGAAATACATCTATGAAAGCCTGAAAAATTTTTTGGCATAAAGAGAGCGGTCCTAGAGGATAAGGATGCACACCTACTAGGAATTACATCACCATTAAAATTCTGCAGATGCCGACACTTCCAACATTGCATTAGGAAATGTCTCTACAATTTCTGTAATCTGAAATTCATTGTTAATTACACCTAAATCTTTCTTTTAATACAGAATTCCACAACTGAGTCTCATATGATCAAAGCCCTTCGATATTCTTTTGCCAATTCCTTCATTATACGGTTGTACAGACAAACATCTCAACATTCAGACAGCCTACAGCCAGAAAATTTTTAACTTTTATGATGAGCTCAGCCAAATCAATGCACACAGCAGAGTTTCAGAGGTAAGGACCATATATTACGGCCAGCAGATTCTCCCACAGAGCAATAAAGTCTATATGAAAGGACAGTTCTGCTCTCTCACACTTTCACACCCATAGGTCAACCAGGATGGTGATAACCATGGCCAATAGAAAACTGGAGACAGTTAGGCATATATCCTGCAGGCAACCATGTCCCAAAAACCTAATAATAATTACAACCTTATGCTACTTAGTAGATGCTTATGAAGTACTTAAAATCTAAAGCAACAACTAATTTCTCTATAAATGACTGTAGCAATGGCACTTTACTATTTACCACTCAGCAAAAAACATTATCAACCTAAGAACTGTCATCTTAACTATAGTGGGTGGCACTATGGCTCAGCACCAGATCAAGTTGTTGGGACTGCTGACTGTTGTTGGTCTCTAAGAGACCCTTCAACCCTGGAAATCCACTGTCTCTATACAGACATGTAGACAAGTGTGTTACCCTTTTTCTTGTCTACAGTATTTCTCGCAGCCAAGAAAAAAGTTACATAGAGCACACACCACAACTCATGGCAAGATAGTCACACAATGTAGCAGATGGCATCAACGACAACACCTAGACAACTGTAGGTTACTCTAGTCTCTTCACACCATCAGTTATAAATACAAGTCACAATTTGCCTGGGATTCAGTATGATTCCTTGATTCATTCCCACGTGTAGACTATCTGCATACATTGGCAATATAAGAATCAAAACAAAATGAACTGTCACAGGAAATACGGTTGAGTAGCCAGAGTCACCCAGACAAGTATGTTTCCTTAAAGGATAAACTACATCCAACGGTAGGTTGGCCTTATTCAGACCCCCGTTCAGTATGACTGATTCATTATGTAAATGTACACATTTTTTACAGTGACCACATGGCCTCAACCCTGTTCAGTTTTCAATGAATTGATTAAGTGAGATCGTTCACCACTGCTGCCCGTCTGAATGGGTGCCATACCATTTAAGGTCCTCCCCCTGTACGGACCATGCTACCCCAAGATTCAAAACTCTGAAATAAAGGACCACCACCGGTATGTGAACCAGCATCTCATGTACAGAAGCGCCTTGACCTGCATTCTAACCAATGTAGCTAACGAGGCCAGCGACTCAAGTCATGACCCAAATCATTCAGACTTTCTGACACATTCACTTGGCTCTGACACTGTCTCCAAATGACTTCACTGTCTACCCTCCAGCATCCCTTTCCTGGAAGCACCCAGTTTGGCTGCTGGGGACATGACAGCTATTTCAACATGGACAGACAATTGGGCATCATCTTCAACCTATACCTCATTCGTTACCTCAACTTACGTTGTCACCAATCTAATTCTCTCAATCCAGTGACTCAGGTTAGTATCTCAGAGACAATTTTTGCTATGTGGTTTTCGCCTGATATTTGTCAATAAATGAAATTGATTGATTGGAAGGTGATTAACCAATCCCTCAAATCTGGTCTGTACTAAACCTTTATCGACTGGTCACCATGCACTGCACACTATGGCACACATTGTCAACACGTCTTTCAGCAAACTCATTTCAATGGCGGACTACTGGCTTTTCATCTCACGGATAATAACTCTTGCAACTGCCTGTGATATAATCTGCCTGGCAAAGACACTGTTTGCCTAGGTCAGTACTGCAGTAAAACAATGCCTTCTCTAGTTTTTATTCTAACATAGGTTGCCTTCGCAGTCTACATTTCTCCTGTCTCCTACGTTTCACATCATCTAAGACAATCACATCATCAGAATCACGTGAAGATTTCATGTACAATTTTACATACATGTACCTTTAGTGTGCAAAAACAAAGATCAAAATTTTAAAAAATTTAAATTTATTTTTATCGAAGCATGAAACAAAAGGTGTTAGAACACCAGTCCATTAATTCAGAATCTATTCAATTCAATTCAAGACTTTCAAGACTGCATCTAAACCAGGGGTGAACCCGTCCCCAGAAAATTTTGCAAAACTAAATCTTAAAATTTTTGCAAAACTAAATCTTAAAATTTTTGCAAAACTAATAAATCTTAAAATTTTTGCAAAACTAAATCTTAAATGGTTCATTTTTAGCATACAAAAGTCTTAATTTTATTTTGATCTTCATTATCAAAACCTCTATAGCAGAGTGAGGATTTTGTATTGACTGGCTTGTTGCTAGCACAGCAATGTCATTTCACTTCATACACGGTGAAATATGACAAATTTGAACTCTTATTCTCAAATTGTGTAGTCTTAAGGCAAGGCTCCGCAGGCCAGAAAAACATCGTCAGTGGGCCAGAAATGGCCCGCAGGCCGGACTTTTGACACCCCTGATTTAAACTAATTCACTGGCTCATACTATACATGCTGACTTGGCACTGCATAACAACAGCTATGGTTGCTATTTTAAACTAGGAAACAAACAGCAAGATGACAATGACCCTCTGATTCTGTTCCTCTGTGGAGCTTTAGTCCATAAATGGATATTTATAGGAATTTCTGGTCTAAGTTTGTCAGCAACTGTCAACATCCATGAAAACAGGCATTACAATTTTTAAAAAAATTAAAAAGAAGATGTTCACAAAGATGTTGCCAATGATTATAAATACATAATTAAGCTCAAAAACTAGTTTAATTATTGTTCTCATTGATATAAGGTGCTTCAATCTCAATTGCAAATTGCAAATGAAACTTCTTTTCATCTGAAGACCATCAGTTTGCATTAAATTAAGTTTGGCCCTAATCGAACTCTATTCGTCCTATGACTCCTATCTTATAAACAGGGAAGGAAGTTACATGAATATTGGGTACTTTTCCTGAGCTGCAGACCATCGGAGTGGTCCACAGACCATACACTGAGGATCATCGGTCTAGTATTAGCACACTGGACTGTCAACAATTCCCTTCCAATTTCTGCTCCAGAGGAGTCCCTAGCAAACTCTGCTGTAAAGAGAGTACATACTGACAGTACACTGTTGGTACGAAGGGGCAGAGAGGCTAAGACTTCTGACCCATGGCTGCCCTTCACGGATGGACTGCTCTTCTTCTATTCACAGATAAAAGAAAACCGAAAACCCAAGGAGATTCAGCAAGATCAAACAAAAGCCTTTGTTATGCAGTGCCAAGTAAGTACAATCCGGATATTTACAAAGCAGAGACCAATGTAAACCATGCTACACGACAAGTGATGATGCCGACAGTTCATTCATATAACTTAACAGGAACTATAAGCAGACTGTCAGATAAGTGCGACACTAATGACCCTGATTGCCCAATCATTCTTTCCTTACATTTGAATTATGACCACTGACACTGTCCGTCATCATTCGTCATCCTCCTCAATGCAACTCTGTCCAGAAACTCTGAATTTTGTGTCAACTGTTCACTCTGAATGGGTCACTTGGGCTCTTTGAGTGTGTGGGGCCCAATGCCCATCAGTGGTCACTCTTCTACTTACCTGAGTATTGTTCACTTGCTAATCAATGTTTTCTTTTTAACCTCCTTAGCGTTAACCCCGAACGTTACTCGGGCCGGGAATTCTATGCAAAAGCGGTTAACCCCGAGTCACGTTCGGGCTCATACATACATACATACACATATATAAATACATATATACCTACATAATTATATATAATTATACCTACACATGTATATATTTACACACATAGATGTATATGTACATATATATACATACATACATACATACATACATACATACATACATACATATACATACATAATTATATATAATTATACCTACACATGTATATATTTACACACATAGATGTATATGTACATATATATACATACATACATACATACATACATATATATACATATATAAATACATATATACCTACATAATTATATATAATTATACCTACACATGTATATATTTACACACATAGATGTATATGTACATATATATATATATATACATACATACATACATACATACATACATATATCTGTATATATATATATATACATATATATATACATATGTAAATTTATACATGTATTTGTACATATATACATATGTATATATGTAAATGTATGCATATATGGCTATGCATGTTTACATATACAAAATTACACATATATACCTACACATGTATATTCATGCATATACATGCATACGTAAAACAATGCAACGTTTTTTGGCTCGTTTTTCTGGGAGAAAATGAAACGCTAAGGAGGTTAATGACCTTAATATAATTTTGGCTACTGTATGTTGCGCTGCCTTTTCAGGTACTTAAAGTGCTATATTTGATGTGTTGGATACCTGAAAAACCAACCAATAATAGACCTGGTAGTGGGCACCAGGTGGCTCAGGCACTCGCCCCCCCCCCCCCAAGGGTGGGGCCCGAGTCCTACATCACGACCCGGCCAAAGAAGCACACCGATTATATGAAGAAGATTGTTTTACTAGTCATGGACTTCTGAAAATGCTATTAATAATGGCCGTTGTCTCTCACTTTTAAGCCATGGGATAATGGACTGGGGTATCCGGGCATATTTTACCAAACTTTTGAAACCTCTAACAAGATTAACTTTGAAAATCTGCAGAAACTTAAAAACATCTAACTTTTATTAAAGAACATAAACAGATCCAGTTCTATACGAATGAAACAAATATGAAAAGATGATGACGGGATCTTTTAGCAGTATACTGTAATTCTCTCACAAGTCACATTTTCACAAACAATCTTGAACAAACAGCAACAAAAAAGAACAAGAAAAACAGCAATGCTCGCTGACACAAGGTGCAAGTTGGTATGACCACTGAACAGACCAGGTGAGTCTAAACTTACATTGTTCTCTACAACAACTGGTATATAATTAGACATATCCATGCAGACATATATAGCAAAGTCTAGCAACTGAACGCAAGAGACAAATAAATTATCCGAACAGAACCATCAGAAAAAGAATTCAAGCAGTTCTGTCTCTGAACAAGCATCACTATAGTATACAGAGGATACATCGACACACACATCGCATAACCTACCAAATGTCTCCATCTTTAGGCTAAACATAACTACATCACAGATCCATTACCATGCAGTTGTTGGGGGCCAAAACCACGTGTCAATGGACCGCTAACTAACAAGACCATGCTCAAATATATGGTAGTAAATGATTTAAATAAGTCTTTGTTGTCTGATGCAAAGACAGTTCCACTGTAGCCTGCAGTCAGATGGATTTGGCCAAGTATATTGAAAGGCCACATTGTGGTCTGTTTATGGGCAAAAGTGACTGTGATTTAATACCAGACAATTTATGTTTTGAGCCACAGTACTATCTACTGGTTCCCGACATTATTCCAAAGCATGAAGTGCTGGGATTGAACTGCCAAGCATACAATTTGTCTCCTACAACTGCCCCTAGGTGTGTCAAGTGTGGAAACAAGTGCAGCTGTATATTAAGTTCATCTACTCTGGAAATATACCCAGTGGCAGTGGCATAAAAAAGGGTTATAGCGCCCAGGGCCAAGAGTTGATGACTGCACCCCTTTTAATTTCTTGCTGACGTTTAATCTTGTCATAGAACTGTGTACCAGTGAAAGCAAATTTTGCGCTCCCTTGTGCTGCCCCTGTTACACCACTTAATATACCACTCTATGCGGGGCTTAAAGCCAGTTGCTGCTAATAATAGTTGCTCTAAGTTGCTCTATCTGTAGGCATGCAGCTGCGCACAGTCGACACACAGCAACTTCCTGTACCTTGTGTTGGGAGCCATGGTATAATGGCACATTAAGCAGATTCGTGCATAAACAGGCCACAAGTCAATGGATTTCCACTGTACCAGATGCTGTTCACAGAAAGATGTACAGGTACAAAGTGGGATTAGCAGATGGCCAGTCACAGTCAGGTCAAACAAGTAAATAGATCACAAGTCATGACCAACATACCAGTATATACTTTCTGGTTTCTCGTCTCTGGTCAATGGTCATATCTGAAACTAGAACTGTTCTTGCTGAACAAGATTTTTCAGTTGCTGGACCTAGATTTCGGAATGCCATCGTGCATAGATCTGTTGGTTCTGCTCTGTGTCAATTGTGCCATTTACTACATCAGACACTCTTATGCTGACCTCAATACAACTTGGTTTTGGTGCCTGCCATCAATTGATGCCTCCTCTGTCATTATACACCAGAACTACGGAAGTCACTAATGATAAATATTTTACAATGATAAATATTTTACACAAAAGAAACCACAGACAGAAAGAACAATAGAAACATTCAATCAAACTCCTTTCAAAAGAAGACGAACAAACAGACAGTTCAGATGTTCATGCATATGTCGTCTGATCTCTTGAGTCGCTAAATGATCTTCACGGAACATCTTCCTCTTCTCACTCAACAACTGTGCACATGTCACAAAATTCAGATCATGATGTTGTTCATAAACGGGTATGGACCCCAAAGAAGTCAGTAGCTGAATCATTCATGTCTGTCTGTCTGTCTGTCTGTCTGTCTGCCTGCCTGCTTAGCAATGTGCCCAATACATAACATAAGTCAATGAAATGGCCATTTGTCCTATTTGAGTTTCCAGCATGGCCATCCACAAGCTCTTGCAGCGCTTAAGAGAAGGCAAACCAAGTCATAGGGCACCTCAACAATTCATCACATCAGACCATCCGGAAAACAAATGCTCATCCATGTTGTATCACATGACATAGAAGACAACCAATTTATCAAGACAACATAAAGAAACGAGGGTCTGCAAGACAACAACCCAAGAGACCCAGATCAGAAACTTACAAGGGCAAAAGTGGACAAAATGTAGGCAAAATGAAAAAGAAGACAGTTGAAATTGCATCATATGCTCTGCGATGAAGTAGTTGTTCCTAGTTTCATGGGCTTGCTTGGCTATTAGGCAGCACCGTGCCTTTTCGGCTGTGGGCCCTTCCATCTGTAATGACCTCCCGCTTGAGCTCTGCTCCTTACATGTAGTCCACCCGGCAGGGTTTTACTGGTAGCAATCCTGAGTAGGTTTTTGAAGGGGTGCTATATAAATGCTGAATCAATGAATGCAGAATCCTGCAAATGCACACCTAAAATAATAGGTTATATTGGTTATTTTAGAAAATGGTTAGCATGCTCCTGTGTTTCACATGTGACATAAATACCACATGTACCAGGTATATGTTTAGGTATAACTGGAGAGACGTATATATCTGAGTCATTACATACATATATACATACGTATATGCATGTATCTGATCTGACATATACATATGTATGTGCCTGATAGTGATATTACAGAACATGCATCGTAATTAGATTAATTCTGGTAATCACAAATGATCGCAGATTAGTTCATTCCAGTTTAGAATGAGATCTAAACATGGTATTTGAAATGGCATATGGTAAATTTTTAGTGTCAGTACACCTGTCCATGCCACACTAATTATAAGGTTGGATATTCTCAGAAAACACAGATCTCTGATTTAGACAAATTCCAGTAACTCTCATCATCATCAGTTCCTCACACTTTCTGGCAGTGATCGGTACAAATGAATATTTCATATTACAGTGAAAGACATTTTGAATTGCTAGAAAGCAGACAGGTAAGAATTTCCAAATGACGACCGCAGCTGGGGCGGTAATTATGAGCCTATCTTAACTCTTAGTCGCAGACTAAATAGGGCTAGTTGCGACTAGCGGTTATTTCGGTATTCATGAAGACGTCTAAACCCGTTAAGTCAGTGTAAATGACGACTAGCGCTAGTCGACCTGTGAGGGTGGTGTAAGTTGCCTAGTCGCTGTCTTAGCGGATAAACAACATGGCGACCTTCGCGATTCGTCCACTTCGACGAAGTTTAAGCTGTCAAAGAGTGTTTTAGAGGCACCAGAGTTCACTCCGCTGTTTGTTGGACGATGAACTGAATTATGCTTTTCGTTTTAGCCATCAAAAATGCCATTGATTTTGTGTGACAAGACGCATGACGATCGCATTTAATGGTCATTGGGCCGCCGTAGAAATTTCCTGTCTTCGGCAATGCAGGTAGGTCTTCCATTGACCGCCTATTTATACATCCTGTGCATGCGCGATAACTTTAACCACATACATATTGGGAAAACCCAACATTTTAGTGCGATTATCATAGCTGCCGACTAACTAGTCGAACCCCAAGTACGCCTCGTGCATACCGGTTGTATAGTCGGCAACTAACTAGTCGCAACTAAGCTCTAGTTGCGATTAAGCTACGACACTGCTCATAATTACCGCCCCTGGTCACCTGAGTTCTGCTCTAGCCATGCATAAACCATACAGCAGACTGATGTTTCCAATAACTGCCAGCTTCAATCAATCAATCAATCAATGAAACTTAATATAGCGCCCCTTCAAGATATCTACTCAGAGGCGCTCCCGGCCCAACCACGGCTGAAAAGAATAATTTTCAGAGAGGTATAAAATGCAGGTGAAGAGTTCCTAGGTAAGAGACGGAGCTCAAGAGGAAGCCCATTCCAGATACTCGGTCCCACAACCGAGAAGGCCCGATGTTGCATTGTAGAAGTGTGTGCAAATGGGACACTCAGGTCACCGCGGACTGCAGAGCGAAGGGGTCGGCGGCCAATATTGGCAGAGATAGAGCGACATAGCTCCTGCAGATAAGCAGATGCGGTGCCAACGAGGCTACGCCAAACGAAGGCAGAGACCCTAAATGAGATGCGTTGTGGTAGTGGCAGCCAGTGCAGGACATCCCGCATATAGTCGGATACATGACCCGACTTAGGAATGCCACCAATCAGTCGAGCAGCCGGGCGCAAAACTCGCTCCAAGCGCCCTATCTGATTCTGAGGAAGGCCAACATATAGAGAGGAACAATAGTCAAGGCGACTGGCAACGAAGGCGTGAACTAGAGTAGCTGCAGCGCTGGGGGTAAGAGTGTGAGATATTACTCGCAGTTGGCGCAGCTGGTAAAAACAGCTACGAGAGACAGAGTTGATCCAAAACAGCCGTGTCGAACCGGTGTGTCAACACACCGAAGCGCCACGTGACATATGGTTATAATGCACAAACACCTCCTAATTTTCGTCACTTGTTTCCTCAAAGCACTGGGGACAAGAAGTCTTGTTAACACGATGCATATTAAGCTAATCATAAAAATCAGGTGGCTCGACAATTCACAGTCTTTTTGCAATGTCTCCTAGATTCCTGTTTGACAAGACACAAATGCTACTACTGCAACATTATCTTCCATTGAGGTTTGTTTCAAGACACACTTTTCTTACAATTCATTACATTACATTATGATTCTTACTTACCAGTTGACTAGCAACCAATCTACCAAAGAATCTCAGAAATCTATAAGAGGTCCACTCCACTGACTTCCTGTCTCAGAATTAATAAATGAATGCTGTAAAGAAGATATAGAATGAAGGGGTTTTATCAGCATCTGGCATAGTTGTGAAAAGCACTTTGCCAAGTTATGACTCAGCAGAAACCATTAATAGTGACATTGAAACCTCAGGGTATCTGAGGATTCAATGTCCCCAGATGTAAAAAAATCCTACAAAATCAGTTAACTGTAATCCACAGTAGTTGCTTAACGTTAATGCCAATCACTGTCCTCAATAAAAGTTCGATGATCTTGACTCACTAATGCACTAACAGCTAAATATCAACTGATTCCCTCAAAATGAAACCAAATTCAACAGAAATCACAAAAGAACTACAGGAAAATAATCACAGATGACATAGCCATTCCAGATTATCATTAATACTCCCAACGGTTCTTTCCTATCCTACTAACGGGATTATACTTACCTTGGGTGAAAACTATTTAAGAATATAATATATGGAAGTATAATAAGAAAACATAAACTGAACTAACTACTAAATATAATCGATAATAGAGACTAAGATGGCAAAAGAAGTGGAAAAGAGAAGTTGGACTTACCAAGGAATGCCTGAGGCCAATAGGTCACTCGTTTCATGAGTGGATAGATGATACATGGAATCATAGAGCAAACACCGAGTGCTATGCTGCAATTTTATTAAGAAACCCATTTAATACAGTTTACATGTATACGCACCATCTGCACATACAACATCTCAAACAGCCAACCAGAAAAGTACATTAGAATAAACACTCTTCATTTTACTCCATCAACTTTCTCTATCCGCAATGAACCTTGATGCAGTGGCTCTCCCTTTTCCAGTCCTCTCTCTGCATAGGTTCACTTTACCCATTCCCACTACCAAGTCATTTGAGGTGCTGGCTGCTTCCCTCAGTTCTGGCAAATAAACAGGCATTGCTTGTGAACCTTCCTTGACTGGCTTTGAGCAAATACTCAATTTCCTCTCCCACTGAAATAGCTATTATGGGTGACTTTAATATTTGTGCTCATGTAGCCATTCATTGCTCTTCAGCATTTCTTGATAAATTGCAAGTGATTGACTTGAAACATCTCATCACCTTTCCTTTGGTAACAAATGCCATACCCTGGATGACGTCCTGATAACCCATTCTGAGGCACAACTGTTTCACTCTTCTGTAATCCTGTTGATGTGTCATATCTTTTGGAAAATAATGCCAACTTTTCAAAATCTGAGGTCTCATTTAAACCATCTCCAAATCGCAAAACTCTTAAGATTTTGCCCTTGGCATAAAACTAATGTAAATAAAAAGAAAGATAATCTTTCACTCCTTAATATGTCTATCTCCATAACAAACAGCTAATGAGCAATTTGGTCATATCTAATTAAGTTTTGGTCTGCAAAGGCTCATCAGTCACTTTAGGCTCGTCTAGGCTTGCCTAGCTTGCTTAGAGTAACACAGGGAGGAAATCCGATCGACGTATTCACTGATCGTAGATTCGGAACCGACCTGGGCTGATGAACCAAAGTCCTCCGTGTCCACCTTCAAGTGGTGCAGACTGTTAGTACCCTCCTTATTGGGTAGGGGAACGAACGGGCACGGCAGGCAAAACCAGGGGAAGGCAATGGCAAACCACCCCTGTTAACATGCCAAGAAAACCTTTATGAATCAAGCAAATTCAAACAAAGCATTAGTCGCAGATGGTGAGACTCCCAGGCCGGAGTGCGACTCAACAGCTACTGGGAAAGAGCAAGATGGAGGGTTGAAAGCATTCCAGTCTAATGAAGCAACAGGACAAAAGCCGAAAGGAGGTTCTGTGGCGGATCGTACTGGAAAGCAAAGACTCGTCCTGAGCTGCAAAAAGAAGATGAAAATAGGAACATGGAATGTTCGTAGTATGCAGAGCGGAAAGATGGATATCATTCAGAGAGAGATGGAACGACTTGAAATATCAGTCATGGGGTTAAGCGAAACAAGATGGAAAGGACAAGGTCATTTCAACTGGAATGGTTATAGGATAATAATGTCGGGTCAAAAAGAAAAAGGAAGAAGTGGGGTAGCAATTATGTGTGATAGAATAAGTGCAAATGCAATAATGGGTTATGATACAGTGAGTGACAGAATCTTGAGCGTAAGATTTCGAGGAAAGAAAGTTAACACAACAATCATACAGATATATGCACCAACATCAATGGCGACTGAAGAAGAGCATGAAAGCTTTTATAATGAATTACAAAGTATAATTGATAAAACCCATAAAGGAGATGTAGTAATGGTCATTGGTGACTTCAATGCAAAGGTGGGAAAATATAATGGAGGAGGGGGAGACACGATAGGAGGTCATGGGTTGGGAGAGCAAAACCATGCAGGAGAGAGATTAGTGGATTTTTGTGAAGGAAACAGCCTGAGAATAATGAATACATGGTTTGAACAGCCAAAAAGAAGGTTGTACACGTGGACTTCACCGGATGGTAAACACAGGAACCAGATTGATTACATACTGATAAATAAAAGATGGAAAAGCACGATAAGGGATGTGAGAACAAAACCAGGTGCGGACTGTGGAACTGATCATGAATTACTAGTGGCAACAGTGCAAATGAAATTTAAAAAACTAAAAACAGGAGAAAGATTGATCACATACGACTGCAAGGAAATATCACAGGAATACAGAGTAGAAATAAGGAATAGATTTGAAATATTGGAGAGGGATGATGCGGAAACAGAGGAGGTTGAGAACAATTTATGGGAAAAGACAAAGGAAGCGATCTTAGAAACTGCGGAGAAATATATTCCGAAGAAAAGAAAATCCAAAACAACTCCTTGGCTATCGAAAGAAGCTATCAACATAGCCATGGACAGAAGGGAAGCAAAAAGAGAAGGAGATAAAGATAAAGTAAGAAAACTGAATAGAGCATTCCAAAAACAAGCACGCATGGACAAAGAAAAACATCTAAATGAATTATGCAAAGAAATGGAGGATGAGGGAAGAAAAGGAAGAACTAAAACAATGTTTTCAAAAGTAAGGGAAATAACGAGAAAAAACACACCAAGAATGGGATCATTGAAAGCAAGTGATGGACACATAATTGCGGACGAAGAAGGAATGAAGAAAAGATGGAAAGAATACACAGAAGAGTTGTACAACGAAGATAAAAGAGTAAAGGTAGAAAAAATTGATGTAACAGAATATGAAATTGAGCCTGAAGTCATGGAAGCAGAGGTAGAATGGGCTATTAATCAATTGAAAGATAATAAGGCACCGGGTCGAGATGGGATACCAATAGAAATGGTAAAAGGTGGGGATGGCGTGATGACAAAGACAATAACAAAAATTTGTAATAACATATGGAGAACTGGAAAATGGCCAGAAGATTGGAAAAGTTCAGTTTTTATACCTTTATTTAAAAAAGGAGATGCGAAAGAGTGTGAAAATTACAGGACAATAGCAATGATATCGCACATAAGCAAAATATTACTTAAAATATTACATAAAAGAATGGAGAGTACAATAGAGAGAGAGCTTCCTGATAGTCAAGCAGGATTTAGGAAATCTCGTGGAACACGTGATCATATTGCCAATATGAGGTGGATAATGGAGAGACAAAGGGAGTATGGACAGAAAGTATACATATGCTTCATCGATTATAGTAAAGCGTTTGACTGCATTAATCATGAATTGATGTGGAAAACCTTGGGAGAAATGGGAATACCGAAACACTTGGTACAACTTCTTAGGGGTCTGTACGAAGATCAGATAGCGGTGATAAGGACTGAATATGGAGATACTGACAGTTTTAGGATAAGGAAGGGAGTGCGGCAAGGATGCATTCTGTCTCCTGTCTTATTTAACATGTACGCTGAAAGGATAATGAGGCAGGCGGGAATGGATGAGGCTGAGGAAGGAATAAAGATAGCGGGAAGAATAATGAACAATCTGAGATACGCTGATGATACAACATTATTGGCGGGTAAAAAAAACGAGTTGGTAACACTGATAAGAAGGCTTAAGAGTGAAAGTGAGAAAGCAGGACTCTACTTCAATATAAAAAAGACAAAGATCATGACAACAGAGGAGGAGGACAGTTTTGAAGTAGACGGAGAAGAAATAGAAACGGTAACTAACTTCACGTTTTTGGGATCAGTAATAGAAAAAGAAGGAAAGTGTGATATGGAAATAAATCGTAGAGTGGCTATAGGAAAAGCTGCAATGAATGGTCTGGAAAAAATATGGAAGGACAAACATGTGAGTATAGACACGAAAAAAAGATTGGTGAAGGCTTTGATCATACCAACAGTAACATACGGCAGCGAGACATGGACAATGACCAAGAAAATGAGAAAAAAGATTAACGCATGCGAAATGTGGATATGGAGGAAGATGCAGAGAATATCATGGAAAGAGAAAAAGACCAATGATTGGGTGCGATGGAGTATTGGAATTGAGAAGGAAGAGACACTACAACAAACCGTGCTAAGAGCAAAGTTGAGGTTCTTTGGTCATGTCATGCGATCAGATGGACTGGAAAAGGAAATGATGTTAGCATATGGAGAGGGAAGGAGAAAACAAGGACGACCAAGGAAAAAGTGGATGGACGAGATACATGAAACAACTGGAATGAATTTGGCAGAACTGAGAGATGCGACGGCGGACAGAAGGAAATGGAGAGGCTTGATCATGAAGGTCGCTAAAGTTCCAAGAACTGACAGCACAAGGTGACAAGGTAATTAAGTTTTACTGCAGTGTAGACAATGAGGAAGGATTGACTGACTGGTTTTAGGAATGAACCTGATAATGATAGAGAATATTTACTATTATTATACTAATTAATAATAATAATAATAAATAATCTTGAATTGTCGATACAGTCATCATCATCATCCCTAATTAATA
This sequence comes from Aporrectodea caliginosa, assembly GCA_020284085.1. Classification (NCBI taxonomy): domain Eukaryota; kingdom Metazoa; phylum Annelida; class Clitellata; order Crassiclitellata; family Lumbricidae; genus Aporrectodea; species Aporrectodea caliginosa. The sequence goes on from JACEVL010000844.1 coordinate 90,007, forward strand.
TCACAGTCAATCAATCCATATAGGCCTACATTATCTAAATTCCAGTAAAACTAAATTTATCTAACCTGCAGTAGAGTTCAGTTTGTTTTCTGTTTTAAAGTAAAACCTGTCTGGTATGAAACTCAGTTGAATTGGTTCATAAAATGACGAACTTGATTCAATTCTATGACTGAAAAAAATTTCTTGTGATTCATGTAAAACAGTAGTTGTCTTACGTGTTCCAGTTGAAAGTGAGGAGAATCGACAGCGATATGGACAGAGGTATCGAGAGAAAGCACAGAGCTTTGAATCGACTCAATTCTCCAGAAGCCAAAGGACGGTCTTTCGTTCGCGCTACCTAGGCACAGGAAATCAGGAAAGCCTTATTCAGATAAGAATCATCACAGCTCAAATAAAATACACATAATTTCATCTCCAAATCAGCAATCTCATTTATCCAATTAGCCAGTTAGATTTCTCACAATCTCCAGATTGACTGTCCCCAGTGAACTGGCAGTGTGAAAGACTGTTATCTCTATAAATGTGACATCTTTAAAAGACATTTATCGATGATCATATACATTTCTCAGGACAATGTTGAAGAAAGAATGCAAGGTTCAAGTCACTTTTCACACACATCTAATTCACCTGTTCAGTATTTAAGTCTCTGCTTACTCATACTTACTCACTAATTCACCTGTTCAGTATTTAAGTCTCTGCTTACTCATATCTAATTCACCTGTGCATGATTTAAGTCTCTGCTTACTCATATCTAATTCACCTGTGCATGATTTAAGTCTCTGCTTACTCATATCTAATTCACCTGTGCATGATTTAAGTCTCTGCTTACTCATATCTAATTCACCTGTGCATGATTTAAGTCTCTGCTTACTCATGTCTAATTCACCTGTGCATGACTTAAGGCTCCAATAACTCATTTCTAACCTGCTCCAGCATTTTCCAATTCACCCATCCACGATTTAAGTCTCTGCTCATTCACGTCTAATTCACCCATCCACGAATTCCACGATTTAAGCACAAGTCATGGGAATGACTGTATTTTAATTGGCTGCATCTGAATCTGACAGAGACCCAAAACACTTGGCACAGAAGACACCAGGCACAACCAAATACGGACAAAATCTTTATACAGTCACTCAATTTCCTCACTGGAATCAACTCATCATCTGCAACCTGGCTGTGCTTCTGGACAAAGACATATCAGCATTCCAGTTTTAAGTCAACTAGGTCTGCGATAACTGCACTCTTCTGTCCATGGAAACAAGCAGGTGCAACGCTTCTACACTTGTGCTCACGCCCATGGTACCTTCATGTGCATTTGAACTTCCTCTTGGAACTGTAGTATAGCACTGTACCTAAAAACTCATGCATTTGATTCTGTACAGCACACATTTTCAAAAATGTCATAATGGCACTTATTCACATCACTTAGATAATCAGATAATCATGTAAGCAGCACTTTTGTAAAGTACTTAACCCTTTAACAATGAGAGTGTACTAAAAGTGACTGGGAAACCAATGCAGCCCATCATTAAGTGTCAAAACATGCTATATCAGATGTTTTGACAGAGCAATGAACAGCATGCATGCCAAGTATAAAGTTATCCTTTTTTTAAAGATACTGACAGTGTTTATAGTCTAAGACTATAATATCATTTGTTTCAATAAGTGTATTGAAGATGTCCAGTATAATGCAAGGCAACAAAAGACATTTGTTTAGAAGAATAGTAGACAACAGTGTTACAGACGATGGATCGTCTGATTTCTGGTTTCACTGCAAGAATGACTAATGTTAGAATCTGAATCAACTTCGGGTTTCATCTGCAACTGAATCCTGTGTTTGGCCAGCAAATAGAAATTTATATTCACCAGTTTTAGAAAGGGGAATAACAACATTCATTACCACAGATCGCTGATACTCCATTCTGACTAATTTCCATCTAACATAACTGTTATAAGATAACAGGATTGCTTGTTAGTACTGCCTGTATTTATTTAGCTCCCCAATTATGACTAACCATCATAGAGGCACTGAGCATGAAGGACTTGTTCTCAAAAATTAACAAACAGCAATCATCTTGTAGGAGGCTTTAAGACAAACTCTCCACGTCACAAGGCAAGTGCTGACAATTTTCACAACATTTGCAGTTGATCTGATCGTCTAAAGCAGAGGTTCTTAACCGGTGTGTCGCGACACACTAGTGTGTCGCGAATCGACCGGCGGTGTGTCGCGTAAACATGGTGTGTCGTTGGTGTGTCGCGAAGAATTGGTGTGTCGCTAATTCTCACAGCTAGCATGCGTCAGTCACTCTTTCGTTACATTGACTTACTTACTTTAGCAGTTTAGTGGACGTATAGGCTGTGACTATTCGTAGCACTCTGTTTATATATTTTATTTGATCGAAATCTGGGGCGGCCATGCAGTGTTTAGACTGTTTACCTTATACATGTAGGCTGCAATTATTGTACATAGTATAATACTGTTACACAAGCCCACTGCAGTCTGCAGTACACACGTTTCTGACCGCGCCGATGAAAACATTTACCCGTTACCATGACATTCGAAATGGACAAATTTATCATAAGAAAACGAAAATTTAGCGAATCTAAAACTGATTACGCAGAATCAGATTTTGGTAGCTGTAGCCCTAATGTGAATTAGTTGATAATTTGATAAGTTATATTTCCTAATGTGAATTAGTTGTTAATTTGATAAGTCATATTTCGCAATGAAATGGAACAAACTGGTCGGAGGTGCCTCCTCAGTCAGCTTACATATTGCACTTATACAAACTGTGAATCCTCGTTTTAATATGATCCAAAGAAATATCCAGGAGCAAAAATCCCATTAACTGTTAGGCCTACTAAGACCTAAGTTAACATAGAGTCGTAGGAACGACGTAAAATCGAAGAATTAGATCAGTAGAATTAGAATTTTAGAATCATTAGAAACTAGAAAGCATTCAGTGTCAACATTATCATTCATTAAAACTGTTAACAATTAAAAATTTTCAATAAATGAATTGGTTTAACTTTAACATTTTTTATTTTAACGATATTCACATATTATTATTGCATGGTGTGTCGCCAAATTTATTTGCAAGTTTAGGTGTGTCGTGAGCCAAAAAAGGTTAAGAACCTCTGGTCTAAAGTTCTACAAAGGTTTCTGCACAGAAGTGAGAAATTTCTCACAATTCTAGCTCTGAAGCATGACTACCAGATGTGGGTAACTAATCAATGAGATTCTAATCGATTAGCTAATCGATTCGACAAACAGCTAATTCTAATCGATTAGCTTCAAGATTTTGCTAATTCTAATTCTAATCAATTAGCTACGAGATCTTGCTAATTCTAATTGATAGCAAATTTCAGTAGCTAATTGTAATATAATCAATTAACAATTTAACTAAGCATGGCCATTTCTGATCATTGACTACCGAAATAATAGTTGACTAACCCTGGAGTCAAAATCTTTGTCCCACATGTCATTAATTACACACCCAGCGCCTCGCATGAAGAAGGATCCGAGAGCAAACAATGTGAGCATCTTGGGATCCGGAAGCTGACCTGCAGGAACAGCCAGACTAATGCTCCAGGCGCACGGCAGAAAGACGAGCCAGAGCCCTGGTTGTACCAAACAACAAACAACTCATCACCAGACAATTGAGAAGTCTGACAACTGACTAACAGTGAAAAGTCATTAACTTCAAATATGACAAGTTGACAACAGTTTCATTAAATAGTTTTCCTCAATGCTGTTGACACAGCCTAATTAAACAAATCTCAAGTCATTTTTATAGCAATGTTGTTTGCGGGAAATCCTACCCTCATTAGAATTTTTAAACGTCTTTCTCCGTAACTCAATATGTACACTCAAAGAACAGCCATACACGTGTTGTACATAAACTCAGTCCATGGACTGGTTTGTCACAGTGACAGCACAGTTTCCTTCTTCAACAATTTCAACAGTGGTTAGCAGGCCATTGATCAATCACTATTGAAATACAGCCAAAAGAGCTCTAACATTTTTCTTAATAATAATAATCATATTCTTTATTAATTCAAACAGACAAGCGCAGTATGATTACAATTCAGTATGAAAGGATGATCACAAGTTATTACAGGAGTCGAATTTAACTGTATACGGTTTCATGCAAGGCCCCTATCGAGTCCAACTACTCATTTTACCATGGCCATCTAGCAGATGATAGGCTGAGTCGACCTTTGGGAGGGTTGCGGGAAGCGAACCCGCTTCCTACTGCTCTTCATGCCAGTGATGTTACCACTACTCTATGGACTCCCCAGATTATTCTTAAATAATCCATAATGACATCATAATTGCAGTTCGCTACCCATTGTGATACACCAATTCTAATCTGACTACTACTCTTCTGGTAGAAAGCAAAAACTGATCAACAACTACTGACCTATTGGTCGGTCAACCCTCATTAGGCGTAAGTATGGTTGCATTGCAGATGGTGAAGCATCAACCACAGCTTTGCCAGATATCGCTATGTTCCTATTAGAGTTCACGATTCCACGTGGTGTCAAAAAGTCTTTCCGGCTGAAGTTGTTCCATGATGAAAATGCGTTCCCCGAAGAGTAAATAGCCTTCTGTAAAATCTGAATCTTGTCTGATGTTGCTCTGCAGTGATGAGTTTTTGCAGAGTGATCAACTGCACGGAATGGAAGACTAGATGTAACGCATAAAGACCTTTGAAGCATCTTTCCTATGTTTCTGTATTTCATCAAACAAGGTTTCAGTGAACCTCTTGTCATGTTTAAACCATAAACTGCCAACGCCATGATGCGTCTCTAAAACAATTGCAGTATCTACAATTAACAACTTCAACAGTAAATTTTTCACAGACACAACATTGAAGTCATTATTTAAAGTATATAAGTAGAAGGGTGGTCCAAATATATAAAAGGTAGAAAATCAATTTGGGTCACATTTGTTCTTGTTCTATTCAGTTTAGGGAATATTTGGACCAATTTTTGTGACTTTAGAAGAACATCTAAGGGTGGCTCAATTTTGAATGATAAATGTTGTTACTACGAAATTTCCTCAGATTTAGTGTAGTGCTTCTGCGACGGAAGATTCCGCCACGCATTTTTGGCCAAGAAACATTTTAAAATGAAAACAAAAAGAAAATCACTGTTTAGCGTTTACTGATGATGATATTCGTTTTATTTTCTGACAGGTTGACAGACCGCAACCAGTTACAATAGTAAGTTTCTAGCGAATAAGAACAACATTGAAATAGGTCTATTTTGAGATATTCTTCAAGAGAAACTCTGATGACTCTGGCGTGAGTTTTCCGATGAGCGCTGACAACATGCAGAAGGTATTGCCTTTGATTCTCGTCTTTTGTCAGGCCTATAGAACAGTTGAATGTGTGGATTAAAGCAATGCCTCTCTCTGCTCAGTCATCTACCACTTTCATCTGCCTAATTTAAACAGCACAAAAAATGTTTTTCCGGAATTGGGTCAATTCTGCAATTTTTTCACATTCAAGGAATCGGGTTTCAGCGATTCGAGTAGACCTCATTCAAGAACAGGTTCTAATGCAACCTTCTCCGCTCTGTGCTTTTACTTCGCCAGCAATTGAAAACCATTCTATGTGATCGTTGCTTTTATTGTTGGGTTAGTGCGTTTCTGGAAGACACACCATTAATCCATTATACATGTGCACTTACAAATTACAAAAGCGTAGTGCTTGGGGAACGGACATTGTCCCCCCTGGACATTGACCCCCCCGGACATTGTCCCCCCGGACATTGTCCCCCCTGGACATTGTCCCCTCCGATTTTGCGTAGGACATTATCCCCCCCGGACATTGTCCCCCCCTCTGCGTAAATAGTCTGTATGTCATTGATAAACCTTAGTTGCCGTTTTTGTTGGCTATTTCATTCAGGTGTAGGCCTAAACTTAAGACTTGTTAATGTCACTCAGTTCATAAGCAGTACGAAAGTTAAGACTTGTTAGTATCAGTCGGTGAATCAGTTATAAAGTGAAGACTAGTTAGTGTCATTTAGACATAGCATCCGATTTTAGAATTGTTGGCAATTTTTCAGCTATGAGACACTTTTGTTAGCAACAAACATACATTAACACGTTTTAACTTAAAATTTATACTAACAAGTCTTTGGTTCAATGAAATAAAAACTTAATTTAATCAATGCAGCTTCTATTTACGGAAACACTTATAAATCTTATAAATCAAACTTCCATTTAGGCCAACAATTATTTTCATCATTTTCCTGCATTTCCGCAAGAATATTATACGATTATATCTTAGACTGGGGGGGATAATGTCCTACCCTGGAGGGGGACAATGTCCAGGGGGACAATGTCCAGGGGGGACAATGTCCGGGGGGCAATGTCCATGAGGGACAATGTCCTACACTCTAGTGCTTCTGCGGCGGAAGATTCCGCCACGCACTGCATGAAGAAATTAGTTCTGCGGCGGAAAGTTTTTCACATTTTTTATCTAATGACGACTCTCACCCTAACCATGACCATCACAGCGCCTAGCCTGACACTCAGCGACGCCAATTTATAGGAAATAATGCATTTTGAACAATGTGCATGCGCCGCAAAATTACTAGGCGGATCGCACATTTTTCAGAGACAGACAAAAACTTACTTTACACTAAACTTGCAATACTGCAGTAATTCACTCAACTGACAGGCAAAACGCTATAACAACACTAAATCAGACATAGAAATAACGTTATGTATAATATAGGAAACCACATTATTATTTAGCGAGAGAGCTGAAGGACAGTTCCCGTCCGTCCTTCTCTTCACAGAGGCGCCATTTTAGGCAACGACCTCATTTTGAACCATAAAGTCAACATTTCGGTTCCGTTTTTTGGTCTTCTTCGAACAAATCAAATTTAACAAAAAAATCAGAAGAGAATTCCTACATACTATTAGACTGCTTTCCTGCGGATCGATTACGAATTACGATTGCATGAGATTGCATTTGATCAGCCTTCTTATATCGATTAAGCTTATATTTGCAAGCTACAATTGCCATAAAAACACTCTTATCTTATCTATCATCCTTCTTCCAGCCTTTATGCCTTCTCATTCCATAGTCGATAACTCTTTCAACTTCTGGAGAAGGTCTTAGTAGGCCTACGTGCGTTGCACCAACTCTGTGAAATGACCTCAAAACGACTGCGAGTTTCTTCATTAAATTTGGTTACACCTCCTCGTCTTATCTCAATGAACATTCCATTTAAAACTGAAAACTGAACTCTTGATAACAGTTAACCTACTGTCCTAATCGTTTCTCGCCAGTGAATTTCACTGTCTTGCGAATTACTACAAAACTACAATTTTTCAACTTCGCATTTAATTTCTGGATCGAGATCACAGCTTCAGATCTGTCCACTTTAACCTGACTCTAAAACTGATCCAACAAAACTGTAAAATCGGAACTTAAAATCTATCGGATTTGAAGTTCCGGTAAAATCAACGACCTAAGCTTTGACGCAGCTTTTTTGTGCAACTGAAAACTTCGCTCCGAATATTGGACTCCGTTTCAACGTGGAAGAACTCCTTCGGAGCTTCGGCGAATTGTTGCTGTTTTCGTAGGAGGACAAGTGTCCGCGATTTTCGAAATTGTAATTTGGAAAGACGGAAAACTTACAGCCGATCACTTTGCTTTTCCTTCGCTTTTTCAGGTGGATTATTTTAATCTCTGTTAGCAAGTCTTCGCAAATACGTTTTACTTGTAAAGACTTATGGCGTTGTCTTGCTGAGCGATAATTCAAGTAATTATTGGCTCATATGGCCGTTTTCGTTGGTCTGTTCATTGAGATATAATTATGATTATGTTATATTTTTATTATATTTATATATTATACATCTCAATGGATCTGTTGCACGAGTGAACGGAAAATGTTCGGCGTATACTTGCAGTAGGGTCCATGTGTGTGGCACATAATCTACCCTATGTGTTCTACTCTCTTTCTTGTGGCGTTCGGCGCTCCAAGTTCAGTTACGTTTCGCATCCTCTAATAATATTATTACGGTTGAGGCCAGTACTGTTATTTAATGCAGTTTAATGCTGACAAAATGACTGTTGAACCACTGTTTGGAGTGGGAAGGCCGTAGTTGCAAATAAAATATAACTTACGACCCAGAATTCATAATTTTAATCTCCCAATCAATGATAAATGTAATTATATACCACGTATCTTGTTTAAAGATACATATTAATTAATTGTCCTATAATTATAATTACTTGTATATTTGTCTAGAATTATTAACGTTAGCCTGACTGTTTTAGCTAATTGTTTTACTTGTAACCTGTTGCGTTTTGTCAACTGGATTATTTGAAATTAAACGAATATGATGATGTTTACTGATTATTCTACAAATAAAAACTCCTGAGGATTGTTGATTGTCAAGGCCAATTTGGTACCTCACGTTTCTTTCATCTTGTTTATACTGAGTGTTATGTCAACTCAAACTTATTGATATCTGTTGTGATATGCAACTCGTTTACCTACATTATGCAACCAACTTGAGGAAACTCGTCAGTTCAGGCTTTGTGATTAAACCCGTCAAAGTCCGACTCACACCTCAACGTAGTGAGGGGGTGGCAACAGTAAGTAGGAGAGTGCCTGCTGAGGCTATGCTATCAGTGGTGAAGGTCTTGGCTGAAGTACCACCTTAGGGCGCTACGCGAGGTGGACAGGCTCAGCAGGAACCCTGAAAAAGCTGGCAAACGTGGGCGGCATCGCCGCCTTTGATACCACAAGTGGATATCAGAGCCAGTCCTAAGCCTGGAACTCTCTTTAAGGGAGAAGTGCGAAGGTCGAACGGATGGGTGCAGATACTCCGTTCGTAAAGAAAAAAATACGAATGAAATCCAATGCAAGCATTGGAATCCAATGGGCCTCGGCCCATGGATACGATGCAAGCGTTGGACACCTACGAGCCTTTGGCCCATGGATCCTGATGATGATGATTAAACGAATATACATGGATAATTTAATTCTTAGTAAAGGAGAAATTGTTTGCCTGATAACTGTTGTACTGCTCCAGTTCCACAAATTCTGTAAACCAACTATTCTATTGATGCTACCAATCAGTGGCGTAGCCAGGAATTTATGATGGGGGGGTTTTGGATTTAAAATACCGGTAATTTGTGTTTTCAACCGAAAAATTGCGAATATTGTTAAAACTTCATCGTGCTGGGTGCAAAATTTTTTTCCCCTAAGCCAATGGGGGGGTTTTAACCCCCAAAACCCCCCCCTTGCCTACGCCACTGCTACCAATTAGGGGTCATTGCATAATTACGTAACGCCGAAAATGACCGTTTTTAACCCACCTACCCTGTCACGTTTCCCTAGACCCACCCCAGCGTTATGTATTTATTGCTACGAAAAATAATTTAAGATTTAGGCCTACTATGTGAACACGTAACGAGTATCTTGAAGAAGCGCGACAGTTTGCAAAAAATGACGATCTGCTGGTATTGGATCCTTTGGCGGCAGCATATGAAACACTAACTTAGTATTGACTTATACTATTGCGTGTTTTTTAGTGGAGTTTTAAATCAATGGCACGAAGTGTGAACTTCGATCTAAAGTGCCATTTGATGTTAATTTACAATTCATTTATAGCTAAACTGTTGATAAAAAGCGTTACGTAACGTTCAGCTCCACATGCCCACCCATCCACCCACCTAACGTTTCGTAACGTTTTCAAGGAACCCACCCTGGAGCGTTACGTAACTATGCAATGACCCCTTTCACAGTTTCAATTTCCATGCATATGGAAACCAATTAAGCCATGTTACTGTTACCTGAGATGGCTGGATGTGTTGTGGAGTAGTGTGGCATAACATCATAAACATGGCTGTGCTTAGCTGAGTTCGCCACCAGAGACAGATAATCGTAAATGTGTTCTTGATCACAAATAGCAATGTAATTTGAGTTGCAAGCGAAAGGAAAGTTACATACATATTCAGAGACTTGCATTTCATGTTGTCACTTTGAATATGTGGCTAGTTTAATTTTGCAAACTATGGAGCTGCCGAAACATTTCATGCATCGTTTAATTTGTTGGTCATTACAGTAATTTCTGTCAACTTCTTTCAGGTAACATGGACCACCGACCAATGGAACGGAAGTTGCTTTACAAGATCGGTGCTGAAACAACGGAGTCATTGCGTCAAAAGCGCAGATTCACACAGAATGGTTGGTTGACATTTTCTGTATCTGATGCCACATGATATAATGACCAGACATTCATTCCAGTTCTTGTTCCTTGAAGGTTTCATCCTTTCAGAAAGTTTCTTTTTCTGTTGAGAAACCAGATCAGGCACTCTAAGCAGTCTATGCAAGATCTTTTATATTTAACTCAGCCAGGAAGAAATGAGTCTTTGCTGCCTTATTAACAGCCAAGCCACAGCAAATTAGTAGAAAACCCAGTGCAGTTGCAATTTAAAGGCTCTAGTAAATCTATATGTTACTAACTGATCATTATTGTTATAGATAAAAGTTAATCGTTTGGTTCACTTTTATGAAGTTCAGTGTAGTTTATGTGTTCATGTGCAACGCGTTTACACACGTATTCACTTGGCTGCTGGTACTACGTGTTTAATGCCCATTATGCATTAACACACGAGGCAGGAGCAATGCAGGAATTTGCTGTGTAGCACTACAGGGTAGAACTTTTGTCAAATCAATACACACACTAGACCAACTAGCATCATTCTTTCAGCTGTAAATGGCTGTACACTCTGGATCTCTTCCATCTCTGGCATCAGATTTATTTGTTGTGCTGTGCAAGTTGATGTAGTTGTCCTGCTGACCCCAGCATCCATGACTCGGCATAGAAGAGGCTTTACTGTTGTCAACCCATCTCTTCTGGAATAAACTGCAAGGCAACCTGTAACTTGAGGTTTTTTGGCCTCTCTTCCATAAACACTTTGAAACCAATGTTCTTTTTTGTCATGTTTTATGTTGTCAATTGTGGAGTCTGTCTTGAAGTGGTGCTATGTAAATCTGCAGTTTAATACATTTAATTCAGAAACTCAATGCATTGTGACATGTTCTGGTCTGCTGCATTTATTCTGCAGAGCTTCGAAAGGAGAAACGAGAGATGCTGCTGAGTGGCAAACGAATGCGGGTGGACGATGATGAAATGCAGGAGTATGAGATTTCGGAGGCAGAGGTAACCTTCACTGTGCACAGCATGATGGACTGCAGCCATTGGAGTATATTAGATATTTCTATTTTCTTATCTGAAGATCATGTAGCAACACTTTCGTCATCACGCACCAGGCAATGTACTGTCATTGGCAAGGCAGAAGTGTCTATGGTGATGTCCTTGAATACAAAATCAATTATTAATGAATAGACAAGGCTTGCAGTTGATAGCAGATGGGCCAGCCAGTCAATCAATCAGCCAGCCTTGTGCTGAGGCAAAGCAAATAAATCACTGGCTGTGTTATTGTCGAATGAAATATTGAATTCTAAGCAGTGTTATTGTTGTTCAGGAATCTTTTATTCTAGTTTTTAGTTTATTTATGATCAGTTTAGTTTAAGTTCTAATTTTATTTTTCCAATTGCAGTCAATTAATTTCACTTCAATTTTTATTTTCCAAATTATTTTAGTTTTAGCTTTAGCTCTAATGTTTTAAGTTTTAGCTTTAGTTCTAGTTTCAGTTCTACGTGTAGTTTAAATGTTGCAATTAAGTTTAAGAAATGCACACATCTCTAATGATTCCAGAAAAAGAAGTTTAAAGGATAGAAACTAGAAAAAGCTTAAATCTAGAAAGAACTAAGTATGATAACTAAGTCTAGAAAGTTATTGTCAGTTATGGGTTGGACATTTCGAAAAGTGTAATTACTAGTGCTTAGGTCAAATCTGTTCAAACAGCTAAACGACTTCAATTAAAGTCATTGCGGCCATTGTAATGACTGGCCCTTTGGTCATAGTGTGGCCATTGTAATGACTGGCCATAGTAGTTTCAAAGGGTTAACGATCATGTAGATTGTGGTGGCTACTCGATTACCATTACTATATCATCGTCATATTTGCTGCACTAAGTAACTAACCATGCATCGAGTAACTACACTAAGACGTCTGTGACAGCTGTCATTAGCAGCTGTTGCATGGCTGAGAGAGCTGTCCACATTGCTTTTGATGTTGCAGCATCATTGTCTTTGAAATGAGATGCCTTAACTATTGTTGCATGATTTTGTTCAAATTTTATCTTATTTCATTCAACGGCATCTTATATTTGTTTTAGTTTAATATTTCTTTTTCATTCTCCTTTTAGTTCTCATGAACGGATAGCTAATTATTTTCATTTTAGTTTTCATTACAAAAATAACACTGATTCTAAGTGAGTTTTGTCAGCCGCTCGGAAGGAAACCATTACTTTCGACTGTTGTCATTATCTGATCTCGGAAGTTTTCATTGCCAAATCTTGCTGGTGAAAGAGTTTAAGTTGTGGTTAGGTGTCATGAATTTCTTGCATCCAAAGCCTTGGATTGATGAGACTGATGTGCTACGTAGGCTCTAGGGTTCGATCCTTCATTCAGGCAGTCACTGTGTAAGCACCTTGAGCAAGTCCATCATGCTCAGTTGCTCTGTGCTGTCGATGTTCTGTTCTAAAGTCATGTCTGCATTTCTGAACTTTGGAAGGAGGGCAATATTATCAAACACAGTTGTATTGTCTCTGATGGTTGATGTTATGTCGACTGGTTCAGTAGCAACTTCTGATTCCTGTCGTTGTGTTTCTGCTGACAGGTTCTTGAAGCAACAGTGAAACTGACTTCTAAATCGGGTGACAGACAGAGTCTTCTCAAGTTACTGCGTCAGGCTTTTGCTCAAGGCACAGGTCTTATCGACCAGTTTCTTAGGTAATTGTAATTGTAATTGCAAACTATTGCAGCACCTCATAAAAAGAAACTCATCAGAGGCACAGGAGGAGACAGACCACAATTGATAGAATAGTTTTTAAGCATTTGGAGAAAGGAAACAAAAAGCTGTTTGTTTTTTATGCTGTTATACATAGCTTAATGCACTGCAGATGGGCTAACACTGTTTCTTCTGGTACAGCATGAGTTCTGCCTTGAACACTTAGCACATGAACTCTCAGGCCTGGCTTCTCAGTATTCTGTGAATGATTTCGTTAAATGATGATGCTCATTTCTTGGTTGTTTTGTTGGTTTAGCAAAGAGAACTCGTTGACTTGTCTCGTGGGTCTGTTCACGGGTCATGACCTAGACGTCCAGCTGGAAGCTGCTTGGTGCCTAACGAACATCTCTGCTGGAACCGATGACCATGCCAACGCCGTCATCAAATGCGCTGGACCGTATCTCATCACTTACCTGTCCAGTGGAAATCATTCTCTTCAGGTATCAGAGATCTCTTTCACTAACAGCAGTTTGTCTGAATCATCAGGATTCTATGAGCCACATTTCCTGTCGAAGAATAATATCTACATTGATACAGCGGCAGAGTAGCAGGATTCTTTATTCCTCTGCTGACAACTCATTGTCTGCTTTAAATGATCTCATATGCTAAAAATTTGTGAATTATTTGTTAGACAGCATAGTACAGAGAATCTTTCTTCTGAACATCGGTTGCCCTGACTACAAGATGATTTAGAAAGCACAAGTTGGCAGCACTGTGTTTAGTATAACTGCAAATGTACTAAATACTCCACAGGTTCATGTGTATAACTTTGGTATCAATGCCATCAAATAATCAACCAATCACCCAAATACCGAGTATTAGAGCACTCAGCTTCTAACGGGAAGATTATGGCGTACAGGCTGAAGCCTGTCCTTGGGCTCAGTAGGGATTTGGAGCAAGTCCTTCACTCACAGTTACTTTGTGCGTTCTATTTACTGACCATTTGTGCATGTAGTAAGTGCAATTATAATAATAATGATAATTAAGATGATGATTTGTTAGCAGTTTTATTTCTATGTGCCCTGTTTTTGAAGTTGCTCTGTCCATTGGATGTCTGTGGTTGTTCTCTAGGATCAGTGTGCCTGGGCCGTTGGAAACCTGGCTGGTGGCAGTGCCTCATGTCGACAGATGTTACGGGTGCAGGGAGCTCTTTCACCCCTTGTTGATCTTCTGCATGTAAGACCACATTCTGTTCGCTATCATTTAGCGCCTAAGGACAACCTCAGATGCAGAGGTGACTGTGAGATCATTGCACTGGTAGTCTTTTTAACACATGCTTACAAATAAGTTTAAATATGTTTGACCAATGCTTCTTATCATTTGCAGAGTTCTGTCCTTATGGTCAAACTTTCCTGTCTTAAGTTGACCACCATTCAGCATTCGATGCACTTTTAAATTTCAGTAGGAGTCTTTCTTGATTCTGGTAATCAGGTGGTTATCACCTATTTTAAGTTTCTATTGACTGCCACTTAACATTCAGTTCTTTCAGAGTATTGGGCTGCTTCAGCTAACGGAGAGGGATTGTTTAAGCAGCTGTCGTCAAGTACAATTTTGTTGTTACTTCAGAAAACTTCTGCGATTTCATTGTTGTTTCTGCCAGTTTTATGCCAGATCTGTTCATCTGCGGATGAATTAAAAAGCAGACAAGTTTTTGCCTAAGGAAATTTCTGCTCAGGGCACATAGACATTTGCCTATCAGTACAAGCTGTCTATGAAAAAATCATTTTGAGAAATAAAAATTGCTCTGACTGGATGTTTCCTGGATATGTTGACATTCTGTCGTAGAATGTCTTTGGCAAATGCTGCTTGGACTTGAGAATTTTTATCTGCAGAATTTCACCTGTGTTTAATTCTCTGCACAGTTACTCCTTGCAATCATTTTAATGTTTTGTCTAACTTGTGTAGATATATGTATTCCTGTATTTATCCTTGCAAATTATTTCTGTTTTCAACACTCATATGGTAATTTTTTAAGAGTGTCAATTTAAAATAAAATAGACACTATTCATTTTTTCTAAATGCCTAGGAAAATCATTTATGAATGTGCTAGACATGAAGTTAGAATTACTTGGAGTGAAGATTATGATAACATAAGAAAGATAATTAGCAAACAAGTAAAAACCTGCTTTGTGTACTATATGAGATTTCTGAGTGTTGTTTTGGGTTGCAAATTTTGACATGGCATGCTGTGTCATTGGCCTGCAGGATGTATTGTTAGATACATTTTCTATGTGGTGAAGCATTGGTGACAGTTTATGACCCAAGCAGACAAGGCAGAGTTGTCTCAGAAGGAGATTGTTGCAGACTGAGAATGTGGACTTTCTTCCATTGATGGCAGAAGGGATCAATAGTATTCCTCTTTAACAAATAGCGTTCATTGTTTGTTTGTTTCTTGAACAGTGTCCAGCTTCTAATGTTGTTCAGTCGGCTGCTTTTGCACTTTCCAATTTGGCGAAAGATGAAGCTACTCAAAAGTAAGTAAAGTGTAACAGGTTTCTGTCATTTAATTTGATCAGTTTGAGGGTACAATGAAAGATGGTATAGAGTTAGTGTGCTAAACTATCAAATCTCTGCCAGGATAGAAAGACATTTTGAGGAGGTTTCTCTTTCACTTGCATCCCATAGCCTGCTTGCCGCAGGCTATGATAATGAAAAGACTAGGCTGGCCTTACACTGTCAGTGGGCTGCTGTGGTGGCGAGGGACAGCACAGATGCTTTATACCCTCAGGGTTAGTAGCTGAAGGGTCTGCCTCTCCTCCTCTTCTCTCAATGTCGACGTCTCGTTCCAATGAATAGATTCAACAGAGTAGTTTTAAGGCTCTTCCTGTTGCTGACACCAGTTTCATTTTGAGAAATTAATAGCCATAAATAGTGCAGAAATTCAAACTAATTAGCAATTTTTCATGCTTGATAACTGAATGTTGTTCTATATTTTTCAGTTGTCTTTCTTTTTCAGAGAATTAGTTACGGCAGGAATTATTCCAATTCTGTCTTCATTCCTTGTTTTCGAAACAGACAGATTGGGTCTTATCAGTGAAGTTAGTTGGGTTCTCACTTACCTGTCAGCCAGGTGAGAGGAACTGTTGATTGCTATAACTAAAATAGATTGTTAAATTGAACACAGCTTGTAGTAAATCTAGGGGACTGATGCATCCTTCTTTCGATCATGTACGTCACGGTAGCCATTTCGTTAAAACACTCGGCTTATAATGTGGAGAGCCTCTTCTGAGACGGTAACTGTGTAAAGACCGTCATCTACAATTGCTTCTCACCTAGATTTAGATTTAATTACCTTGAATGCAATATAATTATAATAATGAATGCAATGTAATAGTAATAAATAATAATATGTGTTTCTAAATACTTGATATCTATGTTCCTTTTAGGTTCATAACAAAAGCACAGCCTAATCTTGGCTGAATGATGTTAAATTTTGTTCAATTGACAGTTAGTTGTTGAGATCTTGATGCACGACGATTTGACTGAATTTGTCATTTTACTTACTGATTCTTATGCTGCTCATGCATTTGTTGTTTTAGTGGTGTTTTCACGGCAGACATATTATCAGCCGGAATACTGCAGAAAATCACATCACTTATCTCAGAAATATGTAATGCAGACAGCAATAACTTTACTGTAAGCAGTTCTCTGTTTTTGTACTTCAGATATCTGTTACTTGTGTAGACCAGTGTCCTTAAACCTTTATCAAGTTGCAGGTCACTGTATGATGTTCAGCTGTTTAGTAAATTGTATATCCAAGGTCATAACTTTTCACCAATGTCACCAACTCCCCTCTGGTGTCAACTACAGCAAGCTAGATGATGTCAACAATTTGTGCAACATAAAACGATAAATGTGAAGGCATCTTATCAATGTTGCGATAGTGAAGTATACAAGAATGCACTGCGGTTAATTGTAATTGCTTGAACTTGCTTCAAGCAAAATGACGCTTTCTTGTCACAACAAACATTTCAGCACAAGCCAAAGAGTGATGATGACTGTTGTGGTGACCGGATACCACCGTCACAATGCAAAGTTATGTCTATGTGTATATCTGACGTTTGAAATAGTGTTTTCACCATCTGAATATGGTTTTATTTGTTAGCTGAAGCCCTGAGCTAACATTTAATTGAATGCAGTCACCAGTGCTAATCAGTCACTTTAAAATTATTCTTCTGGCCTTTCAGATACTGACACTTAATAGAGGCATAACAGTAATAATAATTGTAATACTAATTATAATAATAATAGTAAGGATTTTCTCTAAGACTGTGAGAACAATGTAAACAAGATTCAGGTTTCTATGATTTCTAATAATTGGTTTGCTGTTTATTCTGTGAGTGTGCTGAGTTTTGGCTAATCCTCAAAGCACTTCCGTTGTGACAATGTGTCTTTAATTCTGTGAGTCACTTCATTGCATGTTTTTGTCTGTAGGCTTTGACGCCACTTTTAAGGTGTTTGGGCAACATTGCTTGCAAAATCTCCGAAGTGGGAGAGATCTGTCAAGATGAAAAGCTGTTTGTTGCTGTTAAGACGCTCTTCCAGTCAAAGCACTTGCACATTCAGAAGGAGAGTCTTTGGGTCATTTCCAACATCTCAGGTTGGTTGCTTCTGTAACTTTTTGTAGTTGATCAGCCAACTAGGTGACTCTAAATTGAGATCAAGAGGATCGCAATATTCTGTTCTAGCAGCAAGTTACTTCAGCTTAACATGGAAAGAGACAATCTAATAGGATTTGGTGATTATTATTATTATTATTACAAACATTTTTAACTTGCGCAAAGTCACACAGAAATGTGAATCGGAGGCGCTGTTAGTCAGTCACCAGGGGAAGAGCAGTTCGATATCCAGATGTTTGAAGACCAGTGAGAAGTAAGTGAGTTTTGAAGCATTTCTTGAAAGAAGAAAAGGAGTTTGAGCAGTGAATAAGCTCTGGTAGTTGATCCCATTCCCTGGGGGCTGGAACACAGAATGCACGAGAGCCCATGACAGTGCTAAATTGAGGCTCAACCAAAAGACTCATAACAGAAGATCTCAGCATGTATGGCAGGATGTATGGAGAGATTAGTGGTTGAAGTAGGAGTACTCATGAGGGTTTTATAGGTCATACAGGCCAGTTTAAATCTTTTTCTGAATTCAGCAGGAAGCCAATGCAGCTGACTGAGCAGAGTTGAGGAGTTTGAACAAGAAGATGCACACAGCATCACGCAAGCCAGAGAATTTTGAATGCATTGAAACTTGTTGACTTGGAAGATCTGATATACCTGTAAACATAATCAAGGTGAGAGCGGATAATGGTCTGTGGTCTGTGACCTGTCTTTAGTAAGAGCAGACCTTATGTGACGTATTGCCCTGATGTGGTAGACACAAGATTTGCAAAGGTTTGTTATATGGGATTGAGGAAAAAAGTTTTTGTTGACACTTGCTATGGTTTCACATATTTTTTCCTGTAGATATATTTTGTAAGTTACAAATATGGCTTGCAGTCTATGTTGTGGCAGGTAATTTGAATTACCTGATAGTTGCTTTGTGTGTGGTTTGCTCAGTGTTTGAGTCTGCCTGTGATCTCATCTTAGCAGTGGATTTGCTGCCAGTTCTTGTGTCTCAGCTGGCATCAACTTTTCACGTTCGAAAAGAGGTGAGTGGCTTTCTCATTTAAATGCAGCATATTTAATACTGATGATGATGAGGAGGAAGTGTTTCATGCAATTGGTGTTGTCAGAATGTCGGCTTACATTGCAGTTTTAAAAACTCCTGTGAATCATGAAGTAATGCTACTATTCTGAAGCATTTCAAGAGAAATCTGGCCTTTCTTCTGTTGTTACTCATTTTGACAAGTATTCCTATTTTACTCTCAGAATTACATGTGTGTAACTGTGTATGGATGTAATATTGTTCTATTTATTCTAATTTATTTGTTTATACGTTTGTGTATACTTAGGCATTTAATATAACATTTTAAGTGCCTCCTAAAAGTACTACCTAATTTAACCTATGCTCTGTAAGTTTCATTAAAAAGTAAATGTTCATCCATATGCAGATTAACTGGGAAAGTGATTGTTGGTCAATATTTAATGATGCACAGGTGTGGTGAAAATCTAGTTCTGGTAGTTTTGTTTCTGTGATACCCCAATTTAGCGTCTTCTGCTAGTGATTGTTTTGTTGTTGCAGGCGGCATTTGCTTTGTGCAACATTGCAACGCACGGTCAACGCTTCTGCAGTGAGCTGCACAGGAATAACGTTCTGCCAAGCATTTTGCCTTTGCTCAAGTCAACAGATGCAGAGGCCTGTCACTTGGCACTGTCACTCGTTGAAATGATTCTGCACTTTAAACCAGAGCAAGTAAGAAAAACACTTCTACTTCCTCTTGGTTGTAATTTCTCTGCCTTATTTCTAACACTGACTGAGTGGCTTTCACCTTTTTGATGCATTTTTGCTTCAAAAGATTCAGCATAACCTAACTGCAGTTGTGCCAATTGTGGTCTTCTCAAAGTCATTGGAGAAGACTTGTGTCTCCTTCAGGCAGATTGCTCACTTGAAATGATTGAAGTCAGAGTACAAGACCACCAGCCAACATGTTTTCCAATTTGCTCAGACCAACAGATATTGCATTTGACTCCAGTTGAATTGCAAACTACATTTTGTAAAGTTCTTAGAAAGGTACTAACTAAATGATCAGTGACACACTGGTAAATACTTGTAGTTGTCCATGCTGTTTCCTATTGGGCAGACCACAGCATAAATTGCAAAACAATGGCTTTGATCGATCTAAGAAGACTTGTTAATTTAATTACAGGCAGCAAAAGAATTTGAGGAGTGTCATGGATTGGACTGCCTTGAGGCGCTCGAATACAGCAGCAACGACACACTCCGGACTCAGACGAACGACCTTCTGGAAACCTACTTCTACAAAGACGACGACGATGACAGCTAGACTACATCCAGTGTTCATTCTGTAGGAACTTTAAATCAATGATGCAACACGTCGTATGTTATGTCGATAGCTGCCGTCTTTTTTACAGCATTGGTTGCCTTACCCACACAGATGCAATCATTAGTTTTTATGGAACAGAAATGTTTGTTTGTGTACACCATGCTAAACTGTTCTTAGTCTGATTCTATAATGTATTAATTTGATATGATTCGAGTTTTGTTACACGTTTTCACAGCAAAAAGCAATTTTATTAGCAGAGATTTTCCCAACAAAGTGATTAAATTATTTACACACATTTTACCTTCAGCTGTCACATTAATTTTAAAATAAATTTCCTGTATTTATTTATGAAAAACTGATGGAACAGCGTTTATGTCGTGCTTGTCAATGGACTCTGGTTAAGCATCAGTGAGACGGCGTAGAGTCCCATAGACCAACCGGTGCTGGAGAAGAGTTTGGCTGCCGACATATGGCCAATTCCCACAGGCAGAATGCTTTATTGTTGCTGAAATGAATTGCAGGATACTAATCTTGATATTAATTGATTTGCGAATGCTACAACAATTGAGCCTAGTGCACTGAAACCTATTGATGGGCTTCTACTATTCTAGTTTTGATTTGCTTTTATGTTATGGGAATTTAGTGTAATTCTTTACAACAATTTAGGGCTTGCAATTCTGTCTTTAGTTGCAAAGTAGTATATAAACGGAACAACCGCATGCCTCAGAGGTCAGGAGGGAGGAAAAGCATGAGAGCTGCCATAATGAAAACACATGCAAAATTATAAGCCATTGTATTAGTACAAATAACTTGTGTAAAAGACATGGTCAAAGTGCACACTTGCAATAAACACAGAAATTTATGTGAACTGTTTCAAAAGTAAATAATGCTAATATTTCTGAAGGTAAATTCCTAGTAATACATTAATACACCTTTTGCTGATCAGGTGCTGAACGGAGCATGTATGTGCGTTTAAGTAATGTTCAGCTTTTTCTAGCTATGCCAAATTTATAGTGCTTCCGAGGGGTTCCTAAAATGTCCTTTACAAAAGGCCAGGTACATACATACATGCTCTCTTTTAAACCTTTGTCATCATTCAACAGACCACCACTGAACAAGCATACGAAATCGACCACAATGAATTCGTGTTCAACTGTTATTTTCACAAATCTCCAGCGTTTTTTAGATCTTGGCTGACATGGCAAATATGCCTGACAGAACAGCAGTACGGTGAGCTGTGGACAGACAGAAATTTAATGGCCTAACGACACTACGCTTGCCAGGTTATTAATGTCCTCATTCTGTGTTTTGGTGAGTTGGTCGTTGTTGGATTGAATCCTTCATTATGTGCAACTTAAGAAGTTACTTACACAATGAGCAACTGCAAAACTTGGAGTTGATCCTGTGCTGCACTTGGGATACACGCTACCTACCCCGACCAGGCAGATAAAGTCCCATCATACTGAAGCAAGACAAGATAAGATGGCATACAATCACAGTCAACGATAGAACACCTCTTCTCTAATCTAATGATTTCTATAATCCTGTTGGTCAATTGTCATTACTATCGCTTCAGTTGAGCATTAGTACTTGGACTGCTTCTGTTCTTAACATCAGTCAGAACTACTTTCAGTTTGTTAAAAGTTCCAGTAGCATTTGGAAGATTATCATGTAATATGAGGTCGGAAACGCCGCTCGCGAATTTGCTTGAATCCGGAAGGCCTTTAGCAGCACTCGGCGAATCCTCGATTGGTAGAGCAAGAGGAGTTCCAAGGCAGAAGCTGCGTGATCCTCCAAATCGTCCTCCAACAGGGGTGACTATCTTAGTTGCCCGAAGAGAAGTCGTAGGTCCAGCTGTGGACTCTGGTTGTGTGTTTGCGTCTTTCTCATTGCTTGCAGACAGATTGGATGATGGGTCGGTGCAAGGAGTTTCTACTTCTGAAAATACAAAAATAAATATCAAATAAAAAGTTTAAACTGATTTACACTGTGCAGCTTTGGATTGTTGGTCATTACACACATTTTCTTCTGTGCAATAAACAACAAAATTTGAGACTGCTTGCTACATTTCGGTTATTTCGCTGTTGTTGCCTGACTTCCAAAGCCATTGAACTTTCCTAAGCATATCAGGTGTCTGATGAACATCGGTGACGTAAGAACTGAAAAAAGCAGTAGTTAAGAAATTTCTTACCGAGTTTCTTTTCATTACTGTAACAATAAAACTCTTGAAAATCTGCACTTATTTATTTAAGCACTTAATTACACTTTGAAACAACGGCTGGCATGAGATTGGTTCTTTAACTCAGGATCAGTTTAAATTTATTTCAGCAGTTTTCAATTCTGCTTGGTTTCAGTTTTTCTAAACATCACAATATTGATATGTTTTCAGTTTTTTGTGTTTATCTTTATGCTGTAAGTTTATAGTCCAACTTTGCTGTTGTGCAGTGTACAGTTAGCAACTTGTACAATGCGCAGTACTGTTTAACTGTAACAAAATTGTGCTTTAAAAAATGAAAACTGTATTTTATTTGTCCAACTACATGTGTTGTCAGTTCTTAAAGTGTGTAGTTGTGTACACAATGCCTCCAGGGGAATGAAACCGCTTGTTTTAAATGTCATCTTTAATTCTGTGGTGCAATACAGGTGTCCACTATTTGCCATACAAGTCTCCCATCTTCGTTTATTTGTCATCCAGCAAATTTTGCAATACAGATGACAATGTGAATAATTGGGTCCAATAGTCTGCAGCCCAAGTGCATGATGCTACTATGTAGTATGTAGCCCACAAGGATACCCACAACCACGAGACGTCCCACACCTCAGTCTGAGAGGAGATTGAAATCTTCTGTCTTAAAGACATTTGGCCTCTGAGACAAGCAAATCCAAAAAAGCATATTATTTCATTGTCACCACTCAGCAGTTGTATTACTTCAAGTGGTACAACGGTTGAAGATTACTTATTTTGCTCAGTTTTACACAAATGAACTCTATCTAATGGGCAGATGTACCGGTACTACATTAAATCACTGTACTGGCTTCCTGTGCAACAAAAATCTGTTTGAAATTGGGGATTTTAGTTACTAAAATATTGATGAGTGTTATCGCTATTCAACAAAATCATCTGATTGCCTTTATCTGGTCATACCTAGAACTCTAACTGTGTTCTTGGTGAATAAACTTCTTCGGTTTCTGGACCTAGATATGCCGAGTACACAGCAATTATTAATTATATACTGACACACATACATTTGATGTTTCAATTCTGCAAAGTTCAGCAGTGTAGACACAACCATGTGAAAGAGCATCGATGGAGCTAAGCAATTGTGCATGAAGGGCTCTAAACGGCATAGACCCTTAAATTACGAGGACTGTAGGCACGCAGCCAAGGGTCCATTCTCAATTTACTCTTTTTATCATAAAAAAGGAACGAAGAGTCCAGTTTGGATGAACTTTTTTGTTCTGTTTGTCTCAACATCTGGGGCAAATATTGACTCTATAATGGGTCATTCACGATAATTAAAAATAAAATCTAGCAAAATCAGAGAAAAATGGCCAGATCTCGGCCAAATAATTGTTGAAATTGGCTCATTCTTTCACGTGTTTCTCGTCTTGATAAGGGTTCTAAGGGAGTAAGGGTGCTATGTAGAGAGTGACATGGGGAGGCAATCTCGTCCCCATCCCCGCCCCAAGTAAGTCTTCCCCATCCCCGCAGGGTTTGTCCCCATCTCCGCAGGTTTTCTCCCCATCCCCGCAGGACGACATCACATTCCCCGCAAAAGTTTACACCAATTCAAATTTTAAAAATAACATTTTTTAGCTTACAAATCTATTTGTATTGCAGACTGCAATAGTCTGTTATTATCTTATCGACAGTTTGCATTAACCAAGTCCTGACTATTTCTGACTAGAAGGCGTCAGAAAATAAAAAATCTCCTTATCAGTTCTCAAGTTCTTAACATCACTCATGTTTATTGCCGGCTCATTCCCCATTACCGCGAGAGTAAACCCCATTACCGCGGTATTACCGCAATTGTTGTCCCCATTACCGCGGTATTACCGTAATTGTTGTCCCCATTACCGCGGGATTCACCGCGGTTTCCCCGCGGGGAAATTCCCCATGTCACTCTCTAGTGCTATGTTAAGAAACAATGCTACTGAATGTAAAATGATCCAGTTATTTTAAGGTAAAAAAGGTCCATTTCAGAGGAAATCTGGGGAAATGGCCATAACTCACCCAAATATTGTTCTATTTGGGTGATTCTTTTATCTGTTTGCTTGGGCCGATAAGGGCTATATTCAAGAAGACACAAAACTAATAAGCTAACACATTCCTAGATTATTTCAACGTCAAAATCAAAAGAAAATAGATCTCGCTTCTTTCAACCCTCGGATATGTCGAACTGCTGACGATGGTCCCTTGAGGTTTAATATAATGAATGTAATTTAACTAATAGTCAGTTGGCAAGTCAGGTCTATTGTGGTAGACAATTTCAAATGCAAGAAGCATAGCAGCCAACTAACACATTATTGAGGCGACTGAATAATAGTCATCAGCAACAATCTACAACATCGAGGTCTGTCTGCCTTCTGCATGAGAACATTTGGTTAGTCTAAGTTGATGCATCACCCCTAAACAAGTTCCGTTTAGATGAGATGTCACTCACCTGACTCTGATGTAGTCCCGGACTGTACCAACGGATCTACACAGAATTCCAAAGCAGAGCTGCCACCTGGTGATGGATCCAATGGCAAAGGAGGCAACTCTTCTTCAAGATCTTCTGGCAAAGGTGGTGGTGGTGGAGGTGGTGGATGCAAGTTTACGATTGGCATAGACACAGTGGGCCATGGTGAGGGTAAGAACTGCTCTGATATCTCGTCACCTGCCAAAACAAACATCATTCCAATTTGACGATGATGATGATGATAATAATGTAGTGGAGGTTCATAATCTGTCCAAAAAAATCAGAAACTGTAGCGAAGAATAAAAAAGAAAGCGACAACAAAGATTAAACTCATAATTTATAAAATCCCACCTCTAATGACAAATCAGTAAGAGATGGACTGTACTTTTCAATCCTTATCAGACAGAGCAAATTTTACGCAAAACAGATAATGAACAGATTCTGCTTTACAGAGAGAAAGCACTGATTGTCACCTGTCGTCTCCTCAATATCCATGTCTACGGTTGTCTCCAACTCAACGTCAGTTTTCAAGCATTTCCTGCTACCGTCTCGGGAACTTAAATCGTCAAGTTTTCTCTTGGCACTGTCTGTCGTTTTCTGCTGCTCAGTAGAACATGAAAGACAATCGATGATGACAGAAACCACAAAAGCAGAACATGCAAAACATATTTCCCATCATGCAAAGGTGCGGTGGGGTGGAATGAGACCCAACCCAGTGCAACACAGAAGATTTGCTCTTGGCCTATAGACGAGATTACATAGCGACTGCACCCTAACAGTTCCTGTAAACCAGAGCCACAACAAAGACAGTAGACAGACAGACAGACAGACAGGCAGGCAGACCAACAAGCAAACAGACAACACAAAAGTGACACCTAGGTCTAATTGGTCTGAAAGTGCTTCCCTGTTGTTCCAGTACTTTACTGAACCATAAGAGCCTACGATTCATGCAAGAGAAAGCAACAAGAAGAGCATGAAAGAAATACCTAACTGAATGAAGATTTATGAAAGACGCTTTGGTTGCACTGTCATACACGACATTAAACAGCATACATGTATGTCAGGTCAAGACAGAAACAATTTATAAGAAAACCACAGATTGCACAACTCAGGTAACACCTTCAGACTTTCTTGCAAAATTGACAGATGTTCTAGAATGTTCTTTCTCTTGGCAGAAGATCAAAGTATGCAATAAGCTCAGACCAATCCATGAGATCATGAGATCACTGCATAAACAACATTCTCTGATTTCATGTGCATGTGAAACAAATCTTACCTTTGCAAACAGAATGTCCTTCATGACATTCTTGCTCCAGTGTAGTTGCATTGGTGGCATCCCTAAACGCTGACTTTCCTAGAAACAAAACAATCTAAGTTTGAATAAAAACACATTTCATGGAAAACAAATTCTGATTCTTTGGTTCAGTAAAAGCAATTTAACCCAGAAAACTGGCAAAATAACTGTACGAACCTTTTAATAGCTTTTATTCTATTAATATTTATATAAACATGTTTCAGAGTGGTCTAATTCTTGTAAAGCATCACTTCAAAAGAAATGTAGGAGTTTCTAAAGATGAACTGAACTTTAGCAATCTTTCTATAGCTACGCCGTCTGTCTGTCATCCACCCGCCCATCTGTCTGTCTGTCTGTATCACGGAGGTCACACTTGACAACAGGTGAAGGAACACTTAACACTGATTGGTCCATTGCCATACCATTACCAATTGACAACAAAATGCCAAAATCCTATCATCAATTGGTAAATTAATCCAAGTGCAACTTATTGACAGTATCCACACAAATAAATATTTACGGTAATTAGTTTGAAATGGTCCAAGATGAACATGATAGCGTATTACTCACATCAATGGTGCCTGCTGGCAGACCGACATTAAAGCCCGGATAGTCCACAACTTTATCAAAATTATATTCAGCTGTCAACACACAAAATAACACACTTTGAATGAGCTACTTGTATTGCACAGATAACGAGTAAATGCTAGTCTGTGCCTGACATTGTGACAAACGTGTCCACATTGCTAAAAAAATTTACACTGTAGTACCAGAGCCCCAAACACAAAGTGACAGCACACCAGTATATATTATGTTTAAAATTAATCGCCAGCTTTTGTGAAGTATCTGAAAGGCACCATATTAAGTGTCCTGATACACACATTCAGCCATAGAAAAGTTATCAGCAAGACAGAAATAGGATCAACGTAGGCATCTTTCAGTCTAAAATGTGTCAGTTAGGATTCTCCATCAGCTTCACGTTACCAGTACTTAAAAGATTTCAAAAACCAAACTACATTTACACGAGGCATCTTTCTCAGCGCAATTATTTGAGCAATCAGCAGTGTAGGTTATCATAAAATTGTCAAAGCTATGACTGCTGACAACCTATGCCTGATCACATTATCAAAACTTGATCACAGTTTAACTGGACAATGCAGCTTATCACTCAGCTTATCACTGCAACAAATAAAGTGAAAGCAGATGTATTACAGAAGCAGATGCGAGAGTAGAAACTTGGTTTTTTCTGATGCTGTACTTAATGAAGAAAAGACGAAACAACTAACGTGATTGGACAAATGCTTCGTTAACTTCACCGTCCTCCAACAGTTCACCATCTGATGTTAATTCTATGCAAACAGTCAGACCAAAACAATTAATTATAGGAACACTTTAATCATGATTAGTAACAAACTTCAAATGCAAACTACATGTCACAAGAAAGACTTTCACAGCAATGGCAACCACAGTTGAATTGCAGCCGTTTACAAATTGATATTATAATTGAAAATTTAACAGAGAAATCATGTACAGCATCCTACGAACTTCTAGTCCAGAGAAAGCAAATCTAATTAGTTACAAAGCATGCCACAAAATTTCTGAAGGTGCCTATCAAATATGGAATAAATGTCATCAAGACTTTACCTTGGCCATGTTTGTCAAACATTGTGAGACCAGAAGTGGACTGTTTGGCATTCTCGAGGTGCCCGGGTGGATAGCCAAGGATTCGCATCTGGTAGATATATGGTGGCAGTTGTTGAGTCGAAATACCCAGAGCCTCCCTCAGGACATCACTGTTTAAACAGACAGGGCTCAGGTTTTAAGCAGCTCATTTCTATACATTTCTATCAACAACAATCCTCAAGATGCCTCACAGCGGTTCCACGACCTGTTAGCCCATCCCACAACCCAAATTCAGATTTAATAAAACTGTACACATAACATGCACTCAAAATGAAAAATTCACAAATAAATAAAGGTGCAAAAAGGTAACATGGTCTGACAGTAAGTTTATCTATTTGAAATAAAGCACCAGATTGAGATCCTAGGCTGCAGAGGTCAGAGGAAAAGAAATGAACAATCAGCCATAACAGGGCAACTTTTGCTTACAAGCATATTGACCAAAGCAGTCAATCATTTGGCTGCTAATGAAAACAGAAAATTGTCCAAATTCAAATCTGCCCCACCCGGATCATTGAACTTGTGATCTGGAAGTCAGTTTGTTTGTTTGTCTGTACGTATGTTTGTCTGTCTCTCTCAATGGAATTATATACAAGAACATTGCAAAAACATAAAGTGATAAATGATTTTTGTTTTGCAACTATTAGTTAATCAGTGTATCAGCAAATAGCCTTTGAAAACAAATAATGAAGAAAGGCTCCAACTACTTGTAGTGGTCAAGTGTCATTTATTACGAATTTCTTACCAATCTTATTGATCATGAAACTGATGAGAAGAAAAGACACAGTTGAATACATTACCACAAAATTATGCACTTTGTGCAAATTTACCTGATAGTTCCCGGCCTCATTTCGGAAAATCTTGGATCATCCTCAATGTGATACCTATGACAAAATTTACCTTGGATTATTACATATCAGACTTCAGATGAGTTAAGAATAACTAAACTCCACATCAGAAATCAAATTCTCACTTGTCTTAGGCTAGTCAAAATGACTGGGTACACATCTATAGAAGTCTGTATTGCCAAGTGGGAAACTAGTTACTGTAGTGAGTTGTGAGGGAGGTTAACAACAACTTAACTCCATCATGTAATTGGTCTAAATTATGGATCTTGTGAGAGACAAAGTAATAGATGTTTATCATCATCTGTTGCTGCAACAGAATGACTCACATTTCAAACAACAGAAGAACAATCAAACGTACATGTTGTAGAGCATAGTCTGCTCATTCAGGAGTTGGATACAACATCTTCATCAGCAGTTATCATATTAAAGTCGTTACCTTTGTTTGCCAGGGTTGTTGCCTGATGGAGAAAACTTGTCCATAAATTCGCGCCTGGCTAAGTTAATCCTTTGTTGGTCTCTCTTTTCCATGCATGCATTAACGTTATGATCACCTCCACAGTTGAAGCAAGCTGCCTTTTGTCTGAAAGCACAATTTTCAGTCAATTTAACACATAACAACTTTACCAGCATTTACGAATAATTCAGACTTTCTCTTTGACAAACAAGTCAAGAGACATAAGCATTCAGCAGCAAAAACTTAAGACCTTAAATTGTAGCTCTAGAGCCATATTTGTTCCAGCGCTTAAAACCCTGGCATGACTACATAAGGGCTTGCACTTGAGATCCTCATTTGTCTCACATGAAACCAGAATCTGTCCACTAGATAATATTACGCTGCAGAAGTCATTTACGCACGTTTTGCAATGCAAATGAAATCATCCGATGCAAAGTGGAAACATAATCTCAGTCATAACAGACAGAAGCCGAGCATCAGTCAACTGTCAACATTTCTAGATTTTGCAATTACTCATTCATAAGATCAGAGCACTTGTAAAAGACCCTCTGGCAACACAATGGCTATGGAATCAGTTTGCTTAATCTTAATGCTACACATCTAATCTCTGACTTGCAAGGCACAGTTTTTTGCTTGGGAATCAGAGAACACAGTCAGGCCAAGTCAAACACCTTGACAGAGCAGCAAACAATTACTGAAATGAAACAACATACCTCTTCTCTTTAATTTTAACTTCAGGTATTTCTTTGTCTTTTGAAAGTTCACAAGGAAGCGACTGTCTGAACACCTGCTCATACCTGTTTCAGAAAAAACCAAGAAATACAATGCAGCGGATAACAAGAACAAAGACGACGACCTCTACAAGACCAACCGTTTGCAGCCATCAACTGGACAGGCATTGATGGCCCTATCAACAACAGAGGTATGATCCTAGACAGGACTATAACCAGAGAAGGAGACAGAACGTGGAACGAAAGAATAAGTAAAATGATACTACATGGATTTCAATGGATTTCCACCCAGAGCTCATGACAGAACGTATGCATGTATCTAGACACCTACTACAGCATCCTGTCAGTACCTCACAAAATTGCCCAAATGATTTTAATGTCATTAAGAACAAAAAGTTAATTAATGAAACAGACGAATCACCACTGGTGAGCTCTTGCAGACAAGCAAAGCCCAATCAATGGATTTCCACCCATATCTGATGACAGAAAATAACATTGTGATTGAATAGTTACTTTGGAAGATTGTCGCTGTCAATCATTGCTGAACTGTGATCCGGCAGAGGACATCCACTCACATCCAAAACAAAGTCTTTGAAGTATTGATAACTTCGAACCACCTGTCAATAACAACCAGACTAATCCACTAAGGTCACTAAAAGCGTAAGCAATACATTCACTCTGAATAGGCTTCTTGAAGGGGTGCTATATAAATTCCTGAAATGAAAATTCCTGAAATGAATTAGAAATGCAGTGTTGTATCTGGTAACATTTTAATTAAGTTTTTTTAATTACTAAAACAAGCAGTGTGACTACATAAATCTGGTTCGTTAAATAGTGATTCGTTTCATAGCCAGTCCATCTGACAATAGGTCAGTAGGTCTGACTAGAAATATGAAAGGAATGGAAGCTTAAGTACTATCAGTACACAGGTTACAGTCATTCCTATGTGGTCATCAATTCATTCATCACTCATTCATTCACAGAATTGTATTATCTCTTCTTCAGGATGTCCTCCAAGAAGTTCTACCAGAACATCCCTGGCCAATAAAAAGTCTGATAAGGCAACTTATAGACAGGATCCCAGTACTTTGGAAAGTTTCACACATACCACACTGTATATATGTGAATATAGCCAGTCTTTGCGTATCAGTTGGCTGGTAAATTTCTGTTAACTTCAGGAAGTAAGAAAGTGAATTGATCATCATATGAAAGTGCATTGATCATCAATTGATCATATGAAAGTTAATTGATCAATGTATTAGTTGCTACTAAAACGTCCACAGTACTGCTGATAACACATTGAAAATTTGCACTGAATCTATACGAATGTAGATGATGTCACGCTAGTTTTACCAGTCTACCACAAATAACAGGGAAATCTCAGATGTGTCTAACGACCTGGAATCTGTCAGTTCTGCACAACTGTTTAAAGTTTATAAAGAAAGTTCTGGGTGGAAATGGTTGGCATCCAGATCAGAAATTCAGTTCAGATTCACATCACATCATTTGCATTCATTTCCTTGACAGTTAAAGCCGGCTGTCAGGTATCTGTATATAGTGCATATACTCGACAATAAGTCACCAAATTTTGGACAGTTTTTAAAACGTTAAGTTGGGGGTAAGACTTACACTCGGACCATGACAAAATTTCATGGGTCTACCGACGAGGTAACAGACAAACATGTCCACTAACTAATGCCACTTCATCACCTTGCCAATAAATAGTCATAACTGTTTGTAACAAGTTCATACTGGCAGCAAAGCCAGAACACATACCTCAGATGTGCATGGTATTTTACTTTCTCTGAAAGACTCTTCTGCATCTTGTGAAAATATATCTTTCAGGCAGTTCTCAACCTTTGATCTGTATTTGCTAAAATCAAATCATAAACAACGTAAATAAGCTATAAATACTTAAAATGCAACACATTTGAAGCAATGAAGAAATGAGGCAAACACAGAACGAATAAATTCAAATCCCAGACAGTCAACTTAGGCAAACACATAACCAATCTGCAATTCAAAACTTAAAGGAAAATTTCTTACATTTATTTCAGTTCTGTACTTATGAAACTAACTCAGATGTGCAGCAAAAGTGATTAAAATTTCTGATAATGAAGAGATGTAAGCTAACCGTGCCACCGCATTATTCACGAAGAGGACTTGTACAGCCGGTCCATCAACAGTCAGCTCAAAGCTAAACAAATATGAAAAACAAGATGCACATGTATTAAATGTCATGTATGTATGTTATGTATCTATGTCATGTATTTGCATATGCATGCAAGTATGTATGTATCAAGACACTCAATATAGTACCTTTTAAGTACCTCACAAAAGTGCTGCAATGCCTCACGTAAACAGAAAGACAGAGAACTGTGCATTAATAACCAATCCATCCAATGACTCGATTCATGCTATCTATCTTCACATTCCTTACGACTCCTTCCTGAGTCTGAAAAATTCCACCCTACTGCATTTCACAGCGACATCAACAGAGCCATGAATTAGATTCTAGCAGTCACCTGATTCCAATGAATACCTGATCCTTAGAATGCCACTCACTAATTTTGGTGGCCAACAGGAAGTGTTCTGACCTCTCGCCACCAAGTTTATTGGTTCACACCATAAGTAGTCAGTAATGCTTACCTATACCGGTACATCTAAACAGAATCACTCAACTGGAAAGCACAGATATACGACTTTTGAAATTCTGTAAATTATTCCTGGCCCACAAGAACTCCTCAGTTATCCTATGTTACATGTCACAATCAGCTTCCTTCCCTCTATGACAAGCTTCACTGGTCAGTCTGGTCTGAAGTGTCTAAGATTTTGAATAAACAAGTTTTGTAAACAACTGATGCTAAAAAAAAGGTCCCCACTAATGCACCCTTTCACACACAGATCGCAACCAATGATGTTCCATGTTCAGAACTCTGAGTCTGTGTTGCATTTAGAATAGAGGAAGATTGCTGAATCGGCATTTGCAGCATAGTTACTCTCACTGCAATTCTTTTTCCCGATCCCTTGCTCCTCCTAAGGCCAGGGAGACTTCTTTTAGCGCAAGTGATTCATGTCCAGCCAGTTAGAAGCGTTATCATTAGCTACATGAAGACAAACAGACACGGACAGAGTGCGCCATGTATCTGCATACGGATCAGTGGCTTGTTCCCATTTCACAAGACTTTACGTACAACCTGGTCCGTACTTAAACAATCGAGGACACACAGACACATAAAAATGGAAGCAGTAGAATGTTGTAAGTCAGCACTCTATTTTAAGAAATTTCGGGGTGGCCATATTGTTTATCTAGGTTGCGTTGTCACCGAGCCACTGTATGCTTTTACCGAACTGTCATAAATATATGTGAATTAAACAAAATGGTAAAGTCCTACCTCTTTGGATTGATATGTCTCTTTTCAAGCAACAATTTGTTGTGTAGTTTTACTTAAGGAAACTTTGGAAACGCAATGCTGCCATAAGGCCAAAACAAAATAATGGTGTGTTTCCGGTAACTTGACCGACTCACTTTTTTGCCGCGACTCGGAAAATTTTGTAAAAAAAATTTTTTTTTCCGGAAAATTTTGTAAAAAAAAAATTTTTTTCCGGAAAATTTAAAAAATTTTTTTTTCCTACTTCACATACATTAAGCCTTTGCATGCCGGTGATACAGAATCGCGACATTATAGGTGCATTCACTAGGCAGAGACGTTCGGAAACTCGCGGTCTTTCAATGGAAAGAATGGTGCCGTAAATTACAGCAATAAAAGGGCTAAAGTGTGGAGTTTGGGAGAGGGAGGTAATAGACCCGAAAGTGGTGGATTTTCTCACGGTAATTTGACAGGGTTATTTCACAAATCTGACCGCCATATTCATTGTATCAGAAATACCTATTATCGTACGTGCCATTATAAAAGTAAAGCCTCCTAATAGCAATCAGCCTACTTAATAACCTCCGTAGCATTCTACTTTCGTAGCAAACAGCCTTCTTAGCAACCAAGCTTTGTAGCAAGCAGCCTCTATGTCAGCCTCATTAGCAACCAGTTTCAAAGTCAGACTTGACCCCTTTAGCAACTGCCTTCCTTAGCAACAGTTATCCTTAGAAACTGTCCTGCTTAGCAACTGCCTTCATTAGCAACTAGTCTCCTTAACAACCAGTCTTCATAGCATCCAATCTTCGTAGCAAGCAGTCTCCTTAGCAGACGATGTTAGGAACCATATTTCTTTCTATGCAGTGTTAATAATATTATAACAATAAATGGGCTCAATGTTTCCCATGGACAATTTACACACATGTATGATGTTGAGGAGATAACAGACACTGAAAAGTCAGCGATTTTCTCACGTTACCACCCATGCATATTTCCTAAAGAGCCGTTGTCTGCTACACGTTTATTGTTTAATGTACATAATCCATAATTCCTTCCCCACCCCTGCCCCTTCCATTTCACCTTGCAAGAAAAACGATGTCAGCAAAAATGAAATAAATAAGATTGTTTTCTACAGCAGTTTGTAGGTACATTCTGCAAAAAGGCATTTTTAATACTCGCATAGAAAATATATACTTTGGTACAGCATGTACTGCTGTGCATAAATGGGCAGTGGCATAATTTTGGGAAATCACTGCATAAAATTATTTTACCAAAATAAAATTATTTTCCTACCTACCTACCCAGTTTTTTTTTAACTCTGTTACCGGAAACACACCATTATTTTTTTTGGGCCTAATTAACATATCCTTAATTATTAGTCCAAGCATGATTACAATACACATTCGGGGCACAGGTAAAATACTGATTTGCTGACTGGTAAAATGCTGATTAGAAAATGCTGATTTACCTAGCATCCAATCAGCAAATCAAAGGTTAAAATGCTTATTGAAATTCAGGCAAGTACTGATCACAGAAGTCAATACACTTTGTTGTTTTCAATATTGTTTAATTAACATATATGAAGCTGTCAATTAAGAGAATGAAGTCCAGGCAAGCAGTGACAAAAGAAGACTTATACACTTTGTTGTTTTCAATAATATTGTTTAATTAATGAAGCGGTTAAATAAGAGACTAAAGTCCAGGCAAGTAGTGATCAAAGAAGACAGTACACTTTGTTGTCTTCAATTTTAATCAACAAATGCAAACTTTTAAAACACTATAAATTCCCTCAAATAATTGTGTAGCTTATTATAAATTTTGAATTTTTGAGAGTTCACATATATATTGGATTGGAAGAATTGCAGTCATGAGTGATAACTATGAGTGTTTTAATAGTCAATCAGTAAATGCAATTGTTAATTGACCGACAGGAGGATCAATTCTTCATGATCAGAAGATTTAAAGAAGGATGATTGGAAAGTTAATGGTTGTCGTTGGCGTTTTTGAAGATCCGCAAAAGAAAGAAAATGTGGCAGTGGTCTATGCAACAGAATGTATTTACAGATCTATGACGGTCCCAAGTCATGGAGCAACTGCTTCACCAAAACAACAAATTTTCGAAAGGATCGTCCAAATTCTGTCGTCATCAACTACAATGGTGGAGCTGATTTCCCGCATGGAAATGCCAAGACTAGAACAAGAAACTACACTTGGACACAACCATCAGTACTTTGGTCAATCGACTCATCAGAAAATGGATCAGCAATGGAAGTCTATCGATCAGTGGTCACACATCCAGCGTTAGCTCCTCCTAGAACCATTGAACAAGTGAAGAATACCATGAAAACAAAGCGAAATCGTGCTCGACTATCACGTATTGACGTGATACCTTATTCAACCTACACGAATTTGCAAATGGATTCCGACTTCATTCAGTGAATCAGAACTGGAAGTCATCCTCTACCAACCGGATCTAGTCAACATATTTAAGAGTTCATGATGTCATAATCTCCTCCACAGAAACCAATGCAGGTTCTCTCATAAGATACAACCTTCAGCATGGGAGACTTATGTTTCCATCCTTTTCCAACAAGCGAAGAAAGTCATTCCAGAATCGGATACAGTAACGAATGTCTTCATCACCACTGACAAGAAAAGGCCGACCACTCAAGCGTGCATGAAAGTTTTCCCAAATTTGAAATGTTCATCTGCTGGAACCACGTTCTTCAAGATGCCGAGTGTTGGTTGCAAAATCAACAGAAACAGAAGCAACCTATTAATTACAGTGACAGCATCTGTCTACTTGTCCAATCCAATTCTCAAGAGGAATACAAATATTGACTGCTTGTGAAACTCACCAAGTGGAGCAAGCCATTCTGCACTTACTTTTGTACGCAATTCATCCATAAATCAATCAACCAGCCTCTTGTGAGTTACATCGATTACACGTGCCTTTCTGTCAGCCAATCACAGTGCGTCAGAAGTATTGTTCTGACCAATGACAGGACGCCAAAAGATAGCAAATATTATATACGATATATCCGAAAAGTCCGACCACAATACTATAAGAATGCCGTTACAATCACCATTTTCTAATCAGCATTTTACCCATCATTTTACTGGCCTCAGCATGACCAATCAGCATTTCTCTAATCAGCATTTTTTACCCGTCTCCAATCAGCAAATTAGCATTTTACCGGTTAACATACATTCGATATAAACTTCAACTGCCAGTACAAAAAGGATATTTATTTCCTTCAACTGTTGTATTTCACTCTCCAGTTTCTGAATATATTCCCTGGCGGAGGCAATGTCAGAAAAGTTGTTCCTATCCATGGTAGAACTCCCTGTATCCGTTCGTGTATCACCAGATACTTTTAACCCGTTTTCTGTGGCCAAAGTGTTGCGATTCGAAGGACTACAAAGTGTAGAAAGAAATGCACGAGCCTCTCCAACACATCTCTTTGAATGGTCATCTGTGTAACTGCGATCTTTCTCAAACGCTCCAAACAACATCGGATCACCGAAAACATCGGCCATCTTGCTCCAATGCACGCTTATCTCATTCAGTAACTGTTAAGGAGGCTGTGAGCAGTGATCTCTTAATACATATCATGATGTCTGTGAGCATAGACCATCGACCTATATTCAATATATGTCGATGGCATAGACATCGGAATATTACCCATCGCTTCAGCTCAAGATTCATAAAATCATAAGTATACAACTTCCGGTAATAATTTCTTTAAAATTATTGATTCGCTTCCATCAACTTTGATATGATCCCGTATCATCAGGGCCGTATGACATATTAAATAAAATAGTAATTAATTTTTAAAAATTCTTCTTCGGCAATAATAAATATTTTGATAAAGACTGAACACCATTGTGAGAACTCCGTTGTCTTTTAGATCACTGCACAGTCCATCCACGTCGATGGCACAGTCAGTTCTCAAAGAAAAACTTTTCTCCTGGACTGTCTAACACAATGCCACTGGATTCAGTTGAGGATGGGAGTGATAGGATGATCGATGCTTGGGTGCTGATATAGCGCTGGAGTAGAATCACATAAGATTAGGTCAATTTATCTTAAAAATAGCCCTTCACTGCAACAATCGTGAATTACCCTAACGAGGCTCTTGTATGGCGTTGAGATATTTAGGAGATTTGTATTTACATTACAGTTTACAATGAAATTATTATATGTAACTCTATGCAAGGCTATTAAAATATTTTGACTGAGACAGAGAATCCTGGGGTATCTATGTTTGCAATGTTTAGATCGTTACTGCTAATAACGCAGATATATTGAAGAGCTCAATTTTAGTGCGTTTGGACATAAGAATGAGAGCTGGTTAACGTTACGTAGTAGCGTTGTCTGGCGTGGCAGTTGCTAGTATAATAATAATAATAATAATAATAATAATAATAATAATAATAATAATAATAATAATAATAATAATAATAATATCTTTTCTTTAATTTAGCGCCTGACAAACGCACTGCGCTGTACATTTACATGTTATGCAATTGAAACAATCTTAACTAGTTAACTACTAACAGAACAGACAGCTTGTAATACACGGCGCTAATAGCAGCCTACAAAGCAAATCCGCCCTAACGGGGCTCGAACTCGGTACCTCTCGCACTCTTCGCCAGATGTTATGGGCTCTGTAAAAATAAGCGCTAAAGAAGTTCTTACATTGGAATGGATTTAAAACTAAATTTCGCAAATTGTGATGCCTCGTGTGATGCATGGTCTGTGGTTATATGCTAATGAGAAGACGTCATTGGCCTATGGGAGTCACGAGAGGAGTCACGTGAGTCTCCGTCTCAGTCACAGTCAGTCGTTGGTTGGTGATCATCGGAGGAGGAGGAAAAGAAGAAGAGAAGACTTGTCTTGTGACTTCGTTTCACATTTAATTATATTGCAGCATTCGGACGATCATCGGATTCGATTTTCTTCTCTCGATATTCTTCGTTACACCTAAACTACCAGAATGGCTCTCAGCGACGCCGACGTTCAGAAACAGGTAGCGCAGTTTTTCCTCATTTGTTTTAAGAATTCTGCCGGAAAATGTTGATGAAAACGGTGCTTGTGTGTATTGGATGGTCAGCTGGCGCTGGTTACAACTGGTGCAACTGGTTCTACCAGGTCCACTGAATCCTCTTCAGAGGAGTTCCAGCTGGGCTCACTGTCCTATTCAATGCAATTGCTCAAAATGGAAAGGTCATCTAATGAAGAGATAATTTGCCACAATTAGTTAAATAAGATTCAAAACAATGCAATTTTTCTTTACTCTTCTTTGGCTAGATTGTATGCATGTTCATATATCTGTATATGTCAACCGAAGAGCCGAGGCTTTGCTCACTTTTCACTTAAATCATCAAATGATGTACTTCTCCACTGCTGCCCACTTTTAATGAGAACCACAATAGTTTGTAGAGATCTCTGAAATTTGGTATGTGAACTTGCATCCTTTGCACAGAGATGCTGTGATGTGTGCAATATAGCTAATTTTTATAACTGTCCACCAATCAGAGATGAGCAGTTATGAAAACCAAATACGAGTCATATCAACTAATTTTGCCAAACATAAATACTGATACATTTATGATACCGAAAATACAATCTTAATTAGAACCTGGAATTTTCAGTTTGTTGTGGAACAGCAGAAGTCATACATTTGATGGATGATCAGTTTATAAGAATTGCAGAAGGATTCCTGAGAACAGATGTCTACAGCATGGCCAATAGTTGTTCATTTGCTTTGCAGACTATGAACAGCCTTTGACAGAATAAATTTTGGCCAGGTTATGAAATGACTCACAAATTTTGAAGTTGAATGGCATGATTGGTGTTAATAAGAAATCTACATGGAATAGTCAGTGGTAGTGAGAGTACACATGTTGAATTCAAGAACAGACAGAGGAGTCAGAAAGTACTGTGTAATGTCACGTTTATTGTTCAACAGTTAGATACAGACGTGCAGTTTGTCCGTTCATTTCAGAGATGATGTGTGTTGTTTAGGGCTGGTACTGATTAAAATTTTTTTATTGATTAATTTCCAAGATTTTTAACTTCGATTAATCGATTAAATTCGATTAATTTGGTATCTGTTATGTAAAGCGTGAACAACTGTTAAAAATGTAGTCAATGAATTAGTAACTATTTTCTTTATATAATAACAATTCAATCGAACTGTTTATTGCAATGAAAACAGTTAATTTTGTTACTATCTTCAACTTTTCCATTTACCTTAAATGCAAAATGTTTACTTTTCACTCAAATCATTGTTCACCATATTGTTTATTTGGAAACCGTAAGAAAATTAATTGAACAAGCTGGAAATTAATTGATTTAAATTTTTAACGATTAATCAATTAATTTATCGTTAAAACCCGGAGCCCTAGTGTTGTTCCCTGTAGCGTATGTATCAAATGATGCATTTAATAGGAAACTAAGTAATAGTGCTGGATTGTGTCTGATGAAGATTTCTTTAGTTGTCATTTGTGAATTGTGAGCTGTTGAGTTCATGCTGACTTAAATTCTTCATGTAGATTAAGATCTGTAAATGTGTAAGAAATTACTGCAGTGTACCATAATTTAATTGTAGCAACATGTACTTTTCACAACTCACATCAATTGGTTTAAGTGTACGTTCTGCTGCAATCTCATGCCAGCTGAATGTATGTTTTCAGATCTGCTGAATGATTGCACTTTTTCTTTGCAATTAAGGTTGCAGTGACTGTAATGGAAAATTTAGAAACTGTTACATGTTACATTACATATGATCATAGTTGATTGCTGCTGTTTGATCAGGATTGCTGATTCTCCTCATCTGTTTCTGACTTTATTTGACTGACGAATGGATGGCATTGTTGAACAATCGGCTATGCTATGTTATGGATCTGTTTAATGTTGTTTCAGATAAAGCACATGATGGCCTTCATTGACCAGGAGGCTAATGAGAAAGCCGAAGAAATTGATGCCAAGGTCAGTGACAAAGAATTATTAAGTTCTAGTGCAGGGCTACTCAGACTGATGAACAGATGGATCCCTTTGTGCACTGTGCAGTGGTCTAAGAAACAGAAACTTTACAGATTTTTACTTTCAACCCAACTCTCGTACATGTCGCATTGACACACTATCACTGACCCCATAGTCCATTGTCTATCAATTACAAAGAAAGAAATAACAAAACTTAAAAACCAGTTGATTGCTCTCACTGAATAACACTGCCCTATGTTCAATCTGATGACATATAAATTTGTTTTCATTTAAAGACTTCTTTACTCTAACGTAAAGTTTGACCAATGTATATATATGTATAACATTAGATAAACCTTTAACTGTATGTTTGACTGTTTAATAAAATAAAATGTCTTCTTAATATTGGACTATATGGCCTGGACCCAAAATTTGAACAAGTCACAATTTCTGGACCTCTGCCCAGGACTTTGAGTAGCCCTGCTCAGCTGCTGACTAAAGGAAAAATATCTTAAAGCCAACCTGTTAAAAAGTTCAAAACTACCATCCTTGTTTATCTATGTTACACATCCTACTTCTGTCTCTAGTTTGGTTATAATTAAATTGTTAATATTTTAGTTATAAGATTTAAATTTGTAACATACGAGATACTTGGTATGAGCAAGATTGCTAATGTACGTCATCTTTGGAGTAACTGTTGCTCCAATGCTCCAACTATTGCTAAACGGAAAATACCTGAAAATGAATTTACTGATGAGACTGTCATCATGTTGTGATTGTTAGGCAGAGGAAGAGTTCAACATTGAGAAAGGTCATCTCGTTCAGCAGCAGAGAGTCAAAATCATGGAGTACTATGAACGCAAGGAAAAGCAGATCGAACTGAATAAGAAAATGTAAGCCTAAGGCAACATCTGTCAGTTTCTATTAATTTTCTATTAGTTCTTAGCCCTGGTAGAAATTGTGCCTTGATACAGACCTTAAATCATGCATATTGTTAAATTGTATAATATGTATATTGTCACCTGGCAACTGACTAAATGCACCTCAAATCTGCATTTTGTGACTGTTAAAAATTTTCATTATATTACTGCTGCTGCTAGTAGTAGTAGTATTAGTAGTAGTAATGATAATGATAGAGAACTATTGTTACACAATCTTAGCTTAATAATAATCATAGAGAACTATTGTTTCACTACCTTAGCTATAGTTAATCGTTCACCTCGACTCACACCTCCTCTAGCTGCTTCTTGCCATTAATTCATGAGGCAAAATATTAATTACATTGTGTTACATTGGTCAATCATTTTGTTTTCTCTCACTCATTGATAACTTGTTTTGCTGTAGCCAAACATCAAACCTGCTGAATACAGCCCGTTTAAAAGTGTTGAAAGCAAGAGAAGATCACATTAAGGTAGACTTCATTTCCTCATGTGGCTTCTTAGTTTGTAAGAAATTATTGATGTATCTGTGGCACCTGCAGGGTTGTTGCTCTGTAACACAGTGTTTTTGATTGGGATTGAGGAATTGGGAAAATGTGCTATGTCTTTGCATTAGTATTTAATTCAATCAATCAATCAATTTCGTGTATTCACAACACCAAGCTGACAGGTCGCAACTTGTTAATTGGTGTTTGCTTCCACTGCTTGTCAGTTCAACTGTTAAGTTCTCTCAACTATGTCTGCAAATCTAAGAGTTTATTTACATTTGCTTAATAGTTAATTAATAAATTACTGAGAGGATTTGTTGTTGTTGAAAGTATTAACCTGGAAGCAAATTACTCTTTAACACCAGAATTTGTTGGGTGAAACTCAGCGAAAACTGAATGTCCTGACCAACGATACGAATGGCTACAAGAAGCTTCTGGAGGGTCTGATAGCACAGGTCAGAATTCTCAAATACCTCTAACCTTATATTCTGTTAATGGATGGAAAGCTATAAATTGTAAAGACCACCTTCTTATGTTGTGTTGTGATAAAAGACGCTTTGTGTGGATTGTCTAACGTAGCCAGTAATAAATTTGCTTAATTAGCACAGGAAACAACTGCATGGGATTTATCGGCATACATGGCCCTCAGACCCAGGTTCTGAATCCTTCTGAGAAATTTGGATCTTTAAGGTTTTTTAGTCCAGATAGTTTTTAAAGTAGACACATGTGTTCTTTTGCAGTGTAGGCATGATTTGTGTTGTTTTGTCATCAATTGTGATGATGCATGTGATCTTGATTTGCTCCTTCCTTGTTTTATGTAGTTTTTGACCTTTCCCCTAGAACTAAATGATTTTCTTCTCAAGGATGTGTTGACTCCAATAAGTTAGAAATCGTGATGCTGTAGTTGGTAGAACTGGGCATTCCTGGTGTTGTTGTGAATGGTAATTATTTTTCAGTGAAATTGACTTTGTTTCTGCAGGGCCTGTTCCAGTTGATTGAGGAGAGCGTGACTGTGAGATGCCGCAAGAAGGATCTGCCTCTCGTTCAGGTCAGTTGATTGATCTTATCCTTAACAATGGTAAGGTATGCATACCCTTGTTGTAGACCGGTGAGGTTCCAAGGGGAGAAGGTGGCCAGTGCATTGTAGGACACTATGGTTGCA
This sequence comes from Aporrectodea caliginosa, assembly GCA_020284085.1. Taxonomy (NCBI): domain Eukaryota; kingdom Metazoa; phylum Annelida; class Clitellata; order Crassiclitellata; family Lumbricidae; genus Aporrectodea; species Aporrectodea caliginosa. The sequence continues at coordinate 132,538 of JACEVL010000844.1, forward strand.
GATGGAGCTACCAGATTATTCTACATAGGGTCCATTAATTATGTTAACAATTTTATGTAGTTTTCGACCCTTCCCCTTGTCGACAATTGTCAAACATTCAAGGACCCCTAATAATATTACGTCATAATATTCCCCCACCCTCCCTAAAAAACAAATTTCTGTGACTCTAACTGAAATGCTAGATTAATCTGAAATTGAAAATTTGCTTACGTAAAGGTATGATAAAGGACTAAATATTTATGACTGAGCTTGTCCAGGTGCAATAATCTTCCTATGGAGATGTCAAATGTTCATCTATTGTGGTAGTGGGCATAGCAAAGTTCTGATTTGTCATTGCCATCATCCTGTAGATGGAACTGTAATATCAAATAAGTCCACATCCTCGTCTAGCCATTCAGCTCTTAAACAGTACAGCGCCCTTTCCTTCGGCCTCGGCTGTGCTACGGCACTATAGAAATCGTCTTATTATTATTATTATTATTATTAAAATGTCAGCCTTTTCTGTGTGCGCTATAATTGCCATAAGGTCTCTGTGTCTTTTGGCAACCACTCGCATTGGCCAAATCCTTTTTGGGTTGAGTAGTAGGTGGTAATATTAAGGTTTGGTCGAATCTTGATCCTGAAGTCAGATTTTGCCCTAGACCGATTAATTGGAATCGGCGCATCCCTGGACCCCCCAATACAAATACCAAAAGAAGCAATTTTTTTTACCAAAGACAGTTTTTTCATTAATAAAAAAATATTAACGTGTTTCGGCGACCTCCTGCGGTAGTCTGTCTTTGAATTTAAAAAAAAATATTAATGAAATTATGAGTCAACGCATCAACAAAAATGGCCGACAGTTGGTCTTTTTCTTAAGCCACATGGTTTAAAATGTAAATTTTATTAAAAAACATACAGTATTAATCTTTCCAGCTCTTTATTTTGAATAGGTCAGTGCATAAATTGTGAAAATTACTAAATTAGTACTCTTGCTTCACTTTGGTAATTGGGGAATTGCTGTTTCCAACATAATATATTTGTCTCATTAGGTAAAATTATTATTGATGATGATAGTGGCACACCAGTGCCTGTGAAGTCGATGCTATTTTCGTTCAATATAGAATATTAAGAAATAAAAAACCATCTAGTTTTTTTCATTGTTTTGATGTCAGAGTACAAAGTTAGAAGCTGAAAAGGAATTGTATTGTGATGATTGCTGGACAGAAACCTCCCAAGTTCATGCGATCAAACAACTATTTCAATACAAAAATGTTTGCGTATAGTTGTTGCCCTAATGGAGCGCAACTGATCTTGTTATAGTAAACTAGATTTAATTGTAAATTTGTATCCGCTTTGGAAGGTCCGTCATGTTTATTGAGAGTGTTTTCTGTTCAAAAGGAAGCGGCTGAACGAGCTGCAGCTGCTTACAAGAACGCAGCCAAGAGAGACGTTCGTGTCACAGTCGACTCGGAAAATTTTCTCAGCGCAGAAATGTAAGCATTCCAGAGATCTTAAAGTTGTGATATTTTCTGTGAGTAGGCGTTTTTTTATGTGATGTGCTGCAAATTAGGGTGAAGGCTAATAAACTACACATGTTCCACCTTCCAAGGCCAACTAGTTCTAAGATTTGAACTCCGCAACAGTGGAAACGTAATCTTTAGCAGAGGACACACCAACAGATGCAGAGGTATAAATGCGGCTGTCATGGCAGCATGCTATCTTGGAGCATTGACACTTTTGGCTCCTCGTCATTATATTCTTAAGGGGTCATTGCATAATTACGTAACGCCGAAAATGACCGTTTTTGACCCACCCAACCACCCTGTAACGCTTCGTAACGTTTCCCCAGACCCACCCACCCACCCCGGCGTTACGTAATTATTGTTAGGTCTCTGTAAAGATCTGGCATATGATCAACTTTACTTTTCTTGTACATGTGATTTTTGTCTAAAAATTTTACAAATTCTTTAAATTTTTACAAATTAAAACAGATTAAATTTCAACTTTTAATTTTAAAATAATGCTCAATAAATGCTTGCTTTATACAATTGCATCTTTTAGTTAAGTTTTAAATCAATGGTACGAAGTTTGAACATCGATCACATCGTGTCATTCGTGCTATTGATGTTAATTTAAAATTCATTTATAACTAAACTGTTGGTAAAAGCGTTACGTAACGCTCAGCTCCACCCACCCACCCACCTAACGCTTCGTAACGTTTTCAAGGACCCCACCCACCCACCCTGGAGCGTTACGTAATTATGCAATGACCCCTAAGTGATCTTATTCGTGTCCTGAGCTAGGCGCCTAGGCAACAGATTGCATCTGATGATGTGAAATGAAGTATTCTATCTGATGATTCGATGCACTTTATGGCTTCGGGTTTTTCTGCTGCTTTTTTATGACCAGACCGAGTTAGTTTTTTTATTAAATGGAGCCAAATAGTCAAAATCTCCCATCAAAAAGTTGTAAAGATTTTGTTTTTCAAAATGAACAATTTATCTACAGCATGATGAAAAACAGAGGCCATTAATTCTTGGGATATTTCTGCTGATGATGTCTTGCAATATTTGTTGTAGCTCTGGAGGTGTAGAGTTGATTGCACAGAAAGGAAAGATCAAGATCGTGAACACTTTGGAAAGTCGCCTGGAACTGATCAGTCAGCAGGTGATGATGAATCACTTCTGTTGTCTGCATCATGAATTGCACCAGTTAATGCTGCTGGTCTGTGCTTTGGGCCACACTCTGTTGTGACCTGTTCTCTAGTAGGGTGTGAGAGTTAGTTAATCGGTTCCTACTATGAAGCAAAAGGAATTCACACCATGTCACCATGCACTGATAATTTGCATGTCTTCTGTTGTTTCTGTTGTGACATCATGATGTAGGAGCATCATTAGTAAAGTGTGAAGGAGCAGGATGATGATTTCTCTGTTTTTCTGTTGCAGATGTTGCCAGAGTTGAAAGAGATGCTATTTGGTGCAAATCCAAACAGGAAGTTCCGTGACTGATCAACAGTGGCTACGGCTGCTGCTGGTGCTCATCATCCGCTTACGACATCCCAAAGACTAATGACTTAGCTCTTAATTAGTTAATTATAAGTGAATGGCAGATAGCACTAGGTGTATATCTCCTTCTTTTGTCCGTCATTTGTAGACGTTTCTCGTCAGATGCAGTGGAACTAAATGCTTGTTGGTGAAAATTGCAGATAAATCATTTGATTTTGTTTGTTCAAAATGTGAGCCAGAGAAGATATTTATGTGTCGGTGAAATTTGTTTAATAATAATGTAGATACTAATTGCTGCTGTTTGGCTTTCGTGTGGTTTGCTCTGTTCTTATCGGTTTGTATATGAATGGCTCTATGTACAGAATCATACAAACGTTTTGAGTGTACATGGTATGAGTGTGCAGGTACTTGGATATATATTTATTGTGAGAGAAGATCACATGGACTACACTGGGTAGACAATATAAATAGACGTAACAAAACGTCAGAATTTCTGCCGGTGATGATGATGAAAAGAACTGTTGACCAGTTGCATTGAATGCTCTCAATTTCGTCACAAAACTCTGTCGTCTTGATGGTTGTAAGGTAAGACCGGCGTCTGCAATCATTGACCTACTTTGGACCTTGCCCTTGCAGCCAAGGTTTGGTTAGTCTGGTGATCTTGCAGGGCTAAATATGGACCGTATAGGGTGCGGTTCCTTGCCATGTCCAACAAAGCGGCTAAGGGGGCCGTCCATAAATGACGTCATGCAGTCGTCTGCATTGGTGCTTCAATGGCCAGATTGTCCACAATCGAGGGAATAACTCACTTCTGACTATTCCAGGATACAAAGACTAGTCAGACAGAAGTGAGCTCATCTCTACTCGCTTTTTGCAGACGTCCTTTGTGGGCGACCCATGTTTGATTAGTCTTTGGTCTCGACCGCAGTGCGTCCTTTTCCCGATTATTTCAGTTCTTCAGTTTTCCATCTGGCTCATAAAAAATCAAAAGCAGAAGAAAATTTCGCCGACGGTTCAGCGTAGATAGCCTACTTGCGCACCATGTTCCAATAGGTAAGGAAGTGTCTACACTCTACACTCCTGTCCTGACAGGGATTTGAACCTCTCGCCCTCGGTTGACCGCCCACACACGCCGCCCTCTAGAGCATTGCTACAGAAATTGGTTTCCGGAAACCGTTACGACATCGTATTGTAACGGTGAAGGAAGACTAGCCTATTCCATGACATAGGGCCAAGAATAGCAAAACTTTTGTGCTGGTACCAGTGGGCATGGGCGTCGAGAGCCAAGGGGGGCCCCGGGGCAGACACTTCTCAAGGTCCATCAGGGCCCCTCGTTTTTTTATTTTATCATTAAGCTCAAGTTTGATGTTGGCCTACAAAAGGCTATCAAACTACATTTCATAAATAAATAATAAGTGTTATAATAATAATAATAATAATAATAATAATAATAATAATAATAATAATAATAATAAAATAGTAAAAGTAAATTTCTGATGGTAATTTATCTTCTAATTTATCATCAACATAATGGAATATAATATCAAATATTGGTAATTTGGTATAAATTATTTTTTATGATAATTAACTTACATCCAGCAGTAAGCTAAAGAATTATTTATTTTGATAATAACTCAAATTTCAATTCATGCATTAACTTCCAGTAAACGATTTTATGCCTGCCAGAAAACCAATGATCAATTATAATATAGGCCGACAGCGGATGAATCTCAAAATACTGATAAGCAGTGTTTTTTTTAAATTCAAGTTATTCAACTACGGTATAATATGACCACAACAATTTTGACTTAAATAATTGATATAGTCGGATGGCCTTTATCATTTTAGTGACGGATTTTACCAGAGGGCGTGCATAATGCGAAGTGCTAGGCCATGCATACGATTCTGGTGGAGTAGGCCTATAGAATTCAGTCAGAAATCGAAATTTGTCTGCATCATTTAACTTGGCGCCAACAGATAGTCCAAAATCATTCTGATGAGCAATGACCAACGTCTGTTACTGTGCTTACTCCCATAGGCGTAGGTAGCGGGGGTCAGAGGGGCAAATGCCCTTCCAAATTTCGGGCGAACCTGTTTTTCGGGCAAGTAGGCACCGGGTAAAATTCTGAACGAAATATATCTGAGGTCAGCTACCAGTAACACACCGCGCGATGTCCAGCTCTAAATTGCCCGAATCGGAATAGGCCTACATAGTATCTACTAGCCTAGCTCGCAAACCACCATAACATTTACAGCTTTATTCATTGGTGTAGCCAACTAAATAAGTACTTGCTTGCTTGCTTATACTGTAGCATACAGTAGTTAGTTTCCCTAGTTAGCGGGATCTTGATCCCTTTTGGGACTCCTCTTGCGGCCAATCCTAGTACTTTATGTTGAAATGTTATGTGTTTTCATTTGGCTTCAATAAAAGAGATTTGATTTGATACAACATGTGGGCTGGGTACCAACTTAAGAAAATAATTAAATTCAAGTTCTGCTTCATTCCACTTTTCAGCGTGCAATTCCGAAAGTCAGTGTTGTGTGGAGAAATTTCAGATCGATCCAATGATCGTTCAAATCGTTTCAGAACGATCGTTCAGTGGACTTCGGAGGATGAAAACATTACTGCAAAGCACCTTGGGCAGGGATAGTAGAAATTCACGGCAAAAAGTTCAAAATTTCACGGTAGAATTTTGCATAGGCGCTGACTTTTGCTTTTGTCTCTGGGTGCATGGGTTCTAAGCCGGGAAAATTTTTATGTTTTACATTGCTGTAAGTGAATTCTAGCGCTTTTCCGGAAAAAGAAAGACTGCATTAGGCCAAAATCACAGGTTTCTTCAGTTTGAACAAAGTTTTAGACATTTCTGGGCCCTTGCCAAGGGCCCCTGCCATGAAACCGGGCCCCGGGGCAGCAACCCCCCCTGACCCCCCCTCTCATCGGCCCTGCCAGTGGGTAGTGGAAGAAGCTGAGGAGCATGCAGTTCCCTAATGGCCATCCATGACAGCCAGTCACGGTTATGAACAGGGACGTAACTAGCTTAATCCCCCCCAACGAAGTTGAAGCCCCCAAAATGAATGAAGCCCCCGGCTCCAATATGGGCTCGGGCTACCGCACTCGCCATGTTCAAGGCTCAAAGCCCCCACTGGTTATGAAACGTGGATGGCCAGTCCTCTCCATCGTCGCCTGATCGTCTCACCGACATCGCATAGCCGAGTTCGCTAGAGGGAGCAAGAGGCAGTGGCGTACCGAGGGAGGGCAGGGGGGCGAGTCGCCCCGGGCGGCACTTGAGCAGGGGCGGCAAAATAGGGTTGAAGAAAAATAAAAGGAGTGAATGCAGAAAAAATTGAAAAAGTATAAGAGAAAGTAATAAAAGGGGCCGTCCATAAAGTACGTCACGCTCCAGGGGGTAGGGGTTTAAGAAAGTGTGACAGTTTGTGACAGGGGAGGGGTCAGGCCATGTGTGACGTCACACATTTATTTTTTAAATTTTATTTATAATTTATTTTTATTTTTTAGTAGAATTTCATAGCTTTAAAAATAATTTTCAAAAATTTTCTGAAACATTTTAATTAGTTTTATGTCAAAATAGCATGAAATGCATATCTCCTGAATGTGTTTTTCACGATTCCTCTCGCTAGGAGCGCTAGTAATAATGCTGTTGCGAAGCCTTCTTTATGTAATAGCCTTGCTTTCGGAAGTATTATTATTTCTATGTTCGAAAGTGTGACGTACTTTAGGGGGGAGGGGGTCCGAGTTTTGTGACAGTTTGTGACAGGGGAGGGGTAAAAATGGTCAAAAATAGCGTGACGTACTTTATGGACGGCCCCAAAGTAGACAAAGAAGGAAGGAAAGGAAGAAAAATAATCCAGTAAATAGCATACAGTGGCGTAATGAGGGGGCGGCACGGGCGGAGGACAGGGCGGCTTCTGACAATGATAGTATAAGAGGGGAAAAGCAAAAAAAGTCATCAGAAATTTTAGCGGAAGTAATAAAGAAAATTTTCCGTAAATTTCCAAAATTAAGTGCGCGGCGCGGCGTTTTGGGCCGTCGCCCCGGGCGGCATTTAAGCTCCGTACGCCACTGGCAAGAGGTGCCGAAATGTCTAGGCTACACTTCTGCCCTGGCGGGGATTTGCATAACCTCTACTCAGTCTACTGACTCAGATCAACTGACAAGTTGTGCATATAATTGCCTTCATACTTGTATAAGGCGATTAAAAGTTAAAACTTGCCTGTATACTAATTTCCTTTGGCGGGAAAATGGCTGGGGTCTTTGGCGGGCTTTTGAGGCATCACCGACGCCGCTGTCGAAAGAGGTCGCTTCATTGGCGAGAAACTTTGGCGGGCTATCTGAGTCACCAACGCCGACACTAGGAGGCGCTTAAAACATAGATGCACGCATCGACCTATATTATATATAGGTCGATGGATGCACGGCTATCTTAAAGGAAAGTCTGCTCAGCAATACAAGCAATTAAAAATATCAATTAAGCATACAATAATATTATAATCATCTTGTGGAAAGTGATAGTTTCTCACATTGCAGCTGATGGAGTAGGACCGAGAAGCTTGTTCGTTGTGGGACGCGCTACGCGAGCTGAGGCGTTTTGGATGCGTTGCAACCTATTGAGTTCAAGCAGGCCCGCATTAAGGGGGTTGCTAAGGATGCTGCAACACCCGGGCCCGCAGTTTTGAGGGGTCCGCATTTTCGGAAAAATGTGCGTGGTGGACCAGTGGTTGTCAGAGAGGGGCCTCTGGAAGGTATAGGCCTACTCACAGCACACGGGCTGGCACTCACATTTATGCGGCCCTGAGTTTAAGGTCTGGAGGCCTACAAAAAGAGAATTAGCATAATCAAGGCGAGAGGAGACAAGGGAACAGGAGGCTGTATTATGGTTTGTGACATATTCTTAGTCAGAGCCGACCCAATGTGACGTACTGCCCTGATGTGATAGAAACAAGATTTACAAAGGCTTGTTATGAGTGGTCGGAATGTGATCTTACTCTCCACTGTAATACCCCAAGTGTTTTGACGGTATCTGATAGTGGCATAGCTAATATAAATGAGGACATAGTTAACATCACTTGGACTGACACTACGGGGAGCAAGCAACTTGGACTTGACAAATGACTGAGAACAGTGGAGTTCATTTATTCGTGTCCATCGCCACCAAATGACTGGCGTCAGGAACTGATGATGATGATGATGATGATGATGATGATGATGACGACGACGACGACGATGATGATGATGATGATGATGATTATAGTGGCACAGGTAGGGAGACCAAGCAAAATTGCCTCAGACTTGTCTACTTGTCTGGGTCTATGGCGAAACCAATGAAACAGAGCCATGCATACATAGATCAGTGGCTCTCCTCAGGCTTTAGTTTACCAGACGGATCAGTGTCTGACAGAGCAATATGGAGCTGAATATCATCCACTTATAGTGTTGTAATTGGATTCCAAACTGATTAGCTATATGACTGCTTGAGGAAGTTAAGACTGTAAAATAATAAAGGGCCAAGGACAGATCCTGTGGCACTCCAAAGGTAGGCTACCATTCGGTTCAGAGCGAATGGTCCCGTATAGTACCAATGTCCACCTGCTGATTCTGGTCACCCAGGTAGACCTACGAAGCTAACCAGTTTAAGGCAGTCCCAGAGACACTGATTCTTTTGGTGAGTCTTGACAGAAGTAGCTGGTGGTCTATATGGTGTCGAAGGCTGCACTGTAGTCAAGGCATATTGAGAGGCAGGCTTTTCCATTGTCAATATACGAGAGATGTTATCCAGTGAAGAGAAGAGAGCAGTTTCAGTGGAATAGCCTTTGCGGTAGGCTGACTGATAAGGACAGATGCTGTCCCTCATTGATTATAGCCTAGGCCTATATCATCAGGCTATAATTATGTGCCTTGGATTTCTGACCCATGCATAATAATTCTGACCCATGCATAATAATTATGCCGATAATAATCGTATAGCCATTCCGATAGTTTGACTGCGGCAGGTGGGTGCACTCTTTCGCCCTTCAACATAGGCCCCTATAGGCCTACTCGAACCATTCGGCGATCCTATCGATATTGACCTTCAGAATTGAGGCAGCAAGATAATGGAAAGACCAGCGAGTTTAATCTCCCAAACATCAACGTCATTTCTATGTTAATAAATTAGACAATAATGATGTAGGCTATAGCCTACATACGGCCCCATGTCGAGAAGATTTATCACATGGCCTTGTCCTATGGGGCCTATATATAGGCCTACGACGTTAATGCTATCACGGGGTTTGGCCCAAGACTGAGATACGTAGGCCTACGTCACTATAGGTGGCGCAATAGAAATTTGATGTTTTTGTATTTTGTATTTAATTGGATTTGTGCCTATGATAAATATCCTTGAACCTCCTCTCGATTCGTAATTAGCTATAGTCAACACGGCGTGTTTAAGTGATCGATTGTGGAACGAAACGAGTGGCTGACATTATGAATGGACTTGCGTCGTATAGTTTAAAAATGGATTGCCATAATTAAAGACTTCTCAAATGTCACTTCTTATACGTACGTTAGACATTGAATATCGACGAAGAACTGCCTGTCTCCGTCTGTGGCCATCGCTCGATCAGACAGATATTGATGGACGACGTTGGCTAAATCAACAGAATATCTAAATGTTAACGCATAACGAATGACCTCGTAAAGGCCTACCGCCACCAACAGTGACAACTTCAGAAGCCTCTGTCTCACCTGTCTGCAGCTGACGTGCTCTGGAGGTTGACGCCAACCAACGACTATTGTCTGTATAAGTCTGGGCCTATTGTAAAATGTGAGTTATTTCAATGACTATAGGTCTACTATAACTGATACTGAATTTAGGTTGAAAACTTAAGCTTTCTTATTTTAGTCAATTTGATAGCTTTTGCATTCGACATCCCGGCAAATCTATTTAAAAAAGTCCAGTTGAATTAGAATGATATTGAAATTTATCCAGGTTATTCAGCCGATGTTTCGTAACGGTCCCGTGGAAACTGATCGTCATCAATGTCGTCCTCACAACTTCGAGCAGGTAAAACTCCTGTGGTATACAGTTTCATCTACAATTATTTCAATATTCAAAGTTTATTGTTTTCCCATATATGTATCTAAATCTAATTAACGGTTAAGCAAATTACAGCGGAGTGTATCGCGCCGCATAGAAGAAAATTCTGGTCTATTTTCTTGCTAATGCTTTAGACAAATGTTTTCATCGTTCAGAAGCCTCTGTCGATCTGCAGTTAGGCATTGACTCTAGTGGGGAGCAATTATTCAAACGTGATCCATAATAATCTATGGGTTTTCTCTTTATGAAACGTAAATAGGATAGATTCGCATTTGAACATTTCTTCAAACGTAGTAGCAGTTTTTAATTGTGTGGACATAAATTGTCAAATTCTTGTGAACTTCCTAACAAAACCTGTATTAATGCAACATAATTAGGCTATAGGCCTAGGCGTTAGATGCAAGACCGTTAAAGCAGCTGGGATTAGATTTGATCGAGTCGCATCAAAACCTGTTAGGCTGAAGTTAAAAGTCACCAATTATTGTCAAACGAGGAAGATATGGGCAAACGGTGCAGAGGTCATCATCGTTGACCTTGTCGTAAGCAGCAGAAATGAAGACAGAGGCAGGAGACTTTCGCAACTAGGCTAAATAATAACGATACACACTTGTTAAATTCTTCTTCAGGCTTATTCCCAGAAGAACGAAGAGTTCTCTGTCACAGTATGATACGAAGGTAAGATCTTCATATTAATTTATGACCTACAAATAATTTTATTTTTTATTTGCATTTTTTGCTTTTATAAGAACTTTTATATCTGTAGTAGGCTACTTTGAACACCTGCAGTAAGAATTGCTCAAAAATATTACACTGACACGGCACTGCTCCCCACTAGAGTCAATGCCTATATACTACCGTGCATGGGGCGCGGTGGTGTAGGGGTATGTTCAGTGCCTTGCAGCCGGAGGGTTGCGGGTTCGAATCCACCTCAAGCTGCCGCGTAGGAACCCTGGGCAAGTCCTTCACTCGCAATTGCTCACGCGCTTCGGCGTGAAACTCCGATTCAGTGTCCGCGCTGTAGTCGGGAGCGCCTCTGAGTAGAACTCTTGAAGGGGCGCTATAACAAATGCTCAAACATACATACATACACCGAAAGCGACATTAGGTAAGTAAGTAAGTACCTTCTCATTAATGCAAGGGAAACGTTCACATTCTAGAGAATAGACAGCTGTAAAGAGTTACTGTCGCTGGACCAAGAACAGTCCAAAACGGCCCATCAGCTATTCAGAGCGCTCCTCATGCTAGCTCGTAAACTGTTAGAAGAATTGTGAATAATTCATCTGTAGCCGGTTGATATGTTGCAACTTGCAATGGTGACATATTCGAGGTATGGTTCCCGATGATAGCAGAATCTTGCCACGATCTGTTTGGCATCAGACGGTCTATTTACTGGATTCTTAAGTTTGTCCAGTTCTGGTGGCTCACCGAAGAAGCAGAAAGTAGAAATCCGGGACGATTCGTTATTAGTACTGTTGCTAGTCTTGCTACCAAGAACATAGCAGTGACGGTCACAATATGCATGGTGACTATAGGCGTTAGTAAAATCATCCAAAAACGAGTAAACTCCACGTACGTGGCTGAGTCTGTAAGCATCACAGAATTGGATTCAGACGCAGTAAATCCACGAATACACCAGCAAACGTTTAAAATCCAACATAAGTCCACATTGCGAGATAGATCTCAAACCAACTGGCCTTCCTCCCCTTGGAATCTCACACACACACACGCTCACATGCACGCTCACACACACGCACACACTCATACACGCACACACGTGGCGCCCTACCAACGGATTCGCCCCCCCCTCTATCGTGCTGCCGTGACCACGTTGACAGCAGCAGCATCATGTTCAGAGTCTTTGGATGAAGCTATACACCTCTAGTATGGGGCGACGACAGACAGACGTTAAGTCAGCGGCACACGACAACGTCACCTCCGCCCCCACCTTGTGGATCCTTTCATTCATTGGACACAGATGACGCACGTCCGGCCCCCCTCCATCTAGCTGCCGTGACGAAGTTCAGCAGGCATATTCGTCGGTAGATCGATGCGCGTGCAGAGGTCACTCCTCCAAAGACCCGCGTCGCTCGTCCTTCTCCGCCGATCATTTGCAGGCGGCGTATAGGCTAAATAGTCCCAGATCTGTTGATGTCAACGGAAGCCCATCCTTCCTCATGCAGTCACATAATATTATGTAGATCCTCTCGAACTAGACGACATGCGAACGAAATCCAGTCGAAACGTACACAATCTATACAGCGGATACAAGTCCAGCATGCAAGCTTAGCAACTGTAAAAAAGTCCAACAAGTTATGATTAACTGAGAAGATTCTGCATTTAGACCAAATAATCGTACGTGTGTCACGGTGTGTGTGGGTGGGTGTGGGTGTTTGCAGACATAGTAGGCCTAGTATAGTCAATGTCGCTAAAAAGTTGCAGCTATAGGTTGAATATATTAAACGAATGACGTTAGTATACGGAAGACATTTCTGTACATGTGTGTGCCACTGTGCGTGTGTGTGTGATTGTTGAAACACATACAGCAGGTCGACTGCGGCATTCCTCGTGTGACGCCGAACATTTTCAATCGGATCGTTGGCGGAACGGAAGCCAAAGCTCATTCCTTTCCATGGCAGATCAGTCTTCTCATGGGTGATCCACCGAAACATTTCTGCGGAGGAAGCATCATTGCATATCACTGGGTATTAACGGCAGCTCACTGCGTGTAAGTACTATATTAGCCTCTCGATCAGCACGATCATGAAATTCTATGGGCATTAATTATTGCGGGTTTTGTGCCATGTTTTTGAGGATTAGGTTCAACGTATAATATGTATTCAGAGAAAAGTTTATTTCTGGTCAAATGAAATAGGCCTATATGTATACCGTCTTGGCTTGCATGCAAATAGTTTTGACGAAGCGATTTTGCAGTTCCAATGCTCACTGAAGGGATTTTACATTGCAAGTGAAACGATTTATAGTAACTTGTAACACGATTACCATCGCTTATATTAGCTGCAGATGAGAACCTACTGCGACCGACACTGTTAAGTAAAACAGGCCTAAAAACAATTTACTGCGACTGCAACACAGTGAGAACTGAGGACATTGGGATAATAAAGTGGAATATATTTGCCTACATAATATATTCGACATTGCGCTTAGAACTGAATTGTTCTGGTCTATAGGACTATATGGTCATCTTCAGCCTTGAAAAAAATCAGACCGATATAATTGGTAAGGCTGTAGCCGCCGCCGCCGCAACCACCACCACCACCAACAACAACAACCAACCAACTTCCATGGCAGCAAATTCATTCTTTCACAGAGCAGCTGGTCATGCTCGAGTGACCGCCTTGAGAAGAATTGACATGTGAAGCTGCAATTTCTTAAAGTGTAGGAACATAATTATGTGAGTGTATTCGACAGATATAACTACGAGGCCGAAGACTTCAACGTTCTCGTCGGTGGTCACAGCAGGAACTCCACCGAAAACGTGTCGCTGATGAAACTGGAACGCATCATTGTTCATAAGAACTACACGGGAAGATCTACGCAGTGGAATAATGACATAGCGCTTTGCTTACTTCAAGACGATATCGCATTCAGCACTTATGCTCAGCCAGTCTGCCTCTCTCCTGATGAGGTACCAGATGGCTCACCGCTTGTAGCAACCGGTTGGGGCAAAACGGGAGGTAGGCCAATCAAGATAATTATGCTGCTTTCTAAGACAATAAACATTCAAACTCTGTGTCAAACTTGATGAATGCATCGACTTAATTGGCTTAACTGATGATTTGCTGTTTGTGTGTTTGTGTCAATGGCCTAACAATATCCTATTCAACCGGTTCAGTGAACAGATATAACTACGAGGCCGAACCAATTAGAGCCATTTCGGTCCAGAAGTAAGCATTAAACTGCTAATCTTCGGTTAGCAGAACCCCGCAGGTAACAGGCAGATAGTTGAGGACGGACGGGATGCGCAGCTGAACCGTTTTCCCAAACTGATTGATTGCTCTGGTCAGAGTTGCGTCGATTAGGAATGGAATTGCCTTTAGCTCAGACTCCTCTAAGTCCACGCGGAAGGGGAGCTTAGTCGTAAGAACAATTGGTACTCATGAAGACACCGCCCGACATACACTGTTTCAAGTAGCCTATACGGGCATTTGAGCTGAGACCTATTTCTAATAATTATAATCTTAGGCTTTCTTTCACAATGCCCATCAGTCGACTGAAACATCGTAATGAAAAATCACGATTTATTGGAAAGGAGCCAAGTCGAAATCCGATAGATTAGAGAAACCAGAAGCCAAGCTACGGGTGGACATAATATGCAAAGCTGAAATAGACAAGTTGAACTGAATTGGACAGCGAATTCCAACGCTTCTGGCTATCCACCGAGAAAGTCCGCGACCCCCATGCAGCTCATTGGTAAATCTACGACAACGAAAGCCTCAACGACAAAGGTATAAAAGTTGGTTGTTATCAAACAAAGAACAATCCCCAATACTTCAAACACAAAAGAAAATTCGTGTTTTCCAGAAAGGACAGCACTGAAGTAAAGAAGTAAGATGGAGAAATTAAGTGTCAAGAAACAAGCAGAACTGAAGAAGATGTCTTCTGAAAGATTAAAACAGCGCTTGTTAAAGGCTGGTTTTGAAGAAGAGAAACTGAAAGATATGTCACGTGAGGACATGTTAGAAGCGCTAGCTGAAGTCTGGCTTAAAGAAGAAGCAGAAGAAGAAGGTGCTGTCGGTGGTGCTGTGGAAAAGGTTACTGAGAAACCGCCTGGGCCTATGTCTATGGAGACGATGATGCAATGGATGATGATGACAAGACAAGAAGAGAAAGAAAGAGAGGAGAGAACGAAGTCAAGAAGAGAGAAAGAAGAGAAAGAGAAAATGTACGACAGGAAGAATTACGTCTTCAGAGAGAGAAAGAAGAGAAAGAACGTCTTCAGAGAGAGAAAGAAGAGAAGGCAGAACGTCTTCAGAGAGAGAAAGAAGAGAAAGCAGAGAATGCAAGACAGGAAGAATTACGTCTTCAGAGAGAGAAAGAAGAGAAAGCAGAGAATGCAAGACAGGAAGAATTACGTCTTCAGAGAGAGAAAGAAGAGAAGGCAGAACGTCTTCAGAGAGAGAAAGAAGAGAAAGCAGAGCAAGTTCGTGTGGCAGAACTTGAGTTGCAAAAGCAGCAATTTGAGATTCAATTAGAGCAATTGAGAAGAGATAGAGAAGATGCTGAAAGGAGAAGATTAGAGCAGATGATTGAATTTGAAAGGGCGCGGAAAAGTGACGAAGAGATACGTCAGCAACAGATTGAAGAGAAGAGATTACGTGAAGAAGAAAAGGAAAAAGTACGAATTTCAGAGTTGGAGCGAGCAGAAGAGGTTAGACAAGAAGAACTGAAATTACAGAAAGAAAGCATGGAGAAGGCGGAAGCGGAAAGACAAGAACGTTTAAAGTTGGAACAACAAAAAATAGCATTAAAAGAAGCACAACTCAAAGAGGAGAAGCAAAATAGAGAAGCACAAGAACAAAGAAGGCAAGAAGAACGAGAAGAACAGAAAAGGAAACAGGAAGAAAGTGAAACGATGGTTTCGAAAATAAAGAAAATTGGTGATGCCATGAAACACGTGTTACCTAAAATGCCAAACGATATGATGGAGGTGCCATTATATTTCGAAACGGTTGAGAATGCGTTTCGTAGTTTCAACGTGCAAGAACAATTCTGGGTGAAGTTACTATTGCCATTGATGACTCCGAAAGCTAGAACTGTTCTAAACAGATTGTCATTCGCTGATTTAGATGATTATGAGATCGTGAAACAGCACTTGTTAAAAGAATTCAAGTTGACACCGAGAGAGTACAGATCGAAGTTTATTGATGCGAAGAAGACAGCTGAAGAAACGTATACAATGTTTACAGCTAGGCTGAAGAACTTGCTGAACTATTATGTGAAAAGTCGCAAAGTGGAAAAGAATTTTGAGAAGCTGTTTGATTTGTTAGTGGCGGATAAGTTGAAAGAATCACTACCACCAGGTCCACTACAGTTTGTGTTGTCGAAGGAAGGAACTGATTGTTACGAAGCTAGTGTTGTGGCAGACCTAGCGGACATTCATGTGAATAATAGAATTGGTTTGGCAATTCCGAATAAGACAAGTTTTGGTTTTGTACCCAATGTAAAAAGAAATCAACAGTTCACTCCAAATTTTGGTTTTCATTGGAAGAGTAATCAAGAAACAGGAAATCAGTTCAGAAGTACAGAAGTGAAACCAAATTATCCGGTAGTTCACGAGAATAAAGAGTCGATGATGGCCAGACAACGTCCGGTATATAACAAGTCACCACCAAGGTTTGTCGCGAGAGAAGGCAATGCATCGTTTACTCCATATAAAAGAAAAGAAAGCTTCGAACAACGAGGTGCAGTGGTGAAACGTTGTCACAACTGCGGATCAGACAGGCATTTGATGAAATTCTGTCCAGTTCCTGTTACAGCCTCAAATTATGGAAAACAAGAAAATTCGAGGGTGAATCGAATTCAAGTGGTTGGTAATTCTGAAAGTCAAGCCACAGAACATCAGAATAATGAAACTGAAGTAAAGTCAGTGATGAAATGTCACCTTTCACCTGATATTCAGAAAGAAATTCTATTGCACAATGGAATGCAGAAAGAAATGGTTGGAAGAGATGAAAGTACAACATTGAAGAAAGTGTTATTACAGTACGTCGAGGTAGAAATTCGTGGAACAGCAGGAAAAGAACCAATAAAAGTAAAAGCACTGATTGATTCTGGAGCAGAGGTTCCGGTGATTAGTGAAGAATTACTGGAAGGCATGAAGGTGGAGCAGATTGGAAAAGTGAACTTACAATGCGTGGCAGGAGATGCCATTCCTGCAAAGTTAGTGAAAGTTGATGTAAGGCTGTGTTGTAACGATGTGGAAGAAGAGGTAATTCCGCATAAAGTCAAATGTTCACTTACACCTTATGTGACATTGATGTGTGCTAGTATTGCGAAAATGGGAAGCACAGAAAGATTCTTGTTGCATCCAGAAATCATTGCAGAACTTAAAGCCGTGCCACAAGTGAAAATGATACAAGGAGATGTGCAAGCGAATGTAACGACGAGATTGCAGAGTCAGCGAAAGAAAGTGGTAGAAGTCGAAGAGGAAAGTGAAACTGAAAGTTCAAGTGAAGAGGAAAACGAAAGCGATGATCAACAAAGTTTAATACAAGACGGTATAACAGCAGAGATGAGTGAACAAGAGATGGCTGCATGCAAGAATGGTAATCTAAATGAAACGAAAGAGGATAATGAATGTGATGTGGAGATAGCAGATTTGTTTCAAGAAAATGAGAAAGACGAAGAACAACAGATGCAGATTGCAGACGCAAAGAAATTCGAAGAACAGCAGAGACAAGATGAATCATTGAAAGCATGGTGGAATTTAGCGCCAGATAAAGAATCTGAATTCTGCGTGGTAAATGGCTTACTGTACAAGAGATATCGAATATTAGAGCAAACGATATATCAATTGGTGTTACCAAAAGAGCGACGAATGAAAGTGATGGAGTTGGCTCACGAATCAGTATTTGGAGGACATCTTGGAGAAGAGAAAACTAGAGAACGAATAAAGTTGTCTTTTACCTGGCCAAAGATGAGAAGAGATATAGTGAAATTTTGCAAATCATGTGAGAAATGTCAGTTAAAGGCAAGAAGTTTGGTGATGGACAGGGTTCCTATCACTCCAATTCCAAGAGAAGATGTGGCGTTTAGAAGAATTACAATGGATTGTGTAGGACCAATCGAGCCAGCATCTGCTGCAGGTCACAAGTACTGTTTATGTATTGTCGATTCTTGCACAAGATGGCCTACAGTGTTTCTGTTGAAATCATTAACTGCGAAAGCTGTGTGTGATGCTTTGATGGAGTTGTTCATGAACGTTGGTGTACCTTCAGTGATCACAAGTGACCAAGGAACAAATTTTACTGCGAGTCTGACAAGAGAATTTCTGAATTTAATGGGTTGTAGTCCAAGATTTGATACGCCAGGTCATCCAGAGGCAGCTGGATTAGTAGAAAGATGGAACCAAACATTCAAGAAAATGATCCATCATGTAATTGTTGACAATCCAAGGCAATGGCACAAAGTAATTCCGTTTACAGTGTGGGCATTACGAGAAGTACCGAATGCAACTACTGGAATTGCTCCTTATATGTTGGTGTATGGAAAGATTCCGCGTGGACCATTGGCAATTCTAAAAGAAAGTTGGACAAGAGAAATTAATTTACCACCTCATATTGGAATCCAACCAGAAAAGTACTTGAAAGACATGAAAGCAAATATGGAAAAAGCATTACTGTTTGCAGAATCATATTCACGAGAGAAGCAATTACAGTATACGAATCAATACAACAAAAGAGCGAAACATAAAGAATTTGAACCGGGTGAAAAAGTGATTGTGTTGTATCCGACTTCAACAAATAAACTGATGTCACGATGGCATGGTCCATGTACTGTCATACAACGAAGATCAAAGTACTCTTATTTGATTGATATGGGTGACGATTGTCGAAAGATAATTCACGCAAATAAAATCAGAAAGTACATTACAAGAGCAATGAGTTGTGGACTAATCGTTGAAGAAGATGAAGACTTTGGTTCAGTGGTTGAACTGCTGACAAAGAATGACTTGCAAGATGAAAAGAACTCACTGAATCTTGATCCCGATCAGATTAACCATTTAACATTGACTCAACAAAAACAATTGCTGGAAGTACTGAACAAATATTCTGATCGATTTTCTGAAAAGCCTGGACTATGTACATTGGTTGAACATGAAATTGAACTGAAACCGGAATTTCGTGAAAAAGAATTTATGGCTTACCGTATTCCACTCATCTATCGAGCAGAAGTTGAACGACAAATTAAAGAAATGCTTCAAGCCAACATTATAAAACCATCTTCGAGCAGAATGGCAAGTCCGTTGGTAATTGTTAAAAAGAAAGACGGTTCTCTGAGACTTGCCTGCGACTACAGATACATTAACTCGTTCACTGTGGATTGTAAATATCCGATGCCGATTGTAAAAGATGTGTTGCACAAAGTTGGAAAATCAAATGTGATCTCGATTTTTGATTGTCGAAGTGCTTACTGGACTTGTCCTGTTAAGCAAACTGATCAATGGAAAACTGCTTTTGTTACTCACAATGGACTGTACGAGTTTACTCGTGTTCCCTTCGGGATGATCAACTCAGGAAGAACATTTGTTAAAGCAATTAACATGGTTTTACAGCCTATAAATGAATTTGCTGAGCCCTATGTAGATGACATTGCTGTGCATTCAGATGACTGGAAGATTCATTTACAGCATTTAGATGCATATTTAATGCAAATGAGACTGCATAACATTACTCTGAACTTAAAGAAATGTATCTTTGGTAAGAGTGAGGTAAAGTTCATCGGTCATGTGGTTGGTTCTGGAACGATTCAAATGAATCCAGATAGAATTGAAAGTTTAATTAATTTGAAAACCCCAGAAACGAAGAAACAAGTTAAGCAATTGCTGGGATTTTTTGGTTACTATAGACAGTTTATCAAAGATTTTGCACAGATTGCGAAGCCTCTATCTGATTTGACAAGCAAACATGTTCCAGATAAGATTGATTGGACTGATAGACATCAACAGGCATTTAATTTACTTAAAGATGCTGTACGCTCTAAAGTTGTTTTATATGTTTTTGATGTTGGAAAACCTTTTAATTTGTACTGTGATAGCAGTGATTTTGCAGTAGGAGCTGTTTTAACGCAGATGGATGATAAGGGAATAGAGCGCCCTGTGTCATTTATAAGTCAGAAGTTGACTGACACCCAGAAGAGATGGGCAACTGTGGAGAAAGAAGCCTATGCTATTGTTTGGGCTCTAAATAAGTTAAAAGAGATAATCATTGGATCTAAAGTTCACATCTTTACCGATCACAATCCTTTAACTTATCTGACTGAATCTATGTCTAAGTCTGCTAAATTGGTGCGTTGGGCTTTAGCACTGCAAACTTTTGATGTAGAAGTTAATTATAAGAAAGGACGATTAAATGTTGTAGCAGATTGTTTATCTAGATTATAAGATTGTTTATTTTACTGTATTATATAGTATTAAGTTTATTGCGTAATTTAGTACATGATGATTTTGCAAATTTTTAAGTTTAATTTGCTCAATCCAAAGAAAGGGAAGGAGGTAATGTGAACAAGTGTTTTGCATATATAATGAGCACAGGTGTTCTTTAGGTTGATATATATATATAATGTGTATCGATTGTTAAGCGTTTTAGTCTTAGGCCTTAGTTGCGCTGTCGGCTCGTGGGCGCTTGGCCTAAAGTAGCCTAAACATTGGCTGACGGTAGATTCTCTTTACACGTGCAGTTAGCGCGCCAAACTTAACCATGGCAGTCTTAGCAAAGTGTATAGTCTATAGTCTCTTGCAAGTAATTAGTTCATATGGCATTGTTGACGCAGGACTGCTCCGTCTGCTCGCACAGATCTAAGTAAAGTTAATGACCATCGGTTGCGATCACCTATAATTGTGATCCATGGGTGACCGATGGGTTCGTGGAATACGAAGCGACGACCCACGTGGTGCCACTATCCCCTCCCCTTCGTCTTTTAGTGGTCTCTGAATGAAAACCGGAGCAATTAGGTAGCCTATACGCACTGGACCTTAAGAGACAATTCCTGTCGTTGGATTGCTGTTGCAATGGTCGTACCATCACCTCTTCGACCTCAATCTCATGGGGCAGGTGATGAGGAGTTTCTGCGAAGACGTACCAACAACAAACGTGCTACTTTAATATAACATCTGCCTCGATCTTTTGAAGCCGTTTAAGCAAAAGTTGCATAATACGACTGATGATCAGTTTTAGTTGTTTTGCTTTGTCTTTCAGCCGGCGAATCGAGTCCCGTTCTGAACCAGGTCGTCGTTCCACTTGTTTCATGGACGAGGTGCAAAGGCGTCTATCCGAGCGTTCTTTCAAGGAACATGATCTGCGCAGGGTATGAAGAGGGCGGCCGGGACTCGTGCCAGGGCGACTCAGGGGGACCATTGGTCAGATACTCGTCGTCGACGGGAAACTGGTTCCTCCAGGGAATAACGAGCGTCGGATCCGCCTGCGCCGCTCCACGCAAACCAGGAATCTACACGAGCATACCTGCTTATTTCGACTGGATTCAAATGCATCTCAATGGTATTCACAGCAGCTGCAATTTCATAGAACAAATCAATACTCTTAGAACTACTGTCAACAAACGGGAGAACAATAAACGCCGGCCAGGTCAATCAGATTGTCAGGGGCGAACTATAGCTGAAGGGGGATTCCAGGGTGAACTCGTTTGAGGCGGTTGAAGAGATTTAAGTAAAGAACCGTAAGCAAGAAGTAGTTGTCGTTTTCGTTTGAAGCCTTCCCAGAAGAGCAGCAGCTATATCTATGTGCTATTCAAAGCCTTTAGTTATGTAAATGAAAACTCCTCGGTATTTGCACAGCATAAATCATCATCTCCTCGTCCTCCTCCTCCTCCTCGTCCTCCTCGTCCTCCTCATCATCATCATCACCTTTTGGCCGATCCCTCTTTGGAGTATTGTCGTTTCAACAGCTCATTGCAATTCGTCTCTAGGCGGAGATCGTCTCCAGGGGGCTGCCGTGGTTAGTCCGAATATTCATCAGAGGATTCCCGTCGGGGGGCTCCACCGCTCGTGTCCTCTGGTCCCTTGGAGGCCTATATATAGATATCATAAATCGTATAGTGAGGACTTGGTTCTGGTCGCTGCCACAACGTGTAATAAATCCAAGCAGCTGGAGGTAGCAGCCTCCTTCCTCCCTCCCTCTTTGGATCATTCCAGACCCACTGCATTCGATGTTCATCGTTCATCGATTGATCTCAGCTGCGGTGATGATGAGATCAATGAGTTGCATAGAGAATGCATGTGTAGCCCATTCTGCTCCTCGGACACCGCTGCTGCTCTTCAAAGGCAACCAACTTCGACTTGCATTATGGCTCAGATTCAAAACAGTGAGACGTATAATTGTCGAAGACTTGTCTGACCTTTAAAACCGTGGATTTGCGTTGGAATCCATTTAGCTTTAATGCTGACTAAGCTTTTTCTCATGTGGGATTGTTTTTTTTGTCTAAAGATATTGACGAGTGCAAGAGCAAACGGACAAACAGGTGTGAACACTTTTGTCTTAATACGATCGGAAGTTACACGTGTTCGTGCGACGATGGTTACAGCCTTCAAACGAACGGATATCAGTGCATCAATGGTAAATACGTGCATCAACAATTAATACGGTACATTAAAAGACGTTTACTTAATTAATGACTTTAAAGATTTCTCTGACAGTGACCGTCGTTAAACATCTTATTAAATTAAATCTAATGACTTCTATAGCGCCGTAATCATAATGCATTAAACATCAGTCGATGTGAAGGGAAAATCGAAGTCAAAATCATCCATTATGGAAGCCAGGTCGAGGAAATCCCTATAACCAGAAGCAACAGTTAATAGTCATTCGAAGCACGTACACAATCAGCAGATTTCAAATAATTTATTATGCTAAACGGACAAATTTCACCACAAATCTAGTTATTTTTGCGTGATGAACAGTTTGAACAGCCTACAGACATTAGGCTGTTCCATTGCGCCTCGGGCGCGTAGGCTATAATTATATGCACCAGTCCTTTTCGGCGTAACAAGTAGTTTTGGTATAGTCCATTATTTTCTGTTCAGCGTTTCCTTGAGTCTTTTGGATTATCACAATCTTGTCGATTGTTAGACCGTCAAATGGACTGTTTAAATTAAAGTTCACACTGAAATGTGGTTATTTTGAGCGTTCCTAATTTCAGTTCTGGACACTCCTCTTTCTTACGTAGCCTATACGGTAGCGATCTGTTCTTTAAACCGTTGTTATATCGGCCACAGCCGCCACACTGTACGCCATGTCGTACGTAAGACATTGTTCCGCCTTCGGCACTGGCGGCCTTCTGCGGCCCACCGTGTTCTACCGGTGCCTGCATCGCCTGCACCCTCGTCGATTTCCTGATGTGTCTGCCGAGCGGTGTTCGAATTCTGAGGGGCTTCGTATGGCTACGTTGAACATTCGATGGCTGAGGAGGAAATACATTTCTGCGGAGGACACGATCGTCGCCGACCGTCTGGATGTCCTTGATGGTCACGGAGACATGGCACGCCGCAGCATCCTCTGATGTGGCTGTGCGTCGTCGGTTGCCCTCCCCCCCACCAGAATACGGGTTCCTTGATCGTCCGTGAGGAGTTTCTGCAGCATCGGACGACGCAGGTGCGTCGTCAGCGGAGTGCCACAGAGGAGGAGGAGGAGGAGGAGGAGGAGGAGGAGGAGGAGGAGGAGGAGGAGGAGGAGGAGGAGGAGGAGGAGGAGGAGGAGGAGGAGGAGGAGGCAGAGTCATCTTCTACAAAGTTAACCTGCGAGTAAGGAAGACAAACATCAACTTTAGACCAACTTCCTTCGAGGTTTTGGCTGCCTCCGTATATAGCATCAACGCATGGTCCCACTGACACTGTTCGCCATCTATCGACCGGGCTCTGCATCGCTGTCGTCTGTCTTCTTCAGTGAGTTCTCGATCCTCACTCATGGAGCAGTTCGCTGTTCATAACAACACGCAGCTGGTGATCGCTGGAGATCTTAATCTCCGCCCCTTCTAGGTCAGGATCTACAGAAAACCAGACAGTTCTGCTCGAATCAACGCTCGAACATGGAGGCTGGCTGGACATCATTGTAACCAGAGACTGTCGGAATCTGCGTCGCGAGACCAGATCGACGCCTTGAAAGACGATGTAGACATTCAAGATCCTCGGATGATCGGTTATCGTGGATCCTTTCGACCAGGGCGATGCATTCAAGGTTCAAGGAAAAGGAGCGCGAACAATTTCGCGCCACAATCAGGAAACTGTGGATGATGAATAGCCTCCTCGGTCGTTCTAAGGCTGCGCGTTCAACGGTCCTTCATTCACGGCTGCTGAGAAGTTCATGGAGTTTTCCTGGCTAAGATTAACTCCATTCGTGATGATACGTCCGGCGTCGCTCCTCCTTCCATCCACGTGGATGGAAGAATCTGTGTCGCTCTGCCTTTGCGTCGGCGTTGCCAGAAAGTTCGCTGTGCAAAGACACGGAATGGCGTCTGTCTGAGCTGAGATGCGTGTCCAGTGAGGAACTCCGTGACTTCATCCTCTCGTCGCCACCGAAGTCCTGTGAACTCGATCCTCTACCACCCTTCCTTATGCAGGAATTTGTGGAGGATCTTCTTCCATTCCTCACTCTCCTCTGCAACCGCTCGTTGGAGGAGGGTGTTCTGCCAGGTTCCCAAAAGCGCTCCATACTTCTTCCTTCCTTGAAGCGTGAGGGATTTGATCCAAACGACATGGTCAACTATCGGCCTATATCCAATGCAACATTTATATCTATCATAACTGAGAAAATTGTAGCCTGTCAAATAACACTGTACGCAGATTCCAATAACTTGCTCCCGATAAATCAATCAGGGTTTTAGTCCCTCTTCCTTCGCCTGCTCTCGGATGTATATGGCGCCATGAATAGGGCACAAGTTACATTTCTGGCTCTGTTTGATGTCAGTGCGGCCTTTGCTACGGTCGACCACGACATTCTTATCAATCGCCTATTAGTTTCTTTTGGCATTTCTGGTAAGCTGCTTGATTGGCTTTGCTCTTTTTTGAATGGACGTAATACTATGTCCTGCGCTGTCTTTGAGTCCTCTATAGGTCTCATTGGTTTGCTACTGCTTTTGGTCTGCCGCAGGGCTCTGTTCTCGGCCCAATGCTCTTCGCTTTATACACTGCTGATATTGCAAGTGTTCTGGCCTCCTGTGGTGTTTTGAGTCAGCTCTACGCTGATGATAATCAGGCTTATCTGCATTGTCCGGCATCCAATGCTCTAACAGTAGAGTCTAACTGCAGCAGCCACAATGCAGCGCGCTATGGAGGCTCTTGGCAATTGGATGTCATCCAATCGTCTGCGCCTCAATGCTTTTAAAACGCAATTCATATGGCTGGGTATTGGGCAGCAGCTGAAAATAATAGATCCTCAGGCTATATCTCACTTTGTCTTCTCGACATCTGTTCACAATCTTGGGGTTGTTCTTGATCAGGAACTGCCTTCTCCACCTAAATCCTTTATACCGTACTTGTTTTTTTCAGTTGCGGCAATTGCGGGTCATTTTCCGTTCACTTTCACCCAATGCAGCTGCCCTGAATAGGCTTAATTGGCTTAATTGCTCTTGTTTATGCGTTTGTTTGTAGTAGGTTGCTAATGGGCTTCGGCACTTGAAGCTAAGATCTCGAGGCGACATGGAAGGTCGGCTGGAATTTAAATTAGTTACAATTTTAAAATAGAAGTCGTGAATGGGAAGAAGGGCATCTATGTTGACTTTCCCTTGGGGCGCTTTACAAATGTCAGATTACAGTTACAATTACAATTACTAATAAGTAGAGGGCGAGTTGAAACATCGTCAAAATAGCTAAAGGTTTTGAGAGTGGGGGATTGCAAGGCCTATAAAGGAGTTTCTAAACCAAGTGCGGAAAATCTGTAATTATTTTATTATTTCTGTATTTTATATTTAGCACAAATGTGTAATGACTAAGCATTAATTGATGGCTCTGAGCAACTGCTCACAGATGATTTTCTCGAAGTCCCAACACAATAAACCGAACCCGCTGACTCATTCTCTTTACGTGGTATAAGCACTAGCACTAGAATGAGTCGTCAACCGTGTCGTCGTCTTTTATGTACCCAATAATTGTATCTAAACTTCTATCATCGAGATTTCGACGCTTTCGTAATCTTTGTGGTTTACTCAGTCGCCCTTCTTCCCATTCACGACTTCTATTTAAAAATTGTAACTTATTTAAATTCCAGCCGACCTTCCATGTCGCCTCGAGATCTTAGCTTCAAGTGCCGAAGCCCATTAGCAACTTATATAGACCGCTTAATGCAACGCTGTAAGAATGGCAATATTAGCCTATGTATATTTGTTCTCAGATGCCGATTGCGGTCAGTCTGTTCTGGCGTTCGTCCAACGCCGTCGCCAGCCGTCGTCGTCGTCGTTTGAAGAGGAGGACGACAGCGATGGCGCTCCTCCTGCTCTGCCTCCTCCTCCTCCTCCTCCTCCTCCTCCTCCTCCTCCTCCTCCTCCTCCTCCTGCCCACTCGTATCCGTCGCTGGTCAGCATCAGCTACAGATTGGAGAACTGGAGACATCGATGCAGTGGCTGCTTCGTCGCACCTCGGTGGATTCTCACAACGGCCTCCTGTCTGCAAGTCGTCCCAATTCATATGTCTCTTAACAGTGCTTCAATAGTTCATTCTATTGGCATTTTCTCCGATTCACACTTACTTACTTAAAAGCCACTGAATCCCCAGTGCCATATATTATATGCAGCTACAAAACTATAAAACTTAAGATAGCTCCTTTATATATCGTATGTTGCAGGACTATGATACGTGTACATTATGATCCGAGGCCACATTGTGATCACTGTCTTCGGCAGCCAGAGGAGATTGGCGCTGTACTTGTGCTAATTAAGGTACTGAGGTCGCTGGCTAATTAGAATGAGTAACTGACGTTACACATGTGATACGTCTTTAAAGCTATTTTCGTCTTTCTTTGGTTCATAGGCACAGCTATAAGAACGTGGTATTGCCGGCAAAACAAGTAAGAATTCTTCTTGGAGCTGACGATTTGGAGTTCTTGGAAGGAACGGAGCAGGAATGTCTCGGCGAGGAAACCTTCATTCACCCAGACTATAATTCGGAGACGTTGAACAATAACATAGCGCTGCTCTATCTTTCGAAAGACATTGTCTACAACAGCCACATAAGATCCGTTTGCTTGCCTTATGATCAGACGACAGTTGACTACAGTTCGTGCAGAAGTGTTGGATGGACGACCAGTGAGTTTACAATCTAGTAAAATTAGGCCTAATTTACAGCATCATTAGTTCACGATATCGGCTCATTATCAGCATAGCTATGATGAAATTGGTCTACATCTGGAACTTATGTCCTGATGAACTAGAGCTATAGGAGAGTTCCTCATGAACTGAGAATAACTGAGAATTAGGTTCATCATGCATCATGAGCTAGACTGCAGGGGTGCGCAACCTTTGCGGTAATGTCGGCCGCATTAAAGGCTCATACTCTCATCACGGCCGCCAAGATATCTGCTATATTGGGCTATTAAAAAATACATGTGTGGGTGCGTCCAGAAATAAACATGTTCACTGCAAGAAATATGTTTACTGACGTCCATTTCTAGCTTTTCTAGAACTTCAGTAGGTCTACCATATCTCTTCCATCACAAAATTAATAAAAGAACAATAATTTTTTTTATCTTCATCTTCAATCCTACTCAAATTTGTAGCTAAAATGCCCTGGTCTTTGTTGTTGGCCGAGAGACACGAGAAGTCTGGAAACTCGCTGGAGACGTTCAGACTAGAGAGTGACATGGGGAATTTCCCCGCGGGAAAACCGCGGTAAATCCCGCGGTAATGGGGACAACAATTGCGGTAATACCGCGGTAATGGGGACAACAATTGCGGTAATACCGCGGTAATGGTGTTTACTCTCGCGGTAATACCGCGGTAATGGGGAATGAGCCGGCAAGAAACCCGGGTGATGTTAAGAACTTGAGAACTGATAAGGAGATTTTCTTATTTCCTGAAGCCTTCTAGTCAGAAATGGTCAAGACTTGGTTAATGCAAACTGTCGATAATAACAGACTAATGCAGTCAGCAATACAAATAGCTTTGTAAGCTAAAATATGTTATTTTGTAAATTTTAATTGGTGTAAACTTTTGCGGGGAATGTGATGTCGTCCTGCGGGGATGGGGTGGGGATGGGGGAGAAAACCTGCGGGGATGGGGCGGGGATGGGGACAAACCCTGCGGGGATGGGGAAGACTTACTTATTGCGGGGCGGGGATGGTGACGAGATTGTCTCCCCATGTCACTCTCTAGTTCAGACGTATTCCAGACTCTAAGTCTAAGTTGTTGTCTATCAATCGAGTTCCGTATTTATGTTTCAAATAATTCATCTGAGAGAAGGTTGCCTCACACGCGTATAGGTGCTTCCGAA
The DNA here is from genome assembly GCA_020284085.1 of Aporrectodea caliginosa. Lineage (NCBI taxonomy): Eukaryota > Metazoa > Annelida > Clitellata > Crassiclitellata > Lumbricidae > Aporrectodea > Aporrectodea caliginosa. The sequence goes on from JACEVL010000844.1 coordinate 160,794, forward strand.
GAGGACCATGGGTATTTCTCGCCAGTTCTCGAAGTTCCACCGCCAACTTTCACGCCTCGACTAATTCGGTTTTATCCTCGAACTTCTTTATGAGCTCTTCGTCGCTTTTCAACCCCACCAATTCTACTTGGAGGTCCAAGGGCGCATTCTCTGTCTCCACCAGATGAGGAGAAGCAACTATTTGCAGTGGTGGCAAATCTGATTAAAGTCATTGCATCGTTCAGTGAATTCTTGAAGCAGGGAATCAAAGACGATGGTAAAGGATGCGGTAGAAATGTACAGTTGCATTTGCACACTGTAACTTTCATTGACCTCTCTCTCTCTCTGCATGCCTGTCAGCTCTGCTTGCACAATATATGCAGTGGTTGACTGTCCAATGCTTGATATGGATTCTGTTAGTCTGCCTGCCTCTTTGAGCTACTACATCTGCAGAGATGCATACTTAGATGGTATATTCACAATGGGTGTCAGTCAGTGTGTGCCGGTTTTTGTAGACTATGTGTGGTGTGTGCTTGTGTATGCATACTTGTTGTTAAATTCATGCACTAAAACAGAGGCAAAGATAACTAATTGATTCACACTTTCTTTTGAAAACAATGGAATTAAAATATTACATACAAACACGGCCGCCAATACAATGCAATTAAACCATACGTCCACGGCCGCCAATTCTCCCTCTTACGGCCGCATGCGGTTGCGCACCCCTGAGCTAGAGCCATAGAAGATACATATAGGTTGCTCGTGAACTATATAGATCTATGGAAGAGACCTGTTGGTCCTTCGTGAACTAGATCTATATCTGGTGCCTAGGTTCATCATGAACACGGTCTCTTAATAGATAACACTGTATATGCAGTTCTGTAGTTTCATGAGACTTTAGAAGACTCTGTAAAGTTCGTGGTGGTCACTGTGCTACAAGTCTAATTAGGTATCAGCGTCTAACTCTGTTCCGTCGTGCATAAAATTCGCTCCTTCGATAATTAATTTGCGACATCTAATCTCTGACCATCAAATCCAATCTCTGACCATCAAATCCAATCTCTGACCATCAAATCCAATCTCTGACCATCAAATCCAATCTCTGACCATCAAATTCAATCTCTGACCATCAAATCCAATCTCTGACCATCAAATCCAATCTCTGACCATCAAATCCAATCTCTGACCATCAAATCCAATCTCTGACCATCAAATCCAATCTCTGACCATCAAATCCAATCTCTGACCATCAAATTCAATCTCTGACCATCAAATCCAATCTCTGACCATCAAATTCAATCTCTGACCATTACATCCAATATCTGACCATTACATCCAATCTCTGACCATCAAATCCAATCTCTGACCATCAAATCCAATCTCTGACCATTACATCCAATCTCTGACCATTACATCCAATATCTGACCATTACATCCAATCTCTGACCATCAAATTCAATCTCTGACCATCAAATCCAATCTCTGACCATCAAATCCAATCTCTGACCATCAAATCCAATCTCTGACCATCAAATCCAATCTCTGACCATTACATCCAATATCTGACCATTACATCCAATATCTGACCATCAAATCCAATCTCTGACCATTACATCCAATCTCTGACCATCAAATCCAATCTCTGACCATCAAATCCAATCTCTGACCATTACATCCAATCTCTGACCATTACATCCAATATCTGACCATTACATCCAATCTCTGACCATCAAATTCAATCTCTGACCATCAAATCCAATCTCTGACCATTATCTGACCATTACATCCAATCTCTGACCATCAAATCCAATCTCTGACCATCAAATCCAATCTCTGACCATCAAATCCAATCTATGACCATTACATCCAATCTCTGACCATCAAATCCAATCTCTGACCATCAAATCCAATCTCTGACCATCACATCCAATCTCTGACCATCACATCCAATCTCTGACCATTACATCCAATCTCTGACCATCAAATCCAATCTCTGACCATCAAATCCAATCTCTGACCATCAAATCCAATCTCTGCATGACCAGTATACATCCAATCTCTGACCACAGCAGATTAATTCACGGCGCCTGTACCCAGTGTTGAGTCCACAGCAAAAGCTTTGTCATTATGTTTAGTTTGTCAGTTAGAAACCAGTGGCGGCACTACACCAGTGCAAGCCAAGGCAAATGCCCTGGTGAAAAAGGTTTTTTGCCCTGGTCGTTGCCCTGCCAGAATTTTTGCCCTGCCGAGGATTTATGTGGGGCATAAACCGCCCCTGCATTGGTTACTTGTATGATTGCCCCGGTTATGCTCTGGTTATAAACAATGTCTGTTGTCGCCACTGTTAGAAACAGTGATATTTAGCAATAGCATTGCAGCTTTGACAGCTGGATCAATGTAAAAGCGATTTTAATGAATTGGCGCAAATCAATAATCGCCATAGACTTCCACTGAGGATCGTGGGATCATCGATTGATTGAACTTTGCAAGGCCTCTACAGTCTACATCATGACCTTCTCCTTCGACAAGAGTCAGCCTATCACAATATCAGTCAGTTAAGTTGCATTCTTCGACTGATTCACGATGACACATCAGAAGATCCGTTTAAGTCCCATAACTCTTCAAACACTCGCTTCAACGTACATAATTATACGCATCTAACACATGGTTTGCAGTACGTAGGCCCAGTGGCGTAACGAAGGGGGCAGAGGGGGCAGCCGCCCCCGGGCGCAGCAGAGGGGCGCAAAATTAGCTTTCAGAGGTACACAGTACTATGAAAATAACGATTAAAAGTCAACAAAAATATTAAAAGGGGGCGCAGTCATCAACCCTTGCCCCCGGGCGCTGAAGCCCTTCGTTACGCCACTGCGTAGGCCTACAGTAGGCGGCAGGCCTATCATGTACATCAATGAGGCGCGCGTTTACATTGCGACGGCACCCGCCGGCGTGTCACTGTGTCTGTGCCAAACGCTGTTGCGTTGATGGCTTAATTTCAGTTTCATGAAGTTAAATAGAACTAAAGCACCTAATTCAATGTTTATTTCATTGTACAGATTTTAGAGACGTGAAGAAGACTGTTCTGATGGAAAGATTCCTGCAGACATCAGGAAAGAACTGCTACCTGGGTGCTAGAAATGTGACGGACGGCGTCTGCGCTAAGTTGATGGAAGCCAGCGCCGCGAGTACCGCAGCTGCAGACCTTGGCGGTCCGATCCTTTGCTTGGCTCGCGGCAGAGTAACAGTACTTGGCCTGACGATCCTTCAACGCTTACAACCGGAATCTTATAATATATTTACCAACGTTGCAAAGCACTATGACTGGATTAATCGTACAATGACAAAAGCTTAACTTCAGCCATTTCTTTTTAACAAATGCTCGCAACCCACAAAGAGCTATAGCTTTATTGATGATGCAAATGAGATATTTAAACCTGCAGAGGCAAGTAACGTCACGTATGAAGCATTGAGCGCCTTACAACATGGCGGCGCTCAGAATGCGCGCACATAGTAGGCCTAATACGTTGACATCCCACTCCTGTGTGTAGTACAATGACCGCCTAAAAATATTCACTGTAAATATTCACTCATTTTCACATCTGTGTAATTACTAATTATGACAGCAGCAGCTGTTGTGACATCTAGTTACATTCCCACGGCTAAACAAGTGTTCGGTGGCTGATGCACCCGTTTCAAAGCTGCATTTACTATTGTAACTCCCTTCATTTTGGTCTTACAAAAGTAATGTTGCTGAGCCTGAGTGTCACAACTTAATTAGATCTAGTGGCTAGCGCTATTACAGATAGCTTGCTTCTTCTTTTAAATCATCCATTGGCTTCCTGGTTCAAAACTGGTGTAATTGGCTATTCTTATAGACGTTACCATTCTGCGCCGCCCAGACCCCTAAGCGGCCCCTAACGGGCCTAACCTGTTCTTGTTGCCGTACTATATACTGTTTAAATCGTGGTGACGCCACTGCTTTGTAACATGATATTGGAAGTTTACTGTTGCTACGTGTAGGGTGTGGTTCTGTGTTTCTGCTGCGGATTTGGTACATTTGACGGTATTCTCTGCATGCCGTCTCGAGTCTCTTGATCTATGTGACTTTATGAACTTGAGATGGGCTTCAAGATGTAGGGTCGGTCGCGTACGGCATCTAGACAATGACGTGGCCTACGACGTAGGCCTATGCGTCAGCAGCCGGATAATTGCAGTGTTGTGCACGAGACCAAAATTCCAAGACCAAGACCGAGACCAAGACCGCGTGGTCCAAGACCGAGACCGAGACCAAGACCGAATCATCCCGGACCAAGATCTAAGCCTCAAGACCATAAACGCAATTCTCAGTTGTAGTGTTACATATATTCCCATTATTCAGATATATTATGCTTATTATATTTAGAGTTATGGTTTTTATCCCTAAGTCTTCGAGGTCTCATGAAGGGCACACTACAGCTAAAGACACTCTCAGTAGGTGCAGGTGTTGCGGAATACAAAAAACTTTGCTAATAGATAAAAATTTCCCACCAAATACCTGATCTGCATCGTTTACCCGGCTACTGATTTTGCCTCGAGAAGCTGTATCAGCTTAACTAGTCACTAGAGCACAAGAGTTCATGGTTAACTGTGCCTCATGAACGTATTCTTGTCACTTCTGATAAGTAGCGAACAACGCGGTCCTCCCTCGCTTTGTCCTATAAAGGCGGATCGTCGCATGAATTCGAAGCTATCTCAGAAGTCCATGAATAACAGAAAATATCGACAACATTTAACAAATCCACCAAAGGCCAAACCAAAGGCGCAAGGCCAAGACCAAAGGCGAATGACCGAGACCAGATGCCTAAGACCAAGACCACACCTTTAAGACCAAGACCAAGACCAAGTCCGCGCTTTAAAGACCAAGACCGGCACATTCGAGACCGAGACCAAGCTTTAAAGACCAAGACCGAGACCAAGACCGGCACACTCGAGACCGAGACCAAGCTTTAAAGACCAAGACCGAGACCAAGACCGGCACACTCGAGACCGAGACCGCATTTTTTCGGTCTCGAGACGGTCTTGAGACCAAGACCGCGGTCTCGAGACCACATCACTGGATAATTGTCGTTTCGGCGGAGGAGCTCCGAAGCAGCGACTATGCAGGTCTTTGGACTGACCTCGTCTGTTAATCGCTAGTGGTGCCTCGATCTCGGAACTGTAAGGTAACTCGCAGATTGGTTTGTAGTTTACGATTACCATTAAGGCTTGGGTTGTAGGCCTACTACGGTGTTTATCTAATAGGAGGGCGATCTAACTAGGTTGCATAAGCGTCATTTTAGGACCGATTGTAACAATTCTCCTATCCTGAAGTCAACATTCTATAATGTAATGCTAGGCTCATTTCCTTTCGGTAGGTGGCGCTGCTAAAATCCTATACATTTGCGATATGAAGAACTAATCAATCAATCAATTTCGTTTATTCACAACACCAAGCTGACAGGTCGCAACTTGTTACAGGTAAAAGATAGGAAAAATTGTCTAAGCTCCAACAGTTAGTTATTAAATGGGTTGAGATAGGAAATATTATCTCTTAACTAAAGAAGAATTAGGCTAGTGGCAATGTTAGTTAGGGCAACGAACGAGGTAACCAATATGGTATAGACCGGAGAAAATGTATTTAGAAGATGTTTTTAAATAATACATGTGATAAGATAGACTCCTTTCATTTCGGTAGGTGGCGCTGCCATCGCACTATATTGCTGTCATGTCCAACATGCGGCCAGCGGATGTTGACTCATTTCATTTCAGTAGGTTAATTCGCACTACGAATTATTTTTAAACCACTGCATAGATTCAAATTTCCATGTTATGAAAGTTGGTCTGCACGAGTCTATTGCTGTGCTGCCCAACATGAGGCCCGCGGGCGTGCCATCCTCATCAAAGTTTTTTCACCGTTTTAGGATGGGAAGACATCTAGGTTATCATAATGGTTTGACTGGTTTATAGTCTATACAAGATTTAATTGAAATACCAGCATCGATATGCAAGCATTGTAGGTGTACTAGTAATGTTAAACCTTAACTACCGTACGTTGCACAAAGAAATCAGGAAAACAGGGAGACGGAATAAAATAATTGAATTTGAGAGAACCAAACAAGACTTGCTAATCAGATACAGAAGCAGACTAAATGTTCCGATGGTGCAAGGCAAACCTTTACAGACTACGTTCATTCAGCTGGAGTTTTCACCTTCACAACCCATCTCCTCCTTTGCTACCTTAACCCTTTGCTGATGTAATCTTATTGGTGTATTTGTACGTAGCCTGCACTAATTATATCTTCAAGAGATTCTGCTTCCAATTAAGAAAAGCTTGGTTCTATCCAAGCAACCTGGATATCTGTTATGTACTGCTATATATCTTAAGACGTCGTTACAGGTTATGTACAATATAATCTTTACAAGCATGTTGCCATGCAATACAAGCATAGACAAAGATATCAGTAATGTTTATAGTTTGTCAATGAGGTCAACATTCAAATGTCTTTGGGTTACAAATTCAACGAATTGTCCTAAATCAACTAATTTGACATCAACAGATCTCAGTCTCTTGGTTGACTGATCACATAAAGTCAAAAAAGACCTTCACAAATCTTGGATGAGCCCTAATTCTTCTAGTGTTATTTTCGATCTGCATCTATGATCATGATGATGTGAATGTGAGATTTACCAGAGAACACAGGCACAAGATCCAAAGCCAGAATGTTAAACCTGCCAATTCATCAAAATTCCCAGTAAATGAAAAAACAATGACGAAATCTTACAAGTTGTTATTTGAAGTGTTGCATTGGAAAGTTTCACAGACTGTCGATTGAAATTGTACAGTTCAGCAGGAAACTCGAATCGATACAGACATACATATGCACACATCTGTGCATATGTATATGTAACAGCTAACATATGCATTTATTAAATATGCATAACAGCTAACATATGTATTTATTAAACATGCATAACAGCTAACATAGGCATTTATTAAAACTTCAGCACAAATTCATTAACCACTCAATGTTTCCTTTGCTGGGCACAACAGACAGAAAGCTCCTGTACAGCAGTAATTTTAATTATAAATTTATATAGTGCCGCTTTCAGAGAAGAAACTAATCGGAGGTACTCAAAAGAAAACTCTTAAAATCTGCAGTAAACTATCGAAATCTGCCATTTATAGTATTTAATACAAATGCAAATCCGACCAACATTCTCTGCAAATGCAAGCCATGACTGCGGTCAATAACTGGACAATACAACCGACAAATAATTCTCGTACAGAAAATTCTCCTAATACTCTACACATAATCAAAATACAAGTTCCGCCAAAGATTAGTAAACTGCATAAAAATTCACACAATAACATCACATAATAAACGAAATAACGCTTGGTAGCTGTAAGGCATGTCATTAACTGGAATATTATACTACGCTAAATGTGCTGGCAACTGTGTTGGTCGACTGATGAGGAGCGGCTCTTTCAACTCCAAACGTCACAAGAGTAACGACCCCTTGACCTCAGCTTTTTTAGGTAATCCTGTGCAGCCGCGGAATCCATTTTGCCATATGAGGCTACTACTTTCTGCAGAACTTCATCCACATCGTGAGCCATATGTCGAGCATCCCTACACACAGACAGACAGACAGCATGAATCAACAGCATTTACATGAATCAACAGCATCAACCATCTGCATCAACACAGCACAACATAGCATGCCAATGTGGTTGTTGAATAATTGTAATTATCTGCACTTATATTCATTCATTCAATCTGGAGATTTCTATAGCGCTCCTTCAAGAAATCTACTCAGGAGCACATAGTGCAGCTTCAAGAGAAACTAATACTGTACGTAACACTCTACACCAGAATAAATGATGTGAACTGCCATCAAGAAGATTAAGTCCATCAATAAGCAAGCAGTACTCGGATAATTTACGTCCTCTTTCACTTCTGACCCAGTTGCAGATAGAAGTCTCTGGGAAAGCATAACCAAGACCAACTGCTTAGTCATAACTACAGAGATTGACCAACATGGCAATTGATTAATACACCTTGCCTTTACCAGTTGTTTTGCACGTATTTCCAGACATTTCTCATGGCTTTGTGCCAGTTCTTTTTCTTAACCTTCATCTTTTTCTCAGCATGCCAGCGTTTTACATATGGCAAGAGATTCACAAGTTCACATCTCCATCTTCTATTTCTTCTTATACTTTAATTGATACTTTGTCAAGATTACAGCGAATCCATCGTCACATTTGCTGTACTGTCATCAGCTGCCGTCACTTTTCCTCCTCACAGCAGAACGCCTAATGTGGCAATGCCATCTGGCGAACAAGACGAGCCTTTAGTTGTTGCCAATTTCAACTGACATTATATAGAGACAAAAAGAGAGACAGACAGACAGAGGAGTGAGAGAGGGAGACAAAGAGAAAGAACACTTTGTAGATTATAACAGCATTTAAACAATATTCCCATGTATATCTCCAATATAACCAAATCCTGTTTTTTCCATCTCAGACGCATTCGGCAAGTCAAGAAAAGTCTTAACGAGAAATGTGTTCGTACCCTAGTACAGGCCCTTGTCATTTCTAGAATTGACTACTGCAACTCAGTCCTTTGTGGTCTTCCTGCATCTACCCTTCAACCTCTTACAGCTGTTCTTCATTACGCTGCTAAGCTTATCAAGAACCAAAATCCTCGGGATCACGTCACACCAACCCTCCGTGAACTACACTGGCTCCCCATACAAGCTCGCATCAATTTCAAAATTTGCCTTCTAATGTACAGAATCTACACAAACTGTTCTCCTGCATACCTTTCTTCACTTGTTATACCCTGTTCCTCTCTCCTATCCAGACGAGGTCTACGTTCATCGTCTCAAGGTGATTTTGTTGTGACACGATCACTCAAAAAACTTGGTAACAGGTCATTTGCGCTAGCCGGCCCAGCTGAATGGAACAAACTCCCAGTCTTTATCCGCAAATCCTCAACTTTATCGATTTTCAAAACTAACCTTAAAACACATCTGTTTAAGATTTACTATGATTGATTTTTCTGTTACGCGCTTTTGTGCAAGATTCCAATTTTGTTTAGGCGCGCTATAAATAACAGTCTAATAATAATAATAATAATAATAGTGGTCATGTAACTCACCCACAGACATATAAATGTCCACCCTGATCTAAAATGTTCCAGATTTCCTCTCCATTTTCAGACAGAAGATGCTGAACGTAAACTTTCTTCGCCTGATCACGAGAGAAAGCAACGTACAACTTGGTCAAAGCTCCGTCGTCTTTAAACTTCTTCAGTTCGTCTTCATAGATGTAGTCCTCATCCTGACGACGGCATCCAAAGTACAAAATAGTTTCACCGATGGGTTTACCTGCACATCATAAATAAAACCCATAAAACTACTACGAAACTACACAAATTAAGTCAATCAAGAGGTTGTTTCATATTACTCAGCTTCACCTGTGATGTGCACAGTTGAAGCAGCAAAGTGCTATGATGCCAAGAAGTCAGTGAACTCCTCAATAACACACCACTGTGCAAGAGAAACCCTCAAAGTCGGAAAAGACAATTTACGAGAAAACATTCTCCAAAGACAAGTAGAAGAGAAATGCGTCAAAATATTTGTTCAATTCCATTATCGTGTTCCACCAGATACCTAATGTAGCATGTATCCTTGGAGACCTAATTTGAAGTTGTAGGCATTGATTATGAATTGAGCAAAGCAACAAGTCATGGAAATCTCTTAATCAGAAATGTAATGGATGGCAACCTCAAAGTTTGTAACTACACTCCATTTTCATTCATTCATTCATTCAGAGCATTTATATAGTGCCTCTTCAAGAAGCTACTCAGAAGCGCAATAGCATTTTACTATACTCAAAAACATTCATGACCCAAGGGACAACTTTGGATGGAGTAAACCTTAACCCACAATTTCCCAAAAGTAGCCACGACAAGACCAACACGGTATTGAAACTTCACTATTTGTGATAGAAACACCGAGTATTCAACAAATAAATCAGCAAGTCCAGCCCAATCAGTGGAATGTATCAATATTTGATTTTTTCTAAATTTTTAGGGTGTTCTCATGCACAGTCTCATATTTGAAGAAAGTAATACCGGAATTGAATTGGTTGTCAAAAACTCCTATGATTCTAATCAGAATAAAACGATTCAACTTAGAACTGCTTTCTGAAGACAAAGAATATGACCAGAAGAAGTCTATTAATATGTTTAACCTTCTGTCTTGACACTGTGACGTTCCTGGATGAATCCTCTGAAAGGAGCCAGTCCAGTTCCAGGGCCAATCATTATGACCGGCACAGATGGCTTGAAGGGCAGACGGAACTGCGACTTTCGTACAAATATCGGAACAGTTGGCTCCGAGGCTGTACTTGGATTCTTCTGTTTCAGCCATCCAGTGGCAACACCTTCCATGTGACGTTTCGTCAGGGTGTCATACTCAATCAACACGGCTGTTACTGCTATGACGTTCGGGTTCACCTGTCCAACAGAAATTGTTAATTGTTACTTTCGTATTATAAAGTAACCAGACGGTTTCTCTAACAGAAAAACTTCCAATAAATCAATCATCGATATCACTACCTGGTCTTATCAATCAAAGTTCCTGATGGCTAATAGTTTTGTTTAATCTTTCTAGTTCAGCAGAGATGTAACCTCGCTCAATCCCACTGCACACCAGCAACCTCTTGGCTCATGTAAAATGGTACAGATCAACTTTACAAAATGACACTGAAACTAGATTTTTAAATGAAAGCTAATATAATAAGCAGAACATTTAAGAGTGAATAACAACTCAGTGCATCTCACCTTGGGCGATGATGAAATGGAGTAATAGCGGGCTTGGAGTTTTGGTAGTAGTTCACAGATGTGGTCAATTGGTGGCTTAACAGAAGGCAGGTCTTCCAGAACGTGAAGAATTGTCCGATGATTGTTAATTATCCAGTCATGATACAACCCCTTAAAATAAGACAACAAAACAGAGTAGAGAAAACACTTCCTCCTCAGCTGCTGGATGAACTTGACTGAAAGCACAAATAAACCTTTCACTGGCAGCAATCGACACCATTTTCATTTCTACATTCAGTTTAACTGGAATTGGAAGACTTCAAGCACAACCTTTAAGTCTGCAAAGAGGTTATAAATTTGCAAACAGTTGTGGCAACACTTCTTTCCAGCTTCATAAATATTTCAGAGCAAAAACTAACCTTTCCCTCTGCTGAAGGTTGAGCAATTTTAAGTAAGAACTCTTTTTCAGCAGGATCCGTTGCATACTCGGCCAGTTCTTTAAGCACATTGGTCCTTGGACAAGACGTGATGTCCAAATAGTGCATCAGTGCTGTTCGGTAAGTCGTGGGACAAGGAAATGGGTGCCTCTTACTTGCATCCTCTAGAAAACAAACACAGGTCAGACAGTCGCTGAACAACTACATGCTGTGCTCTTTCAAATTTTTTAACAACAACATTTCTGTTCTTGTGCAGTCATTTGGGTAATTCCGTCGATTTTTTGGATTTTGTGTCCCTCACCAGTTATAGCCATATTTCTACAGCTAAGGAGGCGTAGAATGTATCAAAATGTTCGTAGTGAGCTGCAGCACAAAATCCACTATCTTCAACAGATTGGATTGTTCGTTTTTAATTTCGTTTTAACACTCCAAATGCGTAAAATCTCATTACAATCCCACGTCCCGATCCGTATTTTTCGTTTTTGGAGATGCACAGAAATTGTAATATCTTGAGCAGCTACACCAATGATGCAATTTATTAAAGCTACGCATGTCCCCTTTCATCTGCTTATGAATCGTTTAATTATGAGGCCTATTTTAGACATGGCACATCAAACAATCTTGTCTCTCAGGTTGCACCTCATCACAGGCACACCTGCACACCAAGTATGAATGTCGATTTGAAACTTAGAGCGTTACCCGAAACGGTCAGCAAAACTTGGGTAAGGACCATAAGTTGAACGAAACTATAATTAATGCCATTAATGAAATAAATGAAAATTTATGTGAAAATTATTTTAAAACTATCAATCGGACTTTTCATGTCTCCTTACAGTCATCATCTGTTACTTCTAAAGTTTAACTCACACGATGTATAGTGCTCTTACTTTTGAACGAGGCATTATGGTCCAAATAAGAAAAACTTTTTGCGCTTCGTTAGCCCTCATAACAGTGGGTGCATATCCATGCTTAGTGCAGTTTCCTCATAACTGTCATGCCTCATTACAGTCACGTTTAAAATATCAACCTATTGTTTCTCATTCATGTCACACTTCATTCTCATTTCACATTAATCACATTGTGTCTCATTTATGTCTCATTTTTGTATCAATTGCTGTCACAATTCTTATTACTGTCACAGTCGTTAAAAAACTAAATTATAAACTAGTCAACATGCAAATTGAGTAAATCAGTGTTTACAATAATGGTAGAGTTACAGGATAACAATTTTGGAATGCCAGGTACACAGCTTGTTTGTCTCACCGGCCTTCACTGGAGATAATAGACTGCTAAATTAACTAGAAATATATGCCTATTATGACTTACACTACCAGGCTGAATATGCTAGTTAACTGTAAGTTTACAGATTACTCAGTAAGGAAAATACCAAATGGTCAGAATTCAACTATCATACTATGTAATATTTAGTTTCTGATTGTAAAATCACGAGATATCAGCTGCCCAAACAGGTGTAACAGTAATGATAAAATTTTCATATATCTTGTATAAATCACACTGTAAACAAGTTTCCCATGCAGGGAAACTCGTAAATTGATATTCTGAATGCATCGTATATCAAGAAAATATTTGTGTTAATGCATTAATATACGAAAAAAAATTCATTTTTGCACATTTGCTACATCCGCAATCCAAAAAATCAACATTATTACCCATATAGTAACACTGTGGCTGCTGTTGATTTCTACACAGGATATTAATTTTCTTGACACTGTGGCTGCTATTGATTTCTATACAGGATATTAATTTTCTCTACACTGTTGATTTCTATGCTGATTTTGTGTGTGTATAGTTTGAGATCTTCACTGGTTTGCACTTGCAAACACAAAAGACATCAAGCACACTTCTCCCTATACTCAGCAGAGCCCAGTCAGTAAGCATAGAGTCTATTGCCTGTTAGTACTTCTCTTGGCTCAACTCGATGCACTATGGACTGGGGATTTGAAGAGTGCATGCAAAAGCCTGATAGTGCAAAATCTTCAGCTACATAAACATACAGATGGGCATTTCAATTCTTCAACTCATGGTAGTGCCTAATAAGGAAAGTGTATCTACATACGTATGCATATGGCATATGGCATATGGCTACTTATATAGCACCTTTTCAGAACCTCATAAATGCACCAAAACAGATCTAACCAGTTTTGCAAATGTCAACAGCATCATTGAGCGGTCTCTCTCAGAAAAGTATATATTAGCCGCAAGTGAAAGCCTGCTAGGAAGTGTGGAATGACCAGCAGGACTCCATGTGTGCCACAACGTAGTTCATGTAATCGCTGACCCGGCTGGCACAAGATGGAGCTTGCTGGTGAATTCTGGGCTTACACAAACTAGTGAGGCTCATATCATGAGCAGAATCTTGAATCTTGTCCTCAACTGGAATTATCTTTGAGTGCATCAAGTCTTGCAAATAGCTCAACACATGCACAGATTTTGGGAGGTTGGCAATGATTTGGGTGGAGCAATTTAGCAAAGACTGAAGCTGTCATATCAGGAACTTTGGCATGCCTACATGGACACATTAGAGAAGTCCAAGCATCAAAATGAAAAAGAGGGGAGAAGTGTTATAAATAACAGCATCAAATTTTATATTTAACTGTAGCCTGTATGACTTTCCTATGCAGTGATTTCCTGACAGGTTCCTCTGTAGTGCTGATTTACACTAAACATGTACCTACATATATGCATACATGTTCTATATATATAATATTCACCCACAACAGTAAACACAAAATACACACATTACATAGTTACGTACAAAGTCATAATAAACGCTGCACACGCACACACACACACACACACACACACACACACACACACACACACACACACACACACACACACACACACACCAGCATACACAAATACATATGTCTACATCCTGAGGCTCTGCCTGAAACTTTCCTCACTAAACTTTAAACCGTTCTTTTTGGGTGCGTTGCAGTCAAGAGCGCCTCTGAGTAGTTTCTTTGAAGGGCCTATATAAATTCCTGAATGAATTCCTGAATAAATGAATACAACTTAGGTTACCAACATTTCTAAAAACAAATCACACATAATTTACCGTCAACATTTGTCAAAGTGAAAGCCAGTCCGATGTCAACATCGAGTCGTTTGCCGAGCTTCTCGACCAGTTCGATGCTGTTGACCGGATAGACGGCCACATGATCTCCAGCATCATAGCGAATCTTCGACCCAGTTATGTCAAACTCAATGTGCATGCAAGATCTGTCACCCGACTTATGAAGTTCCCGATGCAAATGCACTGGTGCAAGGAAAGGATTCTTTGCATCATATGGACTAATTTTCAAAAATACAAACACACACACACACACACATGTAATCTGCAGCAAAATAAGCCATGCATCCCAGTGCTGTCTCCAACACATCTCGGCAAAAACACTTCCATCGCTTTTAAATGTCAATTTAGGTCAGTAAGGGCAGCTTTGATGGTGTCATCCAAGAGCAATATATGGCCAGAATAGCTGTGTTTCAGTCTGTTTTGTTATCATTTTGGCAAAAACTTTCCCTGGGATGCATTGTAGGCTAAAGCCTCTGTAATTTTGCAGTTTTGCAGATCTTTTCCTTTATATATTGGGACAACTGAGGTCCTGACAAGCATCAGTATATTAAGTATATTAAGCATCACACCTACAACACACATTAAATTAGTTTTCCATTGTTGCTAAATGAGCTGAACGTAGATGACACTCACGGCTTTTGATTTATGAACGAACCAAGACGCACTGGTTCACCAGAGAAAAGTTTTTCCTCTTCTGAGAAATCATCATGAACTGTCAGAGAATACAGTCGGATGCTGCAATTCCAAACAAATCAATAACCAATCATTATAATTATTCATATTTCTCAGCTGACATAATTCCATCCCATGTAAAGTTAAAACAACAAAACATAATTGCCCACAGCTGGTGCAATTATTTGAACTTCAAAATTTTCCTAACGATAGTTTTCAGTGCCAGACGGCATCCAATAAAGTGTTGCAAATTCCTTGGGTTTAAACAATTGGTGAAACGGATTTTTGATGTTGCATCTCTCAGCTAAGCATTGAAGGCAAGAGACTGTGCTATGTCCATAGATTCCACAAAACCTCGCAGGAATTCCTCAGACAAGAACTTCTTTCAGGATTGTATTCAGGAAGCAGCATTTAAACGTTGACACTTGCCTTATAACTGCCTCCCATTGTCCTAGTTGTTTTCGTGTGCCTTGACACTATGCTCAGACTAGGAAATGGACCAGTCAGCACAACACAAAATACGAGTGTAACCATCAGATTACAAGTAATATCATTGGATTAAAAACGCCATCATCATCGTTATCATCAGATAGCCATAGCTTAAAGTCAAGATGGCAGAGTTTCTGGCATAAAGAATTTACCTGACATCTTCTCCAATAATTGCAATACCAAAGTGCTCACAGACAGCCGGCCAAAATTTTTCCCGCCAAGTGATGAAATCTTCTTCAATGCTAAAATGGTAAAGTTGAAACACCCTCATAACTTGAAATGGATTCACAGCTCACAGCAATGCTCTGCCTTTCTGCTAATAGCCAGACAGACGCAACAAATCCACTGTACAACTCATCCGTTAATCATTTCCACATCTCATAAACAGACGAAACTCTCATGGATACAAAGCAACTTAGGTCAGCAAGGTCAACATTCCCTGTTGGTTGGTCAATTCTAGTTTTCATTCCAAAATTTACAAACTGTTCAAATATTATGCACTACTCTAACACAATATTCTGATGCAATTTGTCACAATGACCAATGACACAAAACCTGATAAATTAATTTCTTTTGTGTTTATGATATAAATTCCAATAAATAATCCAAAATGACAATTCACTTTCAAAGACTTCATATGCTTAATTATAATAACAATAATAGTAATTAAAATTATATAACATTCAACTTTGAACATCAAAACATTCGCTTATAAACTCAATCACAGGAACCATACTTAGCATCATCATCTCCTGTTCCGAGTTCCTGAATCCTGTTTGCGCCAAGCTCTTCCAGTCGTCTATCGACGTATTTGCCCATTGCATTGAAATGCTCATAAGTTTTGTTTCCCAAACCAAACACCTGAAAATAGAACAATTAAATAATGTAGGGGTAGGCCATGCTTTACATTTTGAACTCAAAATTAAACAAAACACTTGTTCACTACTTCATATCACACAGTAAAAGATTAGTAGTAAAAATCATAACTTCTACATTAGACAAGAAAAAGAAACTGCATCCATCTCTAGAGCATAATTAGATTTTACTCCTGCAATTGAATCAGCATAAAAGCTAAGCATGTGGTCATTACTGATGGGATCCAACAAAGGTGAGTTGCAAACAAGTGTGTAACTTCTGCCTTGTTTACTTGTGCATTACAATTAAGTGACCTCATGCAGTTCTATCAGCTCATGGCTGCTTAACCAGAATGCCAAATATGACATCATCCTCACAGCATAGTTAACTCCTTCCAACTGTGTGCCACCATCCTGTAGCCAGTCGTGGAACTCCTGTGCATTGTCCGTTGGATCTCCTTCTCCATACGTTGCCAAAACAAAAATTGCCAGTGAATTGGTGATCTCAGGAAGTCTTGACAAATCTTCCTAAATGTAAACACAACAAATTCACTCAGTACAAATTCAACATCTTCTAAAACAGCATAGATGCATACTGTACATTTACAGTGGTCTCCCTTATTATGTGTCCTGAATTCAGTCGTAGAACTCCTGCTGTGCATAATACAGGAGCTCTACGATTTACCCTTTTCTCACCACACTAGTACTCGCACATGAGCAGAATTTTGGGCTCCATAGCTGCATCATTTCTCTAATAAATGTTGTAGCTGACAAATGACAGCTTGTTTATAATGACAGAAAGTCTTCTCTCAAGTTAATCATTTGTTCATTTCACGAGTTGCAACTGATCAATTCTATCCAGGTCGCTTCCAGTGTCTTTTGCTGCAGCTTCACTTCTGTTGTCAATACATCCATCGTCATCTTCTTGCCTTGTTTCCTTTTTTCAATGCTGCTTGCAGTGCCCTGTTTGGAAAATGGCCATCTGACTTTTTCATAACTTTCTTCAATACTTGATTAACTATATAGTCAAGTGTTTTCTAATTTGTAACCTTCACATTTCTGAAGTTTTGGCATATATATTTTTGCTTTCTGTTCTCTTATCTGTTCGTTTTCTATATCCCATTGTAGCATCTCATAGCTGAATAATTATTATTCTGCCATAAGATGCAATACATGGTACACTGGTACAGCCTGTGTGACTAAACACTGATATACTCATAAGGAAACCAATTTGAATATTATACGTAATTTATTTAGAATTTGAAGAATAAATGCTCAGTTATTTATTAAGTACTACCATTTCACATTCTTCTGGATCTGCAATAATAGCCTTCATTCCATATCGTGTGGAATCTTTTGCCAAACGACTTGCAAATTCTTCAGAAGTTCCAGTCTGAGATCCATAAAAGATGACAACATTTCGACCCTGCAAGTAGAAGCAGAAATTTTCTGTCAAAGCAAATTGGTCCTTGTGAGAATTTTCATAAAGTATCTTCACCAGCAAGAATAACTGAATTTATTCTAATTTACCTCATTGTAGTTCAAGTAAATATGCAATTAATTTGATTCTTTCTTCAATATGTAGCATATACAGAGCATCTCTCATATTTTCTGAAATAAGAGATGAGCAGAATGGACTGGAGCACATGGCTTTGGAATTTTGGCAAGCCAGCAAAGATGGAATTGCAGTAGTCCACGCATGCTATGACAAAGCATTTCAACAACTTATTGATGGACATTTTATTCTCGACGACTTTCGCGCTTTCTCAGTGGCCTGCCCCAGATGCTGAAATGGTCTTCCTGCTGCCTTCAAATCTGGACTCAAGCGTTGTTTTCTAAGGCCTATCCTGCTGTTAGTTGACTGTTAGGTGACTTTGTAATGACAGTGCTATGTTACAGCACCATATAAATTGTCATTATTATTATTGTATTAACTGCTGAAGGCTAGGCCTTAATCTTAAGCCAAAAAAATAATGTTGCGTTTCCGGTAACGCAACTGAGCCACTTTTTTGCTGCAACTTGGATAATTTATTGAAAAATGTTTATTTTTAGTTACACATACATTAAGCCTTTGTGTGTCGGAGGTGCAGAATTGCGACATTATACATACAGGTGCATTCACTAAAGCACAGACATTCGGAAACTAGCAGTCTTTCAATGGAAGTATCATAAATAACGGCCATAAATTATGGCAATAAAGGGGCTAAAGTGGGACGGTGGAGGATAATAGACCCGAAAGTGGTGGATTTTCTCACGGTAACTTGCCAGGGTTATTTCACAAATCTGACCGCCATAATCATTGTATCAGCAATACCTAGAATTTTCGTATGTGCCATTGTACAGGTAAAGCCTCCTTGGCAACCACCCTTCAAGGTCAGTCTCAACCTTATTAGCAACCAGCCTACTTAACAACCTCCATGGCATTCAACTTTCCTAGTAACCAGCCTTCTTAGCAACCAACCTTTGTACCAAGCAACTTCCATGTCAGCCTCGTTAGCAACCAGTTTCAAAGTCAGACCCAGCCCCTTTAGCAACTGCTGTCCTTGACAACCATTCTCCTTAGCAACAGCACTTGCAACTAGCTTCCTTAGCAATAGTAATCCTTAGCAACCGCCTTCCTTAGCAACCTTAGAGGTTGTTAAGTTCTCCTTAGCAACGACACTCTAGCAACAAGTCTCCTTAGCAACCACCCTACCTAACAACCTCCAGCCTCCTTTAGCAATCGCTCTCCTTAGCAACCGCTCTCCATAGCAACCATTCTTTCCTAGCAACAGGTATCTTTTAACAATTACAAATCCAGCAACTAGTTTCCTTAGCAACTGCTTTCCTTAGCAACCATTCTCCTTAGCAACGGTCTTCCCTAGCTACAGGTATCGTGAAATAGTTTCACTCCAACTAGTAAAGTAAGTAAGTATAGCGCTTATTACTCCATTAACAAACACACAATGGAACATCGAAATAGAATGTAAAATAACACATAGAAGTAATAATAATGTATAGTAATAATATTGAATAGTAAAGTTCTAAAACATGTTAATAAGTGTAAATCATCCTGGTAATGAGGAGGTCAGAACGTGGAATTTCATGGTCATGAGGACGAGGCCGTAAAGAGTATTGTGTTTCACGAACTGGAGGGAGTAAACCATGGAGGACATGCCCAGGGTTAGCCAATATATTGGAACAGAGAGCGCGGTCAGCTTTAACGCACATCTCTTCGAATGTAGGGGAGTTGCAGGGCAAAAAGCCTTAATCAGTTTTTTTATAAGAGAGTTTAGCCATTCTCGCTCACCCAAATTAGCGAATCTCCACCAAGCAGGAGAGGAGTAAACCATTTGCGCAACAATGGTAGAGCGCACTACGTCATATAGACGATTACCAGTAAGCCCATGAGCCACCAGGACACGCAATGCAAAAAAGGACTGCTTAGCTCTGCAGCATATGTTATTAATATGAAGGGAGAACCCGATTCTTTCAGAGAGTGTAATACCAAGGATCTTGAGATCGGTAACCCGGTCAATCCCAGCAATTGGTGGGATTGTGACATCAGTTCAGTAATGGGGACGGGTTAAGATAATTTCACAAGACTTGCTAGCATTTAAACGCAAGTTGCAACTTTTAGACCATTGTTCAATATTTGCAAGTTCAGATTTGGTAGTAAAAATGCCTGATGCAGGTATCACTAACAGACATCACTCATCAGCATACTTAAATAATCGGTTTCCCACATGGAGAGCCTTTAGACCAGAAATTGTAATCAGAAAATTGGAGGGACCAAGTCCAAAACCCTGCACAAAACTGGCATTGAAACTCTTACAAGAAGAGATAAAACCACAGAATTTGGTACAATGCACTCGACCATACAGTAATGCAATTACCCAATTATACACAAAGTGAGGAATTGGAAGTGAAGCCAGCTGCACAGCAAGGCTATTGTGCCTTGCTGTGTCGAAAGCCTTAGAAAATCAAGTGAAATCAAACGAATGTAAAGCTCATGTTCAACAGTTTCTAACAAATGACGAGTCAAAGCTATGAGCGCTGCAGAAGTAGAACCCGAAGGCCTGAAGGCAAATTAGTCAGCATAACATTCTATTCTCAATTGGGTTAGTGAATACTGGGAAGTAATAATTTTGCACCAATAATTTTTCCAATATTTTGCACAGTATAGGTGTAATAGATATAGGGCGATAATCAATTTCCGATCTTGGGCTCGCAATCTTAGCAACGGGCGTGATCTTGCTCTCCTTCCATCGCAGGGGAATAAATGAGTTGGTTAATGACTTCTGAAAGAGAGCAGCTATAGTTCCTAGTTTCCTTAGCAACCATCTGCCTTAGCAACCATTCTCATTAGCAACCATTCTCCTTAGAAACTGTGCTCCTTAGCAATTATTCTCCTTAGCAACGACACTCCAGCAACTGCTCTCCTTAGCAACAGTCTTCCCTAGCAACATGTATCTTTTAGCAATGGCACTCCAGCAACTAGTTTCCTTAGCAACCATCCTCCTTAGCAACCATTCTCCTTAGCAACAGTCTTCCCTAGCTATACGTATCTTCTAGCAACGACACTCCATCATCTAGTTTCCTTGTCAACCATCCTCCTTTGCAAGAAACCTGCATGTTTCTCTCTAACTCTACAAGTTTCTTCACCTCATTCTAATGTCTCTAAATATACACCTAAATCCATAACTTATCAGAATTACTTGTCACTTGTTGAAAAAAATGTCAGAAATAAAGACAAATAACTAGGGCTGAGGAAGTTAATGATTAACTTATTGAGTAATCGTTAATTAATTTTAACGATCAAATTTATTTTAATGATTAATCGAAGACTGCTTGTTATATTTGCTAAGGTGCCCTGGTATTATAGTCCTTGTTATTATTAAATCCAGCACACACATTCGAATCGAGATTTTTTAGCTGAACCGGTTATATTGTCAACAAAATATGTTGCTCATTAGAACCTAGCAGTGCTGACATGCTGTTTTGTTTACATAATTGGTTGAAGGAAGACATTTGAACTGAAAAACATAAACAAGACTAGCCTAATAATATGAACAAATAACTGCTAAGTAACTGCTAACTAACAATGAATAATAATACTATTAAAAGATAAACAATTTTAACTTTGTATTTGTCATTACTTATTGGGGAATACATTTAATCACAATTAACTATTAATTAAAATAGTTAACTCTTAAAAAGTTAACTAATACAAAAATTTAATCCTTAAGAACCCTACAAATAACATATAACCAAAAGAAATATTACTTATCACATACTCCATGCTTCATTCTGTTAACAAAACTTGCATCATGGCTGGCAGATCGTTCAAGCGTTGGTCTGTAAAATCAACATACAGTTAAAGAACATACGAAACAAGTGACAGGCATAAACAATTCAGAACAGAGTACGATAATGCGTGTGCATGCATTATTTAGTCACATTTAACACTTGCCTTCATATCATATAAACTTACCATCATGCCTGAACCAGAATTTGGATCATTCACTGACTAAAAACAGTAATATTTAAAAACAAAACCTTGACACAAGGGCCAAGACCCTCAAAGTAAAGTCAAGAGTCAGGCTTGTTGGCCTAATATTGCTGACTAAAATGCACTTTTGTAATACTTAACACATTGCTCAAGAAGCCTCCTAAATAACTCCTAACATAGGAAATAATTTTCTTACAGAAACATATTCCAGGAAAATGAGCATTCTCCCTTCATATCATATAAACTTACTAAACTGTCACTTAACTGTCACTTAATTACCCAGTTAAAAAAATGAAATAAAACACAAAACAGCACCAACAAGTTTAACTAAAGAAGTTCTACAAGGTGAACTCACCCAACAGTCAGCTTTTTGAACGCTGGAACTTCCTTCTTTTTCTTGAACATGAAATAATAGATGGCCAATCCAGCCACTCCGCTTAGAACAAGTATGTCCAGTGGTCCAAAGAAATTCACGCCCATCGTTTCCCCCATTTTTAACATCCGGATATATGTGAAAAACTAGCAACAGATATAGATAGCATTTCCTTTATTAACATTTAATTGTGCATATTTTAAAGTTCAGTTTAAATAATCCACGTCTGGCACTGGCTCAGCTTGCACTTCTTTAGTGCAAAAACTATTCTACTGTTAGTATTTATAGTCCATGCACGGTGGAGGTGCTTCAAGAGGGAGGATAACGAATTCCTGAAACCCCAATCCTGAAACTGAATTTCCACCGGATCTCCAAAATCTAGTTTCAAAGTGAAAACAAAATAAGTTATGTAAATTTAACTTTTCGGGATATTTTCCAAATATTCAATAGATTGGCCGAATAGTTCATACTAGTTTTTGGGATTTCAAATGCTAGGTTGACTAAATTTTTTCATGAATTGGGTCAATTTTGCATTTTGGTCACACTTGGATAACCAGATTTCAGTGATTCGGGTATTCAGGTAGAACCCTCCTAATGAGCCATATTAAAGTGAAATCACAGACAGTTCAACCTCTGACTTCGAACATACTTTTGTAAAAAATAGTTCCATTTTATTATATAAGCAACAATGTTGTGTTAAAAGACCTTGCAGTATCAATGTAAGGTAAGTGAAGACAAAGAAGACAATAACTCAGAGGTCCTAAGAAACTTTGCATCAAGTGCAGTCAGCATTTCAAAAAATCCTACTAACAACCAAATATATGTATATATAAGGTTCAAGTTGATTTTTTCTTCAAATTTAATTGCTAAAGTAAAATATGTGTTACTATACATGTTTGGCAAGCATTTAGTATCGTGGTGCATGTATTTTTCTCCCATAATTTTAGGCGTCGTGAGAGTCGGTTAGGGTTTGTGTCATCTTTAGAAAATATCCTACATTCCGCGCAGCATGCAAAAAAATTTCGTCCAACGCCCGTAACCTCACGCACCACGATACCACATCATGACGATACTAAATGTTTGCCACATGTTTTGCTGACTTTCCTGTCCATGCATTGTCACACTGTAATATTATGTTTTTATGAATAACATGAACATTACAAAATTAAGTATATTCTTCATTCGATCCACTATGGAGTGATTCATGCATATCTGTACATTTATATAGCACCTTCTCAGAACAGCTATGGCTCAAAGAGTATGAGAGTGTCATAAATATAGGTCATACTATAATTATGACAGATATGTTTACGTCTGCTCTTCAATGTACATAGACATATAAGATATTTAACAAGACCTTGTAACAATTTAAAGACTGGGAAACCAATGCAGCTAGTTGTTAAAGTGTAAAGGTGCCACATAAATTTTTAGTCTGTTCTTTTACTAACATGAATAGTAACTTTTATGGCACATTCAATGCATCAACCAATGAAAATCTACATGAAACTGATAGCCAGGTACCTTTCCACAAGGTTAGTCCAAAGGGAAATGGAGGCAGCTAAATACAAAGTGCAAAGTTCATACCACGTCCAGTGTAATGATTTGTGGTATTAAACTCACTTTATCCTCGATACTAACGCCTGTCACGCTTTACGGGCAAGACACTGAATTAATAATTATACATGCTTTCCAGTTTAAACCACCTTTTGAGTCTTGATGCAGATACACTGACTGGCCTTGAGAGTTACTTAAAAATTTAAGGCGTCATACATACTCAGTACAACGCTAAATGTAACTAAAAACTTCACTAAAACGTTTCAGCATAATTCGGTATTAATACATAGCTTAAAGTGTTCCTAAATGACACGCGGTCAGTGTCCCTATTCCTGGATTCGACGTAAAGAGAACTTGGAAAATCCTATTTTCCGACCTAATTCGAGGTCGAGGTTCGAGGCTATAATAACTTCAGCCAAACACTGCACAGATCCTCATCCTCTTCGATGTTACCTATAATCATACTAATCAAGAATGTCGCAAAACAATTACCTGATCAGTCACTTGGTTTTCTCCTTTTATAAATCTACCTGTGAAATTCTTACGAAACACTTCGACTTAAGTGAAGCCACTTTCTACACGTTGTTTCGTCAGCGGCGGCGCACCGGAAGTCACGTTGGACCAGAGATCAAGGGACGTCCTCGGTCGGTCGGCGGTCCCTCTCCCACCCTCGAGCATTCCTAGCTCTTAGCCCGGTGCCCCGTTGGTGTCTGAATGGAAGACGAATTGACGACTGATGTTTACCATCCTTAGACGTCGTCTACTGCACGAGGCAACGACCTCGTACGAGGTCAATCATCCGTCGTCTGGTTTCATTTTATGCCCTATATGCCTGACGCTGCACGAAATGTCTAAACGCCATGACCAATTGCGAAATGTGGTTTATTTTTTTTATTTTTTTATTTTTACTTTTGTGATTTGTGATTTGTGTAATTTTGTGATTTAATACTCTATCCGATGTTCCCGCAGTGCGTTTGCATGCGGTTCAATAAAGCACGTACTTACTTACTTATCTTTGGTTAGGCTACATCATTTCAAGCGTCGAAGCTTGAAATTGCTCAGAAATTCTAAAACGCTACTCAAAGCTTAGCGATGGGCCCCAGCTTGAACCTATCTGTTCAGAGATATCAAGATAGGGACGACTGGCTGATGATAATTTTAAGTGACTGACATCTTATAATTAGTTCTTTTAAATCTTTTAAATCTTCGTCTATTACCATTCCAACTGTCACACCGCAGTACGTATTATTACACTTCATAGTATGAACGGATGATCACAAGTTATTGCAGGAGTTGAATTTAACTGGTTTTGCAGCCATGCAAGGCGCCCATCACGTCCTATGCTGCTCATTTTACCAACGCCATCTTGCGAATTAAAGGCTGAGTCGACCTTTGAGAGACTAGTGGAAGCTATCCCGCATCCGTGCTGATCTTCGACCTGCTCTTCGTGCCAGTGTTACCATTCACCTAAACACCTTAGTGTAACAATTGTCTCCAGACTGTATATATAGAACACCGCGATATAAAGCAATCGAGCATCAAATTAATGTTGCCGCTGACAGTGATGATGACTACCCCCCCCCCACCATATGTCGATCGTTGCCAAATTCAGATCTAGTTTTAATTCGATTTGAAATTAAAATTTAAGATTTAAAGTTTGCATAAATAAAATTACGTCCTATAGGCCTAAGTTCATTGCTAGTTTAGTTTTATTTATTATATGACACTAAATTTTGCCGACAATCTGATAGGCCTAATTGAAAATTGACACACGTGCATTCATTCTATGATCTGTACGGCCTATATTATATATATATATATATATATGTGTGTGTGTGTGTGCGTGCGTGTGTGTGTGTCATACGTACAGGTATATATATGTAACTATATAATTTTATATACGTGAATACGTACAGGTCGATCGATCATGTTGTGCTGTGGCAGGTCATAATTAAGCCTATACGTAGGCTAGTAGGCTAACGTACGTAGGACTACATAGGCTTACTGTAGACTGTTTAGGCTATACATGCAAGTTTTCTTATCACAATTTCAACATGAACCTCTTCGAATAAGTAAAAGAGTGATTGGCAGTTTTCTTTGAATGTACGTTCCACTACGTACAATAGGCATGACAATAACAATTTCTGTACTACACATCATGCCTATAGCTATTTTATAGGCCTAATTGCGAGAATTAGTTTGACATTAATATTAATTATGATGATAATAATGATAATAATAATAATAATAATAATAAAAATACTGCTACTACTACTACTACTACTACTAGGCCTACTAGGCCTATATAGTAGTAGTAGTAGTAGTAAATTCTAGATTCAATCTAGTAGGTGTAGTAGTAGTAGTAGTAGTAGTAGTAGTAGTAGTAGTAGCAGTAGCAGTAGCAGTAGTAGTAGTATTCAGTGTTTAGCGAGCTCTTGTGGCTGCCACGGTCAGTCATGCCCACCTTTAATTACTTGCCTCAAACGTTGGATAAATAAACAAACTAGATATTCTCGTTAATAACGGTAAAATTATAACTAATCAATTTGGGTCAATGAAAACTTAGAAGAATTACAATACGCCTAATTAATTATAATTTCAAAAATAATTAATTTTGCTAGCATTTAAGATTCCATTCAAAAGAATATGACATGCTATTGGGAACATGAGTCATAAACAACTAACAACAAAATTCAGTCAGTCAGTCAGTTAAACACGAAATATTGAAACATAAGTAACGGAGATGGCAACAGCAAAATTCAGTCAGTCAGCCAGTCAGTCAACCAGTCAGTTAGTATCCTCTCATCGCTCCAGTTCCTTTACTGTCTCATACACCATGTCTATCAGCTGACGATAGTTCCAGTCATCAGCAAAAAAAGATAGACGGATAGTTGGTGATGTAAGCCCAACCGAGCCTGTGCTTTGGGTCAGCGAATCCGGCCTGTACACAGAAACCTGGGTGGCCAAAGATGTTGTGGCCATCTTTCGACCTCATTATGATGGTTCCTCTACCAAAGGTAGACAGCACACGGCGTTGATTCCACTAACTAGTGGTTCATTCAGTTTTCCCACTGCAGATGGTGAGAGAAGCGTCTGGTTTTCGTGGCGACCACCATTAGCTAGAATTCCGTAAAGCTTGGCTAGACCAGACGCAGTTGCAAAGCCATGCGTTGAGGCACATGGAATCTCACGGAATACAGGATCATTAATATCATCCCAAATCGTTTCTGTTTCAGTAACGTTGTTCATCATGTTTCTTAAATTGGTGTCCATATCCACTCTCACATACCCAGTTTGAAGATTTGAACAAGTCAAAAAAAGCGCTCAGAGACCATTCAAGTCGAGCACATCGATAATTTTCTTCCCTTGGCAGTCCGATGAAAGAGTCAATTCCGAATTTCCGAGCGACTTCTTCCGCAAAAAACTGAGCTAAGCTGCGACGTTGAGGATCGACTCTTCTGACTAACTGGTCCATGTATAGGCCCATCGTTATGCTATGAAAACCATGATCTGAACCAGGCACCCATTGAGGTCGGGCAGTTGCCAAAAGATATGACATCTTGTCTGTTTTTTTTTATTATGTCAAAGAAGGTGTAGTCAAATATTATTTAAGTCTGTGGTCCAAAGGCTCTCATCATAAGAACAAGAACACCAGCAATCTCTACAGAATTAAAAGAAAGAACTCCATCAGAAACGTCATCGCTCCGTTCACAGTTCTGCAAGTCCCTTATGAATAAGCCCTGAATAAAATATAATGCAAAAACTTGAACTACACAATCCCAAGTTTGTGGCATGTCTTTGTCATGTTATTTATTAAAGATGGTAGCCTTTCGACGGTAAACTCCTCTTTGCCGGTTGGACAGTTCATCCCAGAGTTGAAGAACTGATCTGGTCAGGTCGATCAGTACAAAAACTGCTCTAAACGCATCAACAACTAAATCATAAATCCAAGTGGATATTTCTTCTCCAACCACGGTGCCTATTCTGGCACCTACTAAACTTCCAATTCTTCCTCCATTTTTCTTTGATCCCAGTATTTGTCCTGCAATGGACCCAACTTTTCGACCAACAGACCTGCCAACTGCTTCTCCCACTTGTGATCCAGCAGTGATGAATTCTTTTTTCAGACGTCTTTTAATACTGCTCCCGGAAGCATGAATTGCTTTACGTCGTGACTTAACTTCATTTTTGAATATGTCAAAAGCCGACATGGTAAATTGTACGGGCATTGTCACGGCTCTGAAAATATGACAAAAAATATGAAACCGTTTAACTTTAAGAACAGATCAAGTTTTCAAGCAGCTATGATCATGATTTTGATTTAAAGCTGTATTTTAAATTACTCATCACAGCTTTCAACAACGGTTTATGTCCTAAACCACAATTTTAGAACTCCGCACATGCAGTGTTAATCTAGTCCCCTCTTCTGGGGGGGGAATCAAGGACTGTGGGGTGGAGGTGCCGAGGAGCGCCGAGCAGGGGGAGGGGTTTGGGGAGGGGTTTTGTCATCTTAACAAAATTCCCCATGTTTAGAAATTTTTTGGGTTTCCACACTGTAATCGTAGCATTTTAAGCTGTCATCTTATCAAAATTGCTCTATTATTTTGTGCTGATAATAGTGGTTTAAGACATAATCTCAGCAAAGCTGTCTCTACTAAGTAAGTAAGTATATTCTTTAATAAAACCAATTGCATATCCGCACTCTGGTGTACATACATCGTAACAACAATCAACAGTTAATTAATGTCAATACCACTATGTACAATAATATACTTAGAAATTTTTTGGGTTTCCACATTGTAATGGTAGCATTTTAAGCTGTCATCTTATCAAAATTGCTCTATTTTTGTGTGCTGATAATAGGGGAGCGGTTCAAAAGAGCGACAAATCAAAAGAGCGACGTAACAGAAGAGCGACATAAATGCCGTATCAAAAGAGCGACAACCTATGAAATGAAAAATAATTCAAAAGAGCGACATAACGAAAGAGCGACAAATATATTTATGTACTCATTTATGAGCAGTAAATCTAGATATCGAGTCTAAACATTACATCTAGGCTATGAGTCTAATAAAGTGTCATTCCTCTTTACTGGAATGTTCCCTGCAATCAGTCTCTCGACCTCTTGATCTGTGCGGTGGTTCTCTTTTATGAATTCTCTTATCGTCGAGAACACTCCCACGTGGTAACGCGCCACTACAGTCTCGAATCTCCTGTGCCAAGGTTCCAAGCTGTTGTTTGTTCTTGGGAGGTTATGAGCTCGAAGATGGTGAACACTCCAGAAATTTCAGAAACTGAGCCCATGCCTATATCGCTCACTCGCCTATTCACTCCGACATCCGCATCCCTTTGAAGCTAACATCAGAGTACGGAACCCCGGAGTACATCAAAATACAAATACAATGGCTGGAATTGGCATCTATAGTCCTTAGAAGTTGTTCATAACGAACCTCTAAATAAACACAAACAAACTCTCTTTAGTAAAAACTGAAGTAACTCTTTGATAAACAATAGGCAATAATTTCTGGCTACGAATACATGACCCCCTAGTCTATTCCCAAGTACGATAATAACCAATTTTTCACTCTTTTGTTGTGTTGCTCTTTCGTTACGTCGCTCTTTCAGATCAGCAATATTTGTGTCGCTCTTTTGAAACTGCTGCCCATTTGTCGCTCTTTTGTTACGTCGCTCTTTCGTTATGTCGCTCTTTCGAAACTAACCCGATAATAGTGATTTAAGACATAATCTCAGCAAAGCTGTCTCTACTACTATATACACAATATACTTAGAAATATTTTGAGTCTCAAAACTGTAATGGTAGCATTTTAACAAAAATTGCTCTATTATTTAAGTGCTGATAAGAGTGGTTTAGACTTCAAAAATATACTTATAATAATAATAATAATAATAATAATAATAAAAACTGAAATTTCTTAGGTTTTATCGACTCTTAAAAGAATGAAAATGAAATTGATAATGATTTTAATCGCTTCAAGGGATAAAATGACATTGCTGAGGATTTCCAGCTCATCAGAAATGGATAATTGCCGAGGATTCTCCACTCTTAACCACTCTTTTCGCTGCGGAGGCCTTTTAATCCCGTACGCGTCATGTAAACCCGAAATCTATAGGAAGTATAACCGGAATTTTCACATTGTAAATTTTATGCCGAACTATTTGCAGGCAAGTATTGTTTGAAAAGCATTATGCCCTTTCCAAAGAATAAGCGATTCATCAAGGCCTATGTTTTGATCAGGTGTGTTAGATTTACAAAAGTAACAAAACTGTTCGTTGAGATCATCTATATTTCACGGTGATTATCCTGCGCATCAGGAGCATTTGAATTGTCAACAATATGGAAATATTTCAATGTCAAATCATATCTATTCCTTTTCATGATGCTATGGAAAACTGGTGTCAAATATAACCTATATGTAGACCAGTAAATACATTCAATGCTTGGCTTCTTCAACAATCCCATCAGCAAAGTAGTAGCTAAACATTTGAGCAAGCATTGCTTCTTTTGAAACGGCAACCCAACTATGAATCTGCATATTTTTTAAGCAAATTTTCATCGTTATTCAAAGTTCCTCATAGTTACTCGTCCTTATAGTTTTCCTCAGTAGGCCAATGATATCTCTGGAAACACCCAAAAACAGGAATAACTCATCCCTTGACCAATATATTATTTTCTTAAGATGAATGTTTTATCGCCTAATCAGTATGGCTTTCGAAAACAACATTCAACATATATGGCACTTTTGGAAATACAATGTAAAATCCTGGAATCCATAGATAACCGTGAATTTTCTCTAGGAATTTTTTTTTATCTCTCCAAAGCCTTTGACACAGTAAACCACAAAATCCTATTAGAAACATTTAATCACTATGGTATCAGAGGTGTAAGTAGTGCATGGTTTTCCGAGTTTCTTAACAACAGATCACAATATGTTTATTTTAAGGGTCAGTTATCTATTAGCAAACCCATAAATTGTGGGGTACCACAGGGCTCAATTCTGGGGCCATTATTATTTCTAATATATGTAAACGACCTTGCAGCTACCTCCAAAATATTTCACTACATACTGTTTGCGGATGACACAAATGTTTTTATATCTGATAAATCAGTAGAATCACTGTTTGAAAGAGCCAATCATGAGCTAACCACCATTTCTTCCTGGTTTAGAGCTAATAAATTGTCGCTAAATATTGATAAAACAAAATTTATTCTGTTTCGATCCCGCCGTAAACTGCTGCCAGCTTATAATTATAGGCTTACAATAGATGGCAAGCAAATTATGCAGACCTAGTCATGTAAATTTTTAGGTGTGTATCTGGACCAGCACCTCACTTGGAAAGAACACATTATGCAAATATCTAAGAAATTAGCCAAGAATATCAGCATACTGTCAAGGATTCGTCACTGTCTAAATAAAACTACTCTACAAAGCTTATATTATTCTTTAATTTTCCCCTATTTGTCATACTGCAACATTTGTTGGGCTGCAAATTATACTTCTTATTTGAAAGACTTGGAGATTCTACAAAAGCATGCCATTCGAATGATTTTCATGTTGCACTGGTCTGCCAGTACCAAACCTATTTTTCAAACCTATAATATACTTCGATTAGCAGATATAAATAAGTTTCAAATTGGTTTATTCATGTTTCGTTATCATCACAGATTGTTGCCTAGTACGTTTTATGATTATTTTTATCAGGGAACTGCTGTACATGATCATTACACTAGGCAGGGGCGGATCCAGGGGGGGGGGCCAATCCGGCCATGGCCCCCCCATTTGAAATTTACATAGGGCGTGGCCCCACCCCCATCGCTAAGTAAACTATGTTCACTCCGTGATCTTTCGTGAAGAAAAGAAAATGAGGATATATAAATAAACAATATTATCTCTGTACAAAATAAATAGCTTCTCTCAAGTGTTGTCTCTCAAATTTCAAAATACCAAATTTTAAAATGTTGTGTTCCTTGAACATTTTAGTAAAACTACATCATTACTGTATGGATTCCCGATAAGGTAGTTGAATCCTTCTTCCTTGGTTTGTGTTAACTATTTGTGCTGAGTCCTGGTAAGCAATTCGTTTTTGGCTTATGGCGTTCTTGAAAATTGAACGTATTTTCTAGGTTTTATATTAATTTCAATAAATGTCTGGTTTCTGGATACTACTGTCTGCAGTCAAACTCAAACACAACTCAAGCCAGTGCATATTTTAACTGTTTAACTACTGGGACAAATGTCCCAGTAGTTTTAGGATTTGCACCAGTAGTTTTAGGATATGTCCCAGTAGTTTTGGTGATTTGTGCTAAGTAATACTCTAATTTCATGTTAGGTTCGAATAACATTGGAATTACAGTAGGAGACTTTGTCCCACGAGTCAGTGGTGTAATAACGAGGGGGCGGAAAGCTGGGCGCAGGACGGGGGGCGCAAAATTAGGCTTACAGTTACTAAACTATCATATATACGAGGCTTCTCACAATTGTCCTTCTGGAAAGAAAAAGAAGAAAAGCAAAAAAAAGAAAAGAAAAAAAAGGTCATCAGAAATTTATTTTGGCGGAAGTAATCAAGATAATTTTTTAATTTTCCGTACTCTTGTCCCCGAGCGAACACGAACCCCTACTTACGCCACTGGTCCCAGTAGTCCAAATCCGTTAAAATATGCACTGACTCAAGCAACATCTTAGCTACGAGTGACATCTGATTCCTATCAGTTTTTAAATAAATTATAATAGAGACATTTTTCACATGACAGCCTAAAATGCAACCATTGCAGTGTGCAAATTCAAAAAATTTTCGGACGCCCATTTGGCCCCCCCCCTCATAAACTTTCTGGATCCGCCCCTGACACTAGGACCTTGTTAAATTACCGTACTGACATTGCTCATACTAGAATGAAATTGTTTTCGATAAAATGTTCTGGCCCTTCGATTTGGAACAATATTCCCAATGATGTTAAGCATCTTCCCACCCTTAATCTGTTTAAGAAAAAATTTAAAGACTGCTTGATCTCTGTACGGTATGTTAAGACTTAAACTTTCAGTTATGATTTCGTTGATTTGTGATTTGTGTACCATACTCTCACACAATGCACTTTGTTTTTGCACTGTTACTACTGCCAAATATTATCCAGAAAAAGGTCGATCCAGTCGCAGCGGGTCCATATGACCCTTTTGATATGTGCATTCATCTACTGGAATTGTTTTTTTCTTGAATTTGTACTGTGATCTTATGGTATTTGATGCTCTGTCAATAAATGGCTTACTTACTTTGTACACAAATTTACTTAACGCTATAGACCACTTATTTCTACACAGATTGACCGCGTTTTGTTTCAAATTAGAAAAGAATCGTTTAAATTTAAGCCCATTTAACATTAAATCAATTTATTTAACATGAGTTCGCAAACGTTTCGGTAACGTTTTTGAAACGTCTCACCCAAATTTTACTTTAGCTATATGGAAGACTTGCTTGAACGTAGATCATAGACGTTTTACTAGAGGAACATGGACAGCGTGCAAATAGAAGCCTCTTCAATATTAAGACGATTTATTTAATATGGAAATTAAATACGTTTTCTTAACGTTACAGAAACTTCAGTAAACAACGTTTTACTACAAACGTTAATTCTAATGTTCCAGAAACGTTTCACCGCGTACATACATGCATGCATAGGCCTACATACACATTATTCATAAGAAAAAGAAGAGCAGTGTCGCGGCCCCCTCCCAATCTGAGTTGCCAAGGTGGGTAGGCCTTTCCCTCCAGTCACCATTGCTCCTAGGGTCTCCCTACTTACCCTGTCCTCTGGCTGCATACCTTCCTCAGCCACCCCTACAGTTCCTTGAGGTTTCCCCATTTGTAACAGGGTGTAGGCTACTGAGACTTCATCCGAGGGCCTAACCTCAGAAGGGAGTGCCATTTTCGGGCTCTCTACAGGTGAGACTACCAGGGACCGATCAGCTCTACCAGTTAACCCGCTAGAGAGTTCAATTGAAGGGCCCCTATCTAGATGGTCTTCATCCCTCTCGAGAATTCCCTCGCTTAATCCAAAGGCAGTGGGTGCACCAGAATAACCAGTGGCCCCAGGCACGACAAAATCTGCGATCCTCGGGCGGAGGATAACCTGAGGTGATCTCAAGTCAGGGTTGGATGGAGCCCCTAAACCACCCAACAACCTCTTTATCTCATTGAGGGTGTCCTTAAGTTCCTCTAGAGTCTTACCCTGGGACTGGGCATTTAGTTCTAAAGAACCTAGTTTACTACTGCAGGGCCCTCCCTGCTCATGGGGAAAATAATGATCTTCCCTCCCCTTCTCATGAGTGTTGGGACTTGCATTTAAGGGATCATTTACAAAGAATTCAGACTGAGCCATTCGGACTAGCCAATAATGTTACATTTATTGATAGCGAATTAACACTGGAGATTCTTTCTCAGTTACACAGATCGTAAATTTAGTTTAAACAGAAAGCATAAATGGCTAGTTCTTACATAATAACATTTGCCAAACCTATCCACGTCCGCACGGACGAGCACGGCGCTAGTTAAGTGTTACGAATGCCTGAAAACCTAACTAGACACTAATTAATACGCATTACCAAATTATTCACTTTGGCGCTAAAGCAGTTTAGGTAGCCGGGCCAGGGAACAACGCCATAGGAATTAGTTTAATCAACTTCCAGCCGTCCGGTTCAATTCACGGCACCCAGACACAAATGCGGTATCTGATTTTCCGCTAATGATTTGAAGTCATTTAGTTTTTACGGCCGAAAACCTAGCACAAACCATTAGATTTCAATAAAAATCCCGTAAAAAATAATGGCTGACAACAAGATGACGAGTCGCCGACTATCTATCTAAGCGTCTTGATACTTAAATTTTATTGCGTCATAACATATTATCAAATCATCGGCCAACGACCTAGAAAAGCGTTCTGCCATTGGCGCAACTCACTCAACCGTCGACCCAGGTCAACGCGCTATAAAGATGTAAAGGACCGCGCTTAGAGCGCTCGGGATCAGGTTTCCTACAGCAGTACCTTAAGCTAGTCATGAGGCAGCCCTGGGTGTGAAGTGTTAGCGACTTCATTTTCTTAGTATAGCATCGACATATGATTGTGGATGGCCAGTTCTCCCCTCGCCGTCTCCTCTTTCCAGCAACAGTATATATATATATATATACAGTCAGTGTTACACCGTACTCGTTATAGCTGAGTTTGCTAGGGGGCGTAGATTGAACAGAATTTCTGTCCTGGTGGGGTTTGAACCACAGACCTCTCAATTGACAGTCCAGCATGCTAACCACTATGCTATCAAGCACCCAATGCATACATAAATACATATTTGTGTGCATACAAGCATTCGTAATATTACACAACCCCGAGCATAGGCCTATAGGCCTACTTCACCAACTCCTACCTCCACTCCGACCCATAACCTTTCACCAATTAAGACCTAGAGCACACAATGATACTCTCACACCCAAAGACAACTTTCTATTTATTCCCAGATCTTTATATAAAAATATTTACTAGTTTATTTTAAAAATTTCTAACTAACTTTTATTATCCATTATCATTCATGTTAGCATTTCTGTGTTTTGTCAGATAGCTTTTCTTAAACAAACAATATATTATATACATAAACATACATACGGACACATGTCACATGCAGACATACGTACAAACAAGTAGTAGTTGTAACGCCGGAGCTGGCGCAGGAAGCCAGTGCAGGGAACCAGTAAGTTATCGATTTGCGATTCGAGGCTTGCAGGCTAAAAAGAAAGGCCGAAACTAGAACAGGGAGCCAGCGCAGGGAGCCAGTAAGTGATCGATTTACCATACGAGGGTTTATCCTCACATCAGCCCCCAACCCTCCGTCCGAAAGCCTTGGGGAGCCCCCAGCACCCCAAACAAAATTATACGACCATTGAACCAACCCAGCCCACACCCACGGCAAGAATATTGGACGAGTTGTTGCCAACTCAACCCACACCCACATCCATATAAGCGGCCTGTTCTATCGATTAAATCCCTGCCACAACAGCAGAACCAGAAATGTGCACTTGTCATGAACAGGATGTGCTTGTAAGCGACGGTCATAAAACCGATTAGACAATTATCTCGTGACCCGCTCTTCGGTTTCCATTTCGTTCAGACGTCGACAGCCCGACCAGAAAGTGATTAATTATGCGCATCTGCGTATCCTCCGGTTACATACATATATATATTAACTGTTGCGTTTGACGACAGGATCAGTTCGAGTAAACAGTTTAGTGCTGTACAATATAGCACTACAAAATCCTTCAGAGAATGTGTACAAATTTCAAGGCCCACATACATACGAGAAAGACTATATTATTAAGCTGTATCATGTGTTGACGGGTTGTCAGAACAAATGCATGCGCTTTGTAACTAAAGGTCACAGGCTCGAATCTACCCCACTGTAGGCCTATGTATACATATATGTACACACAGCTTCTCAGCGATTTGAAAATCTATCATGCTGGATTGAGAAGGCGCTTTAGAAGTTTGGAGATTACGATTACGATACGATAAATTATTATACGAATTATTATATTAAATTATTATGAGAAGCTCTGTATAGGCCCTATACACATAGCCTATACAATATAATTAATAACACAAACATATACATAATTATTCAGGGCATTTAGAGATAGAAAAAATGTCTTTACCTTAAAATGTCGGATTCGTCTTCTTCTTTTGTATGGGCTTTGTTTCAGCCAAAACTAAAATTATGGCTTACTCGCACGGGCCACGAAAACGTGAACGTGCCATACGTTGGCCCGTATTTCTTTGGTATTTTTAAATGTTTTTAAAACTTTGTAAACTTATTTCTTTTTTCTGATATTTCTGATTTTTCATATTTTTTTAATTTTTTAAATTTTTTAAATTAAAAACCTAGCTGTTTTACCATTCGTCTACCGCTCTGCTTTCCTCTTGTTCAAGTCGTCTTAAATCCTCATCCATGGCATTCAGGTCAACTTCCTCCGTTGCGAGCGCTGTTGTATTTCGTGCAATTATCTCTCTTAGTCTTCTCATACGTTTTAGACAGCGCTGTCTATCATTCCGTTTTTTCGCTATCAGTATCTGAAGCCTTTGTTTAGACGAAGTAGTATTTGTTGCTAGCGAATTTAAGAAAGCGGCAGTGTTATTTGCATTCATTTTTATAAACAATTTTTACTTAGTTATCACTTTAAACTTGAATATAATCAGTAGCCTAACCCACAGCGATACCGGATCTAAACAGTTCGACTCTCCATTTCCAACGACGAGCAGAGACTAACTTGACAGGCCGAAGCGTCGTGGTTGCATCGACAGCCACATTCCAATACGCCCGCGTTGTCCTAGTTTCACTGTGAGCGGGCATATTAGTATGCGACGGGCGTGATGGAATGATAGACCTTTAGGCATGGACTAGCATTAGGCAACAGTCGCTGAGTTAAATCGCTAGAGTTCGCTAGCCTACGGTCCCTATTGTACAGGTCCAAATGAAACAATTCACATGTGTACAGTGACGAATCGCAGGTGAACAGCGATTATAATGTGCAATTTTAAATAGTTTTTAATATCGCATAGGCGTATTTTAGAAATCTTGGGAAATCCCAAGATCATGTATATCTTAAGAAAAATCCCAAGTTCACGAAAATCTTGGGAAATCCCAAGTTCATGCATATTTTGGGAAAAATCCCAAGTTCATGGAAATCTTGGGAAATCCCAAGTTCATGCATATCTTGGGAAAAATCCCAAGTTCATGGAAATCTTGGGAAATCTTGGAAAATCCCATATGCTATTGGGTAATAGTAAAAAGGTTTCAAAGGCACATATATTTTTTTAATTTCGTAAAAATGGGGCCGTGGGCGTTAGGGGTTCTGTAGCAGCAGCATCGTTAGCAGTATTGTAACGTGTCGGCCCCTTTCCAAATCGTAACCCTCCCTCGGGTCATCGGCCAGCCCACGCCGCTGTGTCGGAGCCTTCAGATAGGTCCCATCCCAGGAGCTAGGTAAGCCTCTATATTCCCTTGTAACCTCTTGTGACCTTTCTGCCCTCTTATCAATCTGTCCTATCCCTACCAATAGGGTGGCTACCTCTAGGTCAGTAATTCCTTCGGGTTCTTCTATATTTGGTACCAAGATGCGCGAGTGTATGTCCACGGCTCTTGAGCTAGGAGCAACCATCCCCTGGGATAATTTTGGGTGCGTTGTGGCCCCGAGCACAGTCTTGTGCTTACTTACTTGTATATCTATTTTTAGATCTGCATGGGAAGGGAGCTGTCGGCCATCCAGAACTGGGTTTCGAACTCCTTCCTCACTTCTGCGGTCTGGGAACTTACCACTACTCTCACTGATCAAGTTACGAAGAGAATCTCCATATTTGATTAGACATTCTCGTTTTAATTCAGGATTATTAACAATTATGTCTAACAATTCGTCAGAGTTGCGATACATTGCAAGATCAGATGTAGCCATTTAAGACTGTTAAATTAAACAACTCAAGTTCACAGTTCATGAGAATAAATCAAAAGAATGTCCACAAATACTAATTGTTTCTGTTTCCTTACTTATTTTTAAGTATTTCACAGTTAAATCTAGCTATCGACGGTTTCTTTGACAAAACTGAGCGTTAATTATCGCCAGGAATTTTCCTTACTTAAACTATGCACATTTTAATAGAACAGCTCTACCAGAATATATTGGAGGTTTCTAGCACTGAACCGGGCTAAAACCGTATCGTAAAGAATCGAAATCTTATACTCCCTGTATCATTTGAAAGATCCCTTTTCCAGAAATTTATCACTATCTCCCCAAAATTTCCTTGGCACCAATCCAAAATGGCAGCCTTCAACAAGCAATTCGGAGCCCAAATTTGATCCGAATATTTCAACAAGATCAACTTGACATCCGTCCGAAAATGGTTTCCCTTCTTCATCCACGGTCACGTCGGCGTGTGAAGTAACCCTTATTTTCAGACATTTATCGGTTTAACCACAATAAAACTCCATTTTATCACCGCTCTCATCGACATGTGATGCATCACCTTCCCCGAGCGATCACAGAGAGAGTCATCTTTTCCGGAAGTAAGGCTATTTTTAGAAATAAAAGGTATCCTCTGCCATCAGACCTTATGTAGCGCATTTCTAACAAACCTGTGCCCACAAGTTCGGCACACTACCCCTTCCTCACTCAAAATTTCTACCGAAGGGAGAAATTTCGGTAACCGTGCTGGGAACCTCCATGTTTACATAGTACACGTTGCTAAAAGACATTGTTACCATAACCTCCAGAGTTATACTCAACCAGACATTAAAACAATTAGCGAACAACCTTACTCTACCTTATCCAACACAGTAACGGTACAGAGCATGGACAAGTTTTCATCGGTAAATGAGATGCAAACAATCTTGGCAGATATCTTATAGACAGTAGAATAAAACAAATGCTTATCCAGTTTCAACCTTCACCTTTCCATGTAACATTAGTACAATAATTACAGTAGGTGTATAAAGCATCATAAGCATCAACCACAAAAACATTCAGTTAAACATACATGATTCCCAAAGATGTTATTCTATTCTCTAAACCTAACGGGACGTCTAATATCACGTCTGGGTCGACCTACTTGGACAGGTTCTACAGTCTGTCGAAACTGTTCTTGTTCAAAGCTTGTGAGCTCTAGCTCCATTGGTTCGAGCATTTGCTCCGAATTCGAACCCCATTCAGCCGGAGTGTCCCCGAAATATGGTTTTAATTTGTCAACATAAACCAACTTCGGTTGAGATTTCTTGGACTTTTGCACTCGATAGAGCACGGGTCCAATCTGTTCCAGGACCTTGTAGGGTCCGGAAAAGTAACGGGACCATTTCTCCTTGGTTTTGGCCCTCCTTCTTGGACAATAGAGCCACACCCAATCTTCTGGCTGATAACGCACTGGGCGAACTCGTAAGTCGTACCTCCAGGCTCTACTAGTGGCAAGGCGCGCACTAAATTCTCTCACATGATTAAATGCAATTTGAACATTAGCCTCTTGACGAGTTACAAAATCATTCACAGTACAAGCATTATCAGGCAAGTTTTGACATTCCCCTAACACAAGATCTATAGGAAGGGTCATTTCTCTTCCTAAGAACAGGCGACATGGCGAAAAACCCGTGCTCTCGTGTTCGGTAGCACGATACGCTGACATGACGAGAGGAAGAAGCGAATCCCAATTCCGTTGATTTTGGGACACAACCTTCCCTAACATGGAATTCAGAGTGCGATGAAACCTCTCCACGGCTCCGTTCGTGCTCGGTTTGTATGTAGTTGTTCTAATCTTGTCTATATCCAGCAGACGACAGAGATTCTGAAACAACGTAGCCTCGAAGCATGGACCTTGGTCGGTTAACAATTGACGAGGGCATCCATAACGTGAGAAGACTTGTTCGACTAGCACTTTTGCCACTGTGGTTGCCTCCTGTGAATAGACGGGAAAAGCTTCTGCCCATTTTGTAAAATGATCCACCACTGTTAGGATGTAACGATGTCCTTTGCTGGAGGGGGGGTGTGGTCCTGTGAGATCCACTCCGATCCGTTCCCATGGCTCGCCTACCAACATAGACTGAAGATGTCCATGTCGACCAGGTTTTCCTCGGATATATTGTGCGCAAGCCGAACAACTACGTAGGAACATTCGGACGTCATCACGCCACTTTGGCCAATACGCCCTCTTTTGCACTTGTGACAGTGTCCTGCGTATCCCCAAATGACCACCAGTCATTCCCTCGTGCGCAAGTCTCATTATAGTCTTGCGACGTTCCGGAGGAGGAATGATTTGGTTCCAAAGAACTTGGTTGTTACTCTTATCCAACCAGGCTCGACTTAATATCCCTTCAGACACCTGTAATTGCGGCCACTGAGCAACCAGTGCTTTAGCGGTTCCACTGAGCGGTCGCAGTTCATCATGAGACGGCGCTGTTTCACTCTCCGCTTTCTTTTGAATGATCCAGCCTAATTCAGGGTCGGCTAACTGTTCTTGACCAATCCTTTCTCGACTCCAATCCGAAGTTGTATCAGGACCAGCGTCTGATTCAGAAGGCACCTGCCGAATCACGTCAACACGACATGGCCGACGAGACAGAGCGTCTGCGTTCTGGTGTGCACTTCCAGAACGGTGTTGTATCTCAAACTGAAATTCCTCAATAACTGCAAGCCATCTGGCCTGCTGACCAATGGGTAAAGGAGTTCGCCTCAGCCATTGTAATGCTGAGTGATCATTTCGTAAAATGAACGGTTTTCCAAGTAAGTATTGCCGATAAGTCTTTAAGAAATAGACTATCGCCAAAAGTTCCCGTTTTGTCACGTCATAATCCATGGCCACCTGGTGGTAACCACTCCTTAAATCCTTGGTACTAAACCAGCCTCCACCGGAGAGGGCATCTAAACATTCATCAATCCTGGGGAGCGGGTAAGAATCCTTCTTAGTTCTATCATTTAACTGCCGGTAATCTATGCAAAAACGGAGGGTTCCATCCTTTTTTCGGGCCAAAACCACGTTAGCCGCCCACTCGCTAACAGCGGGTTCAATCGTTCCAGATTCAAGCATGCTATCCAGCTGCTCATCTATGGCAGCTCTATGAGGAAGCGGTTGGGCCGTAGGGGCTGTCTTACAGGACCTGCGTCTCCCGTATCAATCCTATGGGTCGTAATGTTGGTCCGACCGAGGTCACCTTCCCTTACCGAGAAAACATCACTGAATTCCGTCAATAGTTCCCGCAAATGCTGTCGGGTCTCGGGCATCACTTCCTCCGGGAGATCACTCAACAACATCTCACAAGGAACCGCCTCACCAACCGGCTCCTGGCCTTCATACCGGGTCTCCCGATATTCAATCTCTACAGGGTGCAAACCTCCCAGCAATTGGTCTTTAACTAGCCTTACGGGGTCATCAGTTAAATTAACTACCCGAACCTGGGTCGTTCCGGCGTCGTCGCCAACTACAACCCGTGCAACGTGGACTCCCGGACGGATCTCCTTAGTCTCCGTCATCCAGGCCGGTGCTACGGACGACAAATCTCCGTACAACGTCTTCACAGGGACATCGAACTGACACTTTGGCGATACCACAACCTCTTCAGAAACAATCACCCGCCGGCACCATCCAGCTCCATTACCCCTTACGAGAGCGATGCGTTTACGGCCAATGAAAAGAGCCCCAGTCCCAAAACCTAGGCGGCAGCGGTGCTCCCTTAACCAATCCATACCTAGCATTGGATCTGCGATCTGGTCGGACACCAGAAATGAACTAGAAATTTCAAACCCACTCCGGACCTTAATGGGAACCCTTATCTCTCCAAGCACGCGTATGTCAGACCCATTGGCAGCCATCAAATACCGGTCACAAGGACGAATCTCTAACCCCTGGACAATAGAGGAAGGTATGAGGCTCACCTCCGATCCCGTGTCAATCGGGCATAGTTGCTGGCGTCCATTGATTGTCCCACGGATGTAGACAGCATTGAACGTTGCGCGGTTGGGCACTCTCGGGTGGGTGGTGTGATTGGCGGCCACCGTCTCCGTCGGCGTCGATTCTTCAGCTTCCGTCTCGGTGACGTTCGGGCGGTTGTGGGCCCGGCGTGACTGGCGACAATTGCGAACGATGTGGCCTGGTTGGCCACAGTTGAAGCAGGTCATCTCCCGTCTCGAACTCCCTTGGTGACTGGCGTTGGCGTTTCCGGAGCGAATCTCTCGACCCGGCTCTCGGTTGCGGTCTCCGGGGCGAACGTCTCGGCCCGGTTCTCCATCAGTCGTCGTACGGCCTCGTAGTTCCCGAAACTGTCGATCGAATTTTCCTTCTATCTCCCGTTGCCACTGTCGTTGCTCATCCCTCTGGATGGTAAGGAACCGGTCCAGCTGGGCCTGGATCTGTTCGCTCACG
Organism: Aporrectodea caliginosa; assembly: GCA_020284085.1. NCBI lineage: Eukaryota > Metazoa > Annelida > Clitellata > Crassiclitellata > Lumbricidae > Aporrectodea > Aporrectodea caliginosa. Next base: position 203,536 of record JACEVL010000844.1, read on the forward strand.
TCGGTTTCCCGAGTCCCTCGCACCCGGTTCGGCGGTCTTCTCCGGTCGTCCAGGTCCATTGTGCTTCGGTAGGCCTCCAGACGTAGCGCCGTCCGATAGGCTTCATCAAGCGACTTGGGTTCTCGCTCGCGAACCTTGAGCGAGAGCTCCCGATCCTTCATTGCCTCCAGCAACGCGTCTTTGGCAATAATTTCTGTGGTTTCATTGGTCGGAACTGGGTAAGCGAGTACCACCAGCCGACGAATGTCGTGCAGGAGATCACTTAGATTCTCCCCGGCACGCTGGCGTCTGTAGTATAGTTGCGTCCGGAAGGTCTCGGCCTGGCCTTCCGTCCCGTAGCGTTGGCGCAAACGTCCCACCAGCTGGTCATATGATGCCTCGGACTGGGCACCAAAGTCCCACAGCAGCTGAGTGGCGGCTTTCGCCAACGAGCAGCGCAGAAAGTCGGCTTTGTCTGAGGAGGTCCACCGGTTGTGCCTCGCACACACCTCGAACTGGGACAAGAACGATTCCAAGGAACCTGTCCCGTCAAACCGACCCGGTTTCATCTGCATTGGTCGGTTCTTCAGCAGACCACCAACGCCCTCCAGCAGCTTCGGTATCATCGTCGAGTCGTCCGTCACTTCCCGTCTGGCAGGATCCGAAATCCTCCTTCGGTCGTTCATCTCCTTCGGCCTCGGATCATCGAAGTCGATGCTCTCCAACAGACGGTCTCCACCCGGCTGTGTCTCCATTGAACGTCGTCCCCCGGCAGGCGTGGAACTCACGACAGGCCCACCGGCAAGGCTCGGGAACGGGTAGATGACGGTGTCGTCTTCGTCTCCCATCAGAATCGTCTTCGGAAGTCAGGCGTCGAATGGTAGCGTTCGGCTGTCTTCTTGACCTCACCTCGGCTGGCCGAAGTGAAGAATCTGTCGGTCGTTCCGTCGGCAGAGACTGGCACGACCCCACTTCTCGGGACCAAAGTTGTGGCAAACCCCGGTTCGTCTTTGACCAAAAGCGTGACACACCGGTCGGGGTAAGAGCACCAGGGATCGTAGGATGGGGGATTCTTCTCTCTCTTCTTCTTCGGGTACCAGGATGGTGAGCGAAATCCTCCCTTCTTCCTTTCCCTGTTCCTGTCCGCGCTGATCGACCTTTCCCGTCGGGCAAAGGGTTTTTCTTGAAGGCCACCGTTGATGCACTCTGACTAACTCAATGAGAAGAACGACTCGAAGACGTTTCAATGATGAAATTCTTATTAAAATCAATGTCAACTCGACGACAATCAATCACGATTTAACTGAACAGAACTGACTTACTGCAACTGTCACACTACTACAACTGACTAACAGACGCAACTGATCCTAGAAAAATGACCAGCAAACAAGCAAACACACGCCCTTATATAGCCCCTTAAAGAGCGCGAAACCCAGCCCAGGTCCCGGGGACCTAAGGGGGACTCAAGGGGGACTTAAGGGGGGACTTAAGTGGGGGACTCAAAGGGGGACTTTAACATGCATTTCCCATGCATTACATAGGGGACTTAAGGGGGGACTCAAGGGGGGACTTAAAGGGGGACTTGACTAGGTCAAGTGAGAAAGGCGGAGGAGAGGGGGACTTGACTACGCTAAGAGACAGCGGCTAACTTCAAAGGCAGCCGACGGACGACAAGCGTCGGCGGAGGAGAGGGAGACCTGACTATGCAAAGAGACAGCGGCTAACTTCAAAGGCAGCCGACGGACCACAGGCGTCGGCGGAGGAGAGGGGGACTTGACTGCACGAAGAGACAGCGGTAAACTTCAAAGGCAGCCGACGGACGACAGGCGTCGGCGGAGGAGAGGGGAACTTGACTGCACGAAGAGACAGCGGCTGACTTCAAAGACGGCCGACGGACGACAAGCGTCGGCGGAGGAGAGGGGGACTTGACTGCGCGAAGAGAAGGCGGCTAACTTCAAAGGCAGCCGACGGACGACAAGCGTCGGCGGGGGAGAGGGGGACTTGACCGCACAAAGTAACATCACACTTAGCGAACTCAAGGGGGGACTTCGAACCCGATGACCCTTCAATTTTGTTACAGTATTAATTTAATACTTTCTTACAATTTTCTGTGTCTATTTTTAATGAAAAACAGTTGACTTGATTGATAATTAATTATTCAATACTTTTATTTCTTATATATATATATATATAGGCCTATAGCCTTATAATTATTCATATTTTTTTATTTATAATATTCATTGAATTTGAAAAACCCATTAATAAAATAGAAACTTAGAAGTGTCCTCCAATCCAATTAGCTGAAGTTCTGTAAGCCTAAGGTATAATAATGAATTAAAACTCTTTACTCTTTAAGCATAACCATACAGTGCCAAAGCTTATTAAAGATAAACCAAACTAAACAAATGTATATTAGGCCTATAGCCTACTAACTGAAGAATAAACCAGACTATAGAAAAACAATGGCCTCTCGATCATCACGCGTTGGCGCTGTATCCATTTAACACTGAACTCGATGTAGGCCTAATTCAAATGAGAGTTTATGCAATGAGCTATTTAAAATGATAGAAAGATTACTGTTTTTTAATGAAATTTACATTTTAAAACGCGCGTGTCTTAAGAAAACAGTCCGCCAGTTTTGTTGATGCGTCGACTCAAAATTTTTATTATTTTGCACGGATTTTCAATGATAAAGATTACTGCAGAAGGTCGGAAAGACAGGTTTACTATTTTTGTATTAATGAAAAAAGAATTTTTTTGGTAACAAATATTCCTTCTTTTGATATTTGTTTCGGTAGTCCAGGGATGTGCCGATTAATCAGTCTAGGGCAAAATCCAGCGAAAACCGATTCCGGATCAGGATTCGGCCAAACACTATTCTGAATGTCAGAACATCAGAGCAGAAATGGTCATCACTTCTTCACATTCAAAAATGCTTTCCGTGCTTTTCTTTGGGCAAATTCACCAATTACATCGTAGAATTCCAGCAACTGTGGCTTGTCACTTTTGATGTTTGACACGAAGGCGCCCCGGCCAGCAGGCTGTTACAGCGGTCCACTTTGGGAGTGTCGAAGGCGGCGACCCGCCGCCCTCGCAGCCTCAAAAGGAAAGGACTTGATGCAGCTCCTGATGAGACGGAGCTGGCGAAAGCAACAGTCGACAGTCCACGCGACATGGCGCCTCATGGACATATCTGACTCCAGCAGGACGCCGAGATCACGCACAGAGGTCGAGGGCCGTATCAGAGCCTCACAGAAAGCGCATCGGTCTCGAGATGGAGACACCGTCGCGCACCACATAAAGTCCGTCTTCTTGGGTGGGGTTGAGTCGCAGTCTGTTCGACCGCATCCATTCGGCGACTGTCGATGGAGGTCCACACGTGTACGTAGAGCTGAGTCAGCGGCATAAAAGTGCGATGAGAGGCCGAGACTGGCAGCAAGCTCACCCACGTCGGCGGTGTAGAGCAGGAACAGCAGCGCCCCAAGCTAGCAAGGAGCCCATTATTTGTTCTTTGCGTAGTGCTTCAATTATTTTGGAAACAGTATAGTCTATATGCACTGTAATTATAATTTAAAAATATGTTAGTAATGATTGACAGAGCTTTATTACAGATATTTAAAATGTGAGCAGCCCATGATATATTATGTATTTATATGTCTGTCTATCTATCTATCTATCTATCTATCTATCTATCTATCTATCTATCTATCTATCTATCTATCTATCTATCTATCTATCTATCTATCTATCTATCTATCTATCTATATATCTATCTATCTATCTATCTATCTATCTATCTATCTATCTATCTATCTATCTATCTATCTATCTATCTATAATTCCTAATTTATATTAATGATTTACCAAATGCTTCCTCCCTCATGTTCTTTATACTATTTGCTGATGATTCTAATGTATTTTATTCCCATACTTCTCTAGACACCTTGTACTCTACTGTAAACACAGAGTTAAAATTCATAACTGAGTGGTTCCATGCTAATAAATTAACTCTTAACCTTGAAAAAACTAACTATATACTCTTTAAATCTCACAGAAAAGGCAGTCCTCCTGAACATTTAAGGATATGTATAGAGGGTACCCCAATCACCCAAGTAGTAACGACTAAGTTTCTAGGGGTGTACATAGATCAGCACCTTTCCTGGAAAGAACACCTAAAAAATATATCTATCAAAATAGCCAAAAATATTGGTATACTATCTCGCACTTCGCAACTAGTACCACCAGAAATCCGTAAAACACTATATTACACCCTCATCTACCCCTACTTGACATATTGCAATATAGTTTGGGCTTCAACCTATAAAACCAGTCTTACAAGATTAGTTATCTTACAAAAACGAGCAGTTCGATATGTGGCTCGAATCCCGTACGGGCCCACACCAAAAATAAATTCCAAGAGCTTAATTTCCTGCAAATCGACCAGATAAGGATTGCACAGACAGAGGTGTTTATGTTCAGATATGATCGTGGCCTCCTACCTCCAGTATTTAATAAGTTTTTTCGTCACACTTCGGACATCCACTCCCACATGACTAGAACTTCTAATCTGTACCACAAACCTTTTGCCCACACAAATACCCGACTATTCTCTGTCAGATATTGTGGCGGGACCGGCCTCGAGTGGAAGGATGTCTGCCTAGGTAAGGCCCTTGCGGTCTGCAAGAGACGAAGTGTTCAACAAATATTCTTTATTTCACAAGATAAAAACGAAACCTCAATTACAGCGTCACGTTGATTGTTCATGTCCCCTTGGCATCAGATATTGCCCTCGCTCAGTCCGACCGACAGTTACTTCAGCAGTCAGTTCAGAGTTCGACTCCCAGGCGTGACAAGCAGTCTCGGCCGCGTCTGAGGCACAGACGACGCCGCGGCGAAGAAGGAGGAGACAGACGCTGCGGACTTTTGGCCGCGACGAAGAAGGCGAAGACTGGCAAACGCCGCGGACCCTTGACTGCGGCGAAGAAGACGAAGACTGGCAAACGCCGCGGACCCTTGACTGCGGCGAAGAAGACGAAGACTGGCAAACGCCGCGGACCCTTGACTGCGGCGAAGAAGACGAAGACAGACGTTGACGGACTCCGCGGCCTTCCGGTTGCTCTCCTCTCCTTTCCGGTTGACTGGAACAGTGACTGGCCCTTCTCCGAGTCCCGACTCACGACTGTGTCCCCAGTGACGACTGTTCTCCGAGCTTGACGACTGTCTGACTGTTGACTGTTGACTCTCTCTCCGAGCTGGAACTGTCTGTGTTCGAGTCCCCACTGACTGTCGACTGACTGTGTGCTCTCCTTCTTTATATAGAGGAATCAGCAGCGAGTGGCAGACGCGCGGCGTAGGCGTGACAAGCGCGGCCTAGGCGAGGCAGGCGCGGCGGCCGCGCGGCGTCCAGGCGCGGCAACCGCGGCGTAGGCGAGACAAGCGCGGCGGCCGCACATCATCCAGGCGCGGCAAGCGCGGCGTAGGCGAGACAAGCGCGGCGGCCGCACACCATCCAAGCGCGGCAGCGCGGCGTCCAGGCGCGGCGACGTGACAGGCGTGACGTCACGGCCGCGAGGCATCCAGGAGACGAGGAGGCCGCAAGACATCGTAGAAGACCCGCGGCGAGGGCATAGCAGGCGCGAGGCATCCCTGGCACCCATGGCACCGAAAACCCAAATTCGTAACACCCCCCGGGCACTACCGAAACCAAAAGCCCCCTTTTTGGGTCAACTTATAAAAGTAATAATGAAAGCTCGCTTACCCAGCGAGAAAAGGTTGTTGACTTAACGTGACCACTGCCCTGCAGATGCAGTAATAAGCGTGGCACATGGCGGAAATAACGCGGCCACAACCGTGGCTGTCTATGCGGCACAAACTTCGCGGTCCATGCGCGGCTAAACGCGTGGCGATACCGCGGCACTAACGCAGCAATAAGCCCGGCCACCAAAACCTGAGGAACAAGGCGCGATACAACGCCGACCTTAAGCCTTGCGCGGGCTCTCCGCAGACGCTGACAAGCCAAATCTGGACGCTCCGAGGGTGGCCCCCTTGCTTCTCTCAAGATCACCATATCATCCAGGTACATCCTTACCCTAGAGCTCATCCTACGGAATTCACCGTTAACCGAAAGACCAGTCATCAAAGCCAAAATTATCACTATCACCATCGCGATTTGAGTCTGGTATGAAAGCGGGTGTCTCCGCAATGGCTGCCAAATCGGTCGGGCATCCCCGGTGTCAATGCGGTGCTCACACACCGTGGTCCTGCCTAGATCCTTTTCCGAGGCAGAAAACACATCTCTATTATTCCTGAGAAGATCCTTCAACTTCTCTCTTGCCTCGATGGGTACATCAGTCGGGAGGTTCTTCATCAACTCCTCTACGACTGGATCATCCTTCACGGCCTCTGTCACCTCATTACCTTCCTCCTCGACGACTACCTGTACAGGGTGTAGCCCTCCAAGAACTCTATCCTTACTTAGCGTGGCAGGTTGCTGACCGACATTTACCACCCTAACTTGGGTGACATTGGTGTCGTCCCTAATCAACACCCGAGCAACATGAACTCCTGGTGACAATTCTGAGGCCTCAGTCATCCAAGCCGGTGCCGTGGCCGTTAAACTCCCATACAGCGTCCTAGAGGGAACATCGCACTGCGATCGGGGCGATACCACAACTTCCTCTGCCACGACTACCCGTCTGCACCAAGTGGAGCCGTTACCCTTAACTAGCGATATGCGCCTCCTACCAATAAAAATAGCGCCTGTGCCAAACCCAATTCTACACCGGTGCTCACGTAACCAGTCCATTCCAAGCATGGGTTCAAAAACCTGGTCCGAAACCAAAAACCTGGTGCTAATTTCAAAACCCTTGGTAATCTTCAATGGCATGGTCACCTCCCCTAAAACCCGTATTTCGGTGCCATTGGCTGCCAAGAGTATGCGCGCGCTGGCCTGCAATTCCATGCCCTCTACATCGCCACAAGGTACGATGCTTACCTCGGAGCCCGTGTCAATGAGGCACATCCGCGACCGTTGGTTGATCGTAGCTCGAATGTAGATGGCGTTGCTGGTCAGTTTCGAAGTCGGCTGACGCGTAGTGTGGTTGGTCACCACCTCCGCCTCCGGAATCATCGGTTCAGACTGTGCGGTAGGTCGTTGTGGCTGTGGACAGCGGCGAGCGATGTGTCCAGCGAGTCCGCAGTTGTAGCAGATGACGAGACGTCCGGTCCTGCGGGCTGCTTGGCCTCCTTCTTCCCGGTTCGGAGGTACGGCTCGAAGTCCTTCGAAGCGACGCTCGATCTTCTCCTCGAATTCCTGCTGCCATCTTCGTTGGGTCTTCAGGAAGCCGTCCAGTTGCCTCTGGATCTGCGTGTTGACGTCGGTCTCTTGAGTCCCCCGTACTCGGTCGGGTGGCCTCCGGCGATCGTCAGCATTGGCCATCTCCTGGTAAGCGCTGAGTCGAAGCGCCATTCGGTAGGCTTCGTCGATCGTTCGTGGTTCTTTTTCTCTCACCTTCAGGGACAATTCTCGATCCCTGATAGCTTCAAGGAAGGCATCTCTGGCGACGATGTCAGTTGTCTCGTTCGACGGTACCGGGTATGCGAGCACAACTAGGCGTCGGATATCATGGAGGAGGTCACTCAGGCTCTCGTTCACACGCTGGCGACGATAATAAAGCTGTGCGCGAAAGGTCTCGGCTTGTCCTTCCGCTCCGTACCTCTGCTTCAATCGTTCGACGAGCTGCTCGTAGCTGACATCTTCCCGTGCACCAAAGTCCCACAAAAGCTGAGTCGCAGCCTTGTCTAGTGCGCAACGGAGAAAATCTACCTTGTCGCTGGCGGACCACTTGTTGTGTCGGGCGCACACGTCAAACTGCGCCAAGAATGACTCGAGAGACCCGGTTCCATCGAACTTTCCCGGCTTCATCGGAGTCGTCTTCTGGCTGATGAAGCGACCGAGATCCTCCAAGACACTCCGGTCTGCACCCTTTGCGCTCGATGTCAGCGTCGGTTTCTTCTCCATACGATTCTCGTCCAACAGGTTCCGGTCGTCGAAGTCAATATTTTCGAGCAGTCGACGAGACTCGGCTCTCGACCGATGCAATGTGTCCACAGGCGTTGAAATCAACTGGTGACCGGGGATGTGGAACGTTGAATACGGTATTGTCTCTTCGTCGTCCATCCTGAAGCAGTCGAATTCTCAGTCTTTCGAAGCGAAGAAGAAACCAGAACCCCACTTCTGGTACCAAATTTGTGGCGGGACCGGCCTCGAGTGGAAGGATGTCTGCCTAGGTAAGGCCCTTGCGGTCTGCAAGAGACGAAGTGTTCAACAAATATTCTTTATTTCACAAGATAAAAACGAAACCTCAATTACAGCGTCACGTTGATTGTTCATGTCCCCTTGGCATCAGATATTGCCCTCGCTCAGTCCGACCGACAGTTACTTCAGCAGTCAGTTCAGAGTTCGACTCCCAGGCGTGACAAGCAGTCTCGGCCGCGTCTGAGGCACAGACGACGCCGCGGCGAAGAAGGAGGAGACAGACGCTGCGGACTTTTGGCCGCGACGAAGAAGGCGAAGACTGGCAAACGCCGCGGACCCTTGACTGCGGCGAAGAAGACGAAGACTGGCAAACGCCGCGGACCCTTGACTGCGGCGAAGAAGACGAAGACTGGCAAACGCCGCGGACCCTTGACTGCGGCGAAGAAGACGAAGACAGACGTTGACGGACTCCGCGGCCTTCCGGTTGCTCTCCTCTCCTTTCCGGTTGACTGGAACAGTGACTGGCCCTTCTCCGAGTCCCGACTCACGACTGTGTCCCCAGTGACGACTGTTCTCCGAGCTTGACGACTGTCTGACTGTTGACTGTTGACTCTCTCTCCGAGCTGGAACTGTCTGTGTTCGAGTCCCCACTGACTGTCGACTGACTGTGTGCTCTCCTTCTTTATATAGAGGAATCAGCAGCGAGTGGCAGACGCGCGGCGTAGGCGTGACAAGCGCGGCCTAGGCGAGGCAGGCGCGGCGGCCGCGCGGCGTCCAGGCGCGGCAACCGCGGCGTAGGCGAGACAAGCGCGGCGGCCGCACATCATCCAGGCGCGGCAAGCGCGGCGTAGGCGAGACAAGCGCGGCGGCCGCACACCATCCAAGCGCGGCAGCGCGGCGTCCAGGCGCGGCGACGTGACAGGCGTGACGTCACGGCCGCGAGGCATCCAGGAGACGAGGAGGCCGCAAGACATCGTAGAAGACCCGCGGCGAGGGCATAGCAGGCGCGAGGCATCCCTGGCACCCATGGCACCGAAAACCCAAATTCGTAACAATATGTAGGTGCATCAACTTGGAACGAGATTCCACAGTCTATTATAGGCAACTCCCTAATTTATGCCTCTTCAAAAGAGGGCTGCATCACTTGTTAATTAGTAATGACTGACCCAGGGCTCCCAAGAACTTTTTTGATACAACAACAGTTACTTATCCACCCCATCCACATGTTTAAAATGTTTGAAAATTAACAAGTTTAACATGAGATTAAATGTGAGCCTAAATTAATTGTGTCATAGATATTCACACAAATTGACTGTTGACCTAATAATTATGTGTGCTGCTGAGTCATTAGTTAAGATTTATCGTTTTGTTCTTTAATACGCTTAGTTTCAGACCAGTTAAATACATTGGCTTTCCACATGAGACTGTACTGCAACCTTAAGGAGCCCTACTTAGCGGGGCCGTAAGACCCTTTCAGGGTCCCATGTGTGACTCCATTTTCTCATTGATTGTGTACTACTGTGTTTTGTTGGTCACCAAATAAATGATTTGAGTTGATTTGATTTGATTTGATTTGATCTATCTATCTATCTAGCTATCCATCTATCCATCCATCCATCCATCCATCCATCCATCCATCCATCCATCCATCCATCCATCCATCCATCCATCCATCTCTATATATCTATCTATATATATATATATATACATCCATCCATCTATCTATATATCTATCTATATATCCATCCATCTATCTATCTATATATCTATCTATATATCCATCCAGCCATCTATCTATATCCATCCATCCATCCATCCATCTCCATATATCTATCTATATATATATATATCCATCCATCCATCTATCTATATATCTATCTATATATCCATTGATCCTGCCATCTATCTATATCCATCTGTGGCGATCTGGGTGGTCTGGTGCCTTGAGTCCTTATCTCTTTCCGACCGTTAGTTTCCCACGCCTTGAGTCTTTATTGCCTCTCTCCCCCGCCGACTGCCGACTTGACGGACATTAGCGCTTTGGGTGGTCTTCTCTTTCACACGGTCTGTCGGGCGCTTATCTCTCCCCCGCCGACCGCTGAATTGGACTTTACGACTGCTGCTCTTCGGGCCACCCTCTCCCCCGCCGGCGGCATCCTTTGAGACACCCTCTCCGGGCCGGCAGCGGTCTCTTTGAAACACCCTCTCCGGGCCGACAGCGGTCCCTTTGAAACACCCTCTCTCGCCCGGCGGCGGTTCTTTGAGACACCCTCTCCCGGCCGGCGGCGGTCTCTTTGAGACACCCTCTGTCGGGCGACGGTGTTACTGCAAGCGACCCTCAGTCGGTCGATACCCCTCACCCCTGCTGGGTATATAAGGAGGGCGCTTTGTGTAGTGTGTGTTCTCATGTTCTTCTGAGGTCTTTGTTGTAGGTGATCTGGTTCTGTGTTCTCTTGCCTGTTGTGATGGTTGATGTCGAATAAAGATCGTCTTGAAACTTTGATGTTGAATCCTTCGGTGGGTGACACTGATCGCCTGGGCTTGTCGACGGGCAGACGCAGAAACCCTTCGAAATACCACGAAGGTCGTACTTACGCTCCATCCTGAGCGACACGCGCCTTACACTCGCATCCTGAGGCGAAACCCCAGTTTTGTCACATTGGTACCAGGGCCAGTGGGGTTTTGACGGAGATTCCTGCCGCCGACGAAGCCAGAATCAACCGAAGATGTTTCCGGGAGACGATGACGATACGATCGCCTACCCGATGCCAGGTCACATCCGAACGCCTACCGATACGTCGACACCAGCCGCGAGGAGAGCGACGATGGAGATGCCGCCGGACCGAAGCCGTTTGCTGACGGAGATCGACTTCGATGACCCAGGGCCGGTGAGATCGAGCTTCCGCGAAGACAGGGAAGAAGAGATGACCGTGAAGCCGGAGAGATCGAGCTTCCGAGGAAAGACGGGCGAATTGAAGACGGAGAAGATGAAATTGAAACCGAGTTTCCGCGAAGAGACTGAAAGACCGGACGCACCCGGGTCTTCGACGCAGAATTTGATAGAAAATGTCAGCGACCTGCTGCGAAGCCGCCCGACGCCGATGAAACCAGGCAAGTTCGATGGGACGGGCTCGTTGGAGTCATTCCTGGTGCAGTTCGAGGTCTGCGCGAGGCATAACAAGTGGACCGCCACGGACCGGGTCGACTACTTGCGATGTTCGCTAGAGAAGGCCGTACACAGCTTCTCTGGGACTTCGGCGCTCAACCGAGCGTAACTTATGAAGAATTGGTCGAACGCCTCCGCCAAAGATACGGGACGGAAGGCCAGGCAGAAACCTTCCGTGCCCAGCTGTACTACCGACGCCAACGACCGGAAGAAAACCTGAGCGACCTGCTGCATGAAATCCGACGACTTGTTGTCTTGGCCTACCCGGTGCCTTCCAACGAGACCACGCAGATCATCGCAAAAGACGCCTTCTTGGAAGCCATGAGAGACCGAGAGCTCTCGCTCAAAGTACGCGAGCGAGAACCCAAGAATCTGGACGAGGCATACCGGACCGCGCTGCGTCTGGAGGCCTACCAGCGAACGAACGACTCCGACGATCGCCGCAGACAGCCGAATCGAGTCCGCGGGACTCAGGAAACTGATGTGAGTGCCCAGCTCCAGGGGCAGATGGACAGATTTCTGGCGACGCAGAAGGACGAACAGCGGAGATTTCAGCGAGAAATGGAGAAAAGAATTGACGAGCAATTCCGCGAACTCCGCCTGGGAAACCCGACGCATGAAGGAACGAACCGAGACGCCCGGCCTGAACGAGACCGAGCGGGCCCTCCGGAGAACCAGCGACGCACCATGACCTGCTTCAACTGCGGACGAGCCGGTCACATCGCCCGGAACTGCAGACAAGCTCGCCGATCCCAGAATCGCCAGAACGAAACCGCGACGACCGAGCCTGATCCTCCGATGCAACCGGACCCTGTGGTCATGAATCATACGACACGCCCGAGACTGCCGAACCGCGCCACTAGCAACGCCGTCTACATCCGCGGAGAGATCAACGGACGACCGCAGCTATGCTTGATCGACACTGGATCGGAAGTCAGCCTGGTGCCTTCATCTACTGTCGACGGGTTAGAACTCCGCTCTTGCAATCGTTTTTTGATGGCTGCTAATTGGGCAGACATAAATGTCCTGGGTGAAGTGCGGGTGCCCATTAAGATATCTAAAGGGTTTTATATCCAGACATCTTTCCTTGTGTCCGACCAGATTTCAGAGCCCATGTTAGGCATGGATTGGTTACGGGAACATCGCTGCCGCTTAGGATTTCGTATGGGATCCATATTTGTGAAACGTAGGCGTATCTCCCTGGTGAAAGGTAATGGGTCTATTTGGTGCCGGCGCGTGATCGTTGCCGAGGAGGTATTGGTAGCCCCTAAGTCCCAGAGGGATATTCCGATTAAGACAATGTACGGGGATCTAACGACTGTAGCACCAGCCTGGATGACGGAGGCTAGGGAGATCCAACCTGGGGTCCATCTCCCGAGTAGTTGTTGGAGACCACGTAGATGCCCGGGTAAGGGTGGTAAATTTAAGCGAAGACCCCGTCCGACTACCTAGGGATCGACCCTTAGGGGAATTGCACCCGGTACAGGTTGAGATAAGCGAGAGAAATCGCGAGAATGGAGACGCGGTTGACCAGGCCTCGCCGAGTGAGAGATTGCTCGCGGATTTGCCCGAAGAAGTGCCGCTTGAGATTAGGGAACGCTTGAGCGCTTTACTTGTAGAATATGGGGATGTCTTTTTTGTAACTGACCGTGATTTAGGCAAAACATCTGTGTGCACGCATAAGATAGAGACGGGAGATGCGCGTCCCGTGAGACAGCCATTAAGACGACAGCCGCTGCCGCATAGAGTTACGATTGATAATCAACTGGACAGTATGTTAGCTGATGGGATAATTGAACCTGCTGTAAGCGAGTGGGCCGCGAATGTTGTGTTGGCACGCAAGAAAGACAGCTCACTAAAATCGTACATAGACTATTGGCGATTGATTGACAGGTTGTTACTATTTCTTCTAATAATCGTGGGTGGTCTTGCTAAGTGTGGGAAAGTTTTCCGGTCTTTAGAGATTAAGCGGCCGAGGCCCTTTAGCACCCCTCATCGTGGGAATAGGTGGATAGAGCAATTCACATGGACCTTGGTGGGGAAGGTTATTAGCAGCCATCAGCGCGATTGGGACGAGGTCTTGCCCCATGTCCTCGCCGCCTACCGGGCTTCACTGCACGAAGCCACGGGCTTTACGCCCAACTACTTGATGTTCGGTCGCGAGACAAGAGCGCCAATCGATCTTGTCTACGGACGACCCCCGGACAGTGAGCGTGCCGACTAGGGTGGTCCAGAAACAAAAAAGTCAAGCTAGAAACCAAGACACCCCCTAACTTTTTTACACTTGTGATTTGTATTATTCTGAGAAAATTTCAGCTTCCTACTCCAACTGGAAGACGATGCTCAATGACGTCAACTTTTAACATAGTCGTCGTTGTGTAGAAGCATAGGCCTAATGTGTTACAAATTGTGATTACCTTGACAACTTTCTTCTGCAACTGTGCAGTTTAGTTCTTCTACTTACTTGTTCATATTTTGAACATAGTACACAGTTCTTATTACAGATCTTGCTTATATATTTTCTGTTTATACAGACATTTAGCTTAAATGTATTTTCATTGATATTTGTACAAAACATGGCATACTGTTTATGCAGCACACAATTCCAGAATTCATATCTTTGATTGCATTTAATCAGCATTCTGCAGCTATTCATATATTCATACATACATTCTAACATACCTATGTATGTATGAATGCATGCATACATACATACAAGCTTACATAGTATATACTGATGCTTATATTCATACATACATTCATTCATACATACATGCATGCATTCAAACGTGCATAAAGACATACAAGCATACATGCATGCATACATACTTGCGTGCATACATAGAAAGCTAAAACGGTACATGCTGAGTCAGTAATAGCTGAATTTATACCAGACTATGCCTTGGTGATTGACTTGGATGGTAAAATCCTTCCTGATATTTCTTGAATCGAAGACATGGACCGTCTACCAGTGCTGGTTTCTGGAGGTTGCAAAGATGAGCTTCTTGGCATTTTAAAGTTTACCTCTGGAACAGGATGTAACGAAGTCAAGGCTGTTTATGATCTGCTAGAAGCATGGAAGTTGACTAAAGAAATCAAGCGATGTGCTTTGACACTACTTCTGTGAACACTGTTAGCTTCAAAAGGCATAGGCCTATGTTTTTCTTGAAAATTATTTGTCCAGAGCTCCTGTGGTTGGCTTGCACTCAATATGTCATAAAACTGATTTTATCCAAGGTTTTCATTTTGTGCTGCGGTCCCTCAAGTTCCTCATAAATTTCAATCTTCAAGAGATGTTAGACTTTTTGCGAAAATGTGACACATGACAAATTTCGGAGACTAGAGGAATTCAGATATAGATGCAGTGCTAAAGGAAGGAATTTCTGTGACATATACCTCTTGGGACATCATTTGACTGTTCCATGGCTGATTATTTATACTGTTTCCTTGCAGCAAACATTTTTCTGACACGACACAAGTACTGTTTTTATTATGGTAAATTCGTAATCTAATCAAAATACTACGATTACAAGACGTTAAGCAATAATTTCAAACCGATCGGTCTTTTAGTTCTACCTGGTAAAGGGGAAGGGTCTCTGAGCACCGTCGACTTCCAGTTGGAGCAGGAAGCAAATATTTTGCCAGAATGATACAATTAGCAGGTGTAAAAAACTGAGCGGGTGTCCGGAATTCAACCTTAAACTTCATTTTTTAGCATGTGACTATGGACTAATCAGGACGTTGCGTGTCGTAAATGACAGCCGAGCGTGGTGTCAAGCTCTTTGAAGAATATAACAGCCTCCTCACAAATGATGAGGAAGAGAAACAGCTTATCTTCCAAGTTGTTGAGGCAAACAGAAAAGCTGTCCCCGCTGAAATTAGGAAGAAATCTTCTATAGCTGCAATGCTGGAGAAATGAAGCTTTGCGACACATACTTCTGGGGCATCATTTGACTGTGGTTTATTATGGAGACTGGTTCCATGCAGCAAATAGCGTTGCTGACATGACATAACTATAATTGTCTTTGCATAGGCCTACTGGTAAATTGATAATCTGGTCATAATATTAAGAAGAAAAGACACGCAGCGTATTTTCTAACCGATCGCACTGTTAGTTCTATATGGTAAAGGGGAGGGGTCCGTGAGCACTGTCTTCCAGTTAGACTAGGAAGCTGAAATTTTACCAGAATGATACAATTGACAGATGTAAAAAACTTAGAGGGTGTCTTGGTTTCTAGCTTGAACTTCATTTTTTACCATGTGTCCATGGACCACCCTAGTGCCGACGCTACCTACGCGTCCTACGCTCGAGACTTTGCAGAACGAATGGAGAGTTCCTGCCGCCTGGTACGCGAACACTTACGGGTTGCAGCCGAGCGACGAAAACATGGCTACGATCTGAGGGTGCGACCAGCCGAGTTTGCTCCTGGCGCTCGCGTCTGGTATTACACGCCTCGCAGATACCAGGGACGGAGTCCGAAGTGGGCTCGCATGTACACTGGCCCATTCACGGTGATGGAACGCCGCGGCCTTGTCAACTACCGGCTCCGAAAGACCGCACACTCCAAGCCATTCGTCGTCCACGTCGATAAACTGAGGCCTTGCTTCGAAGAAGGTTTGGATGAGACGGGCGATGCCACTGCCCATCCCCCCGACGTGACTGGCTTGAGGGAAGCGACGCCTCCAGTCAATGATGCCGACGCCGCAGACCGGCGGCCGAAGCGGACGGTTCGACTACCGGCCCGCTACCGCTAGAGAGTCTAGCCGACGACAGCGCCTTCGCTCGACGGAGTCTCCTCCGATCGAGATCTCGGACACTGAGAGTGACTGACAGTCCCGTTCCCAAGAACGTGAAAGACTTGGCCTCCCTTCTTAGGGACTGTTAATTAATCTTTGCCTGATTGCTTGTTGCCGAGAAACGGCCTTGCTTGTTTTTGTTTTGATTTTGTGTTGGCCCGTTGGCCGCTGTTTACGTTATCTAGCGAGTATTCTGGGCCGCTGGCCACTACGATAGCGCTGAGATTTTACGTTTCAGGGACTTTGATTGCCGCTCTGATTAAACGTGCTGATTATGGACTCTGTTTAGAACTTTAGGCGCTTATGGACTTTGCGTGAGTTGCTTTGGGCCCGATGGCCACGCGAGTTTAGAGAGACTTTTTAGAGGATTTTCTTAGGGACTTGGCCCGTTGGCCGCTTTAGCTTTGATGCGTAATTGTATGCTTGGACTCGATATGAGGGCATATCGAATCGTAGCCGGGGTAGGGTGTGGCGATCTGGGTGGTCTGGTGCCTCTATATATCTATCTATATATCCATCCATCTATCTATCTATATATCTATCTATATATCCATCCAGCCATCTATCTATATCCATCCATCCATCTCCATATATCTATCTATATATATATATATATCCATCCATCCATCTATCTATATATCTATCTATATATCCATTGATCCTGCCATCTATCTATATCCATCTGTGGCGATCTGGGTGGTCTGGTGCCTTGAGTCCTTATCTCTTTCCGACCGTTAGTTTCCCACGCCTTGAGTCTTTATTGCCTCTCTCCCCCGCCGACTGCCGACTTGACGGACATTAGCGCTTTGGGTGGTCTTCTCTTTCACACGGTCTGTCGGGCGCTTATCTCTCCCCCGCCGACCGCTGAATTGGACTTTACGACTGCTGCTCTTCGGGCCACCCTCTCCCCCGCCGGCGGCATCCTTTGAGACACCCTCTCCGGGCCGGCAGCGGTCTCTTTGAAACACCCTCTCCGGGCCGACAGCGGTCCCTTTGAAACACCCTCTCTCGCCCGGCGGCGGTTCTTTGAGACACCCTCTCCCGGCCGGCGGCGGTCTCTTTGAGACACCCTCTGTCGGGCGACGGTGTTACTGCAAGCGACCCTCAGTCGGTCGATACCCCTCACCCCTGCTGGGTATATAAGGAGGGCGCTTTGTGTAGTGTGTGTTCTCATGTTCTTCTGAGGTCTTTGTTGTATGGTGATCTGGTTCTGTGTTCTCTTGCCTGTTGTGATGGTTGATGTCGAATAAAGATCGTCTTGAAACTTTGATGTTGAATCCTTCGGTGGGTGACACTGATCGCCTGGGCTTGTCGACGGGCAGACGCAGAAACCCTTCGAAATACCACGAAGGTCGTACTTACGCTCCATCCTGAGCGACACGCGCCTTACACTCGCATCCTGAGGCGAAACCCCAGTTTTGTCACACATCCATCCATCTATCTGTATATCTATCTATATATCTATCTATATATCCATCCATCTATCTATCTATATATCTATCTATATATCCATCCATCCAGCCATCTATCTATATCCATCCATCCATCCATCCATCCATCCATCCATCTCCATATATATATATATATATATATATACTATATACTTTTTACTTAAATGATGACTTAAACTTTAACTATGTTATACCAATTGTACTTATGGTGAATGTCGATTTTGGCCCGACTGCTTTGATTGCGTCCCTTGCTTTTCGTGTTATTGTTTTGTGTTTCTTATTTTGACTTGTGTTTTTTTTGGTACTGAATAACATTTCTCGGCAAGCTGCCACTTTTGGTTATTGTTGTGTGTGCACGGACATAATAAACCAGCGGGAGGGAGACTACACTTGCTCCTTGTGTGCTAGATCCTATCATGCAACTTGTATTACTAACAGAGACAATACTTTGACTGTGGACTCCTGGAATTGTAATGAATGTTTAAAGGGGACACACGAATCTAATGAGAAACTAAACTTACAATCTAAAATTTCAGACATAGGTAAACTTCCTAAACTCAACTCTTTGAACACAACAGACAATGATGATCTCAGGAAACCACTTTTAAATAATAAAGACTTAGACTCTGATATTAATTACTTTGTAGACCTTGTCAGGGAGTGCGAGTACTTAGCTCCTTCTCAAGCATCCAATAGATTTCATACTGATCAACCATCCTTTGCCATCTTACATCTTAATACTAGAAGCATCATCTTTAAACTAAACGAGGTTCAAACTCTATTACAACAATTGCCTACTTCAATTCTTGCTGTCACTGAGACCTGGTTATCTGACAACACCGCTGATACAGTCCATATTCCTGGCTACACCTTTACATACAGGAATAGAAGGGAGGGAAGGGGAGGAGGTGTCGGGTTGTTTACTAGGGAGGATATTAGTTATAAGGAAATGATCATCCCCACTTCTTTTACCTCTTTTGAAAGCTTATTTATTAACATTCCATCTACAAAAAATACGGATATTGTCGTAGGAGTCATATACAGACCACCTGGTACTAATCTAGATTTCTTTAATACTGAATTTGAATCTTTAATTGACTTGCTAACCACTTATAAAAATAAAAATAAAAGGATATTTATAACTGGAGATTTTAACATCGACTTATTGGCTTCAGAGACTCATAATCCCACTGCTGACTTCACCAACTGCCTTACCTCTCACCACTTTCTCCCCATGATCCTCCAACCTACTAGAATAACTCCCACTACAGCCACCCTGATTGATAACATCTTCACTAATTCTCCTGCCTCTGTCACTAACTCTGCTATAATAATATCTGATATTTCGGATCACTTACCCATTATAACCTGGATTGAGAATACTTCTAAACCCTTAAATAAATTAGGTAATCCTCACTTAGTAAGGACCGTAAATGATACTACCACCTCTAACTTTAGACTATTACTAGACAAAGTAGACTGGTCACCAGTTTTATCACTTTGCAGCAAAAATGAATCTGACCTAGCATATGCTTTATTTATAAAATTAATACAGCTTAATTATGACCAAGCTTTTCCTTTAAGGCTCAGAACCACTAATAAAAGAAAAGCAGCTCAGAATCCTTGGATGACTCAAGGACTATTAAATTCTACAAAAAAGAAAGAAAAACTATACATTAAATTTGTAAAAAATCCTACTCTGGCAAATAAAGCCATATTTACCGCTTACCGTAATAAGTATAAAGTAATACGTACTAAACTGGAACAAGACTATTATAGTAATGAATTTGCTAAATATAACCATGACATCAAAAAAACTTGGCAACTAATTAAATCCATCGTTAGTACTGAAAATAAGGATACGATTATAAAAGAAATAGTAGTTAATGGCAATAAAATAGATGACTCTGAACTTATAGCTCATAAATTTAATACCCATTTTACGAACTTACCTAAATCTCTAGCACAAAATATACCTCTATCAAAAAAATCATATCAAGATTATATGCCGGCCTCTTCACTGAATTCCTTTGCTATGCTACCGACTTCCTCCTATGAGCTAATTGCTATCAACAAAACCCTTAAAGATACTCACAGCACTGGACCTGATGACCTCAATCCGCATGTATTATCGCCACTTATGGATATACTAGCAACTCCACTAAGCGAAATAATAAATTGCTCGATTAGAACTGGAGAGGTGCCATCTGATATTAAATTAGCTAAAGTAATACCGATTTATAAACAAGGAAATAAAAATGAGGTTTCTAACTTCAGACCTATCTCTATATTACCTTTTTTTTCCAAGTTGTTTGAGAGGGTTATGTATGACAGGCTGTACTCTTTTATTAGCCAATCTAAAATCCTTTACCCCTTCCAACATGGCTTTCAGCCAGGGCACTCGACATATATGTCACTAATTGATATACAGGATAAAATCTCTCAAGCCATGGATAACAATGAATATTCCATTGGAATTTTTCTCGACTTGGCCAAAGCATTCGATACGGTTGACCATAAAATCTTGTTATACAAACTTGAAACTTATGGAATCAGAGGAGTTGCACTTGCATGGTTTTCAAGCTACCTAAATAACCGACGCCAGCAAGTTTCTTGTAATGGCAAGCTATCAAGTTTTCAAAACATAGTCTTTGGGGTTCCTCAAGGCTCAATACTTGGGCCTCTACTCTTTTTAATATACATCAATGATCTTCCCAATTCTGCATCTCTTCTTCATTACATTCTCTTTGCAGACGACTCCAATGCCTTCTACTCACATGCCTCATATGACCAATTAATTAAAATAGCAAATAATGATCTAGAACTAGCTAATGACTGGTTTAAAGCCAACAAACTCTCGCTTAACCTATCTAAAACAAATTACATCATCTTCAGGTCTAACAAAAAACCTGTTCCAACTCCTGACAATGCTCTGACAATTGATAATAAGTTAATTCCTCAAGTCTCTTCATCTAAATTCCTAGGGGTTTACATTGACCAACACTTAAAGTGGGACATACATATTGCCGAAATTGCTAAAAAAATCTCTAAAAACACTGGAATAATTCGCAGGTTATCCTATCTGCTTCCAACACACATACTCAAAAATCTTTATTTTACACTTATACATCCTTATTTAAACTATTGCAATTTTGTCTGGACTTCTACATATGACACTCACTTACTAAAACTAAATATACTACAGAAAAAAGCCATAAGAATCATTACCAAATCTCCTATCAACACCCACACTGACCCACTGTATTTGCAACTTAACCTCCTGAAAATATCTCAGATTAAATTTGTTCAAACTAGTATATTTATGTACCAATATGAGAATAACCTCCTCCCACAAGCTTTCTCAGCCTACTTCAAACCAAACTTACTCGACAAGGCCATTCGAAATAATAGAGTCTACATAAGCATATTTGCCAGAACAAATACCCGAAAGTTTTCTGTCAAGTACCAGGGTCCCCTCATATGGAATAGCATACCAGAATGTGTTCGTGCAGCCATGAGTCTAGCCTCATTTAAAATTCAAATCCGTGCACACACAATAAAAAATGTTAAATAAAAAATGTTAAATAACATTGCAATTATTCAGTTCTTTTTTGGTTTTATTGTCTTTTGTTTCACCTTAAGGCGGAGGGAAACTACCTCAACGCAATTATTTCTGGACTCCCAAGCTACTGCCACTGTGTTAAGTACTTGTCACTACTAAGATTTGTTGATATTATTTTGCAATTAGGCCCCCATTCAGCGGGATTATTCCCTTCGGGTGAGCCTATTGCTCCCTTGTTTATTCTGTGATAATTGTATATCAAATGATTATGCTTTGTGTCTAACTACTGTTAAATATTACTTGTTTTGATTTTTGTTATTGGGACCAATAAACAAATTGAATTGAAAATTGAATTGAATATATATATATATATATATATATATATATATATCCATCCATCCATCTATCTATATATCTATCTATATATCCATCCATCCTGCCATCTATCTATATCCATCCATCCATCTATCTATATATCTATCTATATATCAATCCATCCATCCATCCATCCATCCATCCATCCATTCATCCATCCATCCATCTGCATGCATACATATATATATTATATATAGCCTATGCCGCTGCATGCGCGTTTGAATGGGGTCACGCCATAAATTTTGCGCGGTGGCATATATATGCCCAGCCTACTATAGTGATCGAGGACCTCGAGCTGCCACCCGATAAATTCATTTAAAAATGAGCAGGGTCGAGGCCAGGTCGCTCTAGAGAAAGGCGCATAATATTTACACTTGGCCTAATTCAGGGCCTACTTGAAAATGTTCTCTCACAGTTGTGATTGCAGTTTCCAACTACGACTTAACGACCTGATTCATGCTTGGAAATTTCGATCAGTTAATTACCCCATATAAGCTTATAGGCCCATATCTAGAAATGACCCAGGTCACTCTCTAATATTATGTGATTACCGTCTTCTGTCCACGTGCCTATTATAGCTGACGCCACAACTTCCTCTATTATAGTCATTGAGATATATATATGTATACACGCCTAAACACGTTTTTATATACACCTCATCATCATCATCATCATCATCACGCCAGCCATTTGAAGTCGATGTGTACGAAAAATGACCTCCATTGTCTTCGCCTCTCGGTCATTTTTCAAGTCCATCGATCGCTCCCCGTATAGTGTTAGTCCAAGTGATGTTATATGTCCTTATTTATTCATATTGGGTCCAACGTAGTCTTTCTTAGTCTGCCTTTGTTTCTCTTTCCTTCGAGTCTTACATGTAGTGCATTGTGTGCACGGGATCGGTCAACTGACATTCTTTCTATGTCCAAACCATCGGCGTCTCATAGTTGATCGACTTTGCCTAGCAGAGTTCTTTGGATAATGGCCCCTCTGTATAGTATATTATACTATACAGAGTAACAGAGGGGCCTATAGCCTATATATAGACCTTCTATGCTAGACTATTTTACTCGATAATAGTCTAGCATATATAGGCCTGTGACAGAGAGAGAGAGAGAGAGAGAGAGAGAGAGAGAGAGAGAGAGAGAGAGAGAGAGAGAGAGAGAGAGAGAGAGAGAGAGAGAGAGAGAGAGAGAGAGAGAGAGAGAGAGAGAGAGAGAGAGAGAGAGAGAGAGAGAGAGAGAGAGAGAGGCGTCAACTGCTTGCCATTATTAGTAGTCGTAGAACGACGGGCTTTCAGTGTATGGCAGATGGTAGCCTTTATATCTGCTCTGTTTACAACACTGAGAATAGGACTATATATATTATATGGCTTCGAGCCTCCCCGATCGAGGGGTTAACTCCATGCATAGAGGCCTTGAGCAAGTCCTTCATGCGCATCGATATTATACTCTCTATAATTATGGTCATGTGTGCACTAACTGCACTTCTCAACTTTGTAATGTTGCCTAATGCAAATCTCCAAAATTTCTCAGCACCACACAAAGCCACGTCAGAGGACCACGTGTATAAAGCTACTTATATATATATATATATATATATATATATATATATATATATAGCCGAGGAGACAGCATTGGTGCTGCGTAGGACATTGTTGATGATGGCGGTCATGCATGGGTGGTGCAGGAGTGCAATCAGGATACGATAGTCTGATGAGGTCGGCTTTCATTCGAAGACAAAAACGATAGATATTTTGTCTCAGTAAATATTATGTTCTTTCAAACATATGTTCTTTCAAACAGAGCAGACAGCCTGCGTATTGCAGGCTGTCTGCTCTGTTAGTAGTTAAGATTTATGTCTTCTGTCATTTGTGTTCTTGTGAATTGTTTCAATTGCATAATTGTACGCTGTAACCGGTTGCGGTGTGTCAACCGGATTGTCTGAATAAACGAAAATATTATTATAGGAAGAAAGAGCCAAGAGAGCCTTCCTGAATCGCTCGATGATTCAGGATCAGGCTATCTGTCATCGTCACAAAAGAAGTCTATCCTTCTTCTGGCCCTCGATCATGAAGCGCCATCGATGGCCTGGATTCGAGCGATCCATCCTGCTAACTTTAGGCCGATTGCTAATGTTACACTTTTTCTAAGGTTACTGAAAAGCTTGCAGCTTGCCAGTTAGCTGCTTGCCTATAGAGTCCAATGGTTTGCTCCTGCTTTAGTTTCAGTAGGGTAAGACTGAGACTGTTCTGGTAGCTAGCTACGCCTGCTTTCTGGGATAGGCCCCAAATTACGCTTCTTGCCTTGTTTGACGTCGATGCGGCGTTTGACACGGTTGATAACGATATTCTACTTGACACGGTTGATAACGATATTCTACTTAGACGTCTATCTGTCTCTCCTGGTCTTGCTTGTAACTTGCTGGTTTGGCTTGGTTCTTTCTAATGGGCGCACATCCTGCGTGCATGGTCTCTGGGTCTAGTAGGCCTATAGGTCTCACTGGGTTCCTGCTCTATTTGGATTGCCCCCGAGGTTCAGTTTTAGGTTCCCTGCTGTTTATATAATTTATTCACTTGCTGTTCTGAGCCAATGATATGCTGATAATATCCAGCCGCCGTTTACCTGTACTGCCCTGCATCTGGTGCAGTACTAGCTATAGCGTTGCAGCCGCTCGAGTCATGCAGCAGGCTATATGGATGCGCTCCTCGCGGCCTCGATGTCGTCAAACAGATTGCGGATAAATCCTTCCAAAATGCAACTTATTTGATTGGGTATATGAGGCAACTGTTGGCTAAAATTGTTTCTGGCGCTCTTGCGGCTGAGTTTCCTCATTTTGCCTTTTCCTCTTCTGTCACTATATAATATTATATATAGGCGTCATATACTCCATGACCACTGTTATTCAGTTTATGACTATAGCGCATAAGAATGTAGCGAAACGCGCCCTCGTGCAAGACCTGTCTTGTTGAAGCGCGCTATATTCATTTGTATTGTAAATAAATAGTGGAGATTATAGTGCCGTAATTCGTAGGCATGCAGTCGACGACTCGAAGCCACGATTCAGAAGCACTTGCCCGTTTGAATGGGCGCCACGCCATTTAAGGTCCCCGTGCACGGACCGTGCTAGCCCGAGATTTAAATCTCTCAAATAAGCCACCTTCGGGAAGCGAACCGCCATCCGCATGCTCTCTTTCACAGAGGCGCATGAGACGCGTAGCTAACGCTCTTACCGATGTAGCTAACTGGGCCAATGTAATACGTGTAATATTTCTGCCGAAGTGTTAATATCATCGACCTATAAAGCTGCAAGACGTGTTGTTAAACTGCGATACTTGATTTGCTCTAAATTCTGTTTTAGTCGATGTTTGGATGGGTTATCACATCGACATATTATTATAGTTTTAAAAGGATTGAGATTAAATGTTTTATTGCGTTTTTAGCGTTGACTTTTGAAATCTTTATACGATTTATTATGGATTCACCGAAAAGAGATGCAGATACGACTGACGGGACCATGTCCATTGTGGAGTTGAACAATCTGGTGTGTTGTATGCTATTATCGCTCATATACACGCGCAGGGGTCAGCCCGAATCCCCGAAACCCGAAAACGCTGAAAACAGACAAAAGCCCGATTTCCCGAAAACAGTTTTCTAGAAAGCGGCCGAGCTATTCAAAGTTAAATTGTAAACATGACAGAGATCTAGCGTGGCCTGATGTATTTCGATATACTGCCTATTCAAATGTTTATTTTTTTATTATATTTCGGGTCGGACTTAGAAAATCAATTTCGGGGATCCGGCCGAAATGCCTTTCGGGGATTCGGGTTTCGGGGATTCGGCCCGCACCCCACGCGCATATAGTCGGCCTGTTTAGTTCTAACATTAACATTGTGAATAACGTCATTAATAAACTACTAGTTCTATCTTATTTAGCAATAATAATAATACATGTAATTGGTAGTGACGTAACACATCAAGTCAGTCGATGGATTTCTCTCTAGGGGTTTAGTTTTTACAAGTAGAGTGAGCTCGTCAGAATACGTTTTTAGGCCATTTTAGGCAGACGTTCGCACTGGTCATAACCCTCCACGGGCCCTCCCTTGTCCGCATTTGGATGACCTCCCCCTCATTGCGGACATCCTTTATGGATGCTTCCTTAGGGTTAGTGTCGTCTGCAATCTTATAGGATCATGGTCAGACTTTTCGGATATACCATATATTATAATATTTGGTATCTTTTGACGTCATGTCATTGTTCGACGCACTGTGATTTTCCAACAAAAAGGGCACATGGAATATTAATTAGAGCAGTTTAGAGGGTTGGAATAGTACTCCTTCCACCGCTCCATCTTCTGTCTCCTCTCGTATAAGAGTTTTTGGTGAGCTTTGAAACTTGTGGCATGGTGTAGCCTAGCCTACTGATTTTGGAGAAGGAATCCTTGAGCTGTCCCAGGCTGCAAAGCCAGTTTCAGTCTCCATTGTCTTGTCCCCTGCCAATTGTTGGCAGTCACATTTCAAGGAGGTTCTGCAGTCCTGTTAGGGGTCATCCATTTAGAAGTACGTACGCAGAAATCCGGAGAATTTTGCCTCCCCCCTGTATGCAGGCGTACTTTTAGCAACCCCTCCACTTGCATACATACACTTGACACACCCCCCCCATAGAACGGTCTATCACTCTAACTGGTCTTGTTGAAGGAAGCATTTCCTTCAGAGCTATACACTTTGTCTCTCTCCCCATATATATATATATGTATATATATATATATATTAGGGTTGTTAATATCGGTTTTTTTGGCAAACTGATTATCGGTTTTAGAAATCGATTTTAAACCGATTATCGTTTTTTATTGGCCTTCATAGAAAATTTAATATATTGTCATATAATGCAAGTTACTGAAAACTGATAATCGCTATGTACGGTAACGTACATACACGTACGGGTTCTACTATCAACTCGTTAGCTGTGGAAGACCACTTTATATACAGGCAATAATAGGTCCCTGTGTGGGGTTCTACTATTACCTCGTTGGCTGTGGAAGTCTCCGTTTTATATATATAAGAGGCAGAATTCGATATTCGTTTTGTCAATAATGAAAACCGATTATCGTTTTCGAAACCGATAATCGGATTTCCGATTATCGTTTAACATCCCTAATATATATATATATAATATTATATATATATGTATATATGAGCTCCATGGTCGTACAGACAGACAGCCACAGCAGGAACAATCAACCAGGCAGAGGCATTAAGCTTGGGCCAAAGGCAGCCTCCAGTCTAAGCCTCTCCCACAACCCTTCTTCCAAGAGTAATTGCCTGATAGCTGAACTGTGCCCCACTTGAAGGAAGGCCAATATAGACAAAATATTTTACCCCCTCCCCCAGTAGACCCATACGCAAGCATACGCAAGTAGATGCATTTGGGTTACTCCCCCCTCTGTGCATACGTGCTAAATGGATGGCCCCTTATTGCATACAGTTTGTCCTGGTGTTTCTCCTGAATGAGTTCCCAGGTGTAACCATCTATCCATTCTTTTCTTAATACCATTGTGCCCTGGTGCTTAGTGGCAGCATCCTCAAAGTAGTTGCTGTGGGTCTCCTAGCTGTTGTTGTCCAACATCAGATGTACCAAATGCTCACTCGGGAGACAGGTCCTTAAGTTTGCAGATCTATGTTAAATCGAGGTTTCCGTGGGGGTTTCTATTCAGCCATTTAATTTGAATTCCAGCCAGGTAACTACTGCTATAATGGTCAGTGTCAAACTCGGCACTTACTACGATAGACTGCCGTTCTGCTGTAGTTCCCACCTGGTGTTCACAAGGATTCACAAATCAAGTTCTTTCTTAGTGTGGACAGTCTAACGCTTTTTTTCCTATATTACTACAGTAGTAGAGAGTGACCGGCGAGGGTGACCGGCGAGATGAGTCCTATGTGACTTCACCGGTAGCCCACCACTCGGTTTGTAAAATTTGTGCATTGTCATTTTGCTTTATTTTGTGGTGAATAAACTACTTACTTACTTACTTACTTACTTACTTACTAGAGATACTCAAGATTTAATTTGTGTTGCCATAGCACTTAGCAACCATCCTTTTGTTGTGACACTTTTCGCTCCCAGTCCTTTGCATTTTACATTAAATGCTAGCAGTGATCGAACACTTCTTAGGAGTCACTTCTCCACATCATTCCTAATATTGTGTGACACGATGGCCAGTTGGTTAGAGCTCTTCGCCTAAAGAGTCTGGGTTTGAACCTTGCCTGAGGCAGTTATGGTGTAGGGACCTTGAGCAAGTCCTGCACATACAATTGGTCGGTGCCATTGATGATCTGTCATATGGTTGTGTCTGCACTTCTGAACTTTGCATACATCAGTATCATTCAGATGAGAACTTAAGACTTGTGTGAATTAGAAACTTCTGTATTGCTAATGCACAATGCATCTGCCGATGACATTTCAACCACTGATCAGGTCAGTCTGTAGAGATGGAGAGACGGACTACGGTGGACAACAAGCCAACTGAAAAAAGGTTACTTTGAGTCAAGACCAAAATGACTCGAGACATTGAGCAGAACGAACATATGCTGGGAGATAGTACCAATATTTTTGGTTGAAGAGCAGTTTTAGGTTTAGGTATGACCAGAGAAAACCATCGGATAATCTGCGTTTGCCTTTGACCGTAGGACCTTTGGTGATGCGCTGGTATTAAATGAGTGTTTCTATTACTTCTTTTGTTCTTGTTTTAGGTTATATCATTCCGGATAGCTGTCAGATATGCCAGAGTAGTAGTGATGAAGAAATTAGCAAAACAGATAAATACCTACAAAACCAAAAAGTAATGCAAGAATGCAATTTATTTTCAGTTTAATTTGTTGTTTAGAGAAATGATGCATGTGACTTTCGTGCATAAAAGGAACCACTTGTCGCAATTTACTTTAAAGGATCGTCAATAAGCGGAGGCTAAAATTTCAGTTCTTTTGGTCCAAATTTATGCACAATTTGTCAAGTTAATCAATTGTTGGGGAACTGCATGGGAGGATTCATATTCTTTTTTAATAAAAGATTTTGGCCGTAATTGAAGTATGTGGTGAAATACATTTAGCAGAAAATGAGCCTGAAATGCTGATAAATTCATTGGAGGTATCCAACTTCTACATATTAATGATCTTAGTGTTTTCAAGTGGCTTGTTCCTTTCCAATAAGTGATAACTGGTTCCTTTTCTCTCTCCTGGTCCTTTGGGTGTAAAATTCTCATTTGCTTCAGTGATCTGAAATTGGAATTCTTGTGCTAAATTGTTGCTATTGCACCTACCTACATATTTGTAGGTAGGTGCAATAGCTTCTTCTTCTTCAAAACCATCTTGAACAATGTCTTGTCTTTCTGCTTAAGCTCCAGCATCACTGAGATGAGTGAAAGTGCATTGATGCCTTGAGTGTCAAAATTCGAATAAAAGCGTTGATATTATTTCTGTGCAAATGGTTGTGTTTGTGTTTTAAAACAGAGGCACAGAAGAACAGATTAAGACTAACCTTAGAAAGGCAGAACGCCTTCAGGAACAGATAGCAGTTCTTAAAGTAGGTTTAAGTTTATGTGAAATTCTTCTTTATTGTTCCTGATTGTCTTGTTTAAAGAGTAAGTTTTTTAAAATGGGACCAACATTTCTGTTTCAGCTATGATATTTCTAAGTACCCTGGTAACTTAGAAATGTCATTTCATGAAGGTTTTGAGAACCGAATACTTCAGCTAATGCAAATAAGCAGATATTTGGCATTGGAATAAATCATTCCTCATGTCATTCCTCACCTAGCAAGGTGTCTGTTATGGTAATTGCACATTTATATAGCACCACTTCAAGACAGACTATCGGACTCCATTTCTTTGTTTGTCACCATTTTGCATGTCCTTCAAACGAATTTCCATTTTCAATAGAAAACTAAGAAATTTATGAGGAAATTCATGAACATGAGTTTGGCTTTATGTCAACTGTAGTAGCAGCAGTTTATCCACTTATGCTTTTGACGTAAACAGCATGCCTTTAATGCAAGCATCAATGGATCAAATCCTGTCACATAGCTGGAATTGTAGAATTAATTGGAAACTGATGAGGAGAAAGTTATTCGATTGTTGCTGTATCTGAAATCAAAGAGTCAATCAGGTAGCCATGCATCAGAGAACAATGTTTGAAAGCGGAAATGAGAATTACTCGGGTGCTGCTAATTAAAAAAATTAAAATTTCTGCAGTGCACTGCTTTAGAAGTTGGTTTATAAACAGTTAAACTGATTATGTGCAGTCATTAATAAACATGTGTTTTCTTGTAGAAATGTAAAGCTGATAAAATAACAAAATTTTGTCTGGCATCGAAGTTTAATCTTGAAGAAGTTGCTCAGAAGGTACTGTTGTTCTTTTGATTGATTCATTTCTTGGTTTAAGTTAACCCTTTAACGACGAGCTGCTTATGGTTTTCCATACATTTTAGTACACGCTCGTCGTTAAAGGGTTAAGCCCTTTTGGTTGTGTAAGTGAACAGTTTTCTTAGAGCAAATATTTTATTTGCTTATTTTTAGACTACAGCAATAATAATTTCAGAATTCCCTCTCAGTTTGACCTGCTCAGTTGCTAGTATCATTTCATGCTCATGGTTAAACTGATCTGTTCCGAAATGCTTGTCCATCATAGGCTGTCTCTCTCTGTCTCAACTGACTGATCTTGTGGATGACGTTGACCTGGTTATGACTTGGTTTTGGTGCACCATCAGTTGATGCTTTGTACACAGGTGCTAGAAGTTGCAGATTCATTAATTAGTTAGTAATGAAATTAAGATGAAGATGCTGACTGCTGTAGTGATGATTTCTGCTAGTAAGATTGCTAGTAAGAACAGTGCAGAAGCTGTGTTCGAGATGGGTCACAATGACTTTTGAGTGGTTGACATTATGGGATCATTAGGAAATTTTGTCTGTGCTGCTCTATGCTCTAACAGGGGCCTATTGTTTAGAAAGACGTGTGTTTCAATATGTTAAGTTTATTCTTCTACAAGATTCAGCAAATATGCTGAATTTGTGTATTTTGTGCTGGTTGTATAGGACTGTTTAGTTTCAGTGCATTAAGTTTTGCTTTGTGGCAGGGAACAACAGAGGAAAAGGCATTAACTCGCGTCGCATGTCAGAAACGTGTGAGAACTAAAGTTTGCGACTGGCGTAAGGCACATCCAGATTGGCCGCTACTGTGTGAGAAGTTGAATACGTGGGTATCGAAACGAGTTAGAAACAAAGATATGGCCATTCTGAAGACCGAAATTCTGTTCAAGAAAAAGGAGCAGGGTAAATTAGAAGAGTCAGCTAATGAAAAAACAGAAGGGAATATGGAAGATGAGTCGGAAGCTGATTCACCAGATGAAACGGAAGAGAAGAAGGGCAAAAGAAAAACAAAAGAAAGAGTTGAAGGTAAGAATCAATAATTTTATATAAAAGAACAGAAATGTCATGAAGTGAACTTTTTGTTACGCTATGAATCTCATTTCATTTTGATAGGTGGCGCTGCTATCCTATATTCTAATCTATTTATGGATTTATAAAGCACCTCTCACAGTACAACCTAATCAGAGGTGCTTCCAGTGCAAAGGGCCCTCGAAAAAAGGTTATGAAGGTCATAATAAAGTAGACTCATTTTCATTTCAGTACCTATAGGTGGCACTGCTATAGGTGGGGTGCACGATGCGGGCGTGCGGCCCGCAGGATGGTTTTTCAAATTCTACTCGACTGTCTTAGGACGGGCAATCATCTAGTGTGTGTGATTTAAACCAGAACAACAGCCTTATGATTAATTTACATTCAGGTTATTTATGAGATATTTCCATTTTGTCCATTTTGCGGTGTGAAAGTTTTCTGATGGCTTCTTAAGAAAATTGTTCTTAATTTGTAGCTGCAAAAAGTCGTACAAAGAAAAGGCAACAGGAAGCCAGTGGCTCTGATGATGATGTTGTTTGTGAACAGAAGATCAGAAAATTGAATTCATCAGCAAGAGATTTAAATAAAAAGAAACAGAAAAGTGAATCGTCATATATAAAAACTATATCTGATAAGTTCCGGTAAGTAGAAATATATAAACTGATGCTCTTAATGTGTTCTTTAAAGTCATTAACATTTTAGTCCTCTGCAGCCTTTTACCCTTGAAGATCAGATAGGGGTGATAAGGACTGAATATGGAGATACTGACAGATTCAGGATAAGGAAGGGAGTGCGGCAAGGATGCATTCTGTCTCCTTTCCTATTTAATATGTACGCTGAAAGGATAATGAGGCAGGCAGGAATGGATGAGGCTGTGGAAGGAATAAAGATAGCGGGAAGAACAATGAACAATCTGAGATACGCTGATGATACAACACTATTGGCGGGTAAAAAACCGATTTGGTAGAACTGATAAGAAGGCTCAAGAGTGAAAGTGAGAAAGCAGGACTTTACTTCAATATAAAGAAGACAAAGATCATGACAACAGAGGAGGAGGACAGTTTTGAAGTAGACGGAGAGGAAATAGAAACGGTATCTAGCTTCACGTTTTTGAGATCAGTAATAGAAAAAGAAGGAAAATGTGATATGGAAATAAATCGTAGAGTAGCGATAGGAAAAACTGCAATGAATGGTCTGGAAAAAATATGGAAGGACAAACATGTGAGTATAGACACGAAAAAAAGATTGGTGAAGGCTCTGATCATACCAACAGTAACATACGGCAGCGAGACATGGACAATGACCAAGAAAATGTGGAAAAAGATTAACGCATGCGAAATATGGATATGGAGGAAGATGCATAGAATATCATGGAAAGAGAAAAGGACCAACGATTGGGTGCGCATGAGTATCGGAATTGAGAAGGAAGAGACACTACAACAAACAGTGCTAAGAGCAAAGTTGAGGTTCTTTGGTCATGTCATGCGATCAGATGGATTGGAAAAGGAAATGATGTTAGCATATGGAGAGGGAAGGAGAAAACAAGGACGACCAAGGAAAAAGTGGATGGACGAGATACATGAAACAACTGGAATGAATTTGGCAGAACTGAGAGATGCGACGGCGGACAGAAGGAAATGGAGAGGCTTGATCATGATGGTCGCTAGAGTTCAAAGAACTGACAGCACAAGGTAACAA
Source organism: Aporrectodea caliginosa (assembly GCA_020284085.1). Classification (NCBI taxonomy): domain Eukaryota; kingdom Metazoa; phylum Annelida; class Clitellata; order Crassiclitellata; family Lumbricidae; genus Aporrectodea; species Aporrectodea caliginosa. The sequence goes on from JACEVL010000844.1 coordinate 236,266, forward strand.
GGTAGCAGCCTTTTACCTGGTTTTCTTTAAGTTTTTCTTGTATCTTGTTATGTATGATTTTTTTATTTTTTTATGAATTAATTTTCTATGCATTCCCTAAACAAGTCTTATCTGCAAAGCAGATTAGAATCTATGAGTAATAAAAACTACAGTTTTCAACTTTTTACTAGAAAAATAATGGTGAATGTTTTTTCAGGGACAGCAACAAATCAGAAAAATGTAAATCTGCAAAGCCATCTCGTAATAAAGGTATGCTGCAATTTTTTAAATCCACTTCTGGCATGGTTCAGCTATTGCTTCATATTCAGAATGCTTCTTGAAAGTTTTTCTTATCACACCAGATGCACTGTTGACGATGATTAATTCTTTGCTGTGCACTTTAATAGAAGTACTTTACAAAAGGACTTGATATAGGTCGTACCAATTCAACATAGTAATACATGCGACAATCTCTATAATAGCAAATATTCTCTGATCTGGATGCGTCTATTCATGGCTGTTAGACTGATAAGAAAGATGTCGCTAGAGTTGCGTAACATTATCCATGATGAGCAGTTACAAGTGAATTTCAATGGCAGATTGTTCTAATGAGATGGCCCTGTTGGAGAGAAGCTTACACGTATGGCTGCTGATGCATTGGAGTTTGAAACAATGCATCGCAGAGCACAGCATCTGATGACAGGAAAGTGTAGATGAATGGTGGTAGCTATCTGGACAGAACCTGTCAACAGAACTCTCACAACCGTCATAATCTTGTCTCAGATGAAACTTACCCTCCAGCAGCTCTCTATCTCTCTGTCTGTATGTGTGTGTCTCTCTCTCTGTCCTTCTGGTATCCAATCAGAAATCAGCAGCTGTTACTGCTGATGTTGGAGGGTCCGTTGCATCTGCAACAATTGTCAAAGACTGGCCAGCAGGACTATATGTCACATGGTTGCAGCAGAGCCAGAAGACAAAGTCTACCTAAATTACTCAGATCTCCATAATTGAATGTCCTCCAGTTGCCTAAGTCTGAACCTGGCAGGCAACGTATTGATAGTTACATCAGGCAACAATATGTAGAACGGTGGCCCAACAACTGAACCCTATGAGACCTTGAGCCACAATGGAAGTATGGCAGCACATGATAACCTCTTCTAATGGTCATCCAAATAGGAATAGAGCTAAGCAAAATGTCAAACAGTTCAGTGTTGCTCTGTATGAAGTGAGAAGTATTGTGAAAGCCAGTCAAGGTCTAAATTATAATTTATTGTTCTAATAAAAATTATCATATCAGTAGTTGCTCTAATGTGGATGATGAGAAGAAGTGTTTTTTAATGAAAGTGTGAAGAATTTATTATTTTGCCAAACGTTAAGTTTATGCAGTTCATTTGATTTATGTAATTTTTTGTGTGTTTGACAAACGGTTTGTTAAATTTCAGATTCTGCACCAGAAAAAATGCAAACTACATCAGTGCATCCATCTTGGGAAGCAAAGAAAAAAGAAAAAGAACAGAATTTTATCACATTTCAGCATAAGAGTGTAATATTTTCCGACTAGATGCCGTTTATGTAAGTAATACTAATGGAATTTAATTCGTGAAGCATGTGCTTTGAAGATGGTTCTCTTGCTGCTTTCTCCAAAATGTGTATAAATGTATGTATTATAGATTGTGGTTGTCAAAGTTTATTGTTGATATTGACCAAGGAATTCTGCAGTACTTAGTAGTTCCATTGTTTGCATTTCTATGGTGCCTTATTTCAAGTACCTCGCAAAAGTGGTTTTTGCTTACCTAACTGGTAAGCAAATAGTTCTAAAAAACAACAAATTCGCCTCTATACGTATGACACTTGTGCAGCTGAAGAAGGTCTCCAATGGTGACAGACTCGCAGAGAGACTGACTGACGAATTGCTATCAACAGATATTATTCTGGGTCTCTGGTTTGGACGATGAAGACAAGCACAATCATGCTCTTGGAAAACAGTCACACTCCTTGGTTGAATGCAACATATCCCGAGATCCTTAGGGCATCAGTCTGTGCCGTCTAATAAGTTCGTAGAGCTAGCCGACCAGAACCTCTGCAATATGGTCGTTTTCCAAACTGGCGTCACTTCAGAAACTGTTTAATGAAGATTGTCTTATTTTGCCCACAGTTGAATTTATGCTGTGCATTTGATTTACGTAACAATTCTCTATGTGTGATTCTGTTAAATAAATGGTTGGTCACACATGATATGATGTGGTCTGGACAGGTAATCTGTATCATAACTGATGATAAAGTTTCAAATACTATTCAAAGTGGCACAAGTCCTGGAAGACCTACTACTCCAGAAACACAGCCATAGAACTTACGATAACTTTTGAGCAAACTGTTGAATTCTGTTTGTTCCGTTTGCGTGCAGATATGTATGGAAATAGACTAAGAATTGTTAATTGAGGAGGTGCGAGTTTTAATTCCTCTTCGAGAAATAAACAGTTTTGATACTGGCAAACTAAATGATATAGCAATGTAAACATATACCTTCATCAGAGTAGCTGCAAACCACGATCTCTTTCTGATTGACAGTAACTGTTAATTAACTAACTGTGGCTTCTAAGATCTGAGTGTTTGTCTTGCGTTTAAAAATTTTTTTTGCACAGACTGTGATGTGTTTATCCTTTTCAACTTTGCGTCTACAGATGTATTTCTTGTTTTTCTCAACATACTTGAGCAATGAAATCAGAATTTTAATTTTTTTTAATTATTATTTTTTATTTCAGGAGCATGGATGTGATTTTCAGATGCAGGCAGCCATTGTTGAAGATCAGGAGAAATTGTTGTTTCTGTTTATGCTGGACAACATGTACAGATAGAGTTTCATCTTAAACCATGATGTATTATCAGAAAGACATTCGTTATAACAGAATTTCTGTCTGACAGAATATGCTCATTTTCTCTCGTGAAGTTTATAACGTGAATTGCAAACAACAAAATAGAACTGTTGTCATGTCGTGAACTTTTGGAAAATGCCAGGGGCTTTGGCTAGGGACTAGGAAATGTGTATGCAGTGGTAACTCTGAAAAACGGGACAGAATTTAGTGTTATTTATCATGAAGTGTGTACATTGCCGCTGGTTAACATTCTTGTGCACAAGAGTTGATAGAGAAATCAACAAGTCACTCATTTTGTAGTTTTGTGCAGTTTGTGTGACTTAATTAAGATCTTGTTTTGGATTATTATTGTAGGCTGCTGTTTTGCTTCAAAGTCACCATTGTTATTGTAGTATACTGTAGTGTACACTGTATCAAGACACTTGATATAGCGCATTTTGAGCACAAAAGCACTGAACTTATGACTTTTCTACTGTTGTATGTGTGTATATATATGAGGACACTTAATATTGCACATTTTAAGTAACTCACAAAGGCACTGTTCTACTGACGGCTCTCTGTCCCTTCCCTCCCTCCTACACTCACCGTCTGGAAGCCTCTTCGTCCCGATGCTCTGCCGCCTCATTCAGGACTCCTTGTCAAAATCCTGTGAGCTGGATCTACTCCCTCCATTTATAATTAAGGAGTTTATTGATAAATTTCTTCCATTTTTACTTTTATTATATAACTCTTCTCTGGCCCAGTGTTCAGTTCTAGCCCCACACAAAAGGGCTATGATATTTCCATTGCTTAACACTTAATTGTATTTTATTGTATTCATACATTTATAAAGCACCTCTGGTAGGGTGAACCGTTCAGAGGTGCTCCCAGGCTTTAACGACGAGCATGTACTAAAAGGTGACTGGGAAACCAATGCAGCTCGTTATTAAAGTGTTAAGCGTGATTGCCTAGACTCAAGCATAGGCGTAACTTTCTATTGTGACGGTGGTGTCCAGTCACCACCACTTTTAAAAGTGGTGGTGATAGTCACCACCACTTTTTGGTCCTGCAATGAAATATATTTTTTAGCATGAAAACATTTGGCTGTCCACCGCCTAGGCTATTAATGCATAAGCTTACTTAACATCGGAATGGCGGCAAAGCTGATAGATGCCTCCACACTATTTTACTTCGGCCCTACATTATGTTTGGTTTCATAATTTGGTGATGTAATCAATTTTGTTTCAAATTCATATGAAAAATGAATCGATTCATTGTAAAGAGACCGCGAAAGGATATAATAATTGTGCATGCAATGAATCATGTTTCGGTGGTAGGCTGTAAGGCGTAAGCTCTAACTGCAGTCTATGGTTATTTAGCGGGTAAAACCGTAGTTTAGACTGGTAAATTATTTTATATTGTCACTTTAAAATGGAAGCTGGTTCGCTGAAAATAATTGTTGGCCTAAATGGAAGTTGGATTGATGAAACTAATTCTTTGTTTATATAGAAGTTGTATTGATGGAAATGATTGTTTCCGTTAGTAGAAGCTGGATTGATTAAACTAAGTCAATAGAAGCTGGATCGATCAAGTTTTTTGCTTAAATAGAAGTGGGATTGACAAAATAATTCTTGCATAAAGAGAAGTTGGATTGATGACAATAATTCTTGCTTAAACAGAAGTCCGATTGGTGATTTTTTAATCTAAAATGGAAGCTGGAATGATGACAATTATCATGGATATTGGTAGACTGCTTACCGTACTTACCAGCGTCATTGAAGTACGGCATTGAAGACATTAAAATAATTTACCAAACTTAACTACGGTATAACCATTTAGCGTTGATAATGACTATTGGTACCATAACGTCGATTATTATTGGTATTACAGTATACCAAACGATAGGCTATTCATTTCAAAGCCGCAGTAGCAGCCGGACAATGCGTAGCGTGTCTCTGAGGCTTCGACCAAGGCCGTATTTAGGGGGGTGTTTTGGGTGTTTAAACACCCCCGAAATTAAATAATGTATAACATAAATATTGCATTTACTAACATATACGCGTATATGTTAGTAAATGCGGTGTAAGAACTAAGAGCACTCTTGTGAACTTAGATGATGCAGCTCTACAGTGCTTAGAGAGCTCACAACGTTCCTCCAAAACCCTTATAGACGGTTGACTTGGTTGGGGGCCGTCCATAAAGTACGTCACGCTCCAGGGGAGGGGGTTTAAGAAAGTGTGACAGTTTGTGACAGGGGGAGGGGTCAGGCCATGTGTGACGTCACACATTTATTTTTATTTATTTTATTTATAATTTATTTTATATTTTTTTAGTAGAATTTCATAGCTTTAAAAATAATTTTCAAAAATTTTCTGAAACATTTTAATTAGTTTTATGTCAAAATAGCATGAAATGCATATCTCCTGAATGTGTTTTTCACGATTCCTCTCGCTAGGAGCGCTAGTAATAATGCTGTTGCGAAGCCTTGTTTATGTATTAGCCTTGCTTTCGGAAAGTGTGACGTACTTTAGGGGGGGGTCCGAGTTTTGTGACAGTTTGTGACAGGGGGGAGGGGGTAAAATGGTCAAAAATTGCGTGACGTACTTTATGGACGGCCCCTTGCTTGTCAGCTTGTTCAAGAACGAGTAAACACCCCCCGAAACAAAATCCAGGCTACGGCCTTGGCTTCGACGCTGCTAGTCTCTTGTCTGCTTCGCAACTGGTCTTGGAACACCATCGAACACTCTCTGGACAACCCTCTGACTGAACGCAGCGCTTGTGAATAAGCTGGTGACCCGCGCTTACCTAGCTTTCCAGTAGTACGTTAAAAATTAGGAGGGGATTGGTCACCACCACTTTCTGGGGCAAAGTTACGCCCTTGGACTCAAGCACCCTTCCAACAATTGCTCTGTTTCCAAACTGCGTCCTCTCCAAAGTCCTAAAAAGATGGAAATCCTTCCAGCTGGTTGATTGCCTTTACACCAATTCATTAATGCCTCAGTCTTCAATCTGGCTTTATGAAGTAGACCCTACCACACCATTGACTCACCTGCTTTCTAGCTTTCTTTCTTTTTTCTTTTTTTCGCTTTCTTTAGTAGGTCAATCAAGGCCTTATACTTTCTTGGCCTTGTTCGACATCAGTTTGACACTGGACCATGCTAAACCACTGGAGCATTTGTCTAAATCTTTTGGTATTGCCAACTTGGTTCCATTCGTTTCTCTCTGACCACTCTCTCTGTTGTCCTTAAACCCACATGCTCTATGTCCTAAATCAGGCTAAATGGCTTACCTCAAGTCTTGGTTCTGGGGCATCGACTTACTCTATATTGCTGATTTAACAAGCAACAAAAACAAGGGGTCTTGTCAAGACCCACCAATTTACCAACAAGACCCAAGCCCTTACTCGTGGTACAGCCAACACAGCTGCTTGCAAGGATCCTCGAGTCCACCATGGTCTGGACCTTTGGATGTCTTCCAACCATCTCTGCCTTAATTCTAATAAAACCCAATTCGTCTGGCTTAATTGGTGGTCGAGCCCAACTCGCCAAGATTGACATGGAATTTCTCTGCATTAGGTTTCCAGATGTCCATTGTCCACTACTCTGCCTCAGTCTTCGATCTGGCCGCTATATTGGATCCAGTTCTCTCACTTTCTCATCATGTTAGTCATTTTTCGTACGTGCCTTTTTCACCTACGTCAACTCCGCTGTCTGCACCATCCGTCACTTGCTTTCCCCTTCATGTGGTCAACGGTCACCACCCTTTTCCATGTGCTGATCTGTACTGGGGTCAACTTTGGCAACGCCATCTACATGTATGCTGGTCTGTCCTCACTAAACCTTTCAAGGCTCCAGTCATACTTATTACTGTGAGGAAATATAAAAATCAGATGGTAAAAATATTTTTCCCCCATTTTTTGTCTATTACTTTGAAAAATAAATGTCTAATGACCCTTTTTTTGCTTTTCCGTGTTTTCTAGGAAGAAAAAAGACGGAAAAGCAAAAAAAGTCATTAGAAATTTTACAAAGTCATAGGGCCCCCGGATGTCTGACTTGGCTTAGGGCCCCCGAAAGTCTTAATCCGGCCCTGAGCGCATTCAGTTCAAAATTTTAACACTTATATGCAACTATCTTGCAGGATTGCTCCTTCATACATTAGGACCTTTTGCACCTCGGGCTCTTCACTCCCTAGTCGCTCCACCCTCCGCTCAGCCACTAAGGACCTTCTGGTTGTCCCCCATAAGCTTTGTTATGTTGGTCCTCTAGCTCGAACAGCTGTCCACAGATATTGCGTCTTGAGCTCCAGTCTTTCCTTCCCGTGTTTCGGAAACTTCTGAAGTCCATTTTGGTTGGAAGTGCTTCTGAACTGTCCTTTGGGTGACGCTTTATAAATGGTCAATTGCAATTACAAATGCTTGATTTCTATGCAACAGATCTATACAAGTTTTTAAAAGACATTTTATAATGTTTGCTGCACAAAGTGAAAGGCTAGAGTACGTAGGCTAAACATAATGAGAAGCTACAATGGTCAACATTTGCTACGTCTTACGTTGAGGTGAGATTAAAAAAAACATAGAAGGGAGACTGACATTCAGAGATTGGAGATAAATATTATTAAAATTCATTTAACTTCCCACAAGTCCTATGACTCCTATATGTAACCCGATGTGGGACATACTCCTCTGTGGTAATTTTAACTGTCATAATAAAAGCGACAGACCTCCGTACTGGATAACGACACGTCGTCGTAATAATAATTCAGTCGACTGCTAGATGGCGTTAATTAAGCAGTCACCTGTATACGCTCATGTCTTGTTGAATCAATTTTATCTGTCATCTACGCTGGATGTTATCAAAAGAGGTCTCGTAATAATAAAATGATGATATTTTCCTTTTAAAACAATGTCTTCCATTCATATTCCGCGTGTCCTGTCTACTCGTGGTAAAACATCGGTTGAGCTGGACAGGGAGACCTTTGAGAGGTCGCAGGTATCTATTCGTTTGGATTATTCTTTAACGTGTTATTGGTGTTCATCTTATTTGGGGTGCGGTCCCCCACTTATTACCAGATCAGGGCAAACTAACTTAAAGCATTGTTTGCCATTAGCAGGTTTGCACTTATGCAGATGAATTATACAATGTAATTATATACAAGTATAAAGGTGTTTTAGAAACCCTGAACAGTGGTCGTCGTTAACCGTAAATGATGTCAGAGTCCGAGAAGAATGGTGAGTTGGGAAGTCGAAATAAGCACAGCTGGTAGGAACCGGTCGACGACTGTGGATGTCAGTTGACGCTGAATACGTAGTCATTGGCCCATATTGTGCAGATGATGTTTTGCAACATACCTGGGATACGCTGGCAGCACACATTTGCATAGTGTTATCGAGAGGCCATCTTCTGGTTCCGGTCTGTTTATGCTTAAGTGGGGCTTCTTTATGATGGAAAGTCTGAGCTGCTTGGAGAATTTCGATGTTGCTGTCAGTTGCTGACCAACAGAAACCTTTGAGTTGGATAGAAGAAATAATCGTAAACTAGTCATATGGGCTAAGTTAAGTAACAGAGTAAAACTTCCAACTCTTACTTTACTTGTACTAATAAATAAATTTATATTATTAATAAAATTATCTCATGAAGCATAGATGGGAAAGTACTGGCATTCTATTAGTTTCATGGACTGCAAGTTTAGGCTAATATGCAGACATATACACAGGCTACATGTACCAAGAGGGCAGCATTGGTGATGACATCGTGAGGGTTGGTTAGTGTCAGCTCAGGCATCGTGAGGGTCGGTTAGGGTCAGGGTTAGGGTTAGTGTTGTCATTAGAAAATGTATTTTTCATTGTGTATTTCCTCGTATGGATTTGGTGGTTCTGAAAAGGGCCGTTTTCCGCTCCTTGTCAACCTTTTTCATCATGTGATGATCGACGACAAGGTTTACCATCGACAAGAACGGTTGATCCCTCATGACGCTTAGATTTTTTGTTAGATTTTGTGACCCAGGCATTTATGGTTTTCAAAATTGTTTTGTCCAAAGAATGTGAGACAAAGTTCTTGATTGTTGGCAGTCAAAAAGTCTTGATTTTGTTAGTTACTGAACAGTTAAGAAAGTCTGGTGCTGTTGATGGAGAATATTGCACGTGTGGTACAACTATGCTGTCTCTAGCACAGATGTCATTGAACTATGTGGCAAACATATTTCTAAACAATTACTGCAAGAAAGAAGAGCTCAGATAAAATGACTGTGGGGAAGAAGAAGAAGAAGACCTACAGGTTCCACCTCAGCTGCACTAATCGCCTTGACCGACAACCTTACGGATCTACTAAGAGACAATAAATTTGTACATCTAATTGCCCTAGATTTTACAAAAGCCTTCGACACGGTGAGGCACTCTTACCTAGCTGAACAACTAGCAGAGCTGCAAATACCAGACTGCTTGTACAATTGGATAATTGCCTATCTTGGAGATCGGGGTCATGGAACCAAATACAATGGCTTAATTTCTGTCATTGTTCACATCACTGCTAGTATTGTTCAGGGTTCGGGTTTAGGCCCAGCCAACTTTATTACAACAATTTCAAAGCTTAAAGCCGCCCACCCCGGAAATAGGCTTATCAAATATGCAGACGATACCTATCTGTTGGTACCCTCTTCAAACACTGCCACAGTGGCAAATGAACTTGATCATGTATCCCAATGGGCCGAAACATGTAACCTTAAACTAAATAAGAAAAAGACCTTTGAGATGGTGATCAGACGGCCGAGGGGCGTGCATGGAATGACACTGTTCCGGATGTCACCCCTGGATTGACTAGGGTGTCGATCGAGCCTGAATATCCTGGGTGTTACATTTACATAAGTTCTCAGCTTTGAGCCTCATATCACCCGAATATGCTGTAAGGCAAAACAATCAATGTATGCCCTGCGCATTCTTGTTGCACATGGCCTCAAGGGTCTGCAGCTTTATGATGTAGTACGTGCAACAACAGTGGCTCGTTTACTCTATGCTGCCCCGGCCTGGTGGGGGTTTGCGGGACAACAGGATAGATGCCGACTTCAATCAGTTCAATCAGCAAGCTAATCCGCCTCCAGTATCTTCCTGAAGACTACCCAAAATTTGAGCGACTTTGTCTTGAAGCTGACACCCGTCTTTTCTCTGCGGTTCTGATGAACCAGGGCCACGTACTGCATAGTTTACTTCCACCAAAAAGCCCCAACAATATACCCTGCGACCGCGATCGCACGACCATTGTGTACCTCTTGCAGATAATTTACAGCGAAAGACGTTTATTGTTAGAATGTTGTACTCGTATTGACATTAACTGTTGATTGTTGTTAAGATGTATGTACACCAGAGTGCGGATATGCAATTGGTTTTATTAAAGAATATACTTACTTACTTACTTACTTACTTACTTAGAGAAAAGCAAAAGCACTAACTCATTGAGAATTATAATGTCTGTGACATTACTAATTGTCATGTAAATTAATCGTTTGGTAATTACTGTATTTCTTTTGTCACATTATACTCCTCTATGCCTTTCTATTTCGCAGAGTGGTTTATTACGTTAATTAATTGTTGAAACTGTAAAAACATGGGGTATCTGAACACAAACCAAGCAGCATGCATTAGGTAGGCCGGCATCTGTGATGTCACGTGTGCTTGTGTACGGTCTGTCAACATCTAGAGGGCCATGGCTCAGGGCCTGAAGTATGTTATGCAAACTGTGGTCCTGATTTGTAAACATGTTCCGAGTGTGTCAACTTGTTATCTCTGAAATAAACACATTTTGATTGACTGACGTCTCAAGTCAGAACTAAACTTAACAGTCATCCATTTCAGCTTACTTGTCCTCAATAGTTTGACTTCTGGTTTCTTAGACTTTTCAGGTATCAACCTAGATTCTTTATTTGCTGTATGTGTTTTGCTAAGATTTGAAGTGACCATCGATTGATGCTTTTTGCATTATGATAATGGGGCTAGAGAAGTTGCAGCACCTTTGTGAGACACCTATTAAGTGTCTTCATACATGTATACTTACGCACATACATAACCATAACCATCAATTTATTGCTCCAAACATTGACAAAGTAACATTTCGTTGTACAAAGAATCTGTTGGTCGCAAAAGGGGACCCTGAAGGGACCAGAGTCCCGCTATATACATTATTATTATTATTATTATTAAATAAATTTGTAACGCGCGCAAGGTCACACCCAAATGTGAATCTGAGGCGCGTATAGTCAGCCGTCAGGTGAAGATGCACTTAGATTTCTAAATCCTTGAAAGCCAAGGAGAAATAGTGAGTTTTGAGTCACTTTTTGAAGGAAGGAAGTGAAGTTGAGCTACGAAGAGAAAGTGGTAGTCGATTCCATTCCTTTGGAGCAGAGGCGTGGAATGCACGAGAGCCCATAGTCTGTTGCTAGATGGTTAACAGAGTACAGTGCATTCATATAATAAGTATCTAGTACATGTACAATTATTAAATTCATATAATATTATATGAATTTAATAATTGTACATGTACTAGATACTTATTTAAGTATCTAGTACATGTACAATTATTAACGTACTAGTACAAAGTATTAAACCTTAACTAAGAAAAAACAAACAGAATGGGGATTAGAACCCAACTAATCGTTCTGATGAGTTAACCATAGGGCATAGGCGTAACTGATGTTTAAATAGCTTTAAACTAGTTCCACGGGCACGCTTGGCTATTAAGCAGCGCCGTGCTTTTTTCGGTTGTGGGACCTTCCACCTGGAATGACCTCCCGCTTAAGCTCCGCTCTTTACTTGTGAGCCAACCGGCAGGGTTCTACAAGTCCCTCAAGTCTTTTTCTTTAGTCATGGCTGGCCCGGGAGCGCTTCTGAGTAGCTTCTTGAAGAGGCGCTATATAAATGCTCTGAATGAATGAATGAATACTGGGAAGGTCTTGGGGTATTCTATTCCATTCTTCTGGGCCAACACATCTTACTATCCGCACCTCAGATTCACATCTCGGTGTGACCTTGCGCGCGTTACAAATTTATTTAATAATAATAATAATAATCGAGAATTTACGAGTGTTTGTACGTGCAAACTCACTTCTGTATGAAGCTAAGATTTTGTTATTATGTGAGTGAATGTCCGAGGCTAGGCTATAGAAGTTGGCATTGGAGCTAGGCAATGTAAGTATATCGATGCATGAATTCATTAATCTGCAGTTGCTTGATTTGTGCAATTTTAGAATCCTGAGCTGTATGAATAATTGCTTTGTGTGAGAATTATAGGGGGAGCCAGCTATTAATCTAACGACTCTTTTGCAAAACATTTATTCTGTGGAGTCGAGAATTGTAGTTTGATGTTATAATAGGCAATGTATGGATAAATCATAGAATAGTATAAGGTGAGCGTAATGTTTGTAGGTAACAGGTAAGATATTCGTGTTAGTATTCCTATATTTTTGGCTATTTTTAGTGCTATTTGCTCAATATGATTGTTCCAGGTAAGATGTTGGTCTACGTAGACTCCTAAGAATTTAACAGATGTTACTTATGGGATGTAAGTAGTGTCTATTTGGAGTTTTCCCTTCTGTTGTGGGTTTGATTTCCTATGAGAGCAGAAGAGAATATAATTAGTTTTTGCCAAATTAAGAGATCATTTATTTATACATATAAGTCATTAGATTAGAATTCATTCTTGTATTTTGTTATCACAATTTTAATTTTGATTAAATGTTTTAAGCAAGGTTAAACCTCTAAGATTGGTCTTCAGCCAAATACACATCAAAGTCAAAAATGACTTGTAATGGTTCCCAGTGTGCAAATATTGTTGATATCGTTTGCCCGTCTTTGGTCATGCCTGAACATTGATAGCCAAGCCATATGAACTGCATTTTTGACAGATTCAAATACAGCTGATTTGATGACTTTCAGGTCTTTACTTCTGTTACAATGACCCATAGTTTTGATGTTCAGGCAAGATGTTTCTGATAGATGACATGCTGAGTACAGCTGAGCATCATGGACATATTGGTGAACTCCAAGAGCTGTGATGACTTGCTTCAGGTTGACTGTGTACAAGATGTACAAAAGTGACCCAAGGACCGAACCCTGAGGGGGTACCATATAGATTTGGTGGTCAGGTTGATCCGATTTACACCATTATGGTCTGCCCATCCAAAATGGAACGGAATCATTCCAATGGCTGATCAACAATTCTGTGGGAGTCACTGAGTCAGTTCAGCAAGATGTCAGGTCCACCGTGTCAAAACGTTGCACTGACATTGAGACCCAGCTGCCAGCATCATAGATGTCAGAGGTCTTTGTGAGGGAGTGGCCCTTTCTGAAGGTTGACTCTAGCTCTGGCATTATGTTGCACTATTCCAGGTAGTTCAATGTCTGCGGACCCAACATTTTCTGTACAGTCTCTGAGATGAACACAAGAGTGGAGGGAGATAGGCTGATATGTCACTGTGCTCTGTGCCTGGCTTCCTGAGAGATGGCCGTAGAATGACTCACTTTTAGTCCTGTAGAAAAGTTGTCCTTCAGCACCCACTGCATTCCAGAGATGCACCACGAATGGAAGCAGCTCATCAACAAAAGTTGAGATGGAGGAAGTTGGAATTGTGTCGAGCAAACATGTTTTTGTCAGCCTTGTCATTATTGTTGCTGTTGTTATGTTTCTTATTTATTAATATTACTGTTATTATGAATTATTGTTTTAATTTTTACTCATATACTGTTTAGTACTGGTGTGGTCAAATTTTAATAGAGGATTAATAGACAATCTGCTGCAATAGGTTCATCCTTTTGATGGTATATTATATAGAACTAGACCATCTGGGAGGTCAGTTTGGCATGGTGAGTTGACTGCTCCAGTTGACATTTGCCTTTCAGCTGAATGTCTCTGTCTTGTTTTAGACGGCAAGTATTCAGAAAGCGATCAACCATCAGGAATGTGCTGCCAAGGAAAAACATGCCAGAAGTATCCTTTACACAATTTATCTGGCCATGTCTCGATGTCTGAACTACTATAATACTTGACACAGGGTACCTTGAGTCGGTTACGTATCGATAGTCCGAAGGTTCGATAGTCCGAAGGTTCGATAGTCCGAAGGTTCGATAGTCCGAAGGTTCGATAGTCCGAAGGTTCGATAATCCGAAGGTTCGATAGTCCGAAAGTTTCATGGGAAAACATAGGCTATATGTATACATATGCACATATTTATGTATATGTACATTATATGTGTTTATGTATATATATACATATATATGTTTGTGTGTATATGTATATATAATATATATACATATATACACACACAAACATATATATGTATATATATACATTGTATATATATACATATATATACATATACTTGCACATACCTATACATACATGTACACATATACATATACATATATATATACATATATATATGCACAAATATATATATATATACATAAGTACATATGTATGTAAATACATATATATATATATATATATACATGTACATAAACACATACATCTATATGTACATGTATAGCATACACATACATATATACATATAGATACATACATATATGTATATACATACATATACATATATATATTCACATATGCACACATAATTATATATATCATATATATATATATATATATATATGATATGATATATATATGATATATAATTATCTATATATATATGATATATATATACTTATGTCCATATATATATAACATATGTATATAAATATAAATACATATGTATACAAACATGCTTATATATACATATAATGTACATATACATATATATATATATATATATATATATATATATATATATATATATGTACATATACATATAATATGTTTTTCACCATGACACTTTCGGACTATCGAACCTTCGGACTATCGAACCTTCGGACAAGGAATTTATCAACGTAAAATACGGGATTACTCATAAACATATATTTCTACATCGGCCATATGTTTTACCATGCAATCTTCGGACTATCGAACCTTCGGACTATCGAACCTTCGGATTATCGAACCTTCGGACTATCGAACCTTCGGACTATCGACCTGTTCCCCCTTGAGTCACATTAAATTTGGGCGGAGACTGGAGTAGTAGGCTTTAGAATTGGATGAAAGGAAAGGTTATTGTACTTTACACCAGCCACTGCATTAAATTGCCACTTTTAATTAAAAATATTAATTTAGCCAAATTTTGTGAGCTGTTGAAGGAATTTGGTGAATCACCTGATAATGCTTGCATGTTGCTATTTGAAACAAATCATCTGTGGGAAAGAAACTTTGTTTATTCACATAATTCAAGACCATTAGAAAGTGAAATAATTACCACATACATTTATCTTTCAACTGTCCTTCTGGTCTGAAAAACAGTTGAGCAGAGATGATTTTTAGGATGAGAATCTTAGACTTTAACCACTTGATGTTTGTGAATTTTCATGGTCAATTGTTATTTTACCTTTTGAGTTTAACGTGGATAATTTGCTTTATGAGAATCCTGGACTGTTACGTTAATAAATTTGCATGGCTCATGGTTAAAACACACATTGCACTTGACACAGAAGCTCAAATGTACACATGCACAACTTTATGCTATTGCCACAAAGAGATTTGAAAAATGGGTTAAATGGTAAAGGGTTGAACGACAGAATTGAACCAGGTGATTTGCCTGGTGCAACTGGTGGAGTCGTAAGGACTGTACATGAACAGATGTAGATGGAACTCCATCTGAAAACGTGGAAAGGTCTTAGCTGTGTATCTTTGTCTGCGAATTGGGAAGCTATTGTTGCATCATCTGTCTGTCTTTGTGTCCAGCAACTGTGTTCCTGCCAGATTGGGTTGGTCACTGTTTGCTGATGTCTGGGCATACTCTCCCAATGTCCTATGAAGCAACTGGCTCTAGTGATGTCATTAATTGTCCAAATGCAGTTGTGTCATTGACTAACAAAACATTTACTACGGTATTCATTCATTCATTCATTCAGAGCATTTATATAGCGCCCCTTCAAGAAACTACTCAGGAGCGCTCCCGGCCCAGCCACGACTAAAGAAAAAAGACTTGAGGGACTTGTAGAACCCTGTCAGATGGCTTAAAAGTAAAAGGAGATATCCAACAAAATACCTTGGGGAACAGGTCGATAGTCCGAAGGTTCGATAGTCCGAAGGTTCGATAGTCGAAGGTTCGATAATCCGAAGGTTCGATAGTCCGAAGATTGCATGGTAAAACATATAGCCTATGTAGAAATATATATTTATGGGTAATCCCGTATTTTACGTTGATAAATTCCTTGTCCGAAGGTTCGATAGTCCGAAGGTTCGATAGTCCGAAAGTGTCATGGTAAAACATATATATATATATATATATATATATATATATATATATATATATATATATATATATATATATTATATGTATATATAAGCATGTGTGTATACATATGTATTTATATCTATATACATGTACAATTGTACATATGTCATATATATGGATATAAGTATATATATATATATATGATATATATAATTGTGCAATGTGTATATATATATTTATATGTATGTATGTACATATATGTATGTATATATATATGTATATATGTATGTGTATACTATACATGTATATAGATGTATGTGTATGTATGTATTTACGTATATATGTACTTATGTATATATATGTACATATATGTATTTGTATATGTGTATATGTATGTATAGGTATGTGCAAGTATATATATATGTATATATTTATGTATGCATATATGCATAAATACATAAATGCATGTATATATACATGAATACATATATCTATACATATATATACATATATATTATATATACACACAAACGTATATAATGTATATATACATATATAGATACATAAACATACCTATACATACATATACACATATACATATACATATATATGTACTTATATATATATATATACACACACACACATTTACATAAGTACATATAATTATACGTAAATACATATATATACATATGCATGTACATTGTACATATACATATACATATACATCTATATACATGTATAGTATTTACATACATATATATATTCATATAGAATCATAGATACATATATATATATAATATATACATATATATATATATGTATATATACATATGCACACATATAATTATATATATACTTATATCCATATATATAGGCTAACATATGTACATGTATATATAAATACATATATATAAACATAATATACGTATACATGCATATATATACATATAGGCTAATGTACATATACAGAAATATGTACATATAAATATGTTTTCCCATGAAACTTTCGGACTATCGAACCTTCGGATTATCGAACCTTCGGATTATCGAACCTTCGGACTATCGAACCTTCGGACTATCGAACCTTCGGACTATCGAACCTTCGGACTATCGATACGTAACCAATACCTTGATGTCAAACGTTTTGTTGGAAGTCTGTCCTTGGATAGGAGGAGGAGGAGCTTTTGTGTTCAGTTTAGGTGCACTAAATAGGAGAGAGGGCATTTAATGTGGTCAGTCAGGTCTGCTTCTTGGAAACAATGTGAGACAGGCTGAAATCGGTTCACAGACATACAGAGGATGTCTGTGTGGTATCTGGTATATCATTTGAAGACCAAATAGGTTGCAGCACGGAGAGAGGCAGAAAGGGAGACAGAGAAAGACAGGCAGGGAGGAAGGAAGGAAGGAGTGTTAGGAAGGGGAGGAATTAGAGAGCGAGCATGGAGGGTGGAATGGAAGGAAATGGAAGGAGTACAGGTTAGTGGAGGGATAGAGATAGGGGAGAGATCCTTGGAGACAGGAGAAAGAGAGAGGCAGGAATGGAGAGAGTTAGGGGAGGGCTGGTAAATACATGGACAGAGGGAGGAATAAGGGAGTGTTCATAGGGAGGAGGGCATAGAGGGAGTTAGTGAGAAAGAGAGGCAGGGAGGGAGGGAGGGATGTAGGAAGAGAGATGGTGACATGGAGGGAGATAAGGAGCAAGGAATGAAAACAGGGAGGGCCAGCCAAGGGAAGGAGAGGGAGGGATGTAGGGAGGGAGACAGGATGGTAAGACAAATGAGGATGAGGATAGAGGGTGGGAGGTAGGCAGGCAGAGACAGCATTTAAGGGAAGGAAGGAAGCCGGATGCATAGATCGGGACAAAGGATTTTCCATGGAAGAAACATTTCCTCTGTGTGGGACCGGTGGCTAGTTAACTGAGTCACTTGGCTGCAGTGTTCAACCTCATTCATCAGAACTTTACTCTCGTGGGATTGGGCTACAGACAATTTTGAAACATCCTGTTATTTGCTTCTAAATTTAAGTGTTTGCCGTCTCTACAGACTATGTTTTGTCAACAAGTGGCAGTAACAGATTAAAAGGCAATATGGTGAAGTTGGAAAGGCTTTAGACTCTTATATATGAAGAAATCATTGACAGCCCATATACATTAGAATCTCATGTCAAGAGACCTGTGAAGAGTTAGTAGGTACACAGCTACCTGTCGATGTATTATTATATAATAAATCCATTGTCCAAAGGGCCATATATGTAAGTCATTGTAAACATAGAGGTTAGTTAAGAAGTCACCACCCATGACAAGTCTCCTTATCTTTCAGTCCACCATTATGACTGACTGTGACAGTGCAGTAATAACTATGGACTCTTTCAGACTATAGACATTTTTTTTATATAGGCTGGACGGATTGATAGCTGTGGACTGCAACATGAAAATGCCCATCCCACAGCTTCAAAGCTTTGAGATCTGCCAATTACTAAGCTATGAGCTCTTGACTAATAAAGTACTCTCATCATCATCATCCGTTCCTGACCCTCTGGGTACCAATGAACATGAATGATCTCCATTGCTCTCCATCACTCGTCCAGTCCAGTTCTCCCCTTAGTCTTAGTCCAAGTGATGTTATGTCTCATGTATGTTATCTATCCAGCATAGTCTTGGTCTACCTTTGTTTCTTTTCCCGTTGAATCTTGCATGTAGTGCATTGTGTGGGATTCTCTTAGTTGGCATTCTCTCTACAAGTCCAAACCACCAGAGTCTTTGTTGAACAGCTATTTACAGCAGAGTTGTTTTGATACCTGGTGATTTTCTTATGCCATTGTTTCTTATTTTCTGTAGTCTTGAAACACCTGTGATCTTCTGTTGCCATCTTATTTCTGCTGTAAGAATTCTTTTCTCATCCTGTTTTCGCATTGTCCAACATTCCGACCCATTGTAGGATGAAAATGGGATGTATCATTGTCCATTGCATCATCATCATCATAAAGTACTCTGCTTAAATAATGATCATTATGATGCTTCTTTCTTAGTGTTATAGGCTTCCCAGAAGTTCTGTCCCTTCCCGCAGTTAGCACCGGACACAGAGTTACCGGTGCCTACCTTCTTAATATAATACGTAGATGCTTAGATACAAGTAATAGAAGAACTTTGACAGTGGAACAGAATCTCTGTTTGTTGAGCTGTTATTGTTCTTGTGTAATGTGTATTCCAAAACACCCGAGAATCTTCCTTAACTATTTAAGTTGTCATTATTGGGACTCATCAGGAAAAAGGTTGCGCAACGTACTGGAGTCTAGCGCAAAGACTTCCTCTACAGGAACACCCGATTGTAGCGTGGAAGTTCTGTCACGTCACTCACAAACTATTACGTGACGGGCATCCAAACGTGAGTTTTGGCTCTTTTGTTTTTCCCCTTGAGACTACTAGTGTCCTATACGTGTATTTGCCTGTGGTCTTAAATAATCTGATAGATTTCCTTTGAATAGCATACAGGCCATATGTTATAGACTTGAGAAAAAGTTTTAATCTCTTTTAATTTTAATCATAATTATTTATTGATTGCATCGTGATTGCATTTTGTTTGTTTGTGAAGTTCACTGTGCGGTTGGTAGCGCTTGAGCATCTGTCGTTTAAGTGCTTCTTTATGTTTCTAACTGATCAGAGTTGATTTTGTAGCTGTTAGCCACTGAGTTTTGATTCCTTTGTCCTGTGCTGGACATCATCAGTATCTGAATACATATATCTAGATTCTAAAAACTTACAAAGGTGATACAGATTATTCTTAAAATAACAGAAGTGGAGATCAGTACTAAGAGAAATCTGCGACTTGCAAAAGGTCTCACCTGTAGCAGTTTGAACTAGAAGTATTCATGTATGTATTGATATTTAGATATAATTATTATTAGATTATAATTATACTCGTATGTATGTATGTACTGGTACTTAATATGTATGTGGGTATGTATGTATGTATTTATGTGACTTTGTAAAGCGACTCTAAGAACGTGACAAGGACATTTATGTTTGTGTGTGCTTCAATTCCAACTTGTGTAGGTGAATATAAAAGCCACTGAGAACTTTTCATTTGAGGAAATGTGTTAATTTTTATGTGAAAAGCTGCAGGTTGTCTCTGCAGCTTTTGGACAAAGATACAATGGATATATTATGTTGTCAATTGGGTCGTCTGCATTTTCAGGTTCTGCAGGATTCACAGAGATACACGGCTTACATCACTGACTTGGGAAAACTGTGGGGCCATTTGAAGGAAGGCTATGGTCGCCTCATCGCCAGCTACATAAAACTGTTGGTTCAGAAGCTGCGATTTCACAAGAAAGTATTTACCTTTTATTTATGTCACTTTTAAACACACTTATTTTGAGGTTAACATTTATAAGCAGACGCAGAGCAATGTTAAGCTGAATATCATCAGCATATAACTGTAACTGAATGCCAAAGTGATTGGCTATGCAGCTGATTGTTGAACTGAAGATTGTAAATATTAAGAGGCAAAGAAGAGATCCACGTGAGACATGAGAAGTGCAGAGAGAGAGATGGCTGTCTCCTCCACTCTTTGAGTCCCATTCTCTCCCTTTGTCCTATATATTCTGACCACTGTGCATTTCTTTACCTGGACCATTTGCCTCTTCACATGGCTGAGCTGCTAGTCCCAAAGACAAGTGATCTCTCACTGTAGCGTAACATATTCTTAGTGAATATGGTTTAATGTGTCATTCACAGAGTTCTTCCTTTTCTCAGCTGAAATATAGGGAATAGAAGGTTTGGTTCTGTTTCTAGTCTTAAGTTTCTATGGTCAAAGATGTTTTCATTTCTGCTGATCTAACATCATCTAAACATCTGTTGATTTGTTTCAGAATAACCAGATTCCGGGGAATCTGATGCTTGGCGATGAACAGCTGGAAAAGATTTGTAATCATGACATCAACACTTAGTAAGTAATGGACAGACCTTATCATCCAGACAATATCTCTCTGATTTATATTTCTATTCTTATATTTACAGATCTTTATAAGTATCTTTATTAACGTAAGACAAACACCCGCACTATAAGTCAGCAATGTGTGCAAAACAGTACGAAGAAGCGTAGCATCAGGCAAATGCAGTGCAGTATTTTAAACAATTTAAAAGCAACTATCAAATGACAAATACATCAGTGGTAGTTGCTTAAGATTATGATGAGCAGTGCACAATTTCCATCTCAGTTGAGTCTTGAATGTGCAACTGTCATAATTATTTTGACGATATCTTCAGGATTATTGCACCAGATGAGACTTAAATCACATCTTCCCTCCTCACGAAATTGTTCTTTAACTGGTGAAATACTGCATGTGTTTTTAATAGCCTAATCGATGCATATTGTTTTTAAAATATTTCTACCTAAACAATTTATTTAAAGTAGCATGTAATATTTGGAAGTTGAGGTAATGTTAGAGTTCTAAATTGTCTGACTGCAAGGCATTTTATGTTTCAGCTTTGAGTTAAGCGTTGACATGCTTGATTACATGGATGATGTTATAAGCTTGCAAAATGCAGGTATAGTTGTTTTCGTAAATATAAATTATATTAAGAAATAAGTGAAGGTGACAAAATCAGTTAGTTTTACCAACAATTAGCATTGAAGCTTTGATACAGTGCTCCTTTGTTTTACCCAAAACTGGTTTGGTATGGCCTGTCTTGATGAAATGTGTTCTATCATTTTCTACTAGAATTTCTTAAGCCCATTGAAAGACTACAGACTGGAGGCTAAAAATTCGTTATAATTGGCAATATCAGCTGAATGCGTAAGGCAAGCATTAATGCTTGCTTTGATTTAAAAAATGTGTATAGCAAGCATTAGTTCTTGCTTTGATAAAGTCTGCTGTATAACTTATGCTGACCAACAACAAGTACGAGCGATACATGGATTTGGCTGATTTTGATGAACTGGAAGCTAAAGGTTTGTCTGTCTGTTGCTGTTAAAACCAAAATGTTTGCATTTGCGATGAACAGTTTTTGGTTCTCTGGACACATCACGTGCTAATTCGATGACGTCGAGCGGTCAGTGTCGCCTCGCTCCACTCATCCTCTGCATACAAGATTCTTGCCAGCTTTACGATTATCTCGTCAGGATTCTTTTCAGACTTCACTCGTGTAAGTCACGCATTTCTATCATAATCATTTTCATGCGGTGAGATAAGTTACATTTCAAAGCTGTGATTTATTCATGGTTTCTGCCTTTGACTCAGCTTTACGTGCTTTCATCCTTAACCACTGTCACCATCCTATTCTTGTATAATCGGGTTGGGACCACTTCTGATAAGTTTTCTTTGAGGCACTATATAAATAAACAGCGCAGTTACAATTAGTGCGCTAATTTGCTTAACATCATATATCCAGTCATTAGCGTGAGATACATAAACTGGCTGTATAAACATTCACTGACTCATTTGCTTAGCAAATGTATTTCAGCCAAATGCATGCTTCAACATACTGTTCAGGCATTTCCTTCTCCATTTTATCAATTGCCAATTTTGTTAAGATATATGATGTATATTTGTACTGTAACACTATTACTGTTTCACATACATGTATGTATTCATAGACGTATTTGTGAATTAGGTACCCGGTATATAGAAATTATCTGAGCCACTGACGGCTTCTGAATAGACCTAATATCAGTATGGCAGAGCATATAAATTTGGAAATGTAGTGATTTTGTCAGAATGTAAGTGATTAACCCTTTAACAACTAGCTGCATTTGGTTTCCCATACATTTTAGTACTCGCTCGTCGTTAAAGGGTTAAACGTAGCTGACATTTGATGATATCATATACTTGTAAGGAGGTGATAGAAGAATTGCCTGATGAGTCATCTTAAACTGTTTAAGTTATATTCCTCTAGAATATTGATACTTGATGTATGGTCTTTGCTAATGAACCACGAGTCTTGTGAAATGACATTATTACCCACAGAAATGGAGTTAATTTTATATCACTTTAGGCTTTCTGCTTTTGTTTCTTGATGCCAAGCTTTACCTGAGAAATACAGTTTATAGTTTGTCTTTAATTTTGTGAATAGGTCTTCCACCTGATACTCTCACTGGTCACCGTGACAGATTCTACAATCAATATCGAAGGTGAGGAGCAGGGTACCTTGCATTGAGTAGGGTTCAGAACTTAAGCACATTCCTCTTACGTATTAACAGCCAGTGTAAACTTTTGAGCCCCGGTGTGATGTTATCAAATTTCTTTGTGCCAGATATGAATCAGGGTGAGCTGAATTCTGCACACTCTAAAGTTTCATTGAGATCCCTCCTCAACGTCAACAGCAGGTTGTTACTGTAGTCAAAATGACTGTTTATGAAGGCATGTGCCAAGCTCTTTTTGGATGCAAGTGTCAGTGGGTCATTTGGGTCATCAACGTGTAAGGTGAAGTCCTCGGTCAGTAGATGCGTTGTGGCTGCTCAGCTGATGACCCAAAGCATAGACCGGCATAGAGTTGGCTTCATTTTAAGCTCAGCATTGATCACCACATTACAAAATGTGACAGACGTTGACCAAAGCTGGAGCTCACTGACAGTAACCTTGACCAGTTGGCATCTAGTGCCAATCCAAATTAGCCAAGTCTTTTCCATATTCATTTTGAGCTGATCAGTTTCCATTCATTTCTGAATGCAGCCAAAACAATCAGCGGGAATGCAGTGGAAGCGTGACCATGTGACACATGCGTAAAATCAAAGATAACGTCCCTTTGAATGAAAGCTCCATTCTAAGATACATTCTTTTCCTTCTTCATGTACTACTGACATCAAGCATGGCCTGCATGGTGGTCATCTTTATGCTGATGACCCACAGATCCACGGCTTTTGTCATCCTGTTGTCTCTGTCGTCCAGATTACTGTGGATCATCTCACAGATCTGATCCACATATA
This sequence comes from Aporrectodea caliginosa, assembly GCA_020284085.1. NCBI lineage: Eukaryota > Metazoa > Annelida > Clitellata > Crassiclitellata > Lumbricidae > Aporrectodea > Aporrectodea caliginosa. The sequence goes on from JACEVL010000844.1 coordinate 260,348, forward strand.
ACTTAAACAGTAACTTAGGTGACTGGATGAAGTGCAGTTGACTGCAGCTCAATTCCTTGATGTCAGAATTTCTCTGGTATTTGTCTTCGCATAGGATACACTAATTATAACTTGGCACTGTCATCATCAGTGCAGATGCTTTCAGAGAACGAGTTTCATGATGTCGTTCTAAAATTCTGTTACAGAGATGTCAATGATCTCCGATATTACAGGGCTTACAAGTGAGAAGGGTGACGTCTGTCTCATGGTCTCTCACAAAGCAATTCAAGCTCAAACTTTTCATTCTCTTGTACAAGTGTCTAAATCACTATGCACCACATTGCCTTGCAAACTACTAATCGTTTACGTTGCTGTCATCAACATCTGTCAATGTATTCACTATTCATGCCAGCAACTAATACTAAACTGTGTGATTGGGTGTTTTGAGAAGCTGGACAATGTGCATTGAACATCCTTCTGGCCTTTATTCAGTTTATTCAGTAGGCCTAAAGTGTTAATGTTTTTAAAAAAAAGTGTTAAGTCTATTTGTTATGTTACTCTTAGCACCTGCACTGATAGTTGACATTGTAAAACACACTTAAAGTCGCTCACTACTGACAATCGTATATAAATTGTTGTACTTGCATTTACAATTCCGAAATGAACTTTGTGTGTGCAGTCCATCGTAAATGACTTCACCCAACTGCAGTGCTTTCCCAGTGATACTGTGCTGCCTCAGAAGTTGGCACAAAAGAATGTCATGGTTACCAGTGTCCAAGGCAGCGCTTTGATTTAATAAGTTCAGGAAATTGATGCCTTGACCATCTACCACACCCTGCAGTCCGATATTTTACAAAGTAAAGCTGTTTCAGTTGAATGGTGTACACTAACTGCCATGATGTTGATAACTAGCCCAAGTAACATCTCTTTCCTAGCGGTTAACTTAGGAATTGGATTTGTTCGTTGGTTACCTAAGAGCAAAGACCAGTGTGCTTTTTTACGATATGTTCATATTTCTGACCAGTTTGAGTGTGCCATTGATGTGTTTTGCTTTTTGGAGAAGATCTCAAAAGTTGTGTTTAAATATCCTCTATCCTCTACACTGAATTTCATTTGCCTGGAACTTTGGGAAATTTTTTCTGGACTAAAAGGAACTAGAACACAATTGATTAAGAAAATAAATGAACAGTTTTGTTGTTCTTCATTAGAATATGCTAATGAGATTAACATATTCATCGACAATTAATACTAAGAATTTCATGTCGTTACGTTGTAATTTTAGCCTTAAACAGTTTTACTTCAACACTCAGAATCTGCAGTACTTCAAGAACCTTATTCGAGTGCCCACACTGCCAGACGTACGTTGTTATTCTTGTGTCTCAATTTACAAATAACAGACGGTCAGAGAACGTTATGTCGTGTTCAAATAGGATGCCTTAGATAGGAGTATTTCACGACTTTGCTTACTTAGATGATTGGCCGACCATGAGCATGGTTGTTTCCTAGACCTGTCTCTTTCCGTCTGATTTTGTGTGAAGCGTAGACCACAATTTCTCATTGTATAGCTGAGGTTGCTCAAGGGCACAAGCAGAACAAATTAAATTGTCTTTTCTGTGTAGGCAGGAGAGAAAGGAATCCTTGTTTATCTGATGCTTTCTCTATCAACTCTAGTCTTCAGAGATACTGCATAGATGCTGTAATAAGCATCTACCAAGACTGGACCAGTCAAGCAGTCTCATCTAGTCTTGCTACTTGAAGACTATTATTGATAGAGGAAGCGCTGGCTAAGAAATGATTACCATAATTATTGCCTCCAAAGTACTTTGAAGTGTCTTTCTTAGCATGTCTCAGAAAACCTGATTCGATCTCAGCAAATGTGATCATGCTGCAGTTGCTGCTTCAGATTTTTGGTTTCTAATTTATTATTTCATTATTTTAGTCGCCGCCAGATTTCCTCAGAGCGTCTGATCTGAATAGCCATGTTAAGCCGATGGCAGTTGTGCCGGAAGTGGAGCCAGAACCAGTGGAACAAGACACACAGAGCGAATGCGACCATCCGGAAGCAGTGACGGATTTGTTGGTTGACACATCAATGGCCTCTTCATCATCACAGGTCAGTTCTCAGAGTCCCATGAGAGTTGCTGGTTGCTCTGAGTGAACGAAGCATTGTGTGCTGCGGTTGTTGAGTCAGTAGTCTCATGTGTTGTTGAAGATGAAGCTCCTCTCTCATATAAACTGAGATTGGCTTTGTTTGTCAGGTCATCTGCTGCTTCTGATCTGCGTTAACGTGAGGCATCTTCTTTGCCTGTTCTCTTGACCCATCTCGTTCAAAGCAGATGTTTTACATGTCAGAATGGAAAAGAAACTGAAGAGATTGCCCTCTGCTATGAACAGAAGTAGTGAGAGCCGCATTCAGAGAAGGCAATGTGATGATCATCATAATCATTAACGGGAGATTTTTACAGTACTTACCCTTAAAAGCAGAGATGCAGGAACCAGTGTGTCAGGCAGGCAGAAAGTCCGACGATTTGGGTGAATGATGTTTATTATTGAAGGAGTGAGAGAGGCAAGGGGAAGAGAAGGACTCAAGACAGGATTTGTGAAAGATCAGTGTCTTCAGTTTTGAGTGAAAGACCTGTGCATGAGAGATAGCAAAAGGTGAGATTTTGGTCAGTTTGTAGGATGGATCAGGTATTTGGCATTTTCTGGCAGGAGTTTGTTCCAGAGACGCAAAACAGCTATGGCTATGGAGCAATTTGTGATGTTTAGTGATAAGGTGATGGAAGGGTGGAGAAGTGTTACGGCGGAATAGGAGCGAGTTGAGCGAGTGGTTGGATTGTCTATAACTGATGAAGATGGGAGGGCAGGGATTGCAGTACATTGTAGGTGAGTGATAGGACTTTGTACTCTTTTGTTCGTTAAGACAGCTTTAGCTTAAACAGTTGACCAGTCTATGTATATTGAAAAGGAAACAAAGAAGCTTTTGCTGATAGTGATGCTGATGTGGTTTTGTATTTTTACAGGAAGAATCTTTTGCTCAGAATGGAAACTTAGCTCAGCCAAAGGAAGATGAGAAGTTTGTACTTTTCAGAAGTTTTACCAACGTTTGAATTTGAAAGTTGAAAGTTATGATTTGGCATCAGGCATTCTTACAGAATCTGTGCCTAAAATTCTGAATTTCAAATACAGAACCCCCATGTTTCAGTTGTTTGAAGTTATTTTAACATTTATCCAGCAATATGCATGTTTACTCTGTAATATTTTTTGTCCTTGTGGCTCATCCAGGGTTGCCAGATTTCGGAAGTGCTTCGTCCCCACATCAAAAAGTAGCCCAAAAGTCACGAGATGAACAGCTAAATTAAGACATTAATCAATTTTTGCTACGTAAATTAATATACATAATTCATTGGTTTCGTCAGTCACGTCAGAAGACACGTGATGTAAAAATGTCTAATTAGTAGACAGTCCTCATATTGCCATGTTATGGAGGCTGCTGATGTTTCAGGGACTTGCTTATAAAGCAGTTGATGTGGGAGGTGAATCAGTTACGACGAGAACTGTCACGCATGAAAGCAGAGGACCAGATGGTCATCGAATCTCTTCATAATCGCGTCAAGGAACTCGAAATGGAACTGAGTGAACTGCATCAGATTGCAGAATCAACAACCAATGTTAGTAGATCTATGCAGTCCTCATCTTCAGATGCATCTTAACAATTTGACCGTTAGGTACGAGTTTGGCAGGCGAAGACGCGATGTACGAGATAACCTCAGTATACATCAGTACACAGCGATTATATAGGTGCCACTAGTGTGCTGGTTAACCTTGCTGCCTTGTCTCTGTTACTACTATGGTCGGTGCAGCCATGTGGTAAATAGCGATGCATGTTGTTTCTCTAACTGCAGTCGTATACCGTGCGTTAGACAGCACCATATATACATTGTCTGACATTCTATTAGATAAAATGGTGAGGTTACTGTAGAATAGAGTAGAATAATTTCTAGTTTCTTTGCATTTTATTTACATTTTCAGAGTTACAAGTGATAATAATGGCTGCTGTTTTCCAATTGCTTCACATTTCCTATACTTTTTCCTATAATTTTTTTATTGGGCCTGTCGTGTTCCCACAGTTGATGACCAACATTTGTAGACACAGTCTACAGTACTGCCATCCATTTGATTTCTTGGCATCACAATAACAATTACTCCTTAGCCTTTGAGAAAAGCAATAATCAATAGTTTCATATTTCTGCCAAGTTCATGTATGTTTACATACGTTATAGATATTGTCACATATATATGTCTTGTTCGATCTGTGCTGTTAATAATGGATGAGGTCTCATTGGTCAGGTTATATGCAAGTGTAGAGTTTTGGCTGTGCATTGTGTGCAAGTATCATTCAACATCATATGAACATCTTTTTTGAAAATAGGATGAACTGTATTGATGTTGAATATCTTTTAGACTAGCATGGAGCAAATTGGAGACGTTGCAAAATGTGCTTTGCAAATGGTTAGTTATTTGTGCACTCTACAAGATGTTTGTACATATTGATCTGGATATTTGAGAGGCATTTCTTTTCACTTGATTGACAGATGGACTGCTTTGCTTTCATTGCAGGAGAATGAGGAGCTGAAGAATGCTTTAAAGGAAGGCGAAAAGAGCGCAGAGGCTTCTTCTCGTCTGGCTGTCATTGAAAGTAGGCATCATGCAGATTCATTCTGCATCATGGATTCATTAAGAAATTAATTAGTTAGTGAATAACCGATGGCCGTCTTGTGTAATCTAAGCCAATGACTTCTATAGTGCCATTATTATCAATCAATGGTCATTTCCAACAAATTGTGTAGTTGAGAATTAGAATTCATTGGAGAAGCATGGTCAGAATCCAATTGATGAGGAAACCAGAGAAACAGGCAACAGTTGGTAAGCAAGTTGAAAGAGGCAAAGGCTCAAGTTTAGACCTGAAATATGACAACCAAGAACTGACAGAATGGACAGAGTGACCAACAGAATGGACAGAGTGGGACAGCAAATTCTACAACTTCAGATCTAACTTTGAAGACTGTCCTACAGCCCAATACAGTTCTGGCATAGTGTCAGAGTAAAATATTTTCCTGTATAAGGAGTGATCAAGGAGCAGAGGCGTGTCAGTTGATGATTTAAATGTAATGCCTTGTGGACAGTAGGACAGATTTTAAGCTGGATTCTTTGCTTACCTGGCAACCATTTGAAATGAATGCATGATGAGTGTGGTATGTTCATATTTAGTGGTCTTTGTTACAGCTCTAGCCAAAGAATTTTGGGCCATTTTTAAGTTGTGCAAATCACTCTTAATAATAATGCCAATAAAAAAATGAGTTACAGTAATCCAGTTGGCTGGAACCAGAGCATGTGAAAGTAAGACAGTTTGATATGTGTAAGACTGCATTCTATGAATATTCTGTTTGTGAAAGTGGACTGCATATTTATATTGCCTGAATATTTTCACAAACAACACTGATGTCCCAAGTTTTTAACTAAAAGCATCTTAAACGTAAAGCATTATTATTTTATTCTGCTGAGGCAAAATTCATTAAAAATGGCAATTTTGTCCAAATGTTTGTTTTAATCATTTTGAACCTTTTTCTTGCTATAGATGTGATTTGCATGCCATGGTTCTGTTGCACCACATACATCAGATATGGCTTCATTATAACATTGCTGCTATTATCATTGTGTCTTCTGCTGCTCTGCAAGGTGTGGGCAGCATTCATGCCTACCAACTGATCAATTCCTCAGATTCAGTACTCAATGTCAGAAGATCCACAAACTAGTTTCCTACGTCAAATCCACCTACTGTACATAGATCTCTTATTTTCTCCCAGGTCATTGTGACATTATTGCACTATGATATATGTAATATCTGAAGTGGACATCTCCCCACTATCATAGTGTAGTTGAGAAGTTCTTTCAACTAACTTCTCAGCTTCGTTTTCCTTAAATTTCGGCTCAGTGAGGCCAATATTTTGAAAAATTCTGGATCCATAAGCCTGACTCTTCTTTATGTCTACCCCTACTTAGGAAAACACATTTCTGTAGAATATGTTCCCAATTACCATTTCACCTTGACTCTGAAGGATTTCCAAGGTCATTGAGAGGCTTCACTATCACTCCCTGTTCCTTCCTGTCCAGTCGGCTTTTCCTATATATTATTCCAATGAAGCTGTACTGTTTGCAGTTCAATGATACATGCTATCAGAAAACTCAAAACCCATGGCCTTTCTTTCTCATCCATCCATAATGTAACCAAAGCCACTACCGTTGCTAAACTTCTATATGCCTCCCATCCTGGTGGGGTCTCACCCTGGCTTCCAATAAAGAACGCCTGGAAAAACTCCTAGAAAGAGCCAAACGCCTAGGTTACCTAGAGCAATCCTTTCGAACAGTCTCTGAACTTGCCAATATAGCCGATGCAAAACTCCTTTTCTCCATATTACACAACCCCAAGCATGTACTTCACCAACTCCTACCTCCACTCCGACCCCTCTCCTCTCATCAATTAAGATCTAGAGCACACAACCATACTCTCCCACCCAAGGACAACTCTCAATTTATTCCCAGATCATTATATAAAAATATTTACTAGTTTATTCTAAAACTTTCTAATGAACTTTAATTATTCATTATCACTCATGTTAGCATTTCTGCATTTTTGTCAGATTGTTTTTCTCAATAAACGAATATATATGTAGATGAGGCATGATGGCAGTTTTTAGATTAGATTAGATGTTGATAATTGTTGAGACTGAATTTGGATTTGTTTCCAGAAATAGCAAAAGGAAATGAAGATAAATTTAAGAAAATGAAAGACATTTACACAAAACTTCGTGAAGAACACGTCCATCTGCTTAAAGAGGTCAGTCTATTTCTTATTTACCCTCTACATAAAGAGGTCAGTCTCTTTCTTGTTTGCCCTCTACATAAAGAGGTCAGTCTCTTTCTTGTTTACCCTCTCTGCTTAAAGAGGTCAGTCTCTTTCTTGTTTACCCTCTACATAAAGAGGTCAGTCTCTTTCTTGTTTACCCTCTACATAAAGAGGTCAGTCTCTTTCTTGTTTACCCTCTCTGCTTAAAGAGGTCAGTCTCTTTCTTGTTTACCCTCTACATAAAGAGGTCAGTCTCTTTCTTGTTTACCCTCTCTGCTTAAAGAGGTCAGTCTCTTTCTTGTTTACCCTCTCTGCTTGGATGAATAATTGCCATTTAAGGCTTTAAAAACTAGTCACTTTTTAGTACACGTTCGTTAAAGTGTTGAGTATACGGACTGAGTGCACAGACAGATGAGTAGCAAACCAATGCAGTAGCCCCAAATCAATGCTGGATGTGATGCAAAAAAGAGTGAATGGTCAACAGTATCGAAAACAGCAGAAAAGTCAAGAAGAACAAGCTCTGTCATCTTACTTAGAGCTCATTATGTCATTTTGGACAGTACAAAGTTTGTAGTCCAGTGAACGAACTTTACGATCCATGATATACAGACTTAATGTGGGATAATTAGTGAATTGGAAAATAGGTGAGATTGTGTATGAATCAAGACCACCACCTGCTCATTAATTCTCAATGCATAATTAAAAGTTGAGATCAGCCTGTAATTAGAGAGGTCATCCGAGCCGAGATGAGAGTAGTATTGCTGTAGTAGTGGATGAACTAAGGACAGATGTAAAGGATTCTTTGCACAATGAGAAGTTAATAGTTAAGCAATGGATCTGAATTAGAACAGAAGTGGAAATGGTGTCAAGGAGAGAACTTCTATTCATTGAGGAAAACGAATTTACAAAACTCTGCAACTGTTGCTGGCTAAAACTATTTAAAACAGAAGATATAGAATTGGCGTTGAGAAATTTACCAGAAAAAGTAGTTGGCCAATTTTGCCCTGATACCAGACATAATAATAATAAGTATGTTATTATTCATTTTTTTACTGTTACTATTACCAGTATTATTAAAATAAGAGGTAAACCTTAGCTTTCATTTGTGAACTTTGACCTTGGTCTTGACCTTATAGGGCCTTGTAGATCCTGACCTTGGTCCCTGTGGGCCTTGGCGTCAGCCTTGACCTTGAGTTGTGAGTCTTGGCCTTGTTAAATTACTGATCAGCTGATTTGTTTTTATGTACTGTTCAGCACTCTGACAATTCAAAGAAATTGACCAACGAGAAGAAAACACGGACGGAAGCAGAACAAAAAAGCAAGGTAAGTGTCTGCCAGATTTTCTTCCAGTTATCTTTGTTTAAATCATGATTTGTCAAAATGGTTAAGAGAAAAATGGCTCAGATTCTATTCTATTCTATTTATGGACTTATAAAGCGCCTCTCGCAGTACAACCTAATCAGAAGCGCTTCCAGTGCGAAGGGCCCCTCGAAAAAAGAAAAGTCTTAAGAGAACGAGCAGAAACAGTGGTACCTCCAGATAACATTACAGCACGAGTTAAAGCAGGGAGGTCATTCCACAGCAAAGGTCCAACGGAGGCATAGGCACGATGCTGTGCTGTGGCAGTCCGAGACCTCGGAACTAGAAGGTCATGATGGTCAGAAGAGCGGAGAGGACGTCCAGAGGTAGCTGAGATAGGCCGTCTCATAAGATCACAGAGGTAGCGTGGAGCTTGACCTAAAAACGTTTTACACGTAAGAAAAAGAATTTTAAACTGAATTCGAGCAGATATAGTACTTGTTGGATGAAAAATGACGGAACAAATCCACTGTCATTTGAGGCATCTTAAATATTAATGTCTGTACCTATGTCATGTTGTTCAATGACTGCAACAAGTAAAATATGTTGACAATTGTAATCCATTGGAAAGCAGTACCGGTACATATATGGTCATGCACCATTCAAGCATTTCTCCTTTTTCTGATTGCCGATATTGGTGAAATGTGTCAGACATATTTTGTACTGTTATGATATCACCATTTCACATACATGTATGTATTTGTAGACATAATACTAGGGAACAACCGGAAATCGCTTCGGCCATTTGCCCCGGCCGGATATCGGGTTTTTCGGAACTATTCGCCTCGGCAAATAATACCCACGCAAATACCTACAATTTTTGGAATTCGATCAATCTCAAGATTATAGTTACAATTTACAAATAAATTATACAACTGAACTAAATTTCTGCAACAATTTAAGTATTTAACCGAAAATCGCTATTTAGCGCTGAGATTGGTCGTCATTGTTCTAGCCCTTCGTACTATATTACATGTAAAAACGGTACTCGGTTCGAACCCGGATCCGGCAAATAGTACATCCAAATACTCGGATTTGCTACCCGGTAGAAAATGTCTACCCGGTTGTTCCCTACATAATACTATGATGATGTTAATAATTTATTTTAAAGCATCTATGTTTTGTGTTAGGCCAAAACAAAATAATGGTGTGTTTCCGGTAACAGAGTTTAAAAAAACTGGGTAGGTAGGTAGGTAAATAATTTTATTTTGTTAAAATAATTTTATGCAGTGATTTCCGAAAATTAAGCCACTGCCCATTTATGCACAGCGGTACATGCTGTATCAAAGTATGTATTTTCTATGTGAGTATTAAAAATGCTTATTTGCAGAATGTACCTACAAACTGCTATAGAAAGCAATCTTATTTATTTCATTTTTGTTGACATCGTTTTTCTTGCAAGGTGAAATGGAAGGGGCAGGGGTTGCTAACTGTTGCTAAGGGGCCGTTCACATATTATATAACGCTCAAGGGGTAGGTGGGTGGGTTCCTGTTTTGTTAGCGTTATAGGTTTATGGTGGGTGGGGTAGGTTCAAGGTTTCGTTATATAACAAACTTTTTCAGCTTATGCTATTTTGCTTGTTTGTCTGACCATTGGACTTTCACTGTAATATTAATATTCTTCATTACTAATTGTGTTTTAGTTACTTACTCACTCAGTGCTTTGCATAATATGGGATGTGGCTAGCTGGTAGGTAGCAGCGCTCTATTTCAAACTATTCGAGGGTGGCCATATTGTTCATTTAGGACGCATTCTCAATCAAGAAATCAATAAATTTCGTTTAATATTCAAAGTATCACACTGACAGGTCGCAACTTGTGACAAGTATAAGGTAACAAAATTGTGTTTAATAGCTCTGAGAGTTAGCCATGAATTAATTGGTTATTATACCATTGACTCAGTTCTGACAGCTACAAGTTGAAAATAAGATAATTAGAATAGTGGTGTTGTAAGTTAAAGTGCTATTAACTAACATTGTATTGTTATAAATCCTCGACAATATCAACTTGACAGTATGATAATAATAATAATGAAAGTTTCCAGTTGTGTAATACAATAAGGTCCACTGTATGTCTTTGAATGTGCTTATAGACTGGGGGGGGTAGGGGGTAGGAAGCATATCTGTTATATAATATAGGGGTGGGGGTCACAGCTGCTGTTATGTAACGTTATTAGGGGTGGGGGTAGGCAAAAAATTGAGATTTTTTGCGTTATATAATATGTGAACGGCCCCTAAGGAAGGCGGTTGCTAAAGGGGCCAAGTCTGACTTTGAAACTGGTTGCTAATGAGGCTGACACAGCGGCTGCTTGCTTCAAAGCTTGGTTGTTAAGAAGGCTGGTTGCTATGAAAGTAGAATGCTACGGAGGTTGCTAAGTAGGCTGATTGCTAAGGAGGCTTTACTTTTATAATGGCATGTACGATAACAGGTATTTCTGATACAATGAATATGGCGGTCAGATTTGTGAAATAACCCTGTCAAATTACCGTGAGAAAATCCACCACTTTCGGGTCTATTACCTTCCTCTCCCAAACTCCACACTTTAGCCCTTTTATTGCTGTAATTTACGGCACCATTATTTCCATTGAAAGACCGCTAGTTTCCGAACGTCTCTGCTTTAGTGAATGCACGTATAATGTCGCGATTCTGCATCACCGGCATGCAAAGGTTTAATGTATGTGAAGTAGGATTTTCCGTAAAAAAAATTTTTTTTACAAAATTTTCCGAGTCACGGCAAAAAAGTGACTCGGTCGCGTTACCGGAAACACACCATTATTTTGTTTTGGCCTTATTAGAATATTTGACATATTGGTACTCATTTTGAGTTACTAAGTGTATATTGATCCCCCCATAATAATTGGTTTCAAATGTTGTTCTTATGCTAGGCCTTGGAGCAAGCTTTGTCTAATATCGCAGAGGAGAAGGTGAAATTAGAATCGGACCTGCTTGTCAAGGAGAGTTCAGTTGGCTCAGAGCTGATGGTTGTAGTTGAAGCCAAAGACAAACTTTTGCAAGAAAACCAGGTATTTGCCATTTATTGCCAAATATATGTCTAGAAAATCAACTCATTCTTAGTTTGAAATGTGTTCTGCATGGCTTTAACCCTTTCAACCCGAGAAACTGATATATCGGTTTCGTTAACCCAGGACGCCTGGGATCGCTGGGTTGAAAGGGTTAAGAAGGCTTGCAGTGTGCGAGGAGGAGGAGGAGGAGGAGGAGCAGAAGGAGGAGGAGAATAAATCTCATTCTGATTTGAACTTAGCGTTGTGTTGTTTCCAGTTGTTTCAGTGCTGTGAAATGATGAGAGGAGCCAGCTGATGCTTGGACAGTAACTGATGCTTTCCCTTGATGAAGAAGTTCATGAGATTCTAGTGAATCTTTCATTTGGATGACCTGCTGTTTAAATTCAATTTACTTGAGACCAATTGAAATTTGTGTAGGTTCATTATATGTAACCTGATTTGACGGAGTCAGATTTTTTACATTCTTTGATTGTTATTCAATGAAATATGTGTGTTTAAGTCTGTTTAAAATGATGTATCCTTCTATATTAGGCTCAGTGCTTTTGTGAGTACTTAAAAATGTACTATATTAGCCGTCTTCATACATACATAGTAGAATTTTGGATACATTTTCATTTGAACAACATGACCTTTGAACTTGAAAATAAAAAAGTTATGGTAACACACATCATCTCCTTTGTAATCAGTTCTTGTGTTGGATCTGTTCAAGTTTAATTTGACAGGTCTACTAAGAACAGCAACAGCCAAATACGAACAGCTGTAATTTGAATTATGCTATAAATTTGATTAATTCACTAAGAATTTGATGATAGTTTTCATTTGTTTCTGTTGGTTGGCCAATAGAATAACTCAGTTTTACAGTGAAAGAACTTGGAACAGCACAACGAAGTTAAAATCGAGTGTGATGTATTCTCCTCCTTCTCCTGAAACACTGCAAGCCTTCTGTAAACACTCACAACTAATCATGTTTTATGTCATGTGAGGTGTTACGATATCGACCTATTCATCATCCATTGTTTGTAAATATGTTTGTCTTCACTTATATTCGCAGCCCTTAACTAAAGCCTTCTCAGTTGCTTGGGCCTGGCAGAATAATTGTCTTGGTTGAAGATTTAAAATGGACAGAAAAAATTACCGTTAATCAAGGTATAATAATATCTGCTGTTTGGCAGTGAGTGGCAAGATGGTTGTTGAAAATTCATATATTCATATATTCATGTTTATTATGACATAAAAATAATATTTAAATGTCTGGTTGTCATGTTTAATGCAGTAAATCATTAAATTTTGAAATGTTACTTATAGAATTAATGTGTTTGACTAGCCTATGTTAAAAAGTCCACATGGGTGATTTTTTAGCCTAATTCACCTTTCTGACCCATTTCTGGAATATTTCTTGGACTAACTTTCTCAGAGTGGGTCATGTAATTTGTTATGACTTCAAATTGCGGGTTCGAATCCACCTCAAAGTTGCCGCGTAGGGACCCTGGGCAAGTCCTTCACTCGCAATTGCTCATGCGCTTCGGCGTGAAACTCCGATTCAGCGTTCGCGCATTAGTCGGGAGCGCCTCTGAATGGGCAATCTGGTAGGGGCGCTATAACAAGTGTTCAAATACAATGCAATACAAAATTATTTTAACTTAAATTATAATCCTATGTGTGAATGCTGACTTGAGTCATTCTGAATTTCCTAGGTTTAGTGTTTTAATTGCTATTAGTGACACTGTTTTGTTGGCAGGATTTAGAAATGAAGCTGAGGGACCTAAATGATGAGCATTCCAAACTGCAGACATCTTACAAGCAACAAACTCAGGAAGTGGAGAAGCTGGAAAGTGACCTCCAGTCAGAGAAGTTGAGTCGTACTGAGAAGGAGCAGATGACTAGTCAACAGAAAACAGAGCTCGAGAGATATGTGCAGCAGATAGAGAGCTTAAAAGGTGAGAAGTCTTCATCAGACCAGTTGCTTGTTCAGCACAAGAGCGAATTGGAGCAGCTGCAGAATGTTCTGAAAGCGTCAAACGTTGACAAATCTTCTGCCCAACAGGAACTGATTGAGAAGACGAAGCAATTGGAAGAGATGAAGACCGACCTACAATCCGCCAAAGTCAGTCAGAGCGCTCTCGAAGGTTCTCTGGCTGAGAGGAGCGAAGAAGCTAAGACCCTGCGACAGGATTTAGACAGACTGGCCGAAGAAAAGAAGCAAGTAGCTGAGCAGAATTCTGAACAGCTGAAAACGATTGAAACACTTGAGACGAAGTTGAAAGAGGCAGTCGATACAAAGGCCAGCCAAGACCTCGAATTGGACAACAAACAAAAACTAATAGAACAACTTACGGCAGAAATTTCTTCACTTTCCAATGAAAAGATGAGTGCTGAGAAAGCATTTAAAAGTCAAATACTGCAAAACAAACAGCAGATGCTAGGTAAACGGGATTTCCTTTCCTTATAACATAAAATGTTCACACTAGATGCTGGTTGTTTTCAGCTTCACTGATCCTTCTGAGCTAATGCTGTGTTGTAAGATCAATTTGACCCATTTATTTCTTTTAAGCAGGGTGAGTTCACAAGTGTTGTGAATCTGAAGACTTAGTTTACATTTTTACATGGAAGATGTGCATGTTGAATCTGTCTGAGTAATTGTGTGAATGGCTGAGTTTCGTGGTTTGTCTGATGACAGCCTGTCTCTAAGGAAATGTTTCCTCTGGCCATAATTCAGAATACACCTCTCATCAATTGTAGCTGTTGTAAAGCTGGCATCGTATGATTGGAGCTGTGTTGTATACTGTTGTTAAAGTTGTTGATATGGTTTCATGCAGTGGACATGTTCTGATTTTCCAAGGCCCTGAAGTGATTGTTTGGTGATGTGGCTGTTGTTGTTCCTGCCACCTCTTCATGTCCTTGAATTTGCTGTATACATGTAATCTGCTGGTTTGTTTCTCTGTCGACAGCGTGTGCCGTGGCAGAGGCAGAACTCATCATTAAAGAAGCTTTGGCTCAGGCAGATAATCCGCATCATTCCACTGTCCGATGTACAGCTGGTAAGTGCTCCGGTTGAATCTGCTCTGGCATTTAGAGATGCACTTTGGATGTACAATTGATACACTTTCAGGTAACAGCAATGTGGCATCGTGTTTTAAATGCAGTCAAGATATCATGTTCTCGTGAAGTATAATATCCTGAGAAATTATTGCAAAATTGTCCACACATCTTTTATATTTTGTAGTGTTCATATTATGTGTATCATGGTAGTCTTGTAGTTAGCATGCTGGACTGTCATACCTGCGGTCAAGGATTCAAATCATGTCCAGGAGATACTTCAGTACTTTTGTCCCAGTAGCACCTGCTAACAAACTTGGCTACAGAATGAGTTTCATTGGATTCCCTTCTTCTATTGTAAATCCACTTTTGGGGATCATTGTGTCGTCTCTTATCTGAGATAATATTAACTATTATTATTATTTGTTGTATTGCATTTATTATGTGTGTGCAAGGTCAGTTAATCTGAATCTGAGGTGCAAAGCAATTGCGAAAAAGACTTGCTCAGAGTCCTTACACAGTAACGAATGTTAACCATCTCGTAATTGCTTCACACCTCATATCTGTACTCTCTGCATTACAAGCCACACGCTCTAACCAGTCGGCTACCATGCATTATGATGTACCATTGCAAGATAATGAAAATCTTAAAGATTTTAAGATTTTGCTTTTCTAAAATAAGTAAGTAGTTCAGGGTATAGAAAAAAGAAAGTGTTTTATTTAAACTGTCCTGTCCTGTGATCAGTAAAAGCTGTTGAACCTATCAAGCGCCATAGTTTCTGTATCCCACCCCAAACACTGTGATACATTGTTACGGTGTTAGAACAAGTACATAGGAGTAGGCTATGAACCTCTGGTAGCATGCACATACCAGAGCATGGATATGTTGAAGCCCTTTCATCACTGCTGTTGAGCCTATGAATGGCGTTCAAGACATCGATGGCGATCTGTTCATGATGCCCCATGTCACAGGATTGGTGAGCACTGGCTTTGTGGTCTTGTGGTCTCCTCCTCATCTCTCATTGACTCAACCACAATCCTGAGCTACTGAAATTTTGCCATTGCTCACTTGCCACAATTCATCTTTAGGTAGACAGTCAGAAGGCTGTTTGCCTAACTTGTCATGTTTAAAGGTCCACTCGGCCTTTCATTCGCCAGATGACGTTGGTAAAATGAGCAGTAGGACATGATGAGTGCCTTGCATGGCTATCAAAACAGTTAATTTCGACTCCTGTAATAACTTGTGATCATTCGTTCATACTATGACTTTTAATCAAACTGTGTTGTGTCAGTTTGAATAATAAACGAAGATTGTATTATATAAAGCTAAACAAGAGACAAACTCCATTGAGTAAAGATCAGTGAAAACATCAATTTGCAACTCGGCATTCTTCTATTTGCTGTCGGACACTGTGATATCTGGCAGTCTGCCAAGTGACGATGTAAAGCAGTATATTATTAGCAGCTAACAGTGCTCTAGGAGTTGTTTTGTTTACAGTTACAATTACATTACATGCATGTATACCAGGTACATACATGTATACATACATGATACATGTATATTGCATACATGCATGTATACATGGATGCAAGGTAAAGATTTTCTGCCTGAGTCGGTATCTTTTGTTGACAGAATATTTGCTGAATCGTGTTCAGCCGACTCTGGAGTCACTCAATTCTCTTAAGAAGACTTTCTCAGTCTACAGTCAAGACAAAAATGGTAAACTGTGCATTGCTCAAGTTTTTTTATGAATGTTGGCCTATTGTGCTGGACTGTTGTTTTTTGTGACTGAGGTTCAAATCCTGCACAGGACATAAAGACATTCAAAGATACTCTGCTCAGTTGATACTTTCAGTGCATTCAGCTTAAAAATATATACACCATCTGATAGTTGGAAGATGGGACAGTAAGGGAGAGGAGAAGGACTGGCCACTGGTCGTATTGTGTGGAGGCTAAGATTTCTAATGAACCTCCTAACACTTCAAACCCATGTCTGCCCTTTTACTTATGGAACTTTTCTTTGGTAGTAACAGTAGCTTGGCAGTAGAATGGAGTTCCTGGGCCACTTACAGCTTATGGTAACAATTCCTGTAGGGCTGACAATTGTGACTAATATTGAAGACTAACAGAAGGGCTAATGCTATAGTCTCTGGCTTTAATTAGCCCTAATATTCTGCTGGTGATAATAAAGTATTTGAGCTGGACTTACGTTCTGGCAGGATTATAGGTCGATCTGTCAGCCATCTCTGGAGACATTTAAATCACAACTCAAGACCTATCATTTTTAAACAGTCATATGACTGTGATTGACTTTTTGAACTTATGTACAGAGCCATTTCCTTTGGCTGCGGCTGTGCTACTATGCTATGCAATCGTATTCAAACAGTAAGTGCAATAATGTACAAAGATAGACCTGTAATTTGTAAGTGCACATTTCTAAAGCCTTCTGCAAATGATGCCATTGCACTGCCATTGCACTGTTCTCTGTAAATGCGTATTTATTGCGTCTGTGGAAGAGAAACTCCTGAGATACCTGAGACAAAACAAACCACGATTGAACGGAATGGAGCTTAAATAATGATGGAAAAGAGGAAAACGACTGCTGTGTCATGTGTTGTGCTTTGTACGTCGAAGCCTAGGACTAGACATTCGACGTACAAAGCCCAGAAATTCCAAGAGCAATAATTTCAGTTATGGAAACTATTGGTGATTGTTACAACTGAATGAATGATGATCATCTAATGATGTGTCTTACACCTAATTTCTGACATTAGTATTAGCAATTAAAGCAGTACCGGAATTAATTTTCCTACTCGTACGCATCTGTTTCTGCCTATTAATAAAAACAGGAGGAAATGTTAATGAAATTAGAAATTGTGATGTGGTGGTCTTTCTTTCCAGCTACTGGAGAGGCAATTCAATCGGTCTATGACTTCTCGCACTTTTTGGCCGATGTGATTGTTTTTGGTTTTGCGACTGCACAGTCGGCACCGATTGAACCGGGAGAAGGTGAGCTGTTCGTTCTGTCAAAGCTAAGCAACGATCTATAACTGATGAAAGAGTTGTACATTTTTGTTGTACGACTGAATGTAGAAGCTTTGCTTATGTTGGGCCGTCTAGTTGGAATCGCCTGCCACAGGAATTGCGACTTGAGCTCCTCAGTCTTTCTCTTCTCCTCTTCCAGAAATGCCTTGAAGAGGAGATAGCACTGACTTGGATTTGGAGCGCCTCTGAATTGTTGATTGGTACTTTTATAAATGTTCCATTACAATTGTGAGTGGACTGTTGAAGTTATCTTCTGCAGTTCTGCTGCTGTAGCCTTCATCATCTTCAGTGCTGTAATGCAGTGGCATTGTATTGTATGTTCATGGAACAAGAGGTCAGTGAGTGTCAACCATCTTTTGTCTTACCCACCTCATCTGAATAATTTCAGTTGAGTGTCATGCCATTGCAACATGTCCTAATTGCTCTGATCTGTCAATTACAAAGAATGAGGCTGAAATGCAGAGACTTTTATTCAGGTTGTCATGGTAGAAACATCTCGGGGTCTTATACAACCAATTGTTAAAGTGGTTGTATTAGACCCTTTGATATACTTAGCAAAAAGTTGACAAGTTTAATTTCTTTGAATAATTTGGTAAGTGTTGAATGTTTTAGAGTTAGCCAACTGTTGCCGAGCATCTGGTGATGAGTCTCTGGCTCTCTTAGCAGCAGCTAAAACAGGTAATCGACTTTCTCATGTATGAAATTGATGATGCTTGCATTCTCTAATCAAGTTTCTCATACAAATGGGGAACAGCCTTATATGAAAGCAATGGTACTATAGAATGAGGTCATTTACTGAACTAAATCAGTTTGGATCCTTGTCCATGAGTGCATTTTATCAGAATTCCTGTTATAAGTGAAGCTTATCAGTAGGAGACTCTGGTGTAAGTGTATATGCCATGTATATGTTGTTATAATTGAGGTATATGTGGCCTCTTCCTGTTGTCGGATGCTGATGCATCTTGTATTTCCAACTGCTTGTTGTGCTTCTGTTTCTAGAGTCGTACGATGAGCTGCAAATTCTTGGCCGACGTGTGGATGAAACGTTGCGTCGGATAATGAGCCAGGCGGAGGAACTGATTCCAAAGATTGAAGATATTCAGGCAGAGAAGATGGGAGACATGGTCGACGAAGAGATGCTGCAGACGACGAAGGCTATTGAACAGGCCACTGCAAAACTTGCTGTGAGAGTCTTTGTCATTTGCCAGGTTTTAAGAGAACATAGAAACAGAGCAGAATAAGAGGAAAATCATCCAACAATCCATTAAAGTTCTATCCAGCTGTCATTACTGGCATGGCAACTTCTGTCATCACGATAATTAATGTTAGGATTGTGTTGCATTTTTTGATCAATAGTTGTGCAAATACAACCTCTGGAGGTTTTCTCTTGTCGAGTTGAAGGAGACTGTTGCTTTATATGTATTTATGTACATTCTGGGCTTTTATACAGCACATTTTGTAAGAACCTGTCTAAAGTGCTGCATAGATGGCTGTCAAAGAGATTTAAACAGGTGCATGTTAACAAACGAAGAGAATGTTACTTGGGCCGAGTTAACAGGATGCTGCGAATGTTCGCAGGAAGACTGATCCAAAGGAACAAAGAAATTGATGACCCGACCAGGCACCAACCGGCAAAAACAGCTCTTGCATATATACACCGTGTCTCAAAATAAACTGTGCTAAATTGTTTCTGTCAGAACTTCGTCAAATTTCCACCAATTTTAATAATTTTTGGTAGGTAGATGGAAAAATGGCCGAAATTTCATGCTATACATACATTTTCCACATCACCTGACTCATATAACCGCACTACCTTGTTAAACACAGATGTACCAATTTTGTATATAACGCTTACATTTTACTGGCCGATAGCAGCATCAACGATCGACTGGTCAAAGCGCGCCGAATTCTCCGGATCTTAATTTAACCCAGTCGACTAGCATATGGAGTGGGCTGCAGGAGAAGATTTACCGCTCCAGAATAGCCAACGTCAACGAACTCAAAACGCGTCTGATCGACGATTGGGCGCGCTTTGACCAGTCGTTGATGCTGCTATCAGCCAGTGGCGTCGCCGTCTAAGCGCTTGTGTCCGTGTAAGCGGGGCACATTTCGAGCACCAATTCTAACACTGTTAAGCAGATCTGTCATAACAATTATAAACTCTGCTAAGTAAACCATATTTTACTTTACTGCGTGCTAATTAAGTCGTCTGATAGTTTGTTGCATGTAATAAAATGTAAGCGTTATATACAAAATTGGTACATCTGTGTTTAACAAGGTAGTGCGGTTATATGAGTCAGGTGATGTGGAAAATTTATGTATAGTATGAAATTTCGGCCATTTTGCCATCTACCTACCAAAAATTATTAAAATTGGTGGAAATTTGACGAAGTTCTGACAGAAACAATTTAGCACAGTTTATTTTGAGACACGGTGTATATGTCGGGTGTATGTGTATATGTTGGGGCAGAGATGACCGACAAGGCCCAACCCAGGAGCAGCGTCTTGAATTTTATTCTTTCCCCAGTAGGTAGCCAGTGCAGTATATTCTCTGATATATTCTGAAATATTAGAGAATTTGGGTAGATTGGTCACTAGACTAGGCACAGTTCAGAAGGGGCTGGAGCTGATCGATTCGGAATTTTGGCAAGCCTGCAAGGATGGAATTGCAGTATTTCAGGCACGTCAGGACAAAAGAATGGAGTAGGGTCATTGCGGTGATAAACTACATGTTACGCCATATTCTGTTGGTCTGATGGCTGTTGCTGTGTATCTGTTGCTGAAGGACATGCTGGCAAGTTCACGAGAACAACAGACGGGGATCCAGCTGGAAGTGAATGAGAAGATTCTAGATTCCTGTAACAAACTTATGAAGGTACTTAGTGCTTTTCTAGCCTCATGCTTCCACCAACTGTTAGTAGTATTCTTTGCTCTGTATATAATTATCTTGCAGGCAACGTATGACTGCTGAAGATGATGCTTTACTTGTGTCTGTCGTTCTCCTCTGCTGCTGCTTCTCTGGCCACCTGTGATGGCTACTTCCTTTGTTTACTCTGCCTATTCTGTGTGAGGAGCTACATCTAATATGTTGCCTACAGTGTGTGAATGGCTGTGGGTCTGATAGAATAGACATTTCATGAGGATCAGCGAATTGTCATTCAGAGTTAAGTGAATAGAATTGGCCGTTGGTGCTTTTCTTATATGCCATGTGCTACATTGGACATTGTTCTCTCTGCTTCTTTTCTCATTTAGAATTAACTTGACTGCAGTCCTTCTAATGTCAATTGTGACTCCTTTACTTAGATTTGAAATTGGGATTTGGATATCATAGAATGTGAGTTTGCAGATTAACTGGATATGCAGATTTTACACTTTTTTAGAATTTGAAATATGTTATATTTGTGTTTGATCTACTTTTAGACGATAAAGGTTCTAATAGAGAAATCGAAAGCCTTACAGCGAGAGATTGTTGGCCAGGGACGTGTATGTATTCACGCTCATTGAAATCATTATAAGAGAAAAAGTAGCTAAATTGTTTGCAGGTTGAAACTGCTCAGAAGTCAGAAGTCTCGTCTCAGAGTTTAAGGTTTGTTTTGTGGAGCTTTGACACGACTTATGCAGCTTTTCATCTTCCATTGACATTCGTGTAGTCTGTCAAAATTCAAGTACTACCTGGGCGACTTTTGACTTTAGGTGTTCTTTGAGCTTGTGATATTTGGTTTATTGTTTTGTCAATACTGGTGCAAAATATATCTTCACTGCCTTGGTTGTTGAGGATGTTTTGACACTACTTTGAACTATTTTGTCTTATTGTCACCAACTCTTTTCTTTCTTAGTTGTGACCTACCTCAAGAACTTTCCTTATCTCTACATATAAATTGCTCAACGTCTTCTAACTGTTTAAGAATTAAATTGACACAGTTCTTTGAATGTTTCTCCTTTCTTCAAACACAGTTATTTCAAACGTACACTTAATATCAAAGTTCTTATCAATTACCACTCAACGGTAACTTCTAACATACAGCTCTCTACTGCATTAAACCAACTACTACACTGTATTGTTCAAATTCACTGTCATCAGCAGTTTCTAAGTTTGGCGCGCTAACTGCACGTGTAGAGAATCTATCGTCAGCCAAAGTTTAGGCTACTTTAGGCCAAGCGCCCACGAGCCGACAGCGCAACTAAGGCCTAAGACTAAAACGCTTAACAATCGATACACATTATATATATATATATATATATCAACCTAAGGAACACCTGTGCTCATTATATATGCAAAACATTAGTTCACATTACCTCCTTCCCTTTCTTTGGATTGAGCAAATTAAACTTAAAAATTTGCGAAATCATCAGGTACTAAATTATGCAATAAACTTAATACTATATAATACAGTAAAATAAACAATCTTATAATCTAGATAAACAATCTGCTACAACATTTAATCGTCCTTTCTTATAATTAACTTCTACATCAAAAGTTTGCAGTGCTAAAGCCCAACGCACCAGTTTAGCAGACTTAGACATAGATTCAGTCAGATAAGTTAAAGGATTGTGATCGGTAAAGATGTGAACTTTAGATCCAATTATTATCTCTTTCAACTTATTTAGAGCCCAAACAATAGCATAGGCTTCTTTCTCTACAGTTGCCCATCTCTTCTGAGTGTCAGTCAATTTCTGACTTATAAATGATACAGGGCGTTCTATTCCCTTATCATCCATCTGTGTTAAAACAGCTCCTACTGCAAAATCACTACTATCACAGTACAAATTAAAAGGTTTTCCAACATCAAAAACATATAAAACAACTTTAGAGCGTACAGCATCTTTAAGTAAATTAAATGCCTGTTGATGTCTATCAGTCCAATCAATCTTATCTGGAACATGTTTGCTTGTCAAATCAGATAGAGGCTTCGCAATCTGTGCAAAATCTTTGATAAACTGTCTATAGTAACCAAAAAATCCCAGCAATTGCTTAATTTGTTTCTTCGTTTCTGGGGTTTTCAAATTAATTAAACTTTCAATTCTATCTGGATTCATTTGAATCGTTCCAGAACCAACCACATGACCGATGAACTTTACCTCACTCTTACCAAAGATACATTTCTTTAAGTTCAGAGTAATGTTATGCAGTCTCATTTGCATTAAATATGCATCTAAATGCTGTAAATGAATCTTCCAGTCATCTGAATGCACAGCAATGTCATCTACATAGGGCTCAGCAAATTCATTTATAGGCTGTAAAACCATGTTAATTGCTTTAACAAATGTTCTTCCTGAGTTGATCATTCCGAAAGGAACACGAGTAAACTCGTACAGTCCATTGTGAGTAACAAAAGCAGTTTTCCATTGATCAGTTTGCTTAACAGGACAAGTCCAGTAAGCACTTCGACAATCAAAAATCGAGATCACATTTGATTTTCCAACTTTGTGCAAAACATCTTTTACAATCGGCATTGGATATTTACAATCCACAGTGAACGAGTTAATGTATCTGTAGTCGCAGGCAAGTCTCAGAGAACCGTCTTTCTTTTTAACAATTACCAGCGGACTTGCCATTCTGCTCGAAGATGGTTTTATAATGTTGGCTTGAAGCATTTCTTTAATTTGTCGTTCAACTTCTGCTCGATAGATGAGTGGAATTCGGTAAGCCATAAATTCTTTTTCACGAAATTCCGGTTTCAGTTCAATTTCATGCTCAACCAATGTACATAGTCCAGGCTTTTCAGAAAATCGATCAGAATATCTGTTCAGTACTTCCAGCAATTGTTTTTGTTGAGATAATGTTAAATGACTAATCTGTTCAGGATCAAGATTCAGTGAATTCTTTTCATCTTGCAAGTCATTCTTCGTCAACAACTCAACCACTGAACCAAAGTCTTCATCTTCTTCAACGATTAATCCACAACTCATTGCTCTTGTAATGTACTTTCTGATTTTATTTGCGTGAATTATCTTTCGACAATCGTCACCCATATCAATCAAATAAGAGTACTTGGACCTTCGTTGTATGACAGTACATGGACCATGCCATCGTGAAATCAGTTTATTTGTTGACGTCGGATACAACACAATAACTTTTTCACCCGGTTCAAATTCTTTATGTTTCGCTCTTTTGTTGTATTGATTCGTATACTGTAATTGCTTCTCTCGTGTATATGATTCTGCAAACAGTAATGCTTTTTCCATATTTGCTTTCATGTCTTTCAAGTACTTTTCTGGTTGGATTCCAATATGAGGTGGTAAATTAATTTCTCTTGTCCAACTTTCTTTTAGAATTGCCAGTGGTCCACGCGGAATCTTTCCATACACCAACATATAAGGAGCAATTCCAGTAGTTGCATTCGGTACTTCTCGTAATGCCCACACTGTAAACGGAATTACTTTATGCCATTGCCTTGGATTGTCAACAATTACATGATGGATCATTTTCTTGAATGTTTGATTCCATCTTTCTACTAATCCAGCTGCCTCTGGATGACCTGGCGTATCAAATCTTGGACTACACCCCATTAAATTCAGAAATTCTCTTGTCAGACTCGCAGTAAAATTTGTTCCTTGGTCACTTGTGATCACAGAAGGTACACCAACGTTCATGAACAACTCCATCAAAGCATCACATACAGCCTTCGCAGTTAATGATTTCAACAGAAACACTGTAGGCCATCTTGTGCAAGAATCGACAATACATAAACAGTACTTGTGACCTGCAGCAGATGCTGGCTCGATTGGTCCTACACAATCCACCGTAATTCTTCTAAACGCCACATCTTCTCTTGGAATTGGAGTGATAGGAACCCTGTCCATCACCAAACTTCTTGCCTTTAACTGACATTTCTCACATGATTTGCAAAATTTCACTATATCTCTTCTCATCTTTGGCCACGTAAAAGACAACTTTATTCGTTCTCTAGTTTTCTCTTCTCCAAGATGTCCTCCAAATACTGATTCGTGAGCCAACTCCATCACTTTCATTCGTCGCTCTTTTGGTAACACCAATTGATATATCGTTTGCTCTAATATTCGATATCTCTTGTACAGTAAGCCATTTACCACGCAGAATTCAGATTCTTTATCTGGCGCTAAATTCCACCATGCTTTCAATGATTCATCTTGTCTCTGCTGTTCTTCGAATTTCCTTGCGTCTGCAATCTGCATCTGTTGTTCTTCATCTTTCTCATTTTCTTGAAACAAATCTGCTATCTCCACATCACATTCATTATCCTCTTTCGTTTCATTTAGATTACCATTCTTGCATGCAGCCATCTCTTGTTCACTCATTTCTGCTGTTATACCGTCTTGTATTAAACTTTGTTGATCATCACTTTCGTTTTCCTCTTCACTTGAACTTTCAGTTTCACTTTCCTCTTCGACATCTACCACTTTCTTTCGCTGACTCTGCAATCTCGTCGTTACATTCGCTTGCACATCTCCTTGTATCATTTTCACTTGTGGCACGGCTTTAAGTTCTGCAATGATTTCTGGATGCAACAAGAATCTTTCTGTGCTTCCCATTTTTGCAATACTAGCACACATCAATGTCACATAAGGTGTAAGTGAACATTTGACTTTATGCGGAATTACCTCTTCTTCCACATCGTTACAACACAGCCTTACATCAACTTTCACCAACTTTGCAGGAATGGCATCTCCTGCCACGCATTGTAAGTTCACTTTTCCAATCTGCTCCACCTTCATGCCTTCCAGTAATTCTTCACTAATCACCGGAACCTCTGCTCCAGAATCAATCAGTGCTTTTACTTTTATTGGTTCTTTTCCTGCTGTTCCACGAATTTCTACCTCGACGTACTGCAATACCACTTTCTTCAATGTTGTACTTTCATCTCTTCCAGCCATTTCTTTCTGCATTCCATTGTGCAATAGAATTTCTTTCTGAATATCAGGTGAAAGGTGACATTTCATCACTGACTTTACTTCAGTTTCATTGTTCTGATGTTCTGTGGCTTGACTTTCAGAATTATCAACCACTTGAATTCGATTCACCCTCGAATGTTCTTGTTTTCCATAATTTGAGGTTGTAACAGGAACTGGACAGAATTTCATCAAATGCCTGTCTGATCCACAGTTATGACAACGTTTCACCACTGCACCTCGTTGTTCGATGCTTTCTTTTCTCTTATATGGAGTAAACGATGCATTGCCTTCTCTCGCGACAAACCTTGGTGGTGATTTGTTATATACCTGACGTTGTCTGGTCATCATCGACTCTCTATTCTCATGAACAACCGGAGAATTTGGTTTCACTTCTGCACCTCTGAACTGATTTCCTGTTTCTTGATTGCTCTTCCAATGAAAACCAAAATTTGGAGTGAACTGTTGATTTCTTTTTACATTGGGTACAAAATCAAAACTTGTCTTATTCGGAATTGCCAAACCAATTCGATTATTAACATGAATGTCTGCTAGGTCTGCCACAACACTAGCTTCGTAACAATCAGTTCCTTCCTTCGACAATACAAACTGTAGTGGACCTGGTGGTAGTGATTCTTTCAACTTATCCGCCACTAATAAATCAAACAGCTTCTCAAAATTCTTTTCCACTTTGCGACTTTTCACATAATAGTTCAGCAAGTTCTTCAGCCTAGCTGTAAACATTGTATACGTTTCTTCAGCTGTCTTCTTCGCATCAATAAACTTCGATCTGTACTCTCTCGGTGTCAACTTGAATTCTTTTAACAAGTGCTGTTTCACGACTTGATAATCGTCTAAATCATCGAATGACAATCTGTTTAGAACAGTTCTAGCTTTCGGAGTCATCAATGGCAATAGTAACTTCACCCAGAATTGTTCTTGCACGTTGAAACTACGAAACGCATTCTCAACCGTTTCGAAATATAATGGCACCTCCATCATATCGTTTGGCATTTTAGGTAACACGTGTTTCATGGCATCACCAATTTTCTTTATTTTCGAAACCATCGTTTCACTTTCTTCCTGTTTCCTTTTCTGTTCTTCTCGTTCTTCTTCTCTTCTTTGCTCTTGAGCTTCTCTATTTCGCTTCTCCTCTTTGAGTTGTGCTTCTTTTAATGCTATTTTTTGTTGTTCCAACTTTAAACGTTCTTGTCTTTCCTCTTCCGCCTTCTCCATGCTTTCTTTCTGTAATTTCAGTTCTTCTTGTCTAACCTGTTCTGCTCGCTCCAACTCTGAAATTCGCACTTTTTCCTTTTCTTCTTCACGTAGTCTCTTCTCTTCAATCTGTTGCTGACGTATCTCTTCGTCACTTTTCCGCGCCTTTTCAAATTCAATCATCTGCTCTAATCTTCTCCTTTCAGCATCTTCTCTATCTTTTCTCAATTGCTCTAATTGAATTTCAAATTGCTGCCTTTGCAATTCTTCTTTCTCTCTTTGAAGACGTAATTCTTCCTGTCGTGCATTTTCTGCTTTCTCTTCTTTTTCTCTCTGAAGACGTTCTGCCTTCTCTTCCTTTTCTCTCTGAAGACGTTCTGCCTTCTCTTCCTTTTCTCTCTGAAGACGTAATTCTTCCTGTCGCATTTCTTTCTCTTCTTGTCTCCGTTTCTCCTCTTTCTCTTTCTCTTCTTGTCTTCGTATCTCCTCTCTTTCTTTCTCTTCTTGTCTTCGTTTCTCCTCTCTTTCTTCTTTCATCATCATCCACTGCATCATCATCTCCATAGACATAAGTCCAGGCGGTTTTTCAATAACCTTTTCCACAACACCGCCGACAGCACCTTCTTCTTCTGCTTCTTCCTTAAGCCAGACTTCAGCTAGCGCTTCTAACATGTCCTCACGTGACATATCTTTCAGTTTCTCTTCTTCAAAACCAGCCTTCAACAAGCGCTGTTTTAATCTTTCAGAAGACATCTTCTTCAGTTCTGCTTGTTTTTTGACACTTAATTTCTCCATCTTACTTCTTTACTTCAGTGCTGTCCTTTCTGGAAAACACCAGTTTTCTTTTGTGTTTGAAGTATTGGGAATTGTTCTTTGTTTGATAACAACCAACTTTTATACCTTTGTCGTTGAGGCTTTCGTTGTCGTAGATTTACCAATGATTTGAATGCGTATTCACCAGTCGACGTTGTTTCGAATCCCAGACGTTGTTTCGAATCCCAGACGTTGTTTCGAATCCCAGACGTTGTTTCGAATCCCAGACGTTGTTTCGAATCCCAGACGTTGTTTCGAATTCCACCACATATAAATTGCTCAACGTCTTCTAACTGTTTAAGAATTAAATTGACACAGTTCTTTGAATGTTTCTCCTTTCTTCAAACACAGTTATTTCAAACGTACACTTAATATCAAAGTTCTTATCAATTACCACTCAACGGTAACTTCTAAAATCTGTATTTATGTTGCCCTTGTGGGCTTCTTATGTTGCCTTTGTGGGGCACTTATGTTGCCCTTGTGGCTGCCATTTCTTTTTGACTTATTTTGGCTAATTTTTTATTCTCTGGCTGGATTATTTTCTCATTTTCATAACACTTCAGGTAGCCTTCAGATTTGTCACTGCATAATGACGGTATTTACAATAACACTGAACGATGGTATTCAGTGCTTTGGATCTATGTGTTAAAGGTGCCATGTGTTAATATTTATGTAGATTTGCTGTCGTTTCAGATACACTCGACTTTTCAAGGCTAACGCTTCATCAAGCGAAACGGTCAGAAATGGAATCACAGGTTCATTTGTTAGAATTGGAGAGCAACTTAGAAAAGGAGCGAAAGAAGTTGTCTGAACTACGCAAAACACATTACAAGTTGGCTGGAGAAAGCGAAGGATGGGAGCAGGAAGTGAGTCATCTCAAAACAGCGTTTCTGATTTACAGCGTATCGTAATATTGAAATGATGCCAGGGCTTGCAATGCCAGATTTATTTAACAGCACTGCCACTGCTGTCATTGTTATTTCCTGCTTTCTACCATGCCATCAAAATCAGAAATGGTTAACAAATTGCCTTTTGAAATAGTTCTGATTTTTGACTAGACTATGAATAGTATGAAAGTCATTTTATGATATGCAATGGTTTGCTGATATATTGACACCTTACTATTTTCTTTATCTCTAAATTGATCTGGTTGTATATACCGTATGTATCTTTAGCTTTTGATTTCAATGTGTCCAAAATGGTTTAGAAAGGAATTTTGACATTTATAAAAGTGCATGCATCCAGACTTTTCTGTGACGTCATCATCATCATCATCATATAGGATCCTTTTGATATTTCTAATTCTAGGGAAACCCTGATGCACAGTGAGAAGCCAGAGGTGCAGCATCCATCCTCTTCTGCTGCTTATGGAGTGAAAGTGGAGCTGAGCCAAGCTAAGGTAATCCAAACTTCGTTTCTCTTAAGCAACTGAGATACAGAAACAAAATGAAATATATAATAAGAGAAAATCGTGCACCTGAACTACATCCACTTTCCACTTTGGATATTCTTCCCCAAACTAAGCTGTTTTTGTTGCTGTTGATTATGCCAGAGGCGATGAATGCAGAACTTTGACATTTACTTTCTGCTAATATGTCAGACTTCGGCAACATCTTCAGATCTTATATCGTTGATTCTTTTGGCCAACATTCTGATACAAAACGTTAGGACGTATACAGGTCGTCTAGGCTTTTGCTTGTCATGGTTGTGAAAGTCTGCTTGTGGGTAATATTGAAAGCATTTAGTTGCAAGGTTTTTGATGCTTGTTTTTGCAGAACTCGGCAAGAAATACATTTCCAGGAACATTTGAGAAAAATATCATATATGAACATATGAACGATTTTCAAGCTATTTTAAATACATTTACTATGTATGTGTGTGCTTTAAAAATATGACTCAAGTTAATTTTTCAATTCATGATTTGTATATTAAGTGGTGGATTTGGGATTTTATGATACGGTTGACGTAACCAGTTAATCTGGGAATGCTGTGTATGTGAAGAAGGCTCTGCTGGGCAGGAGGAGAAATACCAACGGACTTTTGTTCACAATTTTTTCCGATTGTGTTCAGCCCAAAGAAAAGCGTTTGTTTGTCTCTGTGCAATGTTTTCCTGATCATCTTTTTCTTCAATTTCAGTATTCATCTAGACACTTCTTTTTGAAGATTCTTTAGCTCTGTATTTAAGTTTTAGTGTCCTATATTCAAATTTAAATTTATAAAAATTCCAAATCCATCACTAGAAATAGTTTTAAGGTTGTACATTTCAAGAACATTGATCAATGTTCAAATTGCAGTGCGTTAAGTGCATTCGTTTAATTTACTGTTTGATTGTAGTGTTTTCTGTACACCAGTTATGTTTCCATTGTTGATCTATGGATAGAGTGCGTAGAATAGAGGCATAATTGTACTCTCTATGGTCTATTAGTCGTGAACAGCATAATGTGCAATGTTACAGAGAGGCCTCTGATTATCTGAGTGGAGCAAGAGTCACCAGAGTCAGATGGCTTCTTAGTTGGGATTCTTTTCAGCAGAGCTGACTGCTGCTGCTGCTGCTCTCTCTCTCTCATATACAGTAATTGCTCACTTGTTTCTTCAGAAAGCTGAAACCTGCTATGTCATCTTGCTAACATAAAATTTCATGTCAAGTGTCTTAACGGACTGATACATACAATGTGTCGTATGCCAAAGATGTCGCCAGATGAGATGTACAGTTCCCATCGGAAGCTGTCTGATGCAGAAACACTTCACAATGTGACCTAAACGTATAGTCATTTCTGTTACTGTAAGAGAAAATTATTCTGTTTATGTTAAATTATGAATTTTAAAGCTGTTGCAACTGTGAAAATCAAATTAACATTTACAAGCTGAAAAAATTGAACTCGGTCTGGTTTTTAAGCCCAATAAATTTTTGATTTCAGTTGCCTATCTCTTGTAGGCACTGAAGACCCAAAAGAATATTTTTATTTTGTTGTTTTAAATCTGGTGCTTTGCTGCAGTGATCATTGTATCTCAATTTTTAAGTTCTGGGAGATTTTGCGAGACCTTGGTTGATACCTTAAAACCCACAGTGCACAATAATATTAAATCAAAGACTTTGTCAGTTGGAACTTTAAATCAACAATGAGAAGCTGTGGTCAGATATTCCAGCAAAAGCAATTTTGGGGTCTTCCTTTCTGTTCATCTATAACTCATCTGTTATTTTGCCAGTCAAACAGTACGCTGCAGTTGTGGAGGTCGACTGAAGCATGAATCTTCAATAAAGCCTTAGAACTTTCCATCTGTGGCTAGACAATAATTCTTAATGTTTTGTTTTGCAATGAAAAATAATGCCATGTCAATTTGTTTTCAGTGGCTCCTCGGAATTTCATGGCCAGTTTGCATTGACATTTAAGCTTCTAAGCAACATCAAGGAATGTCTTCCACTTCCTTCTTTTGCTTTTTCCGGTAATCCTTGTGATGAATTTGTGAGAGTGGTCCCAGTAGCTTTGATATCAAAGCTTTGTAACAAGAGGAGTGGAAGAAAGCTGGCACATCGACTGATAGTCGTAACAAATCACAGCAATTTGACGCAGCAAACTACTTAAATGTCACATATTCATTGAAATCTGGGACAAAATATTAGTTTATTAGTAATTTTAAGAGATGCAGAAGCTGTGATATGAATTAAAATTTAGTTTAATTTCCCAATCAAATAAAAGTTATGCTAAACCTTTGAACTGTGCAAATAAGTCGAAGTTAAACTTTGCCACTTGCAAGAGTTTAATTATCTATCTATCTATCTATGGAATTTATATAGCGCCCCTTCGAAGTTTACTCAGAGGTGCTGTTTAGTTTTTATAGTATGGATTTTATAATAAATGATTGTCCATTGACCCAGAAAAAGGCGGGAAGTGGACTTACCCATTTCCTGGTCTGTCCAGGGTTGAAAGCCTGAATACATGTATCTTAGGAGTAATGCTTTCAGAGCATCTCAGTTTCGACATGCATCTAAACAACATCAGCATCAAGGCCAGACAGTCGCTGTATGCCGTTCATGTCTTGGCTGCCCATGGGTTAACAGGCTCATCACAAAGCGATGTCAGTGCAACTGCAGTGGCATGGATGCTAGACATATCGTCTGTATGGTGGGGCTTTGTGGGACAGGAGGGGTGAGCTATAACGCAACGGCTGGTACGGTTGCGACATCCCTCCGATTCCTACTTAAGCTTTGAACAACTATGCCAGAATGCTTACTCCCATCTTTTTTCAGCCATCATTAATGATCCTGCACATGCTTTGCAAACACGCTATCTATTAATTGTGTCCTCAAACCCACAATAGAATTATACCCGCTGCAGACAGTTTTACTCGTAAGACATTTGTTGTACGGATGATTTACTCTTAACTAATGACGTAGTATTATGTACACCAAAGTGCGGAACCTTAGCAATTGGTTATATAAAGGATATACTTACTTACTTTACACTGTATTATTGTAACACTGGTGGACTTATTTTATGATGGTATAGTCTGGTCACTCTGGTGTTGGTATGTGAAACTCGTCAACATTCAGAGGCATGGTGTAGTCTGCATAAGAGTGTGAAAAAATAATTGATGGTTAAAGAGATTTGGCAATGTCTGACATTGGGGATGATGACCTTCGTTCTTTTCTGATCTGCAGCCTAACGGTTCTTTAATCACCACTGCTACAGCCTTGATTTCAGACTCTAAAACTAGAACAGCAGATTATCACATTGTTTCAAGTGGCTGTGCAGGCATCATCCAAAACAGACTGAATGCATTTGGATAAGGAGCAAATATATTTAATTATGCTCATATTTAACATGCATACAGACTTGCTACATGTGCAGAGCATCGAAATAATATGATTTATGTAGTGATATACTACTGTAGTACTGTTTATAAATAGTTTGAGAGATACATGCATAGACCTACTACTTTACTGGAAAAGGTACCATAAATGGCTAGTCATAAAATATCTTAATCTCATGCACAAAAGCATTGGTTCCTAAACAGAACACAAAACAAAGGTTAATTAGCAGTAATTTATGTGTAACTTAATTTTGTGTGATTAACCACTATAGATTTAGTGGTCAATACTTGCAAGTCTACTAACAACTTAGTTTTACTAAAGAAATTAATGTATACTATACAATATATCAACTCAGCAAAAGGTGAGTCTGTAAAGTAAAAACGAAGAAATTAAGCTGAACCCACTTTGGTACCATTGCTTATCACTTTCCCATACAGATGAGCTTCTCTTACCCAATAATAACAATATTAAAACATGATTCTGCAGTACAAGCACAAATAATCAACATGTGAGAAATTAACCCAGACACATTCAAACTTGATATTCTCAGTAAACACCCTCCTCAGTTTTGCTACGTTTTCTGCCAGGAGGCGACATATACATATGACATATACATATGCCTGCATAGGTCCCTCCCTGTGGAATAGACTTCCTCCTCTACGCTCTACAATCCTCTCTGGTAGCATCTCTCTTTCTCTCACCTTAAAACCTTTTTCTCTCAGAGTAAAAAGAGCACTGAGAGCGCTTCTGAAAGGCTTATGCTATGAGAAGTGCTTTATAAATGATCAAATACAATACAAACATGATTCTGCAGCATACAAAATACATTTGCTACTGTTCTGATCATGGGATATTGAGCACTTGCAAAAACTGACACTAGATGTTGTTTCAACTTGTTTGTATAAAATGAAAAACCCATATAGATCGTATCATTTGCACAGTCTCCCATTAGAGTCCCTTTGCTGGATGCTGCAGTGTTAAAGTAGCCCACCCAGAGAGTTAGCCCTGCACGATAAACAGGTTAACCTTAGTACTTCATCAGAGTGTGGACACCTGCAAAGAGGGACAGGAAGGGTAATGCCAACATCTGAGAAACTGTGTGGACAAACAAGATGGAGGAGCCAAGTGGGACAGGGAGGGTAATGCCAACATTTGAGAAACTGTGTGGACAAACAAGATGGAGGAGCCAAAGTAGGTCAATTTTGCAGACATACAGTAAGGATGACCCATTTAGGGTGCATTCTGTGCCACTGTGTGATGATGCATCACTGGCTACAGAGCTTCAAATAATCGGAGAGTACTGGAGAGAAAGCAGGTTCTCGGTCATCTGCAGCGGATGGAAGAAGGGTCCACAGTAGGTCAGTTTGCAGATGTCCTTTGTGGATGATCCCAAAACTGTATAATAGTAAATCTATACAGTGCCTTCTCTGACATGCTCCATGCCTCCTATCTATATTTAACCAAACATCAATAGTAGTAGGCAGAAATGGACAGTGAGAGATCAGTCGGTGCTTTTGCCAACGTCTTCTGTTGTACAGCAAAACTAAGAATTCTGTCTTGAGACAAAATCAACCAGAATGAATGTTCTCAGCCATTATTATTGTTATTACAAACATTTTAAATGTGCGTAAGGTCACAGAAATTTGAATCGGAGGCACAGAAAAATGTGAATATGTAAATGAAATGTGAATTGGAGGCACAGAGAAATGACGGATGGATGGAGCAAAGATGAGACTGCAAAGATCAATGAGAACCTGGCTGATTTGCAACACTGGATGATGCATCTTGAACTCGTACTTATGTCACTAAATACGAGCATTTATTTACACTCTGGATTTAGTGAATAGAAAGTGCAATGAAAGCTGAAATGACTGTAAATGTATTTTGCCCTAAATGATTAAATCTTCATTTACATACACCGTGAGGCATAAAAAAGGAAGCCCCTGGAAAAATCGTTATTACTCATACAATAATTGATCAAAACAAATGCAATTTACGCAAAAACATCTATCGTTAAAATCAATAATTTTATTTTAAGAGGCCCTATAAAAAAATTCCGTTAAATCATTGACGTAATAATAATGACGTCATTAATTTAACAAACAAGCTCGACTTGACCGCAGTCGCCTTTTGTTGCGTCGCTACCCAGCTAGCCTAGTGCATTTCATTTGGTTCACGGACGAAAAATTATTCACAGTTGCATCTCCTAGCAATACTCAAAATGATGGTCTGTATGTAGCAGTTGGAACTCGAAAGAGAGATATTGCAGCCGACCGCCTTTTACGCACAGGTCCGACGTTTAGCAAATCCCCGATGGTGTCAGCCGGTGTTTCTTCTCTGGGGCGCACGTCATTTCACTTTGTTGAACCGGGGGTAAAAATCAACGGCCGATACTAGAGTTGTTTTACTCATAGAAGACCTTCTACCTGAAATTCGAGAATTCTCTGAATTTTACATTTTCCAGCAAGATGGTGCTCCAGCGCACAGAGCTCGAGAAACGGTTGCACTTCTGACGTGTGAAACTCTGACTTCATAATTCCTACACTATGGCCCCCTAACAGCCCAGATTTGAATCCTGTAGATTATAAAATATGGGGATTCATGCAGGAAATGGTGTACAAAACAAAGGTCCGTGATGTTGAAGATCTTCATAGGCGAATCATGCAAGCTTGGAACAATCTTGACCAACGAATTATTGACTCGGCGGAGCATGAATGGCGCAAGCGACTTCGCGCATGCGTAGAAGCTAAAGGCGGACAGTTTGAGTACAAACTGTAAAATTTTTTACATTGCCTGTAATAACTAAGCTATATGTAAGCTATAACTTTCATGAATTTCATTGACATTGTTTGAATATTGTTAAAATAATAACGATTTTGTATGGGCTTCCTTTTTTATGCCTCACAGTGTATAGTTGGTTTACAATTCACTAATCTGCAGTATAAATGACTTAACATTTAATGTCAATATTTAGGTTTATACTTCACTAATCTACAGTATACTGTCGATATGCATTTATCCATTTAAAAATTGTTCTTATTCAAAATAAACTTAATGACATAAACAAAACGTCAAATACATTGGATATGTACTAGTGATAATTATTACACATATAGATTTATCATAGTTAACTAGTAATTAGGTAATTGGGTAAATGCATAACATGTACGTCAATAGGTGAGTTATACTGTGCCGCTTTGGCACGGTCCAGTAACAAATGACGTCCATCACTCTTTAATAATCTGTGGCTTGTAATCCAGTTGAGCGGCCTTTGTCAAAGATTCCGCATAAAGCGGAAGTCGCTGAGTCATCTGTAAAGCAAACAATTGGAAGGCAATTAATCAAATGAATTAATTGCGTCAGCTTTCATCACATTTGGGAGCCAACAGAGAGTGGCCATCATATATTATGGTGGATAAGCAACAATTCTAATTGTAAAAGGAAAGGAGACTTTATGGCTTACCCGGAAGCCCCATATGTCGTTCACCTGTCTGCATAGATTAAGGTCAACTTCAGACACAAGCAAACCATCCCGATGTCGAGACAATCCCTGCAAATACAAGAAGGCGTTCAAAGCAACCTCTTCATTCAGAGATGATGAAGTTTACACAGGACACGTCTGTCGAGACATGAATTGCATCTCCACGGTCAACACAACTGGAGAATTTACATTTTTAATTTTCTTAGATTCATAGATCTCAGAACAACTTAGCAAAATTCAAAGTTAATTCTCTGTATGCTTTCTATTTATTTATATATTTGCATGTGTTTATAGGCATATTGGTTGTGTTTATACTAAAATTTCATAATCTTGCTTGAAATTTGCTAGATCGATAATTCTTGTTTGTTAAGACTTTCTGAGTTTCATTGTTTATTCACGATTCCGTGGTTTTGTACATTTTTGTACATTTTGGATGTGCTGGCTTAACAGATGTTTGGGTCCATACACCAACTAAGAAGGACTGCTGGGAGTGTTGCAACCACCTGTGCCTGAGTGGCGAACCACATCACCTGTTGTTGTTCCTAGTACTCACTCACTAGGAACACTGAACATCATCTGTCATCATTGTCATCACCGAATGTCATCCTTCAACTTTGGATGGGAATCTATTGGTTGGGTTCAGTGCGTATACAGGAGCCCACCACTGTTGATGTTTCTAGCTATCAGATCATTGCTTCCTAATTGAAGCAATGATCTTATACTGACATTTAACATCATTTATGATAGAGAGCACTTCTCTGTAGTTTTCTCTTGAAGCGCTGCTATATAAATTTCGTAATTAGGATTTCAAAGATGCCAATGAAAAGACATTGTTGACTCAGAAGGTCAGCAACAGAAAATGGCTTAAGGTCCCAGGTACAGAGTGACTATCTTAGATTCCCAGAAGTGCTCTCTACATTCAAGTGACCATCATGCCACGAACGCACTGGAGCTAGAGAAACAGAGCAGAGCATGAGTTCAATGAGTCTGACCGGAGTTCGACTTCCATCAGGCGCTGTTGTGTAGCTGGATCCAAAGAAATGTCCAGCGTCGTTGTGAGCCGGCTTACCATCTCCAGATGTAAATGCAGTCTTATAGACCTCCTGTTGTCAATGCAAAGTAAAGAGAATGCATAGCAATGAGACTTCGTAATTTAGTTGTTCAGTGGAAACAAGTTCATTTTCACATGAAAACGTAACAAAGATAAAATTCATTTGCTATAACAAAACTAAGCTGCTGAGAACTTGTACCATAGATGGACAACACTTACAGAGCCAACCTTAAACGTCCTCATCATATCATAATACACACTGCACAAGGTGGCATCAGTCGATGTTTGCTTCAAGTGAAGAAGTCAGAGCTATCCGTTAGAGAATTAGCCGCATTGAGAGGTTTTAATCAGTCACAGAAACCAGAAGAAGTCAGGCCACAGATGTTAAACAAGTTGAAACAGACGAGTCTTAAGGTTTAGTTCTGAATGACATTAGAGAACTGACAGAATACATAAAACAAGGCATTGCATTCCAGAGTTTCAGACCAACCAACAAGAACATCCAAGAACCCAGTGCCACTGTTTTGATGTACGAGGCACAGCAAGAGTCAGAGTATCTGTTGATCTAATGCAATGTTAATTGGCTGATGAGGGATGAGCAAGGAGCAGAGTCAGCTGATTTGAATGCAATGGGTTCTGAACTCTAAGACAGATTTCAAACTGAATTCTTTGCTCAATGGGCAGCAAGTGTAATAAAAATATTATATGTATACAGATGGCATTTGTAAAACCTCAACAAATAGTATTATGCAAAAACGGCATCTGATATGAAAGACACTGCCAACTCCAGACAGTCGCATAACGAAGGGTTTCAGCGCCCGGGGGCAAAGGTTGACGACTGCGCCCCCTTTAATTTTCTTGTTGCCTTTTAATCGTTCTTCTCATAGTACTGTGTACCACTGAAAGCTAATTTTGCGCCCCTCTGGTGCTGCGCCCGGGGGCGGCTGCCCCCCTCTGCCCCCCCTTCGTTACACCACTGACTCCAGACCCTACTACATTATTACAAAGTATTCTATACACCTCCTCATCCTACACTATTTGCTATACAGAGGTTACAAAGTAAAAGATTTTTAGAGCATTGAAATTACACTGCTGTTTCGATAATGTGGGAATGTTTTAGAACATTTATTCTATGTCATACATTTGCAGAGATTCAAACATCTGCTAAAAGAATAAGACTGAGGAAATGCAGAGAGCAGCAGCAGAAGAAGGCAGCTTACAGTTCCAACTCTGTTGACAGAACAAGTGAAGTAGCTGTTGGCAATCGCTGCATTGCGAGCTTCTATCGGCCACAATGGCTCACTGAAATAACAAAAAGAATCTAAGTTGAGCATCAGACAATTAACAAGGCTAACTGTTCCGTTCAATTATCAAGAGACCCCAGTGGCACCTTCTCAGATAATGAACGCACCTTGGACTAAATAACACGGACTATCTATATCTAGACTGCTTACAGGCCTCTGAATATTACAAAACATAATTTATTATTTGAAAAATGTCAGTGACCGTTTTATATTTGATTTGTCCGAAGTACACCCAGGCTGTTCCTTACTTTAGTAAACTTGCTATTAACAGAAATCATGTGTCAATATTTTTAATAAAGAATAAACAATTGGACTGGAAGTGTGATTATAAAATTCTAAAATCGATATCACTTATGATAATTAAAATATTGCAACATCTGACCCTTGAAAATATTCTGACATGAAACAACAGATAAAGAAACACAGCAAATGTGTATAATAACAATAGTCAATTTAGCCATAAATGTATGCTTGGAACTCCACTGGTGAATTAAATTATACTAATTAGATGATTATTAGCAGAATGTTTAGAGAAACTGTAAAGTATTTAAAGCTTGGTAATAAATGTTAGTTTACTTCTCAGCCAATCACGATCAAGAGAACACCGACACCTGATGCTAGTCTTTATTGTTGCATGGTGTAACTTGTCATACATACTACAGCTGTGGTTCAATCGAAAGTTTTGCGTATTATTGCATTCAACAGATTGATAGCTCAAACTCAGTCGAGTCCATGGTCTCTATGTCAGTTTTAAAGAAGATCTTAGGTAGGGATAATCCTAACTGTTTGGAATCAATGCTAACAGCTAAGGCACCTTGGCTACAGTCAAACACATTGCATAGCATCAAATTTCCATTTAGTAGTAAATTCAAGACGACAAGAACTGGTGTTGCCTAATAGTCACAGTCATCGTTTCATGTCTTTCACAGCCATTTAGAAATGTCCAAGAAGTAAAATTCAGGTAAACAACCTTTGCACAATTTCTGAATACATAAATAGAGAGGGCTAAAAGGGAACGAGGGAGGGAAGTAGGGAAGAAGGAAGAGGGAGAAGAGGGATACACAGTGAGGGATGGAAGAGAGGGATGTGAAGAGAGAGAGGGAGGACACAAAGGGAAGGAAATAAGTTGGAGGAAAGGATGGAAGAATGAAAGGATTGACAAAAGAAAGAAGATGGAGAGATAGTCAGAGAAGGATAGAGCAATGGACAAAGCCAGGGATGGAAATAAACAGAGTGGGAGAGGAAGTAGGGATGAGGCAGGAAGAAACGGCAATAAAGAGAGAGAGAGAGACAGCCAGAAAGAGTGAGAGTCTGTTTGGGAAAGACAAGTGTAAAATAAGACAAGTCAGTTCATAGGTCGTTGAACCAACTGACCTTAATGCCCCGACTGTGGCTGAAGGGTTGAAGACTATCTCCGCTCCATTTATTCCATACATCATCCAGTTCTGTGGATGATGACGACCATAGCAGATGTTGACTGCAATACGACCTACAAATGAAAACAAGTCAAGTAAAGAATTCATCTGAAACAAATGCCAACGCAGTTCATCATATAAATTATATTCGTTTATTGTGTTAACAACAGACATAAAGCAGTATTTTTTTGTATTGTATCTAAACATTTATAAATGTCAATAAATTTCTATATATAGGTGTACATAGAAAAAATAGATATTATACTATGAAGTAATAGCTTAGTAAGAGTTCAGGAATAACATAAGAGATATAAAAAATTTTGAGTCTTTGTCAGGAAGGTTAAAGTTATGTGGTCTGACCCTAAGAAAATAGGGCGTTCTTCTTCACTGTCAGTCACAGGCTCACAGCACTACACGACATCAACTGGAGACTGTGCTGGACTCCCTGAACTTCGCCCTGCACACTGATTTTAATTAAGCCAAGTTTAGATTAGAAGCGTCGTTCAAAATTTAAGTGCAGTAGCAGCCTTTGAGAGTTTTGTGCTCTAGGCTAGAACAAAAATGCCCCTTTTTATATTTAATAGTTAAATTTCA
This sequence comes from Aporrectodea caliginosa, assembly GCA_020284085.1. Classification (NCBI taxonomy): domain Eukaryota; kingdom Metazoa; phylum Annelida; class Clitellata; order Crassiclitellata; family Lumbricidae; genus Aporrectodea; species Aporrectodea caliginosa. The sequence goes on from JACEVL010000844.1 coordinate 300,253, forward strand.
AGAAAAATATGCTTTTCTTGCTTTATTTTGCCAGAATTTGCCGCCCCTTAAAAAATGCTGCTCTAGGCAGCTGCATATATCGCCTATACCTAAAGCCGGCACTATTTAAGTGCTTATCCAGCATATCAATGTTTTAACCCATTCCCATGAGATCGGGTCGCTAGCCACCAGATATCGAAACCAGTTAAAAAGACTAGAGAATATTTATAGTATAATGACATCATATCTAAAAATATCTGTTTACATTTTTGCCTCAATTCTTCTCAGAGTTTTAGATTTATTATGAGAAAAAAGACTTTAACGTTGGAAAATGCATACAGGTGTTGGCAGAGATGCATTATGAACAGTACAGACAAATGGTTTTCGTCTTTTATTGGCAAAATCATTGATGACGTGAAAGTCAAAATTGAGCAGATAAAGAAAGCCATATGTGCAGATTCCAACATAAAAGCTCACAGACTGACATAAAGAGATTAAGGCTGTAACCAATTGCAATAAATGCAATGTCCAATTGTCCATCTGTGCATCTGTGACTGATTTACAAGTTTTCATAAGGCTGCTATGTAAAGTCAACTTTTGTTCACAATAAGATATACATTTCAGAGCCAGAAGTCTGCTGATTCAGAAAAAGCATAATTTCTTGTACTTAAGTGTAACCCTTGTTGCACTGGTGTTGTTCTACCACGTGCATTGTCAATTTACTTAATGTCAGAAAAAGAATTGCATTGGGAATGGGTTAAACTTAAGTAATAGTAACCATGCTTAATAACATAGCTGCCCATTGGCATGCATCTCGCAATGGCATATGTGCCGACCAACATCAGTCATTACAGTCATCTACGACGGGCAGATACACACTGATATTGTGTTGTATTTGTTAATTTATATAGCGCCGCTCACAGCAGTGACCATTCAGTAGCGCTCCCAGTGCAAGAACCCCTAGAGATATAGTCTATTTTATTGTATTGTATTGTATCTAAAGATTTATATAGCGCCTCTCTCAGAATAACTATTCAGAGGCGCTCTCAGCACGAAAACCCCGGGAGAAAAGAAACGTCTTTAAAGAACGAGAGACCAAAGAGGAAAAACTAGTAATTAGTTTAGCCCTTAATGAGGGGGGAAGGTCATTCCAAGTAGAGGGACCAACCACATAGCTTCACTTACCAAAGGACGTCTCAAAGACTCGGTGACCTGTGTCTCCCTCCATATAGTATGACGACTGGTGAAACAAACAACAACCATCATGATATCCATGACAACGTCTTTAAAATGTCTTTAATTTGCACAGTTCACCAAACAAACTCTAATTGCAGCAAAAAGAACTGAGCATGAAATGTTTAATACGAAATATTAATTAAAATTCTGTTCCAGAATTTATGGCTTTTTTATCATGAAACTGATAAGATGAAAATATCGCCTAATACAAAATATTTTAATTCAATGGAAGAAAATGCAATCGAAAACCCTCTTGGAACATAATTCAACAGACTCTGCTACTTGCATTAGTTTTTTCTTCAGTGATATTCATATGTCCCATTTCCATGTTTTTTCACTGTTAAATAACTTAAATTATATCACTTAAAATATTGTACAGTTCTGCTTTCTTAGTATTGGCTCAACAGTCAACCAAAGTAAGTGACAAACCTCATTGAAATCACCCACTCGCGGGATGTGATTTTTTCTCGTTTTTCCTAGTACTGCTCCAGTGTTTGATATTACAACTGAAAATAAAAAAATACCAATGGAATCAGTCTGTGAATGACCAACATAACTGGCAAAATAAATTATTTTTAATTGCAGACAACCAAATGAAATGAGCGTTTCATGTCTTAATAGCATTGATGACTCAAGGCCAAGACCGTCCTCAGATCATTCGACCTCGGACCTTGAGGCTGGCATTTTGGACTTGCAGTGTTGTTCTGGTGTTTACCTGCCATTTAAGTGCCATATAATGCAGCACATGGCAGCCTGCATAACAGATGGAAGCAATTTGTATACACATGGGGCAGTATACTTAGAACCATAGCCATTCTCTAATATAATTATGCAAAGTGATGACCAAGGACAATGCGGATGAAGAAAGGAGGGATAGTGAATGGTTGGCAAGACTGGGTGGGAAGGCCAGGGTACAGGAGAGCATATGGTCAATATGGTCGTGAGTTTCTTGTAGGGCGCTATATAAATGGCCATATACATACATACATACGGTTCTTAACTCAACAAAAACTCAGTTCAACAATTTGACATTCTGATTTAGGGTAAATAATTCCTGTCTCTGTCTATCTATACCATATGTCTTTGTCTCTCTTTTAATAGGAATTACTGTCTTATTCATCACAAAGATATTAGCTTCAGTCAGTCAGTCCGTCAGTCCATCGGTTGGTTGGTTGGTCAGTCAGTCCGTCCGTCCGTCAGTCGGTCGGTCAGTCAGTCGGTCAACTGTAGAAATACCTGCTGTGTTGTGCAGAACATCCCCATGGTCTTCATCACGCTCAAGAATTGGTGATATGATCACCATGTTGTACTTTTTAGCCAACTGAAAGCCAAAGAATAAAAATCAACTAAATCGGATTCATCTATTAGATTAGACTAATTTGAAGAAGAAGAAGAAGAACGCTAAGAAGAAGAAGAAGAAGAAGAAGAAGAATGCGAAGAATGCGAGAAGAAGAATGCCAAGAAGAACGTGAAGAAGAAGAAAGCGAAGAAGAAGAAGAAGAAGAAAGCGAAGAAGAAGAAGCGAAGAAGAAGAACGCGAAGAAGAAGAAGAACGCGAAGAAGAAGAACGCGAAGAAGAAGAACGCGAAGAAGAAGAAGAAGAAGAAGGAGAAGAAGGAGGAGGAGGAGGAGGAGGAGGAGGAGGAGGAGGAGGAGGAGGAGGAGGAGGAAGAAGAAGAAGAAGAAGAAGAAGAAGAAGAAGAAGAAGAAGAATAGGACATCTGCAGAAAATCACATATATATTATCTCTTTAAAGCTGCCAAACCTGTTGCATTAATCTCGTAGTTGGGCCAGTTTCAGCTGGTTCTGCAAATTCACACCACGGCTGCTTCTCTCTCGTACAGATTGCAAATGGCATGTCTGAAAATACATCACAGCTGAGTAAAAGCCTTCTTGGAATGTATTCAAAAGAATGACAGTCGTTCAGAAATCCAATCAGAAACCAAATCAAACAAGTAATGCAAGTCCTTCACTAAGGAGCCTCATGTGACGGAGGAGGAAGTAAAAGGGAAGACAGGGCAAAATGGCAAAAAAGCGTAAAATGACGGCAACAGATTTCAAATGGTTACGTGTTCATGTGAATATGTAACGTTCCAAATCTGGGAATTTTGTATATTTGTTTATAATCAAAATAAAGTTTACAATTACAACATGCTAATATTTCATGATTCTTCCTAGCCAAGACTACTACTTCATAAGATTGCTAACGTGGAATGTCATGTTGCCTAGGCTCAGGCCAAACGATAAAACGTTGTTTCAAAGGACACCATTGATGGGCCCTCATTGAAGCTGGTCTCCTATCAACAAAGTCACAGTCTGTGGGACTGGCTAGGTCTGATGGGAGGCACCTCATAACTCACAGGCGTTGGCCCATCTCTCCATCCCATAACTCACAGGCGTTGGCCCATCTCTCCATCCCATCACTCACAGGCGTTGGCCCATCTCTCCATCCCATCACTCACAGGCGTTGGCCCATCTCTCCATCCAATCACTCACAGGCGTTGGCCCATCTCTCCATCCCATCACTCACAGGCGTTGGCCCATCTCTCCATCCCATCACTCACAGGCGTTGGCCCATCTCTCCATCCCATCACTCACAGGCGTTGGCCCATCTCTCCATCCCATCACTCACAGACGTTGGCCCATCTCTCTGGAATATGCTGAGTTGCAGAGTTGCAACATGGAACTTGAGCTTCTTCGCCTCTCCGCTTCCTTTTCAACAGCAGTTGAAAGATATTGTATTTGAATGTACAATACAACTGCATTTGATATCGCCCTTCTTCCAAAGGTGGACCAAAGCTCAGAAGAGCACATGCATCAATGGCACAGATGCAATTACATTGCAGAGCAACTGTGCGCGAAGGACTTGCTCGAGGTCCTTGCACAGTAACTGCCTCAGAAGAGGATCGAACCGGTACTCTCTGCATTACAAGCCAACCGCTCTAACCAGTCGGCCGCTGTGCGACACTATGTGCCACAGTTCTTTATATTGTCAGGTCAGCAAATTTGTATAGTGGCTCTTCTAGAGGAGTGGCTCTAGAAGAGGCACTATAAAAATTAGCAATTACAATTGAGTTACAATACAATTACAGTCTTATAAAATAATAAATAAAAATAATAAACATGCATTGCAAAAACACGTCTATAAACGACCTGTCTGAAGAGATACGTACTCCATGCCTCCTGCATACAAGTGATGTTCACTCCACAAACCGAAGCAACTTCTATGATCTCAGAAATCCTACGATGCAGTGCATCTTTCTAGAAGCAAAACACACACAATACAAATGCTGCTTTTTTCATTCCGTTTTCCTTCTATCCTACCTGTGTTATGTAAGAAATGTGGTCATCCCATGGGAACAACGACAAACCATAAAGTCTCTCTTCTGCAAGGCAATATATACTGACAGAAAAAATCTTGGCACAGATTTATCCAAAGAATGAGATATAACTAAGTAGGTGCTCTTTCTGATAATTTAAACTGGCACAACCCATTCTTCTAAATACAGCACAAACTATTCACAGACCACAGAGGTCCTATAATTATGTGATTCCGGATCCCAAGTGAGCCCCACGTGGGCACGCTGGCACGGGTAGGGCAGAATAGTGATAAAGTAAAGTAAGGTTAATTAATGCAGTAACAATTTTGTTGAAAGTACTGGGTTGGGCCAATTACTAAGAGTAAACTTTAAATTTGGAGTGAGTAGCCAATAACTTAAACCGTGAGGCAGCAGAGATGCTGTGATGTAGAGTGCAGGAGAAGAAACTTTACCTGTTCAATGATGGATGCTGTTGTTGGTAAAACGATCCTATTCTGAATCGATCCTATTCTTACAATACGAGGATTTCGTGTTGTCTCCGGTGCTGCTTGAAAGCCGTATCCTGTCAACTCAAAGTCACGATCTCTGGCTAAAGCAGACGCTGACTCAGGCAACTCTAAGCTCCTGTATGTCAACAGAACATCACAACATAAAAACCAGTTTGAATGAGAATAATCTTCTGCTTCCATTGAACAGGCCACTTTGGACCAGGTTCTGTAAAACAGATCTCAGACTTAGGTAGACACCGTGAGACACCATGAGACCTGAATGAACTGCTGACAACTGAAGGCTGATCACCAAACAATGTCAAAGTTCAACCACCCCTTGAAGATATCTGTAAAGTTTCTGCTCCTTACGCCTCCCCAGTCACAGAAGTAGAGTTACAAGAGCACAGAGTTGGTGAACTGAAGCCTGGATTGATGGTTGCCATAGTTCTCGCAAGAGTTTATTCCAGAGCGGTGTAACAGCTCGGGTTAAAGACGAGGTGACAAAGTGAGTAATATTTCCAATGGAGAAATAGCAAGTTGGTTAGGGTGATTGAATTTGAAATAAAAGACAAAGAAGGAAGGATTGGAGTGAATTACCGATTCCAAATTAGGAGAGACAGAAGTACCTCTGGTATCAGGAATTTATTAAGCCTCTTCAGCTTTTGTTGGGTTCCGATGACAGAACTGATATCATATGACAGACAAAGTAAATAATAATAATAATAATAATAATCTTTTCTTTATTGAAGCGCCTGACAAACGCACTGCGCTGTACATTTACATGTTATGCAATTTAAATCTTAACTACTAACAGAACAGACAGCCTGCAATACAACGGCGCTAATAGCAGCCTACAAAGCATATCCGCCCAAACGGGGCTCGAACTCGGTACCTCTCGCTCTCTGTGCCAGATGTTATCCAATGCGCTATCGGGCAGTTGAGTCAGAAATACCATTTGGAGAGAAGAAAATAAGTCCTTCGGTGCCACCAGCATTGAGGTCATGGTCCACATTTGTGGCTAATGGCAATGTCTTACTGGTTGGTGGCTAATGACAATGTCCTAATGGTTGGTGGCTAATGGCAATGTCTTATTGGTTGGTGGCTAATGGCAATGTCTTTTTGGTTGGTGGCTAATGGCAATGTCTTACTGGTTGGTGGCTAATGGCAATGTCCTATTGGTTGGTGGCTAATGGCAATGTCTTATTGGTTGATTGCAGATGACAGTCATCTTACCGTAAACGTTTTCCATACAGAAGTCTCCACACAGTTTCTAGTTCTTTCTCTGGAATGTGCTTCTCCAGGATTTCTTCTAGACTTGAGTTTCCAGCCATATCTACCAACAGCCAGAAGCAACTTCTGTAAACATTTTGGAAAGGATCGTGAATCAGGATCCAATCTCCAGATTATGCATCAGAGTAAACACAAAGACCTCATCAAATGGTCATCAGCTAAAATCTCTTTATCTAGCATCTGCAACCCAACTTTTCTTTCATGCACCCCATGACTTTTCATGACTTTTCTTTCATGCACCCCAAGTTCAAGTAGTGAAAGAGGAACAACAGGTTCCTTCCAAGAAAATTCAACACCAAAGAGCTTTGTGCTCTTCTGATTCTGGTCCTAGACTCTGGAACTCTGTGGAAGGTCAGAACAGATTTTGCAGAGTTTGGCAAAAGCTCTGCAAAATCTGTTCTGGTCTTCAGATCTTGGCTAAAAACTCATCTTTTTCTGGACTCATTTCCTCTCTTAGCCGTTCCCATGACTTCTCAGACTCATTTCTTGGCTTTCAACTGGACTCTCCCTGTAATCTGGCTTGCACAGTTATTCTCCTTAATAGTGACCGATGCCTTGAACATCATCACATTAGTCCCATAGAAGTTCTTAGACTAGATGAGATTAATCAGGATGCTCTCCAACGACTTGCTTCTGCTTTTTGACAATGGATGGCTAGTAATAAAGTTCTTCTGAATCCTTCTCAAAATGAATTTTTCTTCTAAATTCCACAAGTCAACAACTCCACAAATTTGACTGGCTTACGTCTGTTCAGTTGGGTGGATTCTGTATCAACCACACTGATTGTGCATGCAGTTTGAGCATGGTACTTGACTATGTTCAGGCATTTTGCAGATCATACGGGATATTCATACCTTTGTGTTAAACTGTTTAGTTTAGTTTCACTTGCTAATGCTTTGGTTTCCATCAGATTTGACTACTGTAACTCCCCTTATTCACTGGTATCACTAAGGGAAATCTGCACAAACTATAAATGATCAAAACAATCATCGCCACAGCCACAAAAGACTCAAAACATCAAACATAGGCATATTATTATCACTATACTGGCTGCCCCAAAGATGTACGTACGTACGCATCAGGATACTTAACACAGTGCATTTTAAGTACCTCACAAAAGCAAAGACTCCATTTAAAATCGGCCTTACAGTTCACTCATCAATGGCTGTTGTGACTCTTAAAGCGCAACGCACATGAATAAAGTTGGTTCTCAAGATTTCTTAGTCGCTGGTTCAAAGCTGTGGAGTTTGCTGCCAAATTCAGTTCATTAAGAATCAATTCTTTGATGTACTTTAGGTCTAAACTTAAGAGACTCATATCCTTCAACTGGCTCTGGTTTCTCTGATCTGTTGGACTTTGACCTGGCTGCTGCTTCTCATATGAATTATGATTGTCTTAGTGTTATTTCACTTCAAGCAACCATCAGGTGATGTCTTGGGCATTTTATGATAATTCATTCATTCATTCATACCGAACATTTGTATAGCGCCCCTTCAAGGAAACTACTCAGAGGCCCTATAGATTAAGTCATTAGGTTAGTTCAGCCAAGAGATTTCCAACGTCTGCACTGCAAAGAATGCAGGCATAATGCTACAGAGTTTAGGAACAACAACAGTTAATTATTGGGCCGATGATGAATGCTTAGTGACAAAATTTAGCAATCATTGCAAACAAAGTTAATCTTCAAAAATGCGCTCATAATGTTCTAACAATCATAAAATGTTTCATCACTGTTCTATCCATTTCAGCATTGACTTTTTCATGTAGTGTACGGGTCAATATACGTGCAATCGTGCATGCATATTAACACATGTATAATTATAAATATATTGGTCATTTCACTCTTCGAAATTAGTGATCACATAATTCGTAACTTACTTTTTCTTGCATCGACGCTGACAAACCCCAGAGAACGTCGATCCGTCGGCTGCAAAGTTCCCAATCACCCTCGTCACTCACTCACTTAACCTCTGTACACACATTATTCATTTATCAAGGTCCAGGACAGACCGTCCTGCTGGCCTCCAGCACAGGCTCATAGGCCTACACACTGCATAGGCCTAGCTACACAAAGCGTATACAGCCTCATCAAGAACACAGACACACCCAGGCCTCAGCTGAATGCACCGTCTAAACCACTATTAGACTTATTCTTAGGTCTAAACCAAGTAAACTGAATCAGGTCTAATCAGGTCTAATAAACTGGAGATTTTATTCAAAATATCATTTGCTGCTCCACGCACCATTTGGATCGTACGCAACGCACCGCGCAACGCAGTGCAGATTGTAACTAATAGCTTCTATTGCGCCGACGTATAGCCTAACGCAGGAGGCATCAACCGATGGCACACCAAGACCAAACCAGGTCAATATCCAGAAGATCAGTCCGTAAGATAGAGAGGCAGCCTGCTATGGCGGATATTAAGCAATTTGAAAGAGGTCAGTTTGAAGACGAGAGTTAATTAAATGGCAAGCGCAGAAACATACAGAGTTCCAAAAGTAGATAGAACAGTTAATTAATACGTTACAATTTATGGTTATGGTCGCATGTATGTTAAAATTATTATAAGTACTCTTGAGTAATAAACTAGAATTATTAATAGACTACTGAGCGATCGCCACTCGATAAGAACCCGAAACTATCGATGAACACACTTACTTACCTACTTGTAGACAACTATCGACAAAGATGTTAGAGCCGTAGGCTCTACGGCTCTAACATCTTTGCTATCGATGTATGGCACCTACAACCAAAGATTTTAACAATGTTAACCGGCATAGCTAACCAAAATTGCACCTAAAAAATAAAAATAAAATATCTTTTCTTTAATAAGCGCCTGACAAACGCACTGCGCTGTACATTTACATGTTATGCAATTGAAATCTTAACTACTAACAGAACAGACAGCCTGTAATACAACGGCGCTAATAGCAGCCTACAAACATATCCGCCCAACGGGGGCTCGAACTCGGTACCTCTCAGTCTCTGTGCAAGATGTTATCCAATGCGCCACGGGCCCCCCCTAATTACCTCTGGCAATCTTGCAATAGATCTATAGCCGTTGTATTGCAAGCTGTCTGTTCTGTTAGTAGTTAAGATTTAAATTGCATAACATGTAAATGTACAGCGCAGTGCGTTTGTCAGGCGCTTATTAAAGAAAAGATATTATTATTATTATTATTATTATATCTTTCAGTCAAGACTGAAACATGTCTTTATTTTTTTCTCAAATCCTATCCAGATTTGAGTGATTGCTTCTTTCCTTAACCACTCTCACCACTTCAATATTATTCGATTATATTCTTCACCCATTTTGACTTTAATTCTGACTTATCTGCTTCGCCCTTGGATTTCTATTTGGAACCGAATGTCCGGCCTTGTCTGTCTACCGATTTTCTGTTGACCAAGTGCTTACGAATAAGCTATAGTTTCTGTGACTTAGCTCTTTTGAACGTTGTAAAAAATCTCGATATGAAGATTACAATATTGGATGACTTGCATAACCAGGTTCCTGTAGGCTAATATTTTAACCTTCGCCTTTACGATGTTGCCTTATCTAATTAGGCGAACCTGTAAACCAGTTCAATGACCATTGTGTGTAGGAAGCGTAGACTTGACTGCGTTACGTACGATGCCAACAAGCGGCGACGATGGAGATTTCCAATGAAGTGGAAACATAGGGTTCCCTCCTCGTGAGTCGTGATGACCGGCGGAGACGGAGGCGGGATATACGTTATTCTTCGGATTTGGGATTTGGTTATTGGCGAAAGTAGACAGTAGATCCAGCTCCAGGCAAGTTGTAGGTTTGCTTAAACAAACAGGTAAAGAAGCTCTCACGTAATTGATTTGTAGCAATATGAAAATTAAGAAGCGTTGCTGAACGATAATGAGGGACCTATTCTTTACAATTTATGAAATATGCCTTTACCTGCGAAGTCTGCAGCGGTCTGAACACCCTCGTGGGACATTCAGAAACGTGGTTTGGACACGTTCCGGTACTGACCGGGGACCGGCGTTCGATAGGTACTGCTTTTAAGTGCAACATTCACGCCGATGCCACTACCATTGCATGGAACTTGCACATTTCGAAGTTACCTTCATTGCGAAGGCAGTTTTCAGTCCTTGTGGAACTGTTGTGACAGCAGATACTTGAAAGTTAAAGGGCTACTAGAGGTGCCACTCGAGAATCCCACCCTATCTAGTTTTAGCTGACTGATGATAAAAAGGTGTTTTGTTTCCACACTGTCTCGAGGCATGAGACACAGAAAGAGACCACATGGACATTCTGGTGGGTCATTGGGTTGGAAGGCTGCACTGTCAACTTGACCAGCTAATCCGAACGAATTAACGAAAGCGCCATTGAGCACTAAAGTTTGCTGACATTAAGCAAGCTCTTCTGGAATGATTTAAGCAAGGCTGGACAAATCTGGTTGCCAATCCTGGTCCCATCAGTATGTTGCCTCTGTGCTACATTTTAGCTATCATTGTATTTTTAGCAACTTTTCCTACAACTTTTTGGTTTAGGTTTCTAGTTGTTGGGAATGTTGCAGAGTTTTTTTTACAATTGTATGGTAAATGCATGTATAATTTTCAAATATTATATTTTATAATTTAACACTAAAGTCATTATTATCACCAAAAATGCATTTGCAGGACATGTCTTGAAAGTTGATAAAATGACTTCTGTTTACATGGAGTCAGATGGAACTTGACTTGAATATCGCACTTATTCTGAACCTCTGATATATCAAACTACGATTGTCCACTGATGTGCTTAATGTTGATTGTTGAATGCTGTTCTGCTGTATTCGGATGGCCTTGCTTTGCCTGTGTTCTGATTGGTTATCCATATTTTTAGGATGGATAAAAGCAAGGACAGCAAGAAGAAAGGAAAAGTGGAGAGCAAATCTTCAGAAGAATATGGTCACCACACCCCAGAGAAGGAGCTGGCGGTCGTCGTGTTGCATGCCGGTGAAATGGGGGACGTACATTACCTCAAGGACTACTTACAAGTCAGTGCTTCTTTTTACCAGGAGAATTTGGAATTGGTTAAAAGGTAAAAGAAGTGATGAATGTGAATTCTGTTCAGAAACGCTGTCCTGCTCTGGTCTGAAGATTCCGTTGACTAATGCACTAAAGACAACCATGTGACATGTCAATCCCACAGGATGCAGTCTTAATTCCCTACTTGCGCTGATGTAATGGAGGGCACAGTTGCAACTTGGCATTTTACAGATGGTCACCAATCACAATCAGTGTGATTACCAGCAACGTATCCACAGCATTTGGCTGCCTCTTGTTTTGTAACTGTATATAGTCATACGTAATGCTGCTGTTTGCATCTTCACAGCAGTGAAAGTGATTTTGTGTATTAATAACATTCATGAACTTATCATTTGTTACGATGCTGTCAGCTGATGATTGTAGTCTGCTGTGAGGTTGTTGACAGTGTTGTGCACAAGATCAAAACTTTGAGACCGAGACCATGTGCTCCAAGACCGCATGCACCAAGACCACATGCACCAAGACCACATGCACCAAGACCGAGACCAAGACCACGTGCTCCAAGAACAAGACCATGTGGTCCAAGACCACATTGCTCATTTTTTCGGTCTTGAGACGGTCTCGAGACCACACGACTGGTTGTTGAGTTGTGTCCGAAAGGTAGCGACCTTTCTGTATGCCTGGTATCGTGGTTTGATGAATCAGACGCATTGTGGCAAGGTTAATGTTAATGAAGCACAGCAAAGTTACCAAGTCTGACATCTGGATGTTAACATCGTTGTTATTATAACAGTGTTATTTTAACCTTTGCCAACAAAAATTTTGTGAAGTGACTGTAACCAAAATATGAAAAGGTCATTAGCTAAATGAGGTTGAGTTGGCTAGAAATCCACATCAACAGATGGACCTGGATTATCTAATTAGGCCCAAAAAAAATAATGGTGTGTTTCCGGTAACAGAGTTAAAAAAAACTGGGTAGGTAGGTAGGAAAATAATTTTATTTTTGTAAAATAATTTTATAGAGTGATTTCCCAAAATTACGCCACTGCCCATTTATGCACAGCGGTACATGCTGTACCAAAGTATGTATTTTCTATGCGAGTATTAAAATGCCTTTTTGCAGGATGTACCTACAAACTGCTGTAGAAAACAATCTTATTTATTTCATTTTTGCTGACATCGTTTTTCTTGCAAGGTGAAATAGAAGGGGCAGGGGTGGGGAAGGAATTATGGATTATGTACATTAAACAATAAACGTGTAGCAGACAACGGCTCTTTAGGAAATATGCATGGGTGGTAACGTGAGAAAATCGCTGACTTTTTGGTGTCTGTTATCTCCTCAACATCATACATATGTGTAAATTGTCCATGGGAAACATTGAGCCCATTTATTGTTATAATATTATTAACGCTGCATAGAAAGAAATATGGTTTCCTAACGTCATCTGCTAAGGAGACTGCTTGCTACAAAGATTGGATGCTATGAAGACTAGTTGTTAAGGAGACTAGTTGCTAATGAAGGCATTGCTAAGCAGGACAGTTTCTAAGGATAACTGTTGCTAAGGAAGGCGGTTGCTAAAGGGGCCAAGTCTGACTTTGAAACTGGTTGCTAATGAGGCTGACATAGAGGCTGCTTGCTACAAAGCTTGGTTGCTAAGAAGGCTGGTTGCTATGAAAGTAGAATGCTACGGAGGTTGGTAAGTTGGCTGATTGCTAAGGAGGCTTTACTTCTATAATGGCATGTACGATAATAGGTATTTCTGATACAACGAATATGGGGGTCAGATTTGTGAAATAACCCTGTCAAATTACCCTGAGAAAATCCACCACTTTCGAGTCTATTACCTCCCTCTCCCAAACTCCACACTTTAGCCCTTTTATTGCTGTAATTTACGGCACCATTCTTTCCACTGAAAGACCGCTAGTTTCCGAACGTCTCTGCTTCAGTGAATGCACCTATAATGTCGCGATTCTGCATCACCGGCATGCAAAGCTTAATGTATGCAAAGTATGAAAAAAAATTTTTTACAAAATTTTCCGTAAAAATTTTTTTTTTTAGAAAATTTTCCGTAAAAAAATTTTTACAAAATTTTCCGAGTCGCGGCAAAAAAGTGAGTCGGTCGGGTTACCGGAAACACACCATTATTTTTGTTTGGCCTTATGTATGCACTGAATTCCTGTATCTTATCATCGTCATGGTCTGAGTGCTTTGTGGAAGCTAACTTCCTCTGACACGGATCTGTTTCAGATGACAAAATTGACCGGGGAATTGAACATTAATGAGCAAGACTCCAAAGGCTGTACACCGCTTCATTTTGCTGTCGCTTCAAGAAAGGCATGTATTTCATTATTGTTCTACGAGGACAGTGTTGTTTGTATGTATACATAATGACTAAAAATTATTGTAGGAAACTTTGGTAGTTTAGGCCATCAGTTGAATATTCTAAATGGCCTGGCATTGTTGGATTAAACATTGGGGTGGCACCCCAAATTACACATGGCAGTCCCTATATTGTTGTGTATTGGATTATGGGATGCCATGAAGATTTGCTATAATCAAAGTGAAATATGATGACTCAGTGATGTGCTACTCAAGCTAACTTTAATGCTGGTTTCAAAAGTGTTTAAAAGTGTTTCACTCAGAAAATTCTTACTCCAGTCTGATTCCATACAACTGCACATTTTGAATACTGGGTACTCGTGCTGTTCTGGCCTCTGTGTAGCCTTCTTGCAAACACACAACATGCATTGCTTTATATGGCACTTGGTCTCTGTGTAGCTTTCAAAGCACCTCTTTCCAGGCCACTATGGAAATGACTGAAATTGGTGCTGATGTTTTAGATCGATGTGGTGACGACGTTAGTGGAATATGGAGCAAACGTGAATCTACGTGACTACATGGGATTTACTCCGCTCTTCTGGGCAACAGGTAGGACTCTACAAACAAACTGTATATGTTGCTCTTTACGAGCAAAGTAAACTTGTACATAACTGTAGCATCTAACAGAATATTTTCTGTTTTCTATTACCAAATCCAGTTATCTGGGCGGTTGATCTGATAATTGAATGTGTGTATGTATGTATCTGGGTATTTGTAAAGCGCCTTGAAGTACTAGAAGTGTCTGTACCTATCCCTCCCTCTAGAAGCCTTGCACCAGCATATGCTCCTCTGTAAGTACAGTCTTCTCTACAGCAAGAAGTTGGAGGTGGTACCACATTCACTTCTTAAGAGCAGAGCAGACAAGGAAAGATTCTATAGACACAGTGGGTACTTTCCAGCTGAAGCATGTACCAGGTTGTGGTAGTGGCATAGGTCTTGGCTTGTACTGGTGGCTGTCAAGTACAACACATGAACATTCGACTAACCAGTTCTCATTCTGTGAATTGGAAGATGATTTGCTTCAGGTGTGTTTATGTAATCGTTAAGGTAAGTTATATAGCGCCAATCAAATGATTTGCGCCACTTTCTGGTCTTGCCTAAGCTAAGGATGTTAAGAGTTAAATCCCATGTAGTCACGTAGATTCACGTTTGCTCCATCACAGAATTATCGCCAGTAAGGAAAACAGTGCATAGAAAACTCGTAAGAGTCGGTAAGCTGATTGGATGAGTTGGACGTCAGTGTTGTTTAATTTTATTTCTAAATGAATTTCTGTGTTTCAGGTAGATATGCAGATGCTCAGATCGCAAATTACTTGATCGACAAAGGCCGTGCGTCCGTCCACATCACGACTGAAACCGGAGCGTGTGCTTTGCATGGAGCAGCGCTTCAGGGCAATCTCGGTCAGTGGAAGAGATGATGTTCCGTTTACGTTTTCTAGGGATGGGACTCAGTCTTTGCTTGTATCTCATTCTGCTTCACTTGGGTGGAAATGTTTGCAACTCTGAGAGGTGGAATAGACTGAGCACTTCAGAGTTAATTACATGGGAATGGGTAAGCTAGATGAAAATAAACACTGCTGGACTTAATTAAAGGTTAATTTTGACCCCTAACATGCCAGCATTTTGGAGTCCTTTGTCGGTTTTCTTTCAAGTAATAAGATTTTTTAATTGGATATGATATAGGAGAGAAAGATTTATGTTTTCTATTGTTTAAATAGTAGTCTTGTATGAACCACTGTGCACATTTGCTTAAGAAAGCGTAGAGATAAAGATTCTAGTGTGTTATCAGTTCAGGACTTGATATTAGAACCGGGTGCAATTCTTTTCTCTCTGTTTTTCTGCTTTAGATTGCATAACGCTGCTTCTGAAGTACGGAGCAGATCCACAGTTTGCCGATCACAACGGTAACACTCCTTTGGATCTGGCCAAGGACGATGCAACACGAACGCTACTGCAGAAAGTTCTACGGCATAATGAAGCATTTGATGACAAGTCTGGTGAGCAGAAGGTTTCCTCCTCATGATGCGACATTTGATTCATTCAGAGAAACAGAGATCAAAGAGACAGACAGAGAGGCAGAGAGAGACAGAGAGGCACAGAGACAGAGACAGAGACAGAGAGAAGCAAGCTGTTCTTTCATGTGGTCTACCTGATCACTCAAGCCACCAATCTACTATGTTCAATTCTCTATGTTCATTATAAGTATGAAAATATCTGAGAGTTAGACGAACTGTGTCCTTCATTATTTTAGCGTAATGAGATTGTACGTTGCGTGTTTGCTTTGTGGTTATGGTTGTTTCTGATATAAATTGGATGTTGAATTGATTTGTAGCTGATCGTTGTGTACAGTGTGGAGTTGTGGGAAGCGGCTTTAAGCGTTGCGGTCGGTGCTTTGTTTCAAAATACTGCAGCCAGAAGTGTCAGATTACTCACTGGAAGGATGGCCATCGTCAGTCGTGCGTTGGTCAGTGGCTGTTGATTCTCTTACGTTACCTTTTGCACTTTGACTCTGGATTCAACCAAAAGGTTTTTGGCTGCAGTAAAGCTGGCATGGAATGTCCACACAGGCTGCACCTATGTCTCGGAAACTAAACTCACTTTTGGCTTTGATGCAGATTCAGTTCATAAATGTTATCGTAATTTATAAAGCATTATTTGCAGCGTTTGTAAATCAACTGGTGCTCTGCACTTAGCTTAGGAAGTCAGGAGTTTATGATGATGACTTACAATTAAGGAGCCCAGCATATTCATGAGCACAGCGTGAAGTCAGTTGATCAGATACGAAGTGGAGGAGGAGGAGGAGGTCCAGTTGGTGCTTTACGTCACAGAAGATTCCACAGAAGTTCCCACTACTAGTTAATAGTTGCTTTTACTTGAGGAGATGAGTCTTTAGTTTAACCAGCACTGCAACATCAAATTGTAATCTGGCCACATTGTTGATTTCTGATTGTAGGTTTCGTTGTAGCATCTTTGTCAAGTAAATACTCTTTCACGCTTAGTATGCCTCAGATGAAGGCCTATGTCAACACTCCAGAACAGGAGAAAACGCAAAATCCACCACTCAAAAAGAAGAAATTCATTGTAAAAGTTCAGGTTCCTGTAGGTAAGACGTACCGTATTTTAATGGATATATCACGCACTCGGATAGGCGAATATAACACTCAGGTGAATATAACGTGCTACTTTTAGTGATTTGAGTAAAAACTGAATTATATATCACGCAACTAGTACTACCGTACTAGTAAAAACGGAATTGATATGGTTTGACCGTCGATCCCGGTCACATCTTGACTAGAAAACTCTCCCTGCAACTAGATGAAACCCGCTCTACCCTGCCTTCTAATGTACTTCTTGATCTTGCAGTTCTTCCTGATAGTAAACTCTGTATGTCTAGTCATTAAGGAATGCAAACCCGAAGCCTTTTTTTGAAACCCGGGTACGGCCCTGACGCTTCAGCGCGTAGACGAATGGGTGGGGGCCCGTGGCGCATTGGAAAACATCTGGCACAGAGACCGAGAGGTACCGAGTTCGAGCCCCCGTTGGGCGGATATGCTTTGTAGGCTGCTATTAGCGCCGTTGTATTGCAAGCTGTCTGTTCTGGTAGTAGTTAAGATTTCAATTGCATAACATGTAAATGTACAGCGCAGTGCGTTTGTCAGGCGCTTATTAAAGAAAAGATATTATTATTATTATTATTAACATATTATATTTTAATTTATATTAACATGCCTACGAATATACCACGCAGCTAGGGTGCGTTGTTTTAAAAACTTTTTATAACCTGCATGTTATTTATGCAAAAATACAGATGAGATATTTCATTGGGAATCGTGGACCATTTGGAGCATCATCTGTTAACCATTTGCTCAATTTGCCTGTCTTTTCCTGGCCTGCATCTGGCAAAGGCACCAATTTCAGTTGGGTCTGTGAGTTGTCTTCTACAGAAACATTTTATGTTTGGCTCCTGGAATACAAGATTTGCCAGTTTACCATGCAGCATGTACTGACAATCATGCACAGAGACAATGGCATCTTGTCCATTCCAGGTTTTGCTTGAGTTTTTCGGAATTTTGAAGCTGATGTGTTTTGTGATAACAGATGCCGATAATCCTGGAATTCTTGAGCTGAGTGGTGGACAGATGTTGGTCTATAATGCAGATCGCACTGTAAATGGTCTCATCACCTCTGATAAGAAAGGTTAGATTTTGCAAGATCGTTGTTATAGGTTTAAAACAGAACATTTCTTGTAATTTAACACTTAAACGATGATCTGCATTGTCACTCTTAGCCTCAGATTGTAAATGTGAACTTGATGAACAATAGTTTCTTTTTTTACAAATGCATAGTGGTTTCTCCAATGCCATGTGCTTCAATTTCTTTTGTCCTCTCAAAATCTCTTGACTTTGGACATCTGTCATTACTGAACTTCGGCTTTTCTTCCTCTTGGCTGTTCAACTGATTGCTATGATTCCTTGCATGTTTCCGATTCTGTGGATAATTTTTTTATGACCTTTGACATTCTCTTCATAACTCTAGTGTTGGAAGCGCTTAAAGCAGCTTAGGCTGATTCCTGCTTGATGTTATGCTCAAGTTATTGCTTCACACATGTGAATGCCAATGCTGTTCTAAGCACTTGCCAGATACAACAGCATTCTGTTGATCTGCCAAGTCTTTCTCCAGCTGTTAGATGCAACTTTTGTTCTGCCAAAGACAGAGATGTGGCTCTTGAGCTGTGTTCCATGTGTACCACTGGCTGGGTGTACATACCACTATGGCCTAACCAGCATCAATATTTATGGTATTTGTATTTTGAGCATCTGAAGCACTTGATGTTGATGCCTTCAGTCTTAGACTTGCCAGCTTGCCCTAGCTTGGTCATCAAATGCACCTTTCAAAGCTGCAGTTACCATATAACCGTTGTTTTCCTTCTCCAGCACCTTTTTCATGGTAGATCCAGAACTACTGGTAGCTGTGTGTAAACGTATCGTTAATGCTTAATATTAATGCTTAATATCCTATAAGACAGAACGACATAACTGGGACTCTGGAAGTGAATTGTTATATGATGTTTAGGATTTGGATGTTTTTACACGCTGGCAACACCAGTATGTGTGACAATCCATTGACTTTTAGCATAAAACTTTTAGACAAATATATACTTGATGATAAATTTTATAAATATTTTAAAACTGCACCATATCCAAGAATTTCATCATCTTAGGCTTATGCAAACCCACAAAACATGGTTGTAACTGCTGCAGTTTTCTTTAGTTTTCTTTCTGGTTCTTTTGAAACTGTGACTTTTCTTAAGTAGACCAATGTCGTAAGTAGACCACTGACATAATACTATTATGCTGCCTCCTACCGATTCGTGGACAATGTAGAGTAGTTAAGTTATGGTAAACTCTTTGTGTAAATGATTATGTGGTAACTAAACGCCTTTGTGCAACATGCTTTGCCATCCATTACATTATTTATTGACAGATGAATTGTCATTTGAACTAGTTTCTCACGGCCAATATTCGTCTGAATTATCTCAATTCTAAGACCTTGGCGATTCTAATCAGAATTTGTTCACTTTGGATTAATTAATTTGACGAACAACGTAAAAGAAAACCAAGCTAGAACAAAACGAAGCTTCACCAATTCTTGAAATTTTGAATCCGATACATTGTATGTTTATTGAAACATTGAACGTGTTTGGCTTACAACTCACAACAGGAGAACAGCTACCAGATTAAATGTGATTAATTATCCTGTCTAAGGCATGCTAAGAATAGTTATTTTAATTGTCATATCTACCGATTGGTTAGAATGGTTATTTTAAGGAATAGCATCACATAGATGATCTGATATGGTTTATTATGCAATGACCATCAGTGATCATTTGTGGGGCACGGTGGTGTAGGGGTATGTTCGGTGCCTTGCAGCCGGAGGGTTGCGGATTCGAATCCACCTCAAGCCGCCGCTGTAAGGACCCTGGGCAAGTCCTTCACTCGCATTGCTCATGCGCTTCGGCGTGAAACTCCGATTCAGTGTCCGCGCTGTAGTCGGGAGCGCCTCTGAGTAGAAATCTTGGAGAGGCGCTATAACAAGTGACCTAAATAAATAAATAAATAAATTACATTTGATTAACGTGCAACTGTTTAATGGTAATTCTTTGGTATGCTTTTCATTTACAGGGTACAAGGAGCTACGAGACCTCATTGCCAAAGAAGGGTTTATGGGAATTAAGGCATTTTTCTGGGCTGAAATGAATTCAGATTTAGACGATGGAAGTTTCAAGGTTTTTCATGGTCAGTGTGCCCCATATCAGAGTTGGTAAATATACTTTGCGAAGGGCAGCTTCTCCAACACGATTGTCCTTTTGTGAAATGCCAGATGTATGCTTACGGTGGTTTTGCTCCAAAATGGATGGAGACAAACTGGAGAGGACTAGAGAAGCAGCAAGGTTTTGTCACAAATGATGACATGTTCATGTTCAAGATCCTCAAACTACATATTTTTTTACAATAGCTTTATATTTTCTAGGTGTTTTGTTCATTTTGTTTACTTTCTGTTTTATGTTCAAATTCACTGAAAAATTGATCAGGTCATGCATACAGTATACGTGCAGTATACTTCGTTTTGTTCTAGCTCGATTTTGTTTTACATTGTTTGTCAACTTAATTCAACGAAGAACAGATTCAATCCTTCCTGCAGTGTTTTACTAATATGATCAACACAAAAATAAGCAACAAGGCCCAGGGCAACAGGAAGTGATGACTGGGTTAGTATAGAAGAACCAACCATCTGGTACCCTGTCGTATCATGTTGACGCTTTGCACTGTGATTTATGAGAAGTGTTTAAAAACGCTTGCCTTGTATATGATGAAGTCGGGAGAAGTCTTTAAACAACGTTTGTCTTACCAATAGATTATAATATACCCACAACACCTTATCCAAACTTTGGCCACACGGGATTTGGCAGTGTGGTTTGCCAAATGCCAGAGAGGAAAACAGGCCATCACCAGCCTTGCCCAATCTACAGGGTTTCCAATTGAACTGGCAGCCTATCCTCAAACATGTACCTCTGTTTTGTTGGAAGAGGATTTGGGATAGTTGGCATGTTTTGGCATGCAGCCAATATTTCTATTCTGTAGGTGGCTGGGATAGTAGTGACGCATTTGTTAGGATGGTAGATTGGAGTTCCTGGGTGGATGACACTCCTTAGCCAAACCACCATCTCAGAATGGCTAGTGAGGCCTGCATCTGCTGATGGCCATTCCAACTTGTGTTAATAGATTCTAGACCCTTCTGCATATTTGATCCAGCTGTTACAAACTAAGATGGATGGCGTGGCTGAGGTTAGGAGTACTGAAAGCAGGTCCTACAAGAATGAGGTCTGTGCCTGAGGTCGGTGCAGGCCATTGGGATCGTCCATAAAGTGCATCTGCAATAAAAGACCAACTTTTGACCCTCCGTCCCCCCCGTGTCCGCATTTGGACTTACCCTCTCTGCCTCCTTTTGTGGACGTCTGCATCAGAGGATGATCGACTGGCTGCATGGACCCACATCAACCGACTTCCTTTCTGCTGCTTCTGCATGCAAAACTCGAATCCAGTTTTGATATGATCATCATTCTTTTTACAATTTTTCCACAGTACACTTGAGCAAAAGTTTTGGTTTCACATCAAGACGTGTAGTACTAAAAGCTTCTTTAAAGTTGCAGTAATGTTTATACCGTGCATCCATTTTAACGGATATATACTGTTTAATTACAATACTTGTAACAAAATTAGACCCTGAAAAACTACCAGATAGCAATGTATTAATAATGACTGCGGATGAGAGAACCACCTTTCTTCCACTATGTATTCAACTATACACAGTTGATACCTACAGCGACACATAATTTTTATAAGCCATGACACATTGGTTTGACAAGTGCAAGTTCTTAGGGTTTTCCTAGAAAACTCCACTAATAATTATATGTACATATGTATATATCTAGCTAACTATGCAACTTAAGATACTAAGGTTGAAACATTTTCTCCGTCGTCGACGGGTCTACCAGGACTCCATGGGTTCCTGCCCCGTATGGACTGCCACAGGGTTCTGTGCTGGGCCCTCTTTTATACATTATCTATACTGCTGATCTTGGTCCTCTCTTAGCCGCTCTTTCTGTGCTGAGCCAGTCTTATGCGGATGACCTGCAGGCGTATTTGCACTGTCCTGCCGCAGTCCGGTCCATGAACCGGGCAATGGAGGCTCTGGAGGTCTGGATGTCCTCCAATCGGCTACGGCTGAACTCTTCTAAAACCCAGTTTATTTGGCTTGGCACGCGCCAGCAGCTTGCCAAGATTGACCTGGAGGCCCTTGCCCAGGAGTTCCCACAGTTTACCTTCTCATCCTCTGTCCGGGACCTTGGTGTCACTTTGGACCAAGAACTAACCTTCACGCGGCATATAAATCTACTATGCCGCGCTTGCTACTACCAGCTGCGTCAGCTTAGAGTGGTCTTCCGTTCTTTAACCTCTAAAGCTGCCTTAACGCTTATCCACTCTTTTGTTGTTTCTCGCCTTGATTACTGCAGCGCCCTCTACGTGGGTCTTCCGGCGGCTCGGGTTGGGTGCGTGGTTCGGGTCATGCGAGCGGCGGCACGCCTTATTGGCCGCATCGCAAGATTCGGCCATGTCAGTGATTACATGCGGGATGTCTTGCATTGGCTCCCTTTCCCGCAGCGAATCGCTTACCGGATCTCTGCCTTGGTTTGGCGCTGCCTCGCGGGTGTGGCCCTGTTTACTTACAGGAGCTCTGCTGCTCCACCCTGAGTGTCGAGCGCCGTGGTTCTCTCCGCTCCTCTAAGCAGGCTGAGCTTCTTGTTCCCCGGTCACGGACAACTATTATGCAGCGCCGTGCCTTTTCTGTTGCTGGCCCCGCAATCTGGAATGTGGATCTAAGCCTAATGCATAGAGCCCTTGCGGCCACATTCTTCTCTAACCTGAAGACTGTTCTCTTTAGCCGGGGTTGAGTCGGGAGCGCTTCTGAGTAGATAATCTTGAAGGGGCGCTATATAAATCTCTGAAATGAATGAATTAAATGTTTGTTTGGCTGTTTGCAATGGAACTTTGCTAATGAAGAACCATACTTACTGTCTGCCATCTAAGTGAAGTTGGTTTTGTAGGCAGAGCTTGTACTGACCCTCCCTCATTGTGGACATCCAGGGTACTAAGCATCGCATGCTGAGGATTGACAGAGAGCCTAATGACTGACCGTCGTGGTCAGTTTTGAAATGCCGATGTGACCAGATTTTCAGTTTCAGAATATACATTAATGACTAAAAATCGCATTTACGGTGTACATCTTTTGAGATGCCTCACATCTAGATACCTGATTTGAGGGAATGTAAAACAGGGTGGATAGAAAGACGAAAATTGGACCAATAAAGTCATTGTGATGAGAGTCCATTGCATGAAAATTGAAAAAGAACCAAATTTGTTAGGATTGAACCCACGTTGTAAGTCCAACAGATGAAACCATAAAGTTGTGGAAGAAACCTAAACATGTCCCTTGTAAAATTATTAAATGTGCTGCATGGACTGGTGAGATGTGTCATTGCTGCATGGAGTGCCAAAGTGTGAATGCTGCACGAGCATCATGACTGCTACATAACAAGCTGGAGTAACAATAGCAACCAGCAGCAGGGCAAGTAATATTACTTTTCCAGCATTTTATCTGTTGCTGCTAAATGCACCAATATTTAGATCTACAATGATTATTGTTCCAGTAACCATCATGTATCTTTAATCAGAAAATAAATTCCAGATAATTGGATCTCACAGTTGCTGTTAGCAAACTTGCATTGCATTGCAAAAACTTTACTGGAGCTACAAGAGCTCTTGGAAAAGAATGGTTTATCAGAATCAAAGACATACACATTCGTAGGTGAAACAAGTGTTTTGGAGACTGTGTTTTTTCAACTGCTGGCTCCAAGTGCAGGAACAACCTTCTTCCTCCGGCCATTCGCCTCACAGACTGTTGAATCCTTCATGACTAAAACTTAGGACTTGCTGTACACGAAGGCTTATCTCAACTAATGTCTTTGTTGTGTCTTGGTTGCCGACACAACAAAGGGTCTCACAGGGTCTCGAGACAATGGTATCATTATATATTCGTTTATTGTGTTAACAATAGACATAACACTGTAGGTGTACATGGAAAAGCTAGATAACATAGTATAATATAATATAAAGTAATAGCTTAGTAACAGTTAAGGAATAACATTCGAGATATAAAGTTTCGTGAGTCTTTGTCAGGAAGGTTAAAGTTATGTGGTCTGGCCCTGACAAAACAAGCGGTGAAATTTTGGTTGAGGAAAAGGCATCTGAGTGCATAATTCTCATTTAATAGAACAGCTTTGAATAGCAAAGTGTCTGCTACATTAGCAAGAAGTTTCGCAGAAGGGAAATCTGTGTGAGTAAATCCAGAGCGATTTAGTCTGTTCATCAGTCGTTCTAGGCGGGATTTGTCCTTTTCGTTCGCCAAACCCCACCAGGCGGGGGGAGGCATACATTGTTCTTGCTATGACGGTTGCACGAGTAGGGAATCTTTAGAGGTGTTTAGAGCTGTAGGGAATCTTTAGAGGCAATCTATTGAGTCAAGTTGATGGTAACGAAGCCGGTGGAATTTGCGAACATGCTGAAGCACAGAATGTGTTATGGCGCCTTAGAAATTGTCATAGTTATTATTATCAGAGTTGGTGAATATACTTGGCAAGTATATTTCATTGTGGATTTCCAATTGTCATCTGCCATTGGTAAACTTACTTTTGTTCCACAATGGATGGAACCATCATGATTACAGCAGCGGCAGCAAGATTTGTCATGAATGATGATGTTGGGCTAAGTTAAAGACCTTTAATGCTACACTTGTTTACAATGGTCTGTTTTGTTGTTTATTTTCCATGATAAATATGAGCTGCTGTTAATACTCTGTTACTCATCTGTTGTGATATTAATTCAAATTCACTGAAGAATTGATTGAGTCAAGCATGCAGTATATTTCCAATCATGTTAAACGAACCTGATAAATACAAGAGAGAAGTAGAAATGTGCAGTGCAACAGAAGATGATGAGGGCCAGGTTCCCATAGAGTTCCACAACTAATAATCCAGCCACCTTGTATTCTGCTTTACCACGTTTATTCACCCCAACTTTGTGGTCCATAGAGCATATTTATCATTCTACCCAAAAGTTTACAACATGAGGCAAGTTGATGAATTTACTAGTAGTCTTAAAAACCGTTTTCTAAGGGGCCATGCATTTAGTATATGTACTTGGAAATCTGGAAAAATTGGCCCATCTTTGTACGCATGTGTACTGTTTTTACACCGCCCCACCTGCATACACGTATGCTTGACGCACCACACCCCCGAATCCTATACAATGGTCTATATTTAATCCACACACAATCATTAATAAAAACTGGCAGCATGGCATGCAATTTACACCTCTACCACAGTCCTACTTATCTCGGTAGTACTTGTCTCATTTGAATACCAATAATAGACAAATTATTATTGAGGTTTCACCTCCCCCTACAACCCCCCTGTTTCCTATGCATACATACATTATTAGTAGCATATGCATTTGGGTTAAGCCATCCCACTCCATGCATACATACATACTAAATGGATGGCCCTAATACCAAAACAGATAAATGGAGTAGATGGATCACAAAGAAATGTTCATAGCGAATCACAACAGCAGATTTGGCATTTCAAGATGATCAAGCAATGTTGTATGATGACGAATGACACTGGAAATCACAATGCAAATCTAAATCATGGTTATGTCAAATTCTCTGTGTACGTCAGATAGAAATTCAGTCTATGAAAGTTGTTTCGTTTCACTCCTTGTTTCACAAAAGCACGGCCTGTAGAGCATAATGTGACATTTGTGCCAAGGTTTCCACAGCAAAATCTTCAGGCAGTGGTAACGATGATAACAAATCAGCAGACAGCCTGAGAAAAAACAAAACATCGAACAACTCAACAAATTAAACTTGAAATCTGTTTGCAACTTTGCATGTTTCAGTTTGCAAAATTTTCTTACTCATTCACTAATGCATTCTAGTCACATGCCAAGGCACTTGCAAAAACGAGAGACTCAAACGGATAGGACAAACTTGGTACGAAATGAAAGCTTGTCAATAACAATGCATTTTGACATTAAATTATTCTTTTAAGATGAAACATAGACCGAAAATATTGGGGGGTCCGGTGGCGCGTTGGATAACATCTGGCGAAGAGTGCGAGAGGTACCGAGTTCGAGCCCCGTTAGGGCGGATTTGCTTTGTAGGCTGCTATTAGCGCCGTTGTATTACAAGCTGTCTGTTCTGTTAGTAGTTAACTAGTTAAGATTGTTTCAATTGCATAACATGTAAATGTACAGCGCAGTGCGTTTGTCAGGCGCTAAATTAAAGAAAAGATATTATTATTATTATTATGAAAATGATTTTTGGCTCCATGAATATAACTCAATGGAAAATCCTTCGTACAAACCTGTATACAGGAAATAGACTGTGCAACAGTTATTTGATAATCCCATTTCTCCGATTAGACATGCTAATGATGGACAGATGAACCACAATTTGTCTGTTGGCCAAATATAGAGTTCTAACGATCGATAGGCATGTAATTAATTGATATGTGCAATTCCTCATTTCAAAAACTATGTTTGTTTGGTTGGAATGCGGCTCACAGCAACTGTTAATTGTGTAACATCTGCACCTCTCCAAAGCGCCGCTGATGTTTGTGTGCATTGTAGACGTGTCTTACAGCACTTGGTCTTGGCATAAAGACAGGCATAGTCATTAGAATACTACAGATGGTTCAACTGAAATCATAGAATTATTCTGGTACCTGAGATACTCTTCTGCTGGGTGTTCTCTCATTAGTAGTGTTATTACGTCAGTGATGTGTTTTGATATCATAGCTTGGCAGACGCTACGATAAAAAAATAGAGAAATAATTAACCGGTTCACATATCACTTCTCAATTCACAACAGGTGCATAGCAAGTGGAAGAATATGCACAACACTAAAGAACAAAACATCTGAATACAATCAAAATCAGTAATAAGTGAAATTGAAATACAAGCAATACGTTAAATACAAACAGCAGTCATTACAGCTTTAATTGTTCCAGTAACCATCTAAAATAAGTTCCAGGTGATCGGATCTAAAAACGGTCTACTGTTGGCAGATCCGTGTTGCACCAGAAAAATCTATTAGTAAGTTATGACAACAATGAGTGAGTTGAAATCTGGCTTTAGAGATTACCTGTCCAAGTGGTTGTTACAGAGCATGCTGTTAATACGAGTGCCAAGTGAAGATGCCAAATCATAGAGATTCTCCATTTCAGAGCCGAAATCATCTCTTTCTCCCTAAATAAGTCAAACAACAATCAACTGACATATAAGGATCAGAACTGCACCTTCCAACTTCTTAGAGAGAGAGAGAGAGAAAACACCAAACGAAGATTTCCAAATGCACCTGGAAGCATTCCAACTGACTACAGCACTTCAGGATCCAGACGAGCAAGATGCACTGCATGATATAAAATCTTGCTAATGGTAGGACAGCACCATTCAAGACCACCCGAGCAGCGGCTATACTCTGTACAATATAAAGACCCTAATAGAAACAGTATCTGAAATAAGGAATTGAACATATCAAATAAGCACAGCAGCCCTTAGGCTGTGGATCGACACTCACTTCAAAGCAGCACATATTGCAAATGCTAAGACATGCACAGTTCTATTATATAATACACAGCATC
Organism: Aporrectodea caliginosa; assembly: GCA_020284085.1. Classification (NCBI taxonomy): domain Eukaryota; kingdom Metazoa; phylum Annelida; class Clitellata; order Crassiclitellata; family Lumbricidae; genus Aporrectodea; species Aporrectodea caliginosa. Next base: position 327,773 of record JACEVL010000844.1, read on the forward strand.
ACTTCAATAGAAATTATGCAACTACGTGGTTTTAAGTAATTACCTGTTGCACAGACTGCTTGACGTGCTGAAATTTGTCCATCATGTCGATGTAGTCAACGTAAAGACCTCCTCCGGTGTTCCAGTCTCGGATGTGACAGGTCACTTCTGGATCAGCCAGCATCCGCAACAGCACTTGCAACATGTCGTAGTTTTCTTTAATGAAAAACACAAACGGAATTTCAGTTAAACTGCCTTACTTACATCAAAAGCACGTAAGATCTCACATATCAACATCTACTCATACAAAAACATATGCATCAGAAATTACCAGCTACTCAGCATCAACATTACAGCATCTTAATGACAAATAGAAAGCTTAAATAAGGCAAAATAATGAAAGTGTACAGTTTTAAGTTAGAAGTACCTACCATTCACAATGGCCTCTGGTGCAACATTGGTTATAATGACGTCATGACACTGGTTCCACTTTCTGGCCTTTAGTAGATGCCACGCTTCTTCAAAGCGACGTCCTTCGGTCTTCGCCCTAATTGCCTATACATCACATCAAACAGGTGCTTTGAAACTGGACATCCACAACTGCCAGCAGGAATAAAATAATAAAAAACAAAAACTCAGCATTCTTATTGCCAGCTTCAGCGCTCATTTATTGAAAACACTTGAATCTGTAATCTCAGTGATTCCTGTGAAGTACCCGGCTAAAGCCAAGAAAACTAATTATCCAACCAATAGACCTGCATACGCAAAAAGGAGAAGTGGAAGAGCAGTCCCTTCAGATAGCTTGAGAGGCACAAATCAATACAGCTTTAATTGCTCATAACCTCTGTAGGGAATAACTGGGTAGACATTTTCCACCGAGTACAAACCGAGTATCAATTTGTTCCATATGCGAAACTGTACATTTTCATGTAATAAAAAAATTAAAACTTAGTTCATTAATAGGACAATAAGAAACACTTGATGTCTAGAAATATATTTCTTTATTGCATATCTTGCTTATTCAATAATCTTTTATGGTTGGCAGCATTTTGTATTTGTATCCCATTTGAGTCATTTTTGAACAGTTGTGAAGTTTTCTAAATTTGCATTAAATTCAATAAATTGACATCATTTCAAGAAAATGGAATAGAATTCAATGTATATTTGTTTTAAGGCTGAACATTTATATATGTAAGTTTATTGAATAATAAATTTGTTTTTATTTGCAATCATTTACGCCCATGAAAGTGGGTGGTTGGCCTTCTCTCTCATCGTCTGATCTAGCCAATGACATTGCACAATCAGTGTACTAGGTGGCACAGCTGGGGACTAAATCTCAAAACAAATTTCTATCCTGTGGGCATTTAACCCTTTAACAACGAGTGTGTACTAAAATGCATGGGAAACCAGTGCAGCTCATCGTTAAAGGGTTAAATTCCTTATCTCTTAGTTCACAGTACAGCACACTAACCACTAGCCTACTGTACAAACCACTAGCCTACTGTACAAACCACTAGCCTACTGTACAAACCACTAGCCTACTGTACAAACCACTAGCCTACTGTACAAACCACTAGCCTACTGTACAATCCAGGACATAAACAAAAACACTAGAACCAGGAAACATCTAATTCATACGATATTCTACGGTACGATAGTGGCTAAAGTCCACAGCTGATCTGGCCAAAAAGCACACTACCTGAGAAAGTAAGCTCCATAGAAAAGATCACAGTCTTACCTTAGCAAGATGAATTGACTCGGGCTTGATGTGAAGATTGTTTATAATGAAATCTTCTTTCCCATTGTCTTGTTGTAAGTCGAGAGAGACGTGTCTCAGTAGTAACTGATGAACAGCATTTGAGCGACTAACGATAGAAAAACAATCAACAGCAAACTTAGCAGAGGTTAACCGTCACCATTCATCATAATATACAGTCAGCACTTACAGAGCACACTCTTTATCAAGTGATTCTCTATGCCACTTGTGCAGATAAGGTGTTTTGCATAAGAATCTAAGTTGCTACATGTTAAAGCATGACCCACCAACCGGCAGCCAACAAACATATATTGTATGCAGACTGGCAGTTTGAGGAACTTCAGGATGCTGCATCATCTACCACATCTGTTGGTTGGGCTCCACATGACTTTTTTTTACTCCCTTATGGCTTCACGCTGAGAGCGCCTCTGAGTAAGAGGCACTTTACAAATGTTCAAATACAATACAATTAAGTCTATACTGTTAAACCTATTTTTTAGTAGGAGACAGCAAGGATTTCAATGCAACATGTGGACGTTTGAATACCTGGTGTCGTTGTCAATATGTAGAAGGACAAAGACAGCCCAGTGCCAGAGACCCAGAGATTCCAGCTGGCTAGCGTAGTTCGTGCAGATCATACTCTGATGGACATCGGACAGGTGATCATAACCAAGACTCTTCAGCACTTGCAGTAAATGCCAACTGAAACAACAGCCACATTCAAACAGTCCATTATTAGGACCATCATCATCAGGCTTTATCATCGTCATCACCACCACAATTGACATATCAGGCATATCGTTCTAAAAGAGAGAAGGCTTGTCTTCAGGCCTGGAATAACACTGATTCAAATGGTTTCACCAGGATCCCAAAATTATTGTTAATCTCACTTTGCCATCTTTACCACTTATTTATCTTACTTCAGTTAGATAAATAACTCTTGATCAATCAGATCACCCTCGGGGCAGAACAGCACAAGCCACTAAAATTTTTAGTCTCATATATGACCAAATATCAGGAAGCCCAACTCTCTACATGCATTTACACAAGCCAGGATGAAATGAAAAGAGAATATCGCCAAAACATACTGTCAAGCATTCGACACATATGCAATGTGCAATCTGGAAAAAGTAAGCCGAGAACAAAATAATATTAACAACTTAGCAGAATGAAGAGATGAACAGACAGAGTTCAAAATCTAGGTTCAGCAACCGAAAAAGCTCGTTCACCAAGAACAGTTCAAGACTTTGGTATGACCAAAGAAAGCTGATCAGATGGCTTCATTGAATAATGATAAATGTGAGCATCAGGAGGACTGACTACATACTACGGATGATAATGTTTTCTAAACTATGAACCACAATTTTCAAGCAAATGCAGAGATTTAAGCACAAGGTTTAAATGCTCACATTTAAATGCTTTAGTTATTACCCTAGTTCTGAATTTTATTGAGTTTCATCATGTTTGACATTGTAATACAAACACAAAAGCTACAGTAATCAACATGACCTGAGACCAATGTGCTTGCCAGAGATATCCTTCAACTTACAAGTAAAAGTAACTGCAATAGCCATAAACAAACTGGGTCATAGTTGTTAATCATTTGGTGACCAAACCAATGGACGAAAAGAAGACATTAGGACTAATCAACTAAAAGACTTGTTTGTTACGTAGCAAAACCTGAGACTGTAGTCGAGCTGATTTCCAGACATTGTGCTCGGATTAAGAAGAACGTGCAGCGGGTGAGTTCGGTCAGAGTACAACTTCAGGAGATGGTAACAGACATCAAGTACATCTCTGTCATCAAGAGCAAGTTTCTCCATGTACGAAGGCCTTGGTGGGGCAGCGTATGCGCCGTGCACTGAAAGCCCGTTATATGCCTTCTCGTATTCTTGCAAAGAGTCCTTTATTGGAGCGTTACTTGAGCACATGAACCTAAAACCAAAACCATACAAGCACTTAAGTATTTATTACAATCACCCTAACTGCCTTTCACCAAAAAACTGGTTTACTATTCACGGTTTCTTGCAAAAGACAGCTCAGACCCAATAGAAAAAGACCATCAGTTGATAACTCAACGTTTGTAACACATTGTGCTGTTAAATCTTTGCAGAGCTTATTCTTAAACTGCAATAAATCGAATGTTGAAATACCAGAGATGGACTGCCAGACATCGTTTCCAGTCCAATTCCGCACAAGTGTTGATGAGCTGATCTGAGCTCTTCCAGACTAAAGTACCAGCCAGCAGAGCGTACAGCCGAAGATAGTCCTTGTCTATGAAATTATCCATCTGAAAAATCAACATCACATCAAAGAGATTCTACTAAAATTTTCAACAATCTCAATTTCCAGCATAATAACTCACCAGCAAAACCAGCATCCCAGAGTTAAAAGTATGCTCCCATGTCCCATTGTGGAATGTAGGGGAGGCTATTGTCTCCACCCTTCTGCCCTTGAGCCGGCAATGGGCAATCCCAAGGTCGAAGTGTAAATCCTGTCATGTCTCATAATGAGATGCCTATTTAGTTAAGTTGGAGATAAAGCAATATCATGTCATTAAATACCCTCATCATGTCTAAAACAATGGAGCAGCAGGCAGCCCACAGGTGGCTCCATCACAACTGCTTCACAGCTGTGTTACATGGTAGTTGATTAGTTTTAGCAATTCCAGGTTGGAGTTTCCCCAGGACAGTTAGTTACTTTGTGGAAACCTTGGGCAAGTCCTTCATGGCTAAAAAAATGCTTTATCATTAACTAGTAGCACTTAATAAATAAAAAAAATTACAAAGCAAGTTTGTCGTGCTGACATTTCAGATTCCATGACCTAACAAACCAACTCCTATGCCGTTCTCTAGCAAGTAATACCAAACCTGGAAACTTCATCGAGGATGACAATAGTTAAGTAAAGATAAACTGACCGAAGTGTCAGCCCACATGGCCAGCTGTAGACGTATCATTGTTTTACAGTCTTCGGATCCTGTGGCCTGAGCGATTAGGAGAGCCAAGTGGTAGTTCTGATTGGCAAGTGCATGCTCGCAGGCTTTCTCTACTAATCCACCCGTCAGGTAGCTAAACACAACTGCTGCCCCATCGTTTCCCTACAAAACGCAATCAACATCAAGCCATGGCTTTTCAGACGACAAGAGTATCCAGACTGTGTCTGTGCATTTGACATTTTTTGGCAACCTGCCAGCACCAGCAACACATTACGTCATCATTCAAGAAATGCCAGGTACTACATGTAAATAGTGACCTTCTTATTCAACTAAAAAACCACTATGAACAAACTTTCATTAACTGTACTTAGCATTGGCTAGACAGATTTGGCATCAAACAAACTAAGTGTACCTCTTTTAAAATCTGTAAACCTGATCTACAGGTAATTCAGAATTAAACAGGACTTTTGAATGAAATGTAACTGCTAGAAAACAACTTTGGTTGAAATTAGTTTTCACTGTCTGATTTAAGCAACTACCAAATGGTAGTTGGATCCAGTGGATTAGACACAAACAGTTAGCTTCCAGTTACAAGGACATTCACAATAGAAACGTACAACAATAAGACTAAATGTATGGATCCTGTGACAAATTCTTATCTTAATTAAGTACTAAATGGCATATTAGATTGTTACATATTTTTTAGAATAATAGAAGATCTCAGAGGGTTCGAATCCACCTCAAGCCGCTGCGTAGGGACCCTGGGCAAGTCCTTCACTCGCAATTGCTCATGCGCTTCGGGGTGAAACTCCGATTCAGCGTCCGCGCAGTAGTCGGGAGTGCCTCTGAATGGGAATCTGGTAGGGGCGCTATAACAAGTGTTCAAATACAATACAATACAAAAGAGAACTATTGGATATAAATTTCTTGGACACAGGATACCACAACAGAGAGCAGCAGAATTTCCTCTAACCAGAAACTGAACAGCAGAGGACAGAAAGGCATGCTCTCTCCTCTCTCTCTCTCTCTCTCTCTCTCTCTCTCTCTCTCTCTCTCTCTCTCTCTCATTCTCTCTCTCTCTCTCTCATAAGAATGATTTTAAAGACTTCACATAGCTCTTTCTTTAGATAATGAAGCATGTGAACGGTTCTGACCTTGGCACAGTTCCTCTGCACTTCTCGTTCTATTGTTGGCTCTGAACTGATCGTGAGCCACTGTGCAAGGGAGAACTTGCGTGCCTGCTGGCAGACGTATGTGTCCTCAGTGAATTCTTCAGTCAGCTGAAGGTCACCCCAAAGTGCTGTGCACAGGGTCCACGTTATGAACATCAGATCAGCCAGATCTAAAGACAACGGTAATACATATGTCTAAGATCATGGAAAGAAAACCATCACCCAGTTTATCTTTTTTATCAGAGATAGTTGAAAAATATATTCTAATGCAGCTCATTCAGTATTCGGAGGCAAACCTACCCAGGCAACTGTTGGGGTTCAGAAAGTCTCAATTTGCAGAATCTGTTGTAGCACATATTCTTGTGATCATCTTTGGGGCTGTTGATCCGGGAAAAGAACCTCTCCTTGCCCTCTATGACCATCAACAATGGTTTGGCACCCATCCCATTTCATGTGGGAGAAACTGCACTGGCTACCTAAGCGAAAATGCATCGAGTTTAAGACCTCAAGCTTACACGTAATTGTCTTGCAGGCAATATGCATCTCTTTTGGTCTCTTTCATCCTTGGACACCGATTTCTTCACTCCTCTACACAACGTGACGACCTGCCTGTTCCACTGACCTGAACTCCGTGACATAAAGTAGAAACATTGTTGTCGACCCATCTGTTTGGAATAAGCTACCTTGCTCCCTCATACTTCAGCTTCATGGCCTTTTCTTTGCCTCATTTCTGACAGTGCTTGAAAATATTCTAGTTGAACATGGTTTATTGTTGCCTGGTCTGGAGCATTTCCGATTTATTTCACTTGAAATGGCGCTATATATATCTGTGACTTACAATTCGCGATTACCAACAATATGCCTAGTTTGCCTATTGATCAGGGTTGTTAATATCGGTTTTTTGGCAAACCGATTATCATTTGTGGTAATCAGAATTTAAACCGATTATCCGTTTTTTAGTGACCTTCATAGAAAATTCGCTATTCCCGGCTTAGCATTGATAGACAAAGATAGACGTTACAAAGTGTTTAAGAGGTTCTGTAATTAACTCATCTCATTCGCCGAAACTGATCTTTATATTGGTTTTCATTTTTGCTGTCACAATATGTTAAAATTTGACGAAATGCCTGCCGATGCTGCATTCGAAGTGCCGCATATCACAGTACCAGACCGTGGGTAATGCAGCTACCATTTATTTGCTGCAATTAGTTTGTTCTCATGGTAACCTTTAAGCTTATAGTCAGTACAAATGCATGAATCAGTTCTTATAATTTTCCCTACCTAAATGATTTTAAAATATGAATTCGATTATCGTTTTATAAGCAATAAAAACCGATAATAGTTTTCAAAACCAATAATCGGATTTCCAATTAGCCTACCGTTTAACATCTGATGTTCAAGGCTCAGTAAGCCGTCAACATCAGTAGGCTCAAAAACCATTTTCAATCAATTTTCAGGCTGTCAATATCACAATAGAGTATTGCAATTGCTTAGTATCACTGAAACTTTTGACAGTATCACAGCGAGTATTGTGATAGTAGTTCTAATCCAATGAGTTCTACAGCGTCAGTCAGTTGCTTAGAGTAAATATATACACAATCAAAACTCTAATGGGAGTATAGTCAAAAGGTTTTTAGTCCTTAAATACATTGTGCAGAGATTATTCTTAAACTGCAATAAATCAAATGTTCAAATGCTTGATTTTGATTAGTTGGGTGTCAAGGCAGCCACTGCTACAATGGTCAACTAAAAGGTCACAACCTAAAGCCACTAAAGAAATAAATGGATGCCTCACCGCAGCTGTTGGCCAGACTCTGCATTTTCTCTGAATAGGAATGAAGAAGATGGACCCCGCTGGTTGGCACAAAGAGTGGAAAATCCGGTTTAGCTTTCAGATCCGAATGTTCCAATTCCACCTGAAGACACTCGCTCAACAGATCCTACAAACAAGACCATTTAATTTAAAAGACACTGTTGATAGGAAAAAGACCCAGACCACTTGAATCTTAAGCAAAGTCATGGCAACAGAGAATCAGTCATTCTCTGTTTATGCCAAGATTCTGTTTCTCCCAGCGGTTTAAAACTGTCTGGGTTAACAAGTGGTAGAGGTTCAACCATCTGAACTCCCTCCCTCTCTTCCTCCCTCCCCATCCACTGGTCATCAGAGTTCGGCACATGAAGTCGTTAAAACTCAACTCAACGCCCACACATTCAAGAATTACAATTCTGTCAGTAAAGTATTTTTGATCTCTTTACCCTGACAAACCAACACAATGGTTTCAGATGTCAGCATCCAGCAACTGTTTCATCTGGTCTGCTACAGGCTTTCACTTGAAAACAGCTGACTACTTTTACCCCTTAAGAGTAACATCAACAATTTGTCAAATAAACAATTGTAAACACTCACTGTGATAACATTTGCTGCAGCAGACATCTCGGCTGAAATGCTGACAGATTCAATTACAACTTGTGCTGGTGACATGCGCTTCAGTTTCTTCTTCTGTTCGCTTCTGATGCTGCCAAGAAATCGTGAAGTCACTGATTCACGACCATCTCCTAAAACAACATGGAAATAATTACCATTAAAAACTGCAAGCTGTACATCGAATAGGAGGAATTAACACTTCAGTTTCAACTGGTAGAAAATTTTGCCAGAACTGGCTCAAGATACAACAACTCATACCTAATGTACCTCCTACAGCTACACTGTCCAATACATTATGTCATCAGTAAACAAACTCTGATTTTCATTACATTCAGCATCACTGAGACAGCTTTTGCATCAAACAAACTACATGTACCTCCATTAAATTTGTAACACTTGATCAACAGAAACATCGCATCGTATTGAAAAATGTATAAAGCGCCTCTCGCAGTATTGACTATAGCTCGAAAGCCCCAGGGAAAAAGAAATGCCGTGAGACAGAAAGAAGATGCAGGGGAAATCCCCCAGCCATGAGCTTAGCCCATAGAAGAGGAGGGAGGTCATTCCAAGTGGAGGGACCTGTCACATCAAATGCCTGGCGTTGAGACCTAGCACGAGGGACAAAGAGATTCAAACGGTCGGTGCAGCACAAAGGAGGTTGCAGGTAGAGGTTTATGCATATAGTCAGAGAGATATTTGGGACAAGGCCTACAGTGTAGTTGAGATTTGGAGACCAGGACGAAGATCTTGTATTGGATACGTGAAGTCATCCGGACCAAGTGTAAGACTTCAGCCATATAAGTGGAAATGTGGGTAAACTGATGAAGGTGTGCTATGTGTCTAGCAGCAGCATTAAAGACTGACTGGAGTGGGAAGAGGCGCAACTTGGGGAGACCCATGAGTAGTGCGTTACAGTAGTCCACATGAGAGCAGATGAACGTGTGCAATATGGTGGTAAAGATGGCAGGGGCGACGGATCGTCTGATCAGTATAATATCAGCTCATTCCTGTTTAGTCTCCATAGTTCAGATTGGTAAAGAAATTCTTAGTTGCTTAAGATGCACCAATGTAAGTTCATGCAAAAAAAACATAACTTACGATTTGGCAACCATTGTAAAGTTCTAGTTAGTGGACTTTCCTCACTGGAGCTAAGTACAGCTGTCAATTTTTTTTAAGTGACCCCCGGTGCCCAAGCTAATTTTCAGCAGGTACCCGAAGGCCCGTCAGTCCATCATTGGAAAAATACTTTAGGAAAGCCAAAAATAGTTGCATTACTATACACAATAAATAAGATGTAACCCTTCGAATGGGTGCCCAGTATTCGGGGGCCCGCTACCATGTTAGTGCTAAGGTTAACATACATACTTACCAGTAACTGAAGTGTTTCTTAACATATCCCGCATCTGTTTACGACTTGAAGAACAGAAACAAGCTCTGAGTCCTACCGTTGTCATCCTCCTCCTGATCGTCCGCTGAGGCCAGTGGAGTGCCGCTGTGAGCGAAGGTCCAGTCACAAGTCCATCCAACACGTGATCGCCTTGAATGCACCAGACCAACATCCATCAACAGACGCTGCTTCCCAGCCAACAGCGACTCGTCGTATGGAATGGCGTCCAGTGCAACAGGACATCTTAGGCCCTTTGGCAAAGTCCTTCTGTCGACAGTCAGTGCACTTGGAACCAATGGATGCACAAACGACGGATGCTGCTGCTGCTGATGCTTCTGCACCATTTTCCTGAATGCCGCTGAAAATAAATTTATGGATAGTGTTTACTTAGTACCATACTTAATCCAGCTGTGGCCCCTCCATTTTGCCAGTTTTCTTGCCTATTCTAACAACATCTCCAGGTTTTCCAATGGTGTCTGGGCAAGTCTTTCATCGCCTTCTTCCTTCAGAGATCCAAATTCACGGTTGCCTCTTCCGTTCTTTTCCATATGAACTGCTTCTCCCATCCACTCCAATCTCCTTAAGATATTCACTTTAATTTGATATCATGCCATGTTAAGCAGAGAATTCATTCTTCAGTTGTCTATGTAGCTACCACTCTCCACCACGATCAGCTCCTCACAGCAAATTGATTACCTTTTTTAGCCACACATAGCGAGATCTGTCTGTGCATAGCATCCTTTATCTTTATCAAACCTTTATCTTTCCAACTCTGCTTTAGCTTCCCAAAGACAGCATCTGCCTTTTCTTTCCTACGCACACAATTATCTGCTGATCACAACTTCTGCTGTCCACAGTAATAACTAAAAGCGCTTAAGACACCAAAAATCAAGGTTTTCTTCATGCAACTGAATGCAATCTGAATTCTGTTTCATCACAGATGAACTTCTGCCATGGGAACATTTAACTCCATGGCAGACACTTAGCCATATGAACAGATCTCCACTGAAAAGCATCGTTAACATCATATTATTTTATTTAATATCAATTGTTTTTATTTACTGCTGGCCACATTATATCATTTATTACAAACTGTTCTCAGGTGGCCCTGGTTAGCGGGACCTCCGACCCCTTCTGGGTCTCCTGTGTGACCTTAATTAAGTTGAGCCACCTCAGTGTAAATCGTTATGTGTAATCTTGGGTTACAAAATAAATGAATAGGAATACAATATAACTGTGCAACCAGAGCAGCCTCATCCAATATTAAACAACACAACTGAAGCAACTAGCTCTAGCTCCTCTTCTGAAATGACAGATCTGGCTGTATGGTAGATCCAACTTCTCTAGTTCAGACTCAGCTAATAGTCTTATCTTTCAAGAACAGCATTTAATACTAACATCGTCAATTTAGCAAATCAGTTGCACAGATAATACTTCTTACTAGCCCTTCATTCAATTAATCTGGACTGTACTGAATACCAAATACAACTAAACCTATCGTACATAACTGGAGTTACTGGAGCCAACTTACATTGCTGATAAGCAGAACCTTCCGCCTGCTGAGACTGGAACCGTTTGGCTGGACTGCGCAGTATGTCACCAGCCCCAGCAGATGAGTCGACAATCATTTTCTGAGGAGCAGGAGACACTGAACGTCTCTGCTTGCCAGTGGAAAACAACCCCAAAGGTACTTCAGCACTACCAGGAAACGGCTTCTTCTTGGCAAAAGGACTTTCTGCTGAATGTTGGACAAAATCAACCATCATCAAACTACATAACCAAACCAGTTGATAACCAAAATTACACAATCAAATAAAATAGTCAATCCATATTGCTTTTTAATCACAAAATTCTGTCAATATGAAATGACTCTGTTATATGACCTTTCAAGGCATTTGACATATAATGAGACATCCCCAAACCCAAGCGATCAGCATATATCAAGTATGAAGTGACCAGTGAGGGTAACAAGTGTTATTATTACCTTTTGTGCTAAATTGTTAAGCTAAACTCATTAAAAAATAATATTTATACTGTAATTTGTCTGCTTGACAAGTTCCAGAGATAGGATGTAACGGACTTAATGGAAACATTTCAGTCACCATTAAGTCCCAGATACAGTGTAGTAATTTGCATAAAGCACGACTCCAGCTTCTAATCTGACTCTAATGTAATCACCTGAAATGCCATATGTAGGCCTGCAAATCTAAAGACAACAGCTTGTTGTGGTTTTTAGATTTGCACACATGTTGGTTGCCACTGGGGTGCCATTAGTACAAGTCAATGGGTTTCACATTATAGAGTGTCAATAACCTATTCCTTATACTTTAAACATTTGCTTGCACTAGTGTCACAGCTTGCAATACACAACCAGCTTCCAGCATTCTCATCAAAGATCACCTTAGGTTCCCATCTCTCAACAGGCCACACATTTTCACTGGCGTCAAAACCTAAGCCGTATAAATCTAGTTTAAACTGCTCACCATGTAGATAAGTCTCATCTGAGAAGTCGTCTTCATCAATGCCAAAGAAGGATGCCTTCTGCAGCTGAACCTGAGCAGCTGAGACACCAAGGCTCTTCGCTAAACATACAGACGAAGAAGGAAGATCTTCTTCTTCTTCTTCTTCTTCGTCCAACTGCTCCTCCTCCTCCTCGAATGCCTCTGTAAACAGACAACACAGAGTATCTGGTTCAATGGTTCATATAGAAAGCCCTCTCATCAAACGGAAGATCAGACATTTCCTACGAATTAAAAAACATGAATGTCAACTGTTTCTTATGATGACGTCAAATACATGCCTGAATCAAGAATTCGCCGTGAATGGAAACGATCTTGTCTAACAATGTCTGACATCTCTGTGTCCTCTTCATCAACGGCGCATCCGACTGTCTCTTCTCCCAAGTCTTTCCTCCTATCAACAGTCGATCCAAATGGACCGGTTTGTTTGTCGTTCACCTGAAAACAGAATTCAAAGTTTATATTAAGAGCGTGTCTTGAAGGCAAAATATCAAATGCCAAACTGTGTTAACATTGGAAATGCAAAAACCAATACTTATAAACTTCATCACAAGCACTTTCATCAGACTACTATTATAACGAATAGTGTATCTCTTCGCCTACAAGTCGATGTCACATATAAGTTGACCTTTAAATTTGTGTACGTTGAGAAAGGAAATGTCATCTCTGACTCTGTATAGAAATCTGGACAGTTTAGAGTCTGTGCATGTATTCGGCTATTTGTACAGTGCCTCTTATAAATCTCAAAAAGCAATCTAACAAATTCAAAGATGTGTGTTGTAAGATGGCATCAAGTTCAGCGTTCACACGCTCAGCGCCACACTGGAAGTGTCTTTAAACAACAACCAAAGGAACGAAGTTAGATACGGAGATGCAAACACGTCTTGCATGAACACATGCTCTGCCCAAAATAGTGTTATCCAACAAATATTCTACCCGTAATCAAACAGTTTCTAATCATGTTAACCTTACTATTAAAACCAGTTAACGTGATTCACAAGCAAAGGTTAACAACCTACAATAAAACAATTTTTGCCACTTAAGGGTGTTTGACTGACTGTTTTCATTTTGAAAATCACAACAGCAGAAGTTATGGTCATACAGATAAGTTATTCAGAAGGCAAAATATTATAGCAATGATACAAATTTATAAATAATAAAAACTACAAGTACCACTTGACATTTGGAAAATGTCTTTTACGGCTGGCTCAGTCTTCCACTCCCTAGGGGCTAATGTAAAATGAGCAGTAGGACAGACGGGCGCCTTGCAGGCTGCCAAACAGTTAAAATCGACTCCTGTTAAACTTGTTATCATCTGTAACTACTATATCATGTGATCATACTGCATACTTGTCAGTTGAATTAAAAAACAATTATTATTATTATTATTATTATTATTATACTGGCCGGTCGAGCTTGGCAACTGGGATTATTGTTGCAATCTTCCATTGTGCTGGAACGTGAGAGTTTCACAGTGATTAATGTTGTGCAAGGACATATGAAAGATAGGAGCCACCAGTCATAGCTGGTATACCATCCCCTCTCTTTCCGCTGTACGGTGCAGGTGTTGGTCTGTCCAGTAGATGGAAGATTCATGCACAAATGTGAACCGTTAACCTGACTGCACCGATCGACTGATTGAGGGGTCGCTCGTATTGGCTGCCTGTGGATATCCTAGCATAATGCTGGTTTAGTTCCTCAGAGGGGTCATTCCACGTCAAATCAACCAGGGGTGTACACCACACCCCTTTGGATTTTTCTGAAAATTTTTATACACAAACTACATGCAAAATTAGGAACAACAGTGAAAATTTGAGCAGAATATCTTAAAATTTGACCGAGATATTAATTTTTGAAGTTAATAAGAAAAAAACGGATCGTGAGAAAATGGCACGATCGACCAATTTTGGACTGTCATATCTCGGCCAGGAAATGAGCTAGAGGGCTGAAATTTTTTCATGTAATCAGTCTGTTGTGCTCTTTCCAAATATTCAAAAATCTCGGTGGTGTTCATTGTGATTTTTAATGTAAACATTTATAAATATTGCACAAAGGCCAGTTTTCACTCAAGTTCCAAACATCATATCAGCAGGTTGGAATAATATATTATAATTCTTATACTGGTTTTATATTGAGGTACATTAGTGCTCATCAGGCATATAGTGAGTACCTGATTAGTTTTATTATTACTGTGTTTTCCAAGGACATTTTCCTTGCCATGATCATGAAAATGGGGTTTACGGCTTGCAAAAAAAGTGACCATATGTATTTTTTGAAATTCATGAAAATTTGCACATATATTCTAGACACCTAGAACTGTTATTGGTGAAAAAATTCAGGATGGTGTTCAGCTCCCTTCCACGTAAATTAATTTTTTAAGTTAATAAGCAAAAAACGAATCACGAGAAAATGGCATGATCAACCAAGTTTGGACTGTCATATCTTGGCCAGGAAATGACTTAAAGGGCTGAAATTTTTTCATGTAATCAGTTTGTTGTGCTCTTTTCCAAATATGAAAGAATCTTGGTGGTGTTACTTGTGGTTTTTAATCTATAAATTTGTAAATATTGCACAGAAGCCAAACTTGAGCGAAAATTGGCTTCTGTGCAATATTTACAAATTTATAGATAAAACACCACAAGTAACACCACCAAGATCCTTTCATATTTGGAAACAGCACAATAAACTGATTACAAGAACAAAAAAATCAGCCCTTTAAGTCATTTCCTGGCCAAGATATGACAGTCCAAACTTGGTGGATCATGCCATTTTCTCGTGATTCGCTTTTTGCTTATTAACTTCAAAAATTAATTTACGTGGAAGGGAGCTGGACACCCTCCTGAATTTTTCACCAATAACAGTTCTTGGTGTCCAGAATATATGTGCAAATTTTCACGAATTTCAAAAGACACCGACTTTCACTTTTTGGGCAAGCCGTAAACCCCACTTTGACGATCATCGCAAGGAAAATGTCCTTGGAAATCACAGACATAATGAAACCAATCAGGCAATGACTATATGTCTCAAGAGCTCCCATGTACCTCAATATAAAACCAGTGTAAGTATTGCTATACACCAATCCTGCCTGCTGATCTGATGTCTGAAACTTGAGCGAAAATTGGCTTCTGTGCAATATTTACAAATTTATAGATTAAAAATCACAAGTAACACCACCAAGATTCTTTCATATTTGGAAAGAGCACAACAAACTGATTACATGAACAAATAAATCAGCCCTTTAAGTCATTTTCTGGCCAAGATATGACAGTCCAAACTTGGTGGATCATGCCATTTTCTCGTGATTCGCTTTTTGCTTATTAACTTAAAAAATTAATTTACGTGGAAGGGAGCTGAACACCATCCTGAATTTTTCACCAATAACAGTTCTAGGTGTCCAGAATATATGTGCAAATTTTAATGAATTTCAAAAAATACATATGTTCCCTTTTTTGCAAGCCGTAAACCCCATTTTCATGATCATGGCAAGGAAAATGTCCTTGGAAAACACAGTAATAATGAAACTAATCAGGTAGTCACTATATGCCTGATGAGCACTAATGTACCTCAATATAAAACCAGTATAAGAATTATAATATATTATTCCAACCTGCTGATATGATGTTTGGAACTTGAGTGAAAACTGGCCTCTGTGCAATATTTATAAATTTTTATATTAAAAATCACAATGAACACCACCGAGATTTTTGAATATTTGGAAAGAGCACAACAGACTGATTACATGAAAAAAATTTCAGCCCTCTGGCTCATTTCCTGGCCGAGATATGACAGTACAAAATTGGTCGATCGTGCCATTTTCTCACGATCCGTTTTTTGCTTATTAACATCAAAAATTAATATCTCGGTCAAATTTTAAGATATTCTGCTCAAATTTTCACTGTTGTTCCTAATTTTGCATGTAGTTTGTGTATAAAAATTTTCAGAAAAATCCAAAGGGGCGTGGTGGCAAATTGCTATTTTACTGGTTGATTTGACATGGAATGACCCAGCTGTCAATCCACTGGTCAATTGTAAGTGTGACCGCCCTCGGATACTTCATTGACCCTGCACCACAGTTCTTCAGGGCCTCGCTTGGGGTCTATTACCCACAGATGTGCTTTGGTAGTCTTCTCTATTAGCAGGCCCACTCTAGTGGCTTAGGCTGAAGCTCCTTCGAGCTTCTTCACAGTGATTCACTCCTTCTTCCCGACTTCATGAGACAATTCTTTTTTTCTAAGGAGGAATGGCGGCAGAGGTGATGAAAGTAGGGTCAGCCGATGTCATGGTGATAGACCTTGTCCAAAAGACCTCTTGGAATATGGAACTATGAAATTAGGAATAGATTAGGCACTGATCTCTGTCACAGACAAATGTATGACTCAAACAGCATTCACCTGCAAAAGCAAACTAAACTTTCAGGATGACCGACAGCCATGGGGAACCACATTTCTAGTTACCTTAGAAGAAGCAGCAATCGCTGAAGGACCACACAATCGATACCAATAAAAGTTAAAATCATAAATGTTTTACTGTTTGCTAAATCACAGTAATACAGTGTCAAGCAGCAGGTGTTTTAATCCATTCTAATGAAATACTTGTTACATAAACAGCAAGATGAAACACAGCACAGCTAGATAGCAACTGCTGTACTGGCAGCTGGTATTTTCATAATAACAATTCAAGAGCAAATTTTGATCTCAAATGTATTTTAATTGAAATTCTGTAGCTAAACTTGATATGCTCAAGTGTGAGGAAACTTTGAATATCACTTTGCCACAACTGATGCATTCATATTAACCAATCAAGCCAACAGTTGGCCACAAATTCAGCCATCTTGCAATGCTTTCTTTAAACAGAAAGGTGACCACATGAGATTTCACATCTCCCAAACCAAAAGGTGGTCAGACGGATAAACATAGAGACAGTCGCAGAGACTGATAATTAGGCGTCAGGTAATTAACCAACCAAAGTCAAACAGTATAGCTAATTAACCAACTTTTTTGCCATCCACCCAAACATTGCCCAAAAATTGCAACCCTTCAAGTGAAACAACCCTGCCTTATCAAATGAGGCAGAATAATGAGATAGTTTATTAGCCCTCGTTGGGAGACTGACTTCAATCATTCATCTAGTCCTCAAATAATCTGTACATTCGAAGCTGTATGCACATCCCAGGGCAAGGCATTCATTTAGCTGCAATCAACTTGTATGTCATCATCATCAGGATCCATGGGCTGAAAGCCCGTAGGTGTCCAATGCAAATTTCGTCATTTTTTTCCATAATCCTCTGTCTTGCACCAATACACTCAAACTGTGTAGGTCTTGTTTGCACCAATCCCTGATGTCATCAGTCCATTCCCTGTTAGGTCTTCCTCTTCATCCACTTCCATCCATCATGCCCATCATGACAGTTTTTATTTTTCTATTATTGTCCATTCTGCATATATGCCCAAACAGACCCAATTTCCTTCTCATTACTGACTGTATTAGATCTTCCTTTATGTGTAATCTTCTTCGGACCTCCTTATTTGTCACCTTCATTGTCCAATTCAGGTGCAATATTCTTCTATAGCAGTACATTTCAAAAGCCAGGATTTTATTATGATCAGTCTTTTTAATTGTCCAAGCCTCACACGCATAAAGAGCTGTACTAAACACGCATGTTATCAAGACACTTAGCTTTGTCTTATAACTAATTTGCTTACTATTCCAGATGGAATTTAGTCCTGCCATAACTCCCTTTGCCTTTGCTATTCTTGCCTTTATGTCCTTTGTACAATCATTATTCCATGTTAACAGACTGCCTAAGTACACAAATTCTGTTACATTCTCAATCACCTCATCTTGCAGTTTTATTTCCCTGTCTATTGTATGTTATTATTATTATTATTATTATTAACTTGTATGTAACAGTCATTAATCTCTGTTCAAAGTGCTGCACTGTAGTCTTTTCGATTTGAAACTGTAACGTCCTACCTAACTGAACCAAATATTTTCTGGTTCTGAACTTGTAACATCTTAGCCAAACTGGACAACATCTACTTTAGTGTTACAAGTTATTTGTTTCAAGAAAGAATAATATCCACAGCTGCCAGCGTACAATTTCCCACTTAAGCGCCAGTCTTGTAATGCAGAGTTCCCTGAGATGGTTACTGTGTCGGCCCATGAGCAGCAGCAGCATGCATGAACCTCATTGTACAATTGATGTCAAAGTACATGCACAATTTATCTGACTGTCATCAACTGATGCCTTGTCAGAATAGATAATAGCACTAAATAAATCCCTAAAACAGAACAATCACCTGATTCAAAAATTGCCTGAAACAGCCAAAGATGCTTAAGGTAATGCTGACTTTACAGAGGAAATAACTCTGGACATTCACTATATAAGGAAGAAATCACAGAATAGACAGAAAAAAGCTAACACATCAAACAGTTCTCTTATTAAATCATGCTTCTACTGTGGCAATAAAAGAAATGTTGATAAAAGCGCCATTACCTGTTGCTGAGTGGCCGGTGGTAGCTTGACAGGCAACAGCTGTTGCTTTGGTTGCTGTGGTAGATTCTTGTTTCCTAGAGCAGGTGCTTGTGCCATGTCTTCGTCATCATCAGAATCATCTAGGAGACCATACTTTGAGAAATGTTTCACCTAACAAAAAAATAAGCAAAGACCAAAACACTTTTTACATACTGCATGTTAAAAATGAGCAAAAATACTCATTCCTCACACACTCTGTCCATCCTTTTAAAACAGCACATGGTACTAAGTAAGCATAATGACTGAAACTATGATAATGAAAGCTTACTCTGCATTTACTTGCAGACATTAATCATGCCTATAAAAGAATGTAGCACAGCACTGATGGGTGCTGCCACAGCAAGGTTTTTCTTTTCTAGCATCTTGGATGATTTTCTAGACAGGCAGAGCTAAACACTCAAATTGGCACAATGGTCGAACTCACCTCAAAAACCCAAGATCCAGTTTCATGTCGGTAATCAACAAACTTGGCACCAATTTTACGAGCTGCTTTCTCCAGCTTCTCCGGGTATTCCATCTTCAACAGTCGGTCATAATCCTGCAAAGAAAATCATACAAATGTATACTAAACCTATAGCAAATGAGGAGGAGCAGCCGGGAGAATCATCAACGTACAAATTACAGAGTCGACTGGAAGCAAGTGCAGCAACAGTAGGTCTGACATGAGCCCAGACTCAAGCATGACTCTGGCCAATTTGGTCAAAATCCGAGTGAAAAAGTGTAGCTGAGGATTGCCTGTAGCTCATGTGTTATTCAGTATGACAAAAGACAACCTGTGAGGATAAAAGGACTGCAACATGCCATCATGAATTAATTAACATGTCACCACATTACCAAAATAAGATGTCTGCAGACAGTTTCTATTACCTAACCACCTCAACTGCCTTTAGTTTCTGCTAACCAACGACTCCAACTTCCAACGAACTCTGTTACTTACCTACCTCAACTGTCTCTAGTTGCTGCTTATCTGATGGCGCCTCCAACTTAGACATCAAATAAGCAGTTAGCCATAAAGCTAACTTCACCTCTATTCAAAATTTCTATCACATGGGTCACCGAGTCCTGTGATTTTTCTAAACGCTGTGTCATTACCTTAATTGGTATTCCCGACGTTTTGTCAACTGGCCAAACTCTGTCCAGTGTAACCTGAGCTTTTTTGTTTAATGCTTCACCAACAGGTGGCTTGTTCTCGTCATTCGGATAGACATCAATTTCTTTACTGCGAAAGTGAACTGTAATTAACAATTGACAAATAATACAACTCTAATCGCAGTGCATTAGCAGAAAGACCTAAAATGTTAATCACTTCATTAATTTGCAGTAATGCACACTTTGACTTTAGAGCAGATGTTGGCGTGGCTCAATTCACTCATGCACTAGACGAGAAGAGGCGCCTAGCCAACAGCTGAATCTTTATGATTCAGCTGAATCTCTAAGTGAAGACTAACAACCTACTTCTCCCTTGTAGCCTTTTACACAGTTGAGAGACTGTATGAAAAGCTACATGAGACTGTCTTCACTTTTCCATTTGCTCAAGTCTGATCTTTCTTAACCTTTGACTACCAGCATTATTTTTCAAAAATAGTGATAAATCCGGTAATTTTGTACGCTTTTGTTCAGCAGTACTGCCAGACATTATAGAATGTATCAGAAAACAACAGAACTTAGTAGTTATTGCTAAGGCTGATACTTGGTATGAAACTCAGTCCAGCAGCCCAATGGACACACACGTTTCAGACACTCTGGCCAACAGTACATTGTTTCTTTGCATTTCTTTGGCTTCCTGTTTGGTCCAGTGGAACACATTTCATAGCCACCTGAATGAATTCCATGAAGGCGCCTATAAACTTCGTGTCCGCTTGGAATCAATGGTACCGGTACAATCCTCTGCATATCTATTCATTTCCGTAACCAATATTCTCCAAAGGGTAGCTAGGAAGAGCTGGTCAAAGTACTGTGAAGCTGTAGAATCAAGTAGAAGCAAAACTAGAATCCTTCATCTGCTGTGAACTGCTTTTGTAGACTTGTTGACTGGAATGTAGTTGCCCAATCCAGTGCACTACATGTATTGTCATTACTGTCAACATTTTCTAGGTCACTACTGTCTGGGCTAGAACCATGCCATTCACAACTTCATTCATAACTCCATTCATCGTCGCAGTGTTTTCTGCTATGCCTATCATCAGAACTTTCAGTGTCATCATCACCTCTAATATTGTATGTTACTATCCTCCGGTAGGTCAGGCGACACTATAAAACGTAAGTGACGTCAGTGACGTGTGTACGATGATCTGCGCATTCTATAAAACTTGCGCGTGTCCAAGACTGAACAATTCCACGTCTTTGGCTAAGTGTAAACTTACACTCAAGCTACATGTCAACTGGAAACTTTACACCAACATTTACCTTTGTGCCCTGGCATAAACAGTCACATCAACCAAAATTTCCAGTTCCACTAACACCCAGACGGCCAGTACGTTCCAAATAGATCTATTAAGTTTTAAGCCTTGGCGATGCTTGGTGGGTATACTCACGATCAGAACACAAATGCTATGTAAAACCGCGGGTTCACCCGCGGTTGGTAGTCAAAGGGTTAACTTATATTTTACAGTGGCATTAGAGGAGTTATATCATTGTGAACAAATGCCTTCTTTTGCGGGTCATCTCTCCGCATGATCGTTGAAAAAAAAACAACATTGACAGGAGCTCATTAGTGCCGACATTTCCACGTTCTAGTTCAGGATCACATGCCAACATAAGAACTCACTGTTCTGAATATGTCTTAACACCATTTCTGCCAGAAGAATTGTAAGTCACTACAGAAATAAACATTTACATTACACATTTCTAGACTCCAGTAAACAGTGGCAGACTTTGTGTAAGATAGAAATTTACCTATTTCATCAAGATCAAGTCCAGAGACATTAGTCAGTTCTGGAAAGACAACATTGCCATATCCATCTCGTCCAACAACAAAGTTCTCTACCCAGCACGCCCCATTTTCATCCATCATTTCAGCAAGTTCATCAAGCGACGGAAGTGTGTAGTAATCCGGTCGACGTAAGACAACACCCGTTGGATGACTGACTGTCGTATCAGCACGACCGTTCTAACAAAAACAACAACATCATCAGGATCACACGCCGCTACTATATTACCATGCAATCGTCTTAACAAGGTCCTTCCTCATACCAATTTAACGAGACCACCCATTTTATCACAAAAAGAACAGTAAATGCAGACTTCATCTACGTAAAATGGAATGCAATACAAATAGAAAACAAAGATTATAACTGGTTTTCCTCCTGGAAAGGAAACCTGGTACACAGAAGTGGACATTGCAGTCTCTCCCAGGCTCCATTTATCAATCGGCATAGACTGGCTAATACTCTGGTTTCATGCACTGTCCATCTTTAATGTGATATTGCTGATAAGAATGATGCTGCCATGCAGTGAACAAATTAATTAATTATTATTATATGAAGATTTAGAAAGCGCAAGTTAATATAACTAAATACACTACACATGCGTTAAAATTAAACGTGCATTACTGGACATTAACTGTTCCTAACATTTAGTATTTCACCCACAAACAGACTGTTAATTGATACTATGACAGGAAATGTTGAAATTCATACAATGAATACAAACAAGATACTTAACAGTAAAAGTATCCAAATGAAGAAAATATTTACCTCAGGAATATTGCCGATATTGTAGCTGTTCTCATATTCCTGTCAAAACAAAATGAATGAATAAGTTTTAAGTGAAATGCTTAAAAAGCTATATTTAAGCCTAAGCATAAAGTTAGCCACCCACAAGAGCCACTCTGATCATCAGTCAACTGCTAGATTCTTCATATCAAGCTTCATTCAATCAAAATTGAAGAAACCCTGAGAATCCTGCACAAATCTTTAATAAACACATAATCTTTCACACATTCCTATATTCTGATGCTGCTGTGAATCAGTTACACGTCTTGGCCTTCAGCTGAACAGTCATGTCAGTTATGGTCTACTGGTACTACACAGCTTCTACCAATCAGCTTGTCAGTCACCATTCACCCATGTGCACGTGTGCAGTATTCTCACACACACACACACACAAAATCATTTATCTGCTCCAGAACTTAGAGACTATACGTCTGAATTCTCCCACCATAGATTCAGCAATTCACCTCCAACTACCAGAGACAGTCAACCTGTTCACACTATTCACAACACCTTGCTAGAAATAAACTCAGGTAACTTACGACTTCGTTCTACCGACTTACTTTTGTTTTCTGACCACCACTGTCACCCACAATATGCATGATTTCTCACCCAGCTGATCGATATATGTCAGGTCAACAAATGCTTTACTTACTCACTCACTTTAGTAGAATCCAGTCCAGCCTTCAGTCAATCAAAACATCAAAATTGTGAACTATTCTGAGAATCCTGTGCAGCCTTTACCATCCAAATTACAAGACATGAGTGAGTGAAAATGATCAGGGCAGAGTCATTTGGTGATTGGGCAAAGCTTCTGGAATGCTTATCTTCGATTTGCTGTGTCCTGGAATCGTCCCCTCCTAACACCTGTTAGCCCACCTGTTTCAGTGGGCTATCATTGCTTCCTGTTTGTCCATTTGGACTGAAAGTGTCTGCACACAATCAATGCACTGCTCAATATTGCAATGGCACTACACAAGTTCCAAGACCAGAAGGAAAAAGTGAATCAGACAGTGATGGATATAGCAAAGGACAATAGAGGAAGAGACCACACTGTAGATCCAGATGGGATTGTCGGATTAGAAATTCCACAGAATCCCATGCCGGATGAGATGTGCCACTTACTGTATTGCTGTAGCCATCATCATCATGTTCACTGTACGAATCTTGATGTTGGTTGTTATCAATGACTGCACTCAGTCGGTTTCTGTGATGTAAGTCCCGACCATTGTTATCGATTTCACTTGAAACCAAATAAATGCATCCACGCATCACTAACTTGCAGAACATGAAAGGACATTCATTAAAAAGACATAGCTTTGATTTTTACAGTTCTATTAAATGTTTTAATTTGAAGGAAATATTTGTTCTCGGTAAGTTGTCTTACCAAGGTTTCCAATAAAGGTATATAGCATTATGAGGTTGCAGCATTGTAAATGGTATTCAAGGAATGATCCAACAGTTAAGTCCACAAAGGGTAACATACAGAAATGGGACAAAGTCTACCTGTGAGCAGCATAGTAGGCCTCGTGGTCACGGTCGACCTTTTGTCTGTCTCTTGAATGCTCAGCTGCCAGCTTTGCTCCTCCACTGACACACAACAAACAACATGTTTCAACTTCTATGATGCCTTGCATCATTAGTTTCTTATTATCCAATGAGCTAAACATGCCAGCTAATTAATTTCACTACAAGATATATATTAAGTGTTCCATTTAAACAAGCACAGATATCACATCCAACTTTTTCATGCACTCATGAACTCAGAAGTGACGTGCTTGCTCTGTGCGAGTACTAGCCCTACATTTTACCTGTTTCTTAAAATCCATGTTATGAGAACAACTTTCAGGTTCCCTAAACATGTTTCAACTATTCTGCAGTAGAAAATAACTTTCTATCTAGCATCTTCTGCAGACTTTTCCAGATTCAGTCAGACAATGCAGTGTGGCACATTCTACTAAGTAGAAGAGCATATCAACAGAGCAGCCAAGAATTGAGCAAAAGAAGGTCAAGTGCTTCTTCTGTTCACTCCTTTAACCACAGATCCAAATTGTGTAGCGAACACTTCATGCAAATGAGACCACCTCTTGGGGCAAATTTGGCTTAACAGACTGATTTTCTAATATGGGTTCATGCAGCATTACGTGTTTCTCTTTAGTTTTCATCACTCTCATTGAATTCAAAGAGTTTTTGAAAAGCACACAATTTGAATCTAGCAGATGCAAGTGAAGAAAGAACACAATGGGGACATACCTATTGCCAAGTGAGTCTCGTGCATTACTTTGAAGATCATTGTCCACAGATGCTGAGGCTGGACTGTTTGAGCCTCGACTGCTGCCTCCTCCTCCTGCTCCTCCACCAGTTCCACTGCTGTTCCTGATAACAAGTTTCTTGAAGTTGCGTCTTGGAACAAATGTTTCCGCATCAAGGTTTGACTCATCTTCTTCCAAACCATCAAACAACTGCCCCTAAAATCGAATTAGTCACATTGCATATATACATAAATACACAAGACACGCATAAGACATTTACTCTGAGCAGAAAAAGACCCAATAACAGCTGAGTCATTAAATGGTCAATTAGCTAACAGCATCCAGAAATCCAGATGTATAAACCAGTTTGGTTGCCTGATATAGAAATTATTATTTGGGTTACTTCTGTATCCTGCATAATTAAAGCATGAGGAGCATTGTCTCAAATACGATTAGCTAAAAACACAACTAAAATGAGAGATGCTGATTTGATGACCAAAAGCTCAGCAACATCAATCTTACTCTCCTAGTCACAGTAACCTAGCAGCACAACACTAAAACCCTTACAATGTATACAGCATGTGAGTTAACCCCACCACATTTCCTCAAGACAGACAAAACAACGACTCAATCCACAGAACTCCAGAGACAACCTAAACTGATCACAGAAACCAGGCTAAAGATGGCAAAATGCAATTATTCTGAAAACTGAATTCCGATGAAACACAGGGCAGGCCTCTACCTTTCCAGTGATGATGGACTGCAATGGTTTCGGTTTGATCCTATAGTTGGGACGGTTCGTCACCTTCAGCTGGGAACTGGCAGCCAACGTTGCTTTCTGTGCTTCTGGATTGGTTGGCCTCAGCAGCTCATCCTTTCTAGCAGGATCCTGATTCAGAAAATAAACATACATCAGAAACAAACATACGTCAGAAAACAAACATACGTCAGAAAACAAACATACGTCAGAAAACAAACATACGTCAGAAAACAAACATACGTCAGAAAACAAACATACGTCAGAAAACAAACATACATCAGAAAACAAACATACGTCAGAAAACAAACATACGTCAGAAAACAAACATACATCAGAAAACAAACATAAATCAAAAAACAAACATAAATCAAAAAACAAACATACATCAGAAAACAAACATAAATCAGAAAACAAACATAAATCAGAAAACAAACATACAACAGAAAACAAACATACATCAGAAAACAAACATACATAAGAAAACAAACATAAATCAGAAAACAAACATAAATCAGAAAACAAACATACAACAGAAAACAAACATAAATCAGAAAACAAACATACATAAGAAAACAAACATAAATCAGAAAACAAACATAAATCAGAAAACAAACATAAATCAGAAAACAAACATACAACAGAAAACAAACATACATCAGAAAACAAACATACATAAGAAAACAAACATAAATCAGAAAACAAACATAAATCAGAAAACAAACATACAACAGAAAACAAACATACATCAGAAAACAAACATACATAAGAAAACAAACATAAATCAGAAAACAAACATACAACAGAAAACAAACATACATCAGAAAACAAACATACATAAGAAAACAAACATAAATCAGAAAACAAACATAAATCAGAAAACAAACATAAATCAGAAAACAAACATACATCAGAAAACAAACATACATAAGAAAACAAACATAAATCAGAAAACAAACATAAATCAGAAAACAAACATACAACAGAAAACAAACATAAATCAGAAAACAAACATACATAAGAAAACAAACATAAATCAGAAAACAAACATAAATCAGAAAACAAACATAAATCAGAAAACAAACATACAACAGAAAACAAACATACATCAGAAAACAAACATACATAAGAAAACAAACATAAATCAGAAAACAAACATAAATCAGAAAACAAACATACAACAGAAAACAAACATACATCAGAAAACAAACATACATAAGAAAACAAACATAAATCAGAAAACAAACATACAACAGAAAACAAACATACATCAGAAAACAAACATACATAAGAAAACAAACATAAATCAGAAAACAAACATAAATCAGAAAACAAACATACAACAGAAAACAAACATACATCAGAAAACAAACATACATAAGAAAACAAACATAAATCAGAAAACAAACATACATCAGAAAACAAACAAACAGTTTTTAAAACAAATTCGGTTATAGCAGCTGAGTTCTAACAATTACATATATCACTACTCTAGATGTTAAACAACAAGTTGTTAGAAAGAAGACTGTCAGCAGCTTAAAACAATCTCATTCAATTTCAGTAGCAAAACACACACACACAAACACATACCAGTCGCTCAGAGATCAACCAGAGGGTTACTCACCTGCTTCAGATTCCGGAAGAGTGGTGAATCTCCATAGGGTGAAGCATTCAGAACTTGTAGATGTTGCTGAACCTGTTGCTGCTGTTGCAACAGGGCAGCTGCTAGGTCAGCAGAAGCGCCTCCCATGCTCGCTGTAAGTCCAAGTGATGCATTCGTAGTGCCAAGGTTTAGCCCAGTGCCCATCCCTGTGCCTCCAAATCCTGATAAAAGCATGCCTCTCTTAATGATTTGACAAAAATTATGTGGATACATTGACATGTCATAAGACGAAAAGCTGACAATCTCTATAGTAACAGCGTAAATAACAAGATGAGTCTTTTTCAATGGCCTTCCTTTCCACTGGAAGGCAATGACAGTCAAATGCTGCTTCCACACTAAAATGCTTTTCTCAGTCCAGCTGCTCTGCCTGTAAACCAGGGTGTGTGTGTGTGTACGTGTGTGCCTATGTATGTGAGGGAGAGAGAAAAAGACATACAGAGAGCAAAAGACAGCACTTTCCTTTCTTCCAGATATAACTGTATGTCTAAGAAGGCTTTCTGTTTCTTAACGCAAGGCATTTTTCTTTCAGCACGCTTATCATCCCTGGGCTTTCTCTGTTTTCTTAATCAATGGACTGACCTTTGCAACTGACTGGATTGTGTATGTTTTGGAGAGCCATTGATTGACACCATTTCAATTATTCATAATGGTACTATAGAAGTTCAAAGATTAGATCGATAAAGATTAGGGCTGGAGATTTTAACGATTAATTAATAGATTAATCGTTACACATTTTCTTATTATGCTGTGCATCAGGTAGTTTACTATTCAACTCCATTTCCACACAGCCTACTACATGGCAACCCCAGTCCATAGCGATGTCCTTGGACCCTGTCAACAGCATGGCTGCATCATCAACAGGGACCGGGTAGAACAGAGGAGATCCATGGAGGAGAAAAGGAGAAAGATAAGGTTGAAATGAAGAAGAGGATGAGGAAGAGCAGAAGGATAACTCCAGTCCTGCTATCAGCAACACATTCAAGGAGACACAATGTACATATAATAATCCTGAACCTAGCGAATTCACTCTCTGTTTAATATTGTATTTGTCAGTGGCTGTGTTTCACGTCATTGAAACTGAAGTCAAGAAACAACCTACAAACTGACACAGACAGAAGAGCATGGTCAAAGTTACCAGGAAATCCGAGTCCAGTTGTAGCAGGCTTTGCCTGGGATTGTTGAAACAAGTTAGTGCCAGTTAGACCACCCAGATTCAGACCCAGTCCACCGCCAAATGGCGCCGTTGAACCAAGAGTGACTGATGGAACAGTTGCACCAAAACCTAAACATAACAAGCAACAGTCAAACATATTAAACAAAACAACCGATGAACAAAGAACTACTGAGTCACAAAGGCTCTTAAAGCTACTAAGTCACAAAGAGACATCTGTGATGGAACAAAGGTAGGAAAAGGCTCTTAAAGCTACTAAGTCACAAAGAGACATCTGTGATGGAACAAATGTAGGAAAAGGCTCTTAAAGCTACTAAGTCACAAAGAGACATCTGTGATGGAACAAAGGTAGGAAAAGGCTCTTAAAGCTACTAAGTCACAAAGAGACATCTGTGATGAAGCAAAGGTAGGAAAAGGCTCTTAAAGCTACTAAGTCACAAAGAGACATCTGTGATGAAGCAAAGGTAGGAAAAGGCTCTTAAAGCTACTAAGTCACAAAGAGACATCTGTGATGGAACAAAGGTAGGAAAAGGCTCTTAAAGCTACTAAGTCACAAAGAGACATCTGTGATGGAACAAAGGTAGGAAAAGGCTCTTAAAGCTACTAAGTCACAAAGAGACATCTGTGATGAAGCAAAGGTAGGAAAAGGCTCTTAAAGCTACTAAGTCACAAAGAGACATCTGTGAAGAAGCAAAGGTAGGAAAAGGCTCTTAAAGCTACTAAGTCACAAAGAGACATCTGTGATGAAGCAAAGGTAGGAAAAGGCTCTTAAAGCTACTAAGTCACAAAGAGACATCTGTGATGAAGCAAAGGTAGGAAAAGGCTCTTAAAGCTACTAAGTCACAAAGAGACATCTGTGATGGAACAAAGGTAGGAAAAGGCTCTTAAAGCTACTAAGTCACAAAGAGACATCTGTGATGGAACAAAGGTAGGAAAAGGCTCTTAAAGCTACTAAGTCACAAAGAGACATCTGTGATGGAACAAAGGTAGGAAAAGGCTCTTAAAGCTACTAAGTCACAAAGAGACATCTGTGATGGAACAAAGGTAGGAAAAGGCTCTTAAAGCTACTAAGTCACAAAGAGACATCTGTGATGAAGCAAAGGTAGGAAAAGGCTCTTAAAGCTACTAAGTCACAAAGAGACATCTGTGATGAAGCAAAGGTAGGAAAAGGCTCTTAAAGCTACTAAGTCACAAAGAGACATCTGTGATGGAGCAAAGGTAGGAAAAGGCTCTTAAAGCTACTAAGTCACAAAGAGACATCTGTGATGGAGCAAAGGTAGGAAAAGGCTCTTAAAGCTACTAAGTCACAAAGAGACATCTGTGATGAAGCAAAGGTAGGAAAAGGCTCTTAAAGCTACTAAGTCACAAAGAGACATCTGTGATGAAGCAAAGGTAGGAAAAGGCTATTAAAGCTACATAGTCACAAAGAGACATCTGTGATGAAGCAAAGGTAGGAAAAGGCTATTAAAGCTACATAGTCACAAAGAGACATCTTTGATGAAGCAAAGGTAGGAAAAGGCTCTTACAGCTACAAAGACACAAAGAGACATCTGTGATGGAACAAAGGTAGGAAAAGGCTACAAGGCTAAAAAGCTCCTAGGTGACAAAATGTCACCATCTCGTTGAGTCACAAAGAGACATCTGTGATGGAACAAAGGTAGGAAAAGGCTCTTAAAGCCAGTGATGTGGTCTCGAGACCGCGGTCTTGGTCTCGAGACCGAAAAAATGCAGTCTTGGTCTCGAATGTACCGGTCTTGGTCTCGGTCTTTAAAGGTGCGGTCTTGGTCTTGGTCTTAAAGGTGTGGTTTTGGTCTTGGGCGTCTGGTCTCGGTCATTCTCCTTTGGTCTTGCGCCTTTGATTTGGTCTTTGGTGGGAACTAGAGTGCATTATTTGCTAAATGTTGTCGATATTTTTGGTTTTTCAGGGCCTTCTGAGATAGCTTCGAATTCATGCGACGATCCGCCAAGGACAAAGCGAGAGAGGACCTCGTTGTTGGCTTAATTATCAGAAGCGACAAGAAAACGTTGAGCACAGTTAACCATGTCCTCTGGGGCCAGTATTATGAACGGTCGCAACTTTGGACGTAGCGCTAGTCCAGACTAGATTGGGCTCTAAGCCGGCCTGGCCAATTAAATTGGGTTGCATGAAGACATCGTTACCCGCTTGCGCCCGACTACCGCTACGGCTGCAAACAGCCAGGCGTAAAGTCCTTAGGCCGTCTTTGTGAACGAATTTGAAGATGGCGGCTGTTGCGATTCGTCGGTTTAACAGAATTGTTAGACGCCAAAGAGCGTTTAGGGATCGCCGAAATCCACCCGACTCGTTCTCGGACGATGAACTTTACGATACTTTCACGAATTGTTAATAATTTGTGACGAATTCAGCCACAATTGTACTGTTTAAAAATGACCACGTCACAAGGGCAACGGCTTGCCGTGGTGGAACATTAAATTTTCTCAGCTACGATCGAGTTGAATAATAGTTGAATGTGTTCTGTGAAAGACAACCTTAATCTTTTCATTAGCTATTTTTAGCGGGATAGTAATATTGTGATGAAACATTTGTGTTTAATACGGATCATCTCCGATAAAAATGCGCTAAAGCAACTGCTCGATGTTCGAGTTGTCTATAAATATTTGTGCGCATGCGCGACCAGCCATAATCGCACAAACCATTGACGCTGGGTTTTACCACGCCAATTTAAATTTGGCCACGCCCATTCTGGGCCTGGACTTGTTAGGCCAGCGCTTGCGCCCGGTTCATGCACCCCGTTTTCCGACGGCTGACATTTTCGGCCTACCAAGGCCGGACTTGGCCGTTAGGCTGGCGTAAAGTTGCGACCGTTCATACAACTGGGCCCTGGTGCTTTATAGTGACTAGTTAGGCTTACATTGATGCAGTTCCTCGAGGCAAAATCAGTTGCCGGGTAAACGATGCAGATCAGGTAGGCTATTTGGTGGGGAGTTTTCTCTACTGGCAAAGTTTTTTAATTTGTATTCCGCAACACCTGCACCTACTGATAGTGTGTTTAGCTATAGTGTGCTCTTCATGAGACCTCGCAGACTTGGGGACAAAAACCATAACTATAAATATAATAAGCATCTGATCTGAATTATGGGAATATGTAACACTACAACTGAGAACTGCGTTTATGGTCTTGAGGCTTAGATCTTGGTCCTGGATGATGCGGTCTTGGTCTCGGTCTCGGACCACGCGGTCTTGGTCTTGAACCACGCGGTCTTGGTCTAGGTCTTGGACCACGCGGTCTTGGTCTTGAACCACGCGGTCTTGGTCTCGGTCTTGGAATTTTGGTCTCGTGCACAACACTGCTTAAAGCTACAAATTCACAAAGAGACATCTGTGATGGAACAAAGGTGACAAAATGTCACCATCTCGTTGAGTCACAAAGAGACATCTGTGATGGAACAAAGATAGGAAAAGGCTCTTAAAGCTACAAAGTTACAAAGAGACATCTGTGATGGAACAAAGGTAGGAAAAGGCTACAAGGCTAAAAAGCTCCTAGGTGACAAATGTCACCATCTCGTCGAGAATCATTATCAACTGGGATGTAGTGAACGTCAGGCAATAGCCAATCACTTGTAGTGATTCTAATCATCTCATTTCAGATGCATTCTCTACTTCAGTCTTTCGGTTTACTTGAATATTTTCATCTGTAAGGCCAACTGTCTTCTTTTGTTTGTTTAAATTAATGTTTGACAAAGCCTTTAACATGGCTCTGCACATCCTCACCTGGGAAGCCTGTAGTTGCTGACTGGCCAAAGCTGAACCCAGTGTTGGCAGCGGTTGACTTGGTCCCAAACATGCCGCCACCTGCTGCTCCTAAGACCTGCTGCTGCTGTTGAGGCTGACCAAAGTTAAAACTGGTGGATTGTGCTGGTGCAGTTGCACCAAAGCCTGTTGGCTTCTGACCGAACAGACCTCCCTGGCAGAAAATCAACAACAGCACACAATGCCACACAAGCAGACACATAAACACAGACACAAGTCAATCAGAACCAATCACTCTACCAAAACTGTTTCCCTCCTCTCAGATATCTACTCTGTGATTGATCAGTCACAGGTCATGTTGTTGGCCCTGTTTGATGTCTCTGCTGCCTTTGACATGGTCAATCATGAAATCCTCCTACAGCGCCTTGAAACCTCAAGTGGTCTCACGTGTCTTTAGTGCCACAGCACTCGTCGCCATCAAATACTCAGCATCAGAAAATAAGCATCAAGCAACTTTGGAGCTGAAAAGGTGTCCTAACATTGGATGATCCTTCAATCTTGTGACATTCAAGGAATCAAGCACTAACTGGGTGCTCTGAATTCTGCAATGTAATACAGTGGTCAGGCCTTATCCAGAATGCGGAACTAGCTACCAAGGCCTGCCATAACATTAATAATAACAATGACAATTTATATGGCGCCGTAATACAGCCATGCCGTTACAAGGGCACTTAAATCATTCAAGTCATTATATGAAATCATCCACAAGGTGGATGGAGAGGTCTAGAGCCACGCCTGATACGTGCGGAGCAGATATGGTAAAGAAAAAATACCCAATGCAAGCATTGTGCGTCAAGCAACGGGCCTTCGGCCCATGGATTGATGATGATGAAACAAATTCACTTGGTCAGCTATTTTTCTCTTGGTATGTAGGCCTATGCGTAAGCTAATTCACAACAAATGAGACATCACTATATGTGACATCATCATAATCATCACTAGCCATTTCAATGGGTACGAATAAAAGCTCCATTATCGGTCATATGTCCAGTCCACTGCTCGTCTTGGTGTCAACATCAACCAAGATAAATTGCAGATTCTAATACAATTGGATCTAAACACTGTCGTGGTCTACGCTGATACGTGCAGCTATGGAAAATACCCAGGCGTCAACAACATTGTTTACAGCTAAGGGAAAATTCCGCCACGGACTGTCAACAGCGGACCAATGCATGTATCAATAATCTACGCGTTCTACAGGACTTTCCAGGGAAAAGTACGATGACGTCATAGAACCTTCTAGAATCCATCAGAACCCTATATATAAGGTGCAGCGTCTGTACAAAGAAGCCTGTTGACGAAGATTTATGCACGTTGATAAAGTGCTCTTGTAACGATATTTGATTGAAGTTCAATCGAGACCAGCCAACCTGTGTGCTGTCTGCGATTGTGATATTTGACGGGCTGACTTAAATTTGACTTAAATTTAACTTATTTGATTCTTTCTGTTAATAAAGATCTTTTAAGTTTCCTTCGTTTGTTCGTCGTCGTGTTCGAGAGGCTCGACCGCGACATTTCTGGTGTCAGAAGCGGGATCATCGGTGTTGGATCCGGTGAAGAAGAAGAAGCGAACCGGAGGAGGAAGGAGTCAACCCGAAGAGACGGTCTGCTCAGGCAACGGGCGGATCGAGAGACGGTCTGTTCAGACAGTGAACGGATCGAGACGCCTTTCTACCGTGAAGGACGGGTGATCGGCAGACGACAGCTGACGGACGAAGCGCGTCGTTCGGCTGAGACGGCAGAAGACAGCAGTCAACATACGGGTAAGATCCTGGGTGTTGTCGGGCTGGGAAGGAGAGAAGAAAGTGGAGTTGCAGCCGAGTTTGGGGCGGCTATTGTCTTTCTTTCCTATTTTCTGCTGATTGTTTCTTTGTAGTTTGATCCATCGTAAGGATCGAGGCCAGGCTTGCGCGAGCTTGTGTAGCTTTTGCGTACTTGGCGAGTGCACTTCTTTGGCTACTGCGTAGTTAGCGTGGTGTGGAATTACTGCGTAGTCACACTTTGTTTTGTGTGGAATTTTCCTTTTGTGTGGCGTGTCTCCTGCGTGGTGTCTGTTTCCTGGTTGTCTACTGTTGATTGACTGTTTGTAAAAATGGAAGCGTTGACAGCAGAGATGCAGGCGAATATTCATAAAAGGTCGTCTGAGCGCCTTAGGATATATCTTATAAAGGCAGGAAGGGACGAAGATGAGGTTATGACTTGGGATAGGAATACATTGATGGAAGAATGGGCCTTGGAGATAGGAAAGAAGGAAGAAGAATTCAAGGCTAGTCCAGCATCTCCAGAAGAGACCGCTTACGAACTGCAGAAGCGCCGTCTGGAGTTCGAAATCCGTAAATATGAGGAACAGAAGGAGAAGGAAGAAAGGGAGGAAAGGAGGAGAGAGGAAGAAAAGAAAGAACAGAAGGAGAAGGAAGAAAGGGAGGAAAGGAGGAGAGGAAGAAAAGAAAGAACAGAAGGAGAAGGAAGAAAGGGAGGAAAGGAGGAGAGAGGAAGAAAAGAAAGAACAGAAGGAGAAGGAAGAAAGGGAGGAAAGGAGGAGAGAGGAAGAAAAGAAAGAACAGAAGAGAAGGAAGAAAGGGAGGAAAGGAGGAGAGAGGAAGAAAAGAAAGAACAGAAGGAGAAGGAAGAAAGAGAAAGGAAGGAACAGAAGGAGAAGGAAGAAAGGGAGGAAAGGAGGAGAGAGGAAGAAAGGAAGGAACAGAAGGAGAAGGAAGAAAGAGACAGGAAGGAACAGAAGGAGAAGGATGAAAGAGAAAAGAAGGAACGGAAAGAGAAGGAAGAAAGGGAGAAGAAGGAAAAGATGGAAGAACAAACTATTAGAAATTCTTTAGCAAGCCGCACTAAGCGTTATAGTGATGCACTTAAGAATGTTCTTTGGAAATTCCCCTCCGACCCTATAGAAATTCCAGGTTTCTTTGATCACTTGGATGGTTTGTTTAATGTGTATGAGGTGGATGAAGATGTTAGAGCAAAATTATTGTTGGCTAATTTGAGTGAAAGAGCTAAGGCATTAACTATGCGCCTAACTAAGGAACAGCTCAATGATTACAAATTCTTGAAGGAGTTTTTGCTAAGGGAATTTAAGATAAGCCCTTCAACCCTTAGAGCCCGATTTTGGACGATGCATAAAGCATCGGACGAATCTTTTACGATCTATTCATCCAAATTGCGTGTTGCTCTTATGTATTATCTGAAAAGCAGAAAGATAACTGACGAGTTTGATAAACTTGTAAGTTTACTGGTGGCGGATCGGCTCAAGGAGTCCTTGTCGAAGGCTTGCTTGGATTATATCTTGGCCCAAGAAAAAGAGGAGTGGTTGAACTGTGAAGATATAGCTAATGCAGCTGACATTTATGTAGCGTCGCATGATGGTGGGAGTGACTTGGTGTACCGTAGTCATCCGACACCGAAGTATAACAATTGGACGAGAAGTCAACCACAAGTCCAAGTCAATAACCAGACAGCTCAACCCAAGTCTTTCAAACCGGAAGTAAGGGGTGAAGCCAAGATAGGTGTGAAGATGTCTCAGGAGGAGGCCAAGGTGAAGGGTCTCTGTTTCTTGTGTCATCAGAAGGGTCATAGGGCAAAGGAGTGCCCGACCAATCGAAGTTATAAAAAGGTGGGTGCTTGTATGGTTGGGAACCCAACTAAGGAGGTGATCGACTC
Organism: Aporrectodea caliginosa; assembly: GCA_020284085.1. Lineage (NCBI taxonomy): Eukaryota > Metazoa > Annelida > Clitellata > Crassiclitellata > Lumbricidae > Aporrectodea > Aporrectodea caliginosa. The sequence continues at coordinate 363,494 of JACEVL010000844.1, forward strand.
ATTGGTGGAGAAGGTCAACGTGGCACATGAGGTATCTGAACAGGTAAGGCAAGGGAATTTATTGGACAACCTCGAACCAGTAAAATCGGAAATTGCTGTAAGAGTATACGATAATAGTATTGATGGACTACACGAGAGGTCGTATATCCATGTACAGATTGAAGATCTCCCTTCTCAACCAGCGTTATCTGATTCAGGAGCAGAAATTTGTTGTATTGATAAGAAGTTAATTGAGTCACTAAACTTGCCTGTGATTAAACGGATTAACATAATTGGTTTTCAGGGAGAAGGATGTAAGGCAGATGTGGTATACCTACAATTGAAATTAGCTAATCCATCGGAAGGAACGACGAATATTGCGCCATCTTTGTGCGTCATGTTTGCTGTAGTCCCTGAACTAAATGAACGGGTTATTCTAACACCCCATATTGTAGACCTATTAATGGAGAGTTCGGAATATGTAGTGATGGCGGTTGGTGTAGATCGATCAGTACAGGTAAATGAAGAGGTAAAGGAAGATAAAATTGAGAAGGATAACAACAACGAATCCCTGCAGTCAGACGTTAAGGATGAGGAAGTGAATGAATCTTCCCAGGAGCAACCAGTTGATGATTCAGATAATTTCCTCGATGTTGAGTCGACAGAGTTTAAATCTGGTGAGGAAAAAGCGGATAATGATACTTTGTTGCGAGAGCAACAAAATTGTCACAATCTTAGGCCTTGCTGGCAACAAGCGAACCAGAATAAAAATAATTTCTTCACAGACAATAATCTCCTGTACCATAAAGGGGAGATTATGGGACATAAGGTAAATCAATTGTGTCTACCGGAGGATAGAATTGGGGTTGTCTTGCGAGTAGCACACGATGCCCCATGTGCTGGGCATATGGCTTTTAAGGCAACGAGAGCCCGGATCAAATTAAACTTTTGGTTTCCGAGAATGGATGAGAGAATTCGCGAGTATTGTGCATCTTGTCAAATTTGTCAACTTAGAACTCCAGTTAAAGTTGCAGATCGAGTCCCGATTACTCCTATTCCGAGGGCAGATGAACTTTGTTTTAACCATTTAAATATGGATTGTATTGGCCCTATGGTAGTGACTGGAGAATCTAATAAATCGAAACCTAAGTACAATTATGCTTTAGTTCTGGTGGACAAATTTTCTCGTTGGCCGATGGCTTATCCCCTTAGATCGTTGAACGCAAAGGGAGTCTGTGAAGCTCTGTTGCAAGTTTTCACAACTTTTTCTATTCCAAGAATCATTAGTTCGGATTGTGGCACCAACTTTACTAGCCGTTTGACGAAGGAATTCCTGCAGCGAATGGGTTGTAGTCCCAGATTCAATACCCCTGGACATCCCGAGGCAGCCGGATTGGTTGAAAGATGCAACCAGAGCTTGAAAACCATGATCTTTAAACTCGCTCAATCTGATCCTCGTGGATGGCACCAATTGCTACCCTTCGTTCTCTGGAGCCTTAGAGAAAAACCCTCAGGCACGACTCATATCTCGCCTTTCACTATGGTTTATGGAACTCTTCCTCGTGGTCCACTTAGTGTATTGAAGGAATCATGGGCGGGCGAACGGAAATTACCTCTTAACTTAGGTAAATCACCTGAAGAGTACCTCCAATCACTGAAAGAAAACCTCGAATTTGCGAAAGCTTATGCGGATTACTATAGTGATATAGAATTGAAACGGTATGCAGATTATTATAACTTGCGCAGTACTGACAGAAAATACGAAGTTGGAGATAAAGTAGCAGTATTAGCACCAGATTTTGGTAGTTCTAAATTTTATAGTCGATGGCAAGGACCTGCAACCGTGGTCAGAGTTAAATCCCCGTATTCCTATATAGTAGAAATAGAGGGAAAACAAAGACATTTACACGCTAATAAGATCAAGCGGTACCATGAACGACTCGAACAAGCAATGATTAATAGCTGTTCAATAATTGTTGATCAAGATGAGGAATTTGGTGTAGTAGAGGTTGTAGATCAGGAAGAACGTGAACAAGTGAGCCCGAGTAAGCGTATTGATCCTTTGATCATGGCGCATCTGTCAGAAGAGGAACAAAAGCAACTCTTTGAGGTTTTGGATCGACATTCGGCAGTATTCGTGGATAAACCTGGGTACTGTCCAGTATTAGAACATGAAATCAAAATAACTCCTGATTTCACTCCTAAGCGTTTAAAGGCATATAAGGTCCCGGAGCTACTTAAACCTGAAGTGCAACGCCAGATAGAAGAAATGTTGTCCTTAGGCATAATTCGACCATCGAAAAGTGAAATGGCCAGTCCGGTAGTTTGTGTTTTAAAGGGACCCAAGGGTCAAAATGGCGTTCGTTTAGCAATCGATTATCGCCATGTTAACAAGTATTCTCTAGGTGATTGTTATCCGACCCCAGACATTGCTGACGTCTTACAGAAGGTGGGACGGGCAAAGTTCATTAGTGTTTTCGATGCAAAATCAGGATATTGGCAAATCCCGGTTCGGAAGGAACATCAATGGCTTACAGCATTCGTATGTGATGCAGGACTTTTTGAGTTCACAAGAATGCCGTTTGGACTCAAATCTGCTAGCAATACTTTTATTCGTGCTATGACCCAAGTTTTACATCCAGTCCGAAGTTTTACCGAACCATTCGTTGATGACATGGCAGTGGTTTCAATGAATTGGAATGACCATTTGGAACATCTAGAGAAATTCTTGCAAACTGTTGAGGAGACAGGACTTACTTTGAATTTAAGGAAATGTAATTTTGCACAGAACAAAATAAAGTTTGTTGGCCATATAGTAGGGTCAGGTTGTATCGAACCTGATCCAGGCAAGATCGCTACGATCAATGATATCCAACCTCCGACGACAAAAAAGGACGTTAGAAGGATTATGGGTTTTTTCAGTTACTTTAGAAATTTTATACCTGCTCTCGCTGAGAAAGCACGAGTAATAACTGACTTGACACGAGATAACGTGCCTACGAAAGTGCCTTGGGAGCAAAAGCATCAAGAGGCACTAGATAAGTTAAAGGATGATCTCAGTAAAGCTACACAATTACATACCATTGATTTCACTAAGGAATTTGGTTTAAGTGTAGATGCAAGTGCCACCGCGGTCGGGTGTTGCTTGTTTCAGTGGACCGAAGAAGGTCACGAGAAACCAATTGCTTTTGCTAGTCTTAAACTCACGGACACACAGATGCATTGGTCTACAATTGAGAGAGAAGCTTTTGCAGTAATTTGGGCACTTAAACGATTCCGGTCGTGGATATTCTTATCAAGGATAATCATTTATTCGGATCATAATCCTTTGTCTTATCTCACGGATGCAAGCCCCAAGAGCGCGAAACTGACTCGTTGGGCCTTAGCATTGCAGGAATTTAACGTAGACTTCCGTTATCGTCCTGGGCGTCAGAACACGGTAGCTGATTTCCTTTCTCGGTTGTGACTCGGGACATGAGGGAAAGGGGAATAGCCCGACACCCGAGGATCGAGCCCGAAAACTGTGTAGATAAGTTGATTTAATGATGTGTTTTGTTTTGTTTGTACATGTTATGACGAGATGGGATCCGACGACTCAGCTTGATTGTGATGACCCGTTCGAGATGGTGCTGAAGACGTGTCATCATCTGAGGGCGGAGGGAATGTCGTGGTCTACGCTGATACGTGCAGCTATGGAAAATACCCGCTGTGCGTCAACAACATTGTTTACAGCTAAGGGAAAATTCTGCCACGGACTGTCAATAGCGGACCAATGCATGTATCAATAATCTACGCGTTCTACAGGACTTTCCAGGGATAACGATATTTGATTGAAGTTCAATCGAGACCAGCCAACGATTTTTTCACTCTAAACCAATGAAAGAATGCACATAACTTCAGTTAGAAAAAAGATATTTTCATTCTGTGTGCTGTCTGCGATTGTGATATTTGACGGGCTGACTTAAATTTAACTTATTTGATTCTTTCTGTTAATAAAGATCTTTTAAGTTTCCTTCGTTTGTTCGTCGTCGTGTTCGAGAAACAGGGAGCCAGTGAAGAACATCACGCATACAGGCAGAAACAGGAGCATATTTAGGAAGGTGGCCAATGAAATGAGCTCTGAAAGGAGAACTCGATCAAGGCCTACAAGAACCGAACTGCAGTGATCAATTCTAAATGATAATATTTAATATCAACTTTATGTTTATATTAAACATTTAAACATTTGTATGTTTAAGGCATGGACATTGATGATAGTAAATAAGATGTACCTTTGCCGCAGTGTTCTGTCCAAAGAGTGATGCGCCAAAAGGACTGGCCGTCGTAGTTGTAGTAGCAGTGCCAAACAAAGACTTTGGCTGAGAACTGGCACCAAACAAAGAGCTAGCGGTTGGCTGCTGAGGCTGTGGCTGGCCAAACAGTGACGTTGACGTTCCAGTGCTTCCGGCAGCACCAAATCCTAAACACAGGTGCTTATTATACCTCCGTGAATGTTATCAGTAATATATACATATATATATATAAATATATATATTGTATACATATATGTAATTATGCATGTACAGTTGAATACCACAAATTAGTTGTGGAAACACAGTCAAGTACACGGATTCCAAATTTAATTCACCTGTAGAAATGACTCATTATAACTCAACATTATTATATTATTATTATAATAGTTGATTTGCAAAGCACAGGAAAATGTAACCAAATGCACTAAAAGCAGTTGCTAATAAGATGACAAAATAAAACTCTGGTAACCCAGAGAAAATAAAACGTTGGTGATTCATTACATACTGCCCAGTATTCTGCAGAGATGAATAAAATACAGCCCGTAAAAACAAAGTTTTTTACTATATCCATCTACTATCCTATAATGCGTCAGTTACCTCTACAAATATATAGTCCGCGTTCATTTTACGTCATAGCGTGCGTTTAATCAGGCAGCGCGCCCGTTTTTGTTGCGGCCAATGGCAACGCTGCGTATCGGAAAAGTTGAGTCCTCGATTCGAAAAGTTTAGTCCCCGATTCTATAAGCTAGCCTTTTTGGGGAGCTGAAATTTTTATAGAATGAAGTGTCTGCGAGGGCGAGTCTATCTGCCAAGTTTCAGGACGATTGAATGATTGTAAGTGATCGAATTAGTCGTCGCAAGATTTGACTTTTTAGCCTGTGGCTCAAGATTTCCGTAAGTTAAAGTAGATGGATAATAAAATACAGCCCGTAAAAACAAAGTTTTTACTATATCCATCTAGTATCCTATAACGTGTACTCTGAAAATGGTCGCGTTCATTTTACGTTATAGCGTGCGTTTAATCAGGCAGCGCGCCCGTTTTTGTTGCGGCCAATGACAACGCTGCGTATCGGAAAAGGGGATTCCCCGATTCGAAAATTTGAGTCCCCGATTCTATAAGCTTGCCTTTTTGGGGAGCTGAAATTTTTATAGAATGAAGTGTCTGCGAGGGCGAAGTCTATCTGCCAAGTTTCAGGACGATCGAATTAGTCGTCGCAAGATTTGACTTTTAGCCTGTGGCTCAAGCAAGCAAGCAAGCAAGCAAGCAAGATTGCAAGATTTCCGCAAGTTAAACTAGATGGATAAAAAAGAGCAACCGTTACCACTGAATGCAGGTTTCGTTGGCTGTCCAAATACTCCAAACGCTGATGGTGCCTGCGTTGTCTGTGATGTCGACCCTAGAAAGCTGAGTCCTGTCTGTTGCTGCTGCAGCTGAGGACCTTTTCGGTTGGCTGCATAATCTTCCAGTCGCAATTCCTAACGAAAATCATTGTTCACGCAAAGTTTCACCAGTTTCATTCTAATGTTTTACCGTCAACCTATGAAACTACCGAAACGCCAAAATCCACTCAGCCTATCAATCGCTAGATGGCATAGGACATGATGGATGCCTTGCATGGCCGTTGTATACAGTTAAATTTGACTCCTGTAATAACTTGTTCATACTGAATTGTAATCATACTGCGTTTGGCGGTTTGAAATAATAAAGATTATTATTATTATTATAGTAACCAGTATCTTTTAATCAGGTGAGTCAGAACATGAAGGGTGGGGTTTCGGATGACCAAGGACCAATAGGCAATCTGACTACATGGAAGATTGTCTTTAAGGATTATTAATAAGCCTGTCAAACACAGAACTCTCTTACAGTTTTCAGAACGGTTGTTACTATTGAAATCAGAATATAAGCTAGTCAACAGTTCTTGTTTTTATACTCGTTTTCCTAACAACCCAAACACTCAATCATCGAGTTTCTGCAAATGTCATCAGATTGCTGAATCTCCTCCTTCTGTTTCATTCCAGCAAATTACTTGACTAAATGCAAAATTTGTTCAATAACAAAAATGCTGGAGGTTGCGTGTTGGAATTAGTCTTCATTTCTGCTACATAGGTTTGCATGTTTGACTGTATTTTCTTCGTAGATCATCTTGGCCTACTTGGCTGGATGAGGAGGGACATCCTCCTGATGTGTGTTTGACTGGAATCTGTGTACATCATCTACGACGAGGTGACATAAATCAGTGGAAGAAGAGGAGTGACGCGGGTCTTTGGAGTTGCCTCAATTGTCAGTTGGTGGTGCTCTGATCTACCAACCGACAACTGATGAAAACCTTTCCTACATGCACCCTTCCCCTGACTTGAGATAGACCAACCACCAATTACAACTGGGCGGTGGTATTACCATGTGCCACGAATGCTACCATCTGTCATAGCTCCACACTACTGCCACAGCTTGGTCCAGAATCCATTGATTGGGCTTCACTTGTGTGCATAAGCCAGATGCAGGCGACTTTTCCAGTTTTCTGTGCATTGCTTTGCTAACTTATTAAATCTCTCATCCTAATAAATTTAACATCATTTAATCAAACGTGTGGAGAGTACATCTGAGAAGTATTTTTATAAATGGATCTATATTTTCTGATTTTCTAAATTCTGATTACAATTACGACAAAGCATTCATGAATCTATCAACCGTACACTTTTCTACCTTTTGGATTTTAGTAACATTATGCACCAGGATGGAAAGGTGAAAAGCAAAGCCTGTGCCACCCTGTATTCAATTCATGCAGAAATATTCATCACTTCTAATGAGTATATCATTTGACAGTTAATCATCTCAGATATTGATCTGCAGAATCCTAGACGTTCTATAACAAAGCTTTTCAGTGCACAACAAGAACAGCAGTACAATCTACTGCATCTAGGCCTTCCTTTCTCCAAGTTGTACAGCACTGTGCATAAGACATTTTGTGTACATAATGTGCCAGTGGCACATTATGTACACAAAATCTCAGAAAGCTCACACATAGTCAATAAACCAGCAGAGTAGAAGAATAACAAGTACAAGGCTTCAATGCCTCAAATGAAGCACAGGTGCCTAATTTAAAAAAAAACAGCTTAGCAGCTGTTAGCAATCCAAACTCAAGAACTAAAAAGAAGTACCTCAAGACTTTTGTTCTCATATTCTTTCATTCCGGTGATGCACTGAAGTTTGGTTGCCACACTCTGCTGACTTCCACCCTTCATAATGATATCAGTGCCAGGCACAGGAACAAACTTTATCACAGTTCCGGTTGTGCCAGAACTGCCAGCGCCGAGAAAACTTGCTCCCCCGAAAAGGCTGCCCGCAGTACTAGGCTGAGCCCCAAACGTACTTCCACCCATCGGCTGTGATGCATTGCCAAAAAGAGAGGCTGGCTGGGTAGCAGCTCCACCAAAACCTACACAAATACAAAAAGACATTCAGTGGTTCATCATCTAACAAGAAACACACTGACTAACCAATGCCTAACAATCTACAAAGCAAAGCTCACAGACACATTGTCTCTCTTTGATTAATTTCTAATCAACCTACCTAACCAGTAGAAGAAGTGACACAACCCTGTCTTACCTATAGTACACATGCCAAACATGTCTAAAATATTGGTAAAATAAAGCTTTGGTACCTGCCCTTTCCAACTGGGTACTTGACCACTGGTCACACCATGCAACAGGCATGCAAATCAGTATATGCACAATTTAAAGGTAGTTAAAACAGCGACCATACCCATAAGGTAACAACACATTTCAACCCACATGACAGCACATTAATTACTATTTACAGCTCAAAACTAAAGAAATTTGTTATTCTATATGCTTCACTGCTTTAAACTGTCAACTGCAACAGCAGTACCTCCAACTCTATGCCTTCACAGGTGACAGACTGTCACAGACAACTGTGCATTTATTAAACCACGAGTCCACGGCTAATACAGCAGCTTGCTTAAACTAATCATTGGAAGTGCCAAAAGCTTAAATTACCACAGTACAAGTTACATACAACAGTTATCAGTAGTAGAAGTGCCAAAAGCCTAACACCGCTAGTAGTAGAAGTCTCATAAGCCTACCTTACCAGTGGAATAAGTGTCAAATATCTAACTTTTAGGTTGTACAAATGTCAAAAGCCTAACATACCTGCAGTAGAAGTCCCAGAACCATAACATACTCGCAGCATAAGTGCCAAAGATATAACTTACCAGTAGTAGATATGCAGAAAGCCTAGCATACCAATAGTACAAGTCGCATAAGTCTAACTTACCAGTAGTAGAAGTGCCAAATAGTCCTCCTGCTCCGGCTACGGTTTGTACTGTTGGCTGCACGGTGGCCGTAGCTGTGCCAAAACCTGTTACATACCAATATCTGTTACCATTTCTATTTAAAGCACTTGTTACAACATGCAGAATCAACATATGCATAGATAGATCAATATAACTGCTATGAAAACAACAGCTCTTCTTTGTAATTAGGCAACAGAAAGATACTGTGTAGCTCGAGAAAATGCTAATGGTGCTGGTACTGTCACTCTGATTATGGCAGAAAAAAGCCAGTAGTAATTACTGTAGTTAATAACAAGTAGTTAAACTACATTTTAAGTAGATAAAAAGCAATTAACTACTTTATTCATATTAGTTGTAACTAGTAGTACACAATCTTAAGTTGTAGTTAGCTATTTTTTTCAAACTACACTCTCAGCAAGATAGTTTTTCGGTTGTATACTTAACCAATTATGGAATAGCTGCTTCATTATGAATTAATACAGTGATAATAGTACAGTTTAACAGTTAGTATATTCGTTTAATTGATAAAAACAATCTGACAAAAATGCAGAAATGCTAACATTACATGAGTGATAATGGATATAGAGATTGAATTATTAAGAGATCACTGCCCCTTCAAAGTCAGAAGACGTTGATTAGGCGCAGTGAGTGTAAACAAACATTGATTATTTCATTGCTATAAAACACCACATTTCACTCTGTGATCTGATTGTAATATTGTGTTAGTTTTGTGTAGTGAAGTGTAACACCATGTGGATTTACGAATCGTATTAACATACGATTAAAATAGTTGATAATTTTCACAAGAACAGCTAAAACAGTGAAAATGCATGCAGGAAAACTTTATAGTTTTCTGCATTTACTTAAATTTGCAAAAATTTCTGGAAATCTCTCAGATTCATCCAACTTTCTAAAGCACGCTCTGATACAATGATGCGTGCAACCTTACTACTTATAAACCTCACCATACAAATTTAAGCTGAAGCAATCTCAGCTGATGTTACAACATTAATAATCACGCACAAAGTATTCAACATTTGATGTGAATAATTTTGATTACATTTTTAACAATGGTGGGATAAAGCTAATACTGCAAATATGGGCAAATCACTGTTTCCATCATTTCAGTCAATGACTGAAAATTTGATGCAAGTCATTGCTATGAAGGTCGAGCCATTCTCCTGTCACATACATTCGCCCACGTATTCCGTTCCATCTTACAACATGAACAAAAGCAGACTTCACAATAGTTATTATCTACAACTAGCAATAACTTAGAATGAATTACAAGTGAAACTACTTAAAAATTAGTTTAAAAGTAATAGTAGTATATTTAAAAGTTTGTGGATTATGGCAGTAGTATATTTAAAAGTTTGTGGATTATGGCAGTAGTATATTTAAAAGTTTGTGGATTATGGCAGTGGAAATAATGATAATAAGACAACAAGTTGGATATGCAACGCCACAGAACTCTGCAGAAGTGTGGTCTCAAGGTTCAAAGGATCACCTGGCTCAGCTCAGCAAGCATGACCACCAATAATAGGACACCTTCATTTAACCAATCAGCCAAAACAAACACCAAATAATGGCAAACATTAACCAGAAACTCCATACAAACCGCAAGCATACAGCATGCATACTAAAAGCACTGCAAATGCCACAAAAGGTAGCCAACAGCACCAAAGTTTGACAGATGACACTCATTATGATGACAACCTAAGGCACTTAACACCCAAGGGCTCACCCAGGTATCAGCTTCCATTCACAGATAGTTATTACAAATAATCTGAGTCATGCTTGACAAGTAAAACAGATGTTTCTAAAGACCAAGTAAACAAATTTCATCAAACATCACAGTGATTACAGCAAAACAGTCTTCAGAATATTGTTTAATCTGCCTCAAGGATAAGCAGTCACTTTGTGAATGACAACTAACAGTAAAAACATATGAAATAAGAAGAATGTTTCTAAGAAGAACTCACTGAAGCCGGTGTTTGTGGCTGGAGTCGCTCCGAATGTGCTGGTGCCTCCTACTCCAAATAAGCCACCTGTTGCTGCTGCTGCTGGGGCTGAACTGGTGCCCCCTCCAAATAATCCACCATTCGTTGGCTGGGCGCCAAATCCTGTTGACCCAAACCCTATCGACATATACAATCATTAATTCACACAAATACTGAGGCACCCAGGTGTGCATTTGCATTGTATTTCGCAATGTTAACCTCACAACCATCACAAAACAATTAGTTAAATTGCTAATCAATTAGATTTAACTACTGCAATTTGCTAATCGACTAGAATTAGCAAAACCTTATATCTAATCGATCAGAATTAGAATTAGCCAAGCTTAGACAAACTACAATCAGCTACTGAAATTTGCTAATCGGTTAGAATTAGCAAAAATCATGTAGCTAATCAATTAGAATTAGTCGATTAGCTAATCGATTAGAATCTAATCGATTAGTTACCCATATCTGCTTATAAATAACCATATAAAAAACAAATGCATTACAAATAAGTTCTCAGACTAAACTCCAGCTATTTTACTCAAATTAAATTTTGTTATGCCAAGAAAAACAGCATCTTCAATGTTCAGTTTAATAAATTTAGTCACTTCACAAACATTCACTAGAAACAGTATATGTATCCTGTAGTTTATAAAGCAACAAGCACTCATCCATCAACTTACATTTTGTCTTTGCTCAATCATCAGGTTCACAAATATCGAACTGTCTGACTTTTACAGTGTCATGGTACTGGGTTCCCAGTCTGTCTCAGGCCATGACTCTGATATTTGCTACCTATTTCTGTCTTCACCAGTGGTTTCGTGATGTCTTATGGCTAAAATCGCACTGTTTTTTTTTTATTGCTTATGCTGCCCCATGGCCAATCACTTGGTCTCATGACTTCATGGATCCAATGGACTGTGATTTTGCAATCTTTGACTGATGGATGTCTTGCATATTATTATAATGGTGCTATAGAAGTTTACAGAACAGATTACATTTAGATAAGCACTGTATGTCAGTTCTTGGAAATAATATTAAACTGCTGAATCCCACATGAAACTAAAACTGACCTACCTGTAGTTCCAAAGGGTGTTGTACCGGTACCAAAGGAAGTTCCAGATGTACCTAAAGTAACGAAAGCCAGACAACTCAGTGACCTTTAATAAGTCTTCCATTGCATATTTCTGTTCCCATCATTTCACACCAAATGTCAGTAGCTAAGTTAATATTCTTGAGAAGAAGTAACAGCTGTTTTGCTCAAACTCCAGTCTTTTCAAGAAGATGCTCTGCATGGTGTTTGAATTAATAGGTCATAGAAGCTACTAATGAGGATAAACTTGGAAAGTTGAAGTTTCAATCAAGATCTGAGAGAGAGAAAAATAACAGAGGGAAAGGAGAACTCCAAATCATCATAGTCCATATCTTTGGAAGCTGACTGTTGACTGGCCTATCAAGGAGGGATGCAAGGAGAGACACTGGTAGCTGGAGTGTTAGTTCTAACGATATTATAGGTCAAGCAGGCCACTTCAAATCTAATTCTGAATTCTACATGAAGCCAATTCAGCCTACCAAGCAGGATTAAGGAGCTTGTAAGTAAGTAAGTAAGTATATTCTTTATTCAACCAATTGCATATCCGCACTTTGGTGTACATACATTTATACAGAGTATAACATTCTTATTATAAGCGATTTGCGTGAAAGATTGTCAGCTTGTGGAATAATACGGTCATGTAATCTCGGGCGCAGGGTGTAGGGGAGCGACTTTTTGGGGGAAGTAGTCCATGGAGTACATGCCCCGGGTTTCCTAGGACCGCAGAGAAAAGGCGTGAGTCGGCAGTGTTGCAAAGATGCTCAAACGAAGGACTGTCCTCTGGCAGGTACCGCAGACGAATCAGACGCCGCATCGCCGACTGAAGGCGGTTCTTTTCTTGCTGCCCTGCAAACCCCCACCAAGCCGGAGCAGCATAGAGCATTCGGGCCACCGTTGTAGCACGAACCACGTCGTATAGCATAGGGCCTGAAAGACCATGCGCCACGAGGATGCGCAAGGCATACAGCGATTGTCTGGCCTGACAACATATACGGGTGATGTGTGACTCGAAACTCAAAGCTTCATTCATTGTAACGCCCAAGATGACCATGCTGGAGACCCTTGTAGGAAAGCATGAAGGTTAAAAGAAAAGGCCAGAATAACACCTTGCATGCACATTATGCATCCTATATGCAGTGGATTTTGTGTTTCATAGTAAACCATCTAAGCCAGTCTTACAAACCCAAGACTTACCAAACGAAGTATTCGCAGCACCGCCAAAAAGTCCTGTTGTTGGCTTATTAAACATTCTCGCAATTTGTGACCTAAAATTCAATTAATCGGACAATAGAAAGACTATTATACATAACGAATTCAAGCATTTACTTAAAAACTCCATACATCAGGTTTCAATAAACGAATATATATATATATATAATATATATGGGGTCAGTGCATAATTACGTAACGCCGAAAATGACCGTTTTTGAAGTAACGCTTCGTAACGTTTCCCTAGACCCACCCACCCAGCGTTACGTATTTATTGTTAGGTCTCGGTAAAGTTCTGGCATATGAGTAACTTTACTTTTCTTGAACATGTCGATTGTTGTCTAAAAAATTCAATTTTTCTTTTAAATTTTTACAAATAAAAACAGATTAAATTTCAACTTTTAATTTTAAAATAATGCTCAATAAATGCTTGCTTTAGACTATTGTGTGTTCTAGTTAAGTTTTAAATCAATGGCACGAAGTTTGAACTTCAATCACATCGTGTCATAAGTGTCATAATTTGATGTTAATTTAAAATTCATTATAACTAAACTGTTGTTAAAAGCGTTACGTAACGTTCAGCTCCACCCACCCATCTAACGTTTCGTAACGTTTTCAAGGACCCCACCCACCCACGAGCGTTACGTAATTATGCAATGACCCCTCTATATATATATATATATACATATACATATATATATATATATCAAATACAAATAATGTTATGACACACAGCACTGTTGGATGTCTCTGACGATGAACTGTATGCAGCGGCCGAATTGTTAGCTAACCATAATTCGAGCTACCATATATATATATATATATATATAACCATAATGATAATTCGCGAGGTGGCGCTTCGGCGTGAAAACACCGATTAGGCTCGGTCATCGTTCTGTTTAATTTCTATAGTCTAGAAGTGTTTATTTCTTCTCATCTTCGACAGTTCAACCGGTCACTTTTCGCTCTACAGGATTTATAAAATTTAAGTTGTTCTTTCGTCGTTCTTGCTTGCGGTGAGTTACGACTGTGTTCTACATGGGTGCGATGGATACGCCCCTCATTACCTATTCAAGTGACGACCTACTTTGTAGCTATTTCGGCCTATGTACCACATATCGCGGCCTTCACGTAAGGCCCTCTTCGCTGCTGGACTATGGCGACCGTACACTGGCCGGCTCTGGGCCTGCTGCCATGTGACACAGCCCCTGTCAACGTCGCAAGATCCTCATCCGGAGCCTGTCTCCGACCCTGTCCATCAGCCGCCGCCGCCTTCCTCCTTACCACGTCAGGGACTTCGTGTTGCCACGTGGAACGTACGCTCTATACGAGACAAATACGTTGCGGTGGCTGATGCCATTCTTTCTAACGATCTGGATATTCTAGCCATTACCGAGTCATGGCACCAGGCTGCGACGGATGTCTCCGTTCTACGCTCTATCCCACCGGATTACTCCATCCTAGACTGCCCGCGGACTGACTCATCTAATGCTCCCAGCCGCGAGGGCGGCATCGTTATTTACCACCGGGCTAGTCTACGGGTAAAAACGATTGCTCTCTCCTTCTCTCCGACCACCTTCGAGGCTCTCGCTGCCTCAGTTTCGTCGGCTCATGGACCCTACACAGTGCTCGCCATCTATCGACCAGGCTCTGCACCTCTTTCATCTACATTCTTCGAGGAATTTACGACTATACTGGAACAGTTTGCTCTCTACAATACCCAGATAGTTGTCCTCGGAGACCTTAACCTCCATCTTGAGGCCACCTCTTCCTCCTCTGCCACCACCTTTCGCTCTATACTGGAACAGTTCGGCTTGACACAACACGTCTCGTCACCTACGCACCAGGCGGGTGGCTGGTTGGATGTGGTCATCACTCGTGATGACTGTATCCCGACAGTTGAGGTCTGGCCTCCGGCTCTCTCCGACCATGGCCTCGTCGTGGCAAGTCTTCCATTTCTACACGAGGCGCCAATCTACGCTTTGAGGCAGATCCGTGGCTGGAGATGCTTGGACAGAACGGCATTTGCGACGGCGTTATCTGAAGTTCCGGCCTTCTCTGATCCGAGCAGCTTAAGAGATCAGTCCACTGCTGATCTCTTCGACATCTATAGCAAATCGGTGACTGACATCATCGACCGCCTACTTCCAGCTCACCCAGCCAAGCTTCGCTCTCATCCTCTCTCTCCCTGGTTCGATGGAGAATGCCACTCTCTCCGTCGCCAGGCTCGTCGTCTCGAGCGCGTCTTCCGGCGTACGCGCTCTCCTGAGGATCGGATGGCCTGGATACACTTCGTCCGTTCCATGCATCGACGTTACAGGGAAAAAGAGGGTGAATACTGGGAGCGTCTGATTTCATCCAGTGCTGGCGATTCTCGGCGTCTCTGGTCCACCTTCAAGGACCTCCTTGGCAGACCTCGGTCTTCCACCATGCAGACTGCCCCTTTCACGGCCGAGGCCTTCGCGGATTACTGTGACTCCAAGATCTCCTCCATCCGCCAGGACACTGCTCACTCACCGGAACCCGTCTTCGCCTCTACGAGCTGCTGCCTCGCCGCTCTTACTGAGGTCTCGGATCTCGACCTCCGTCGACTGATCCTCTCCTCTCCGCCTAAGTCATCGGAGCTGGATCCTCTTCCTCTGTTCCTTATCCAGGAATCGATCGACATCCTCCTGCCGTTCCTCACTCTACTCTGCAACACCTCTCTTCGTGAAGGAGTGCTGCCGTCTTCCCAGAAACGATCGATCATCACGCCGATCATCAAGCAGGCGGGGCTTGACCCGTCTGTACCGTCTAGCTATAGGCCTATAGCTAATGTCACTTTCTTATCTAAGATTATTGAAAAACTGATTGCTAGTCAGCTATTTAACTACTTGGACTCTAACAAACTACTTCCTTCATGCCAATCTGGGTTCCGCAAGGGTCACTCTACAGAGTCCCTCCTTCTTCGTCTTTTTTCTGATATTTATGGCGCTATGGATAGGTCACAGGTTACCCTGCTTGCCCTATATGACGTCAGTGCTGCCTTTGACTCGGTCGACCACGACCTGCTCCTGAGTCGTCTCTCCATCACTTTTGGGATTAAAGACTTACCATTACTCTGGATCACCTCTTATCTCTCCGAGCGCTCTACCTCTACCATTTTTCACACATCTCGCTCGCCTTGGCGCCCTGCTCCTTTTGGTCTCCCCCAGGGTTCTGTGCTGGGACCCCTTCTCTATATCCTCTTTACAGCTGATGTGGAGTCTTTACTTACATCCTGTTCTCTTATGAGCCACTCCTATGCTGATGATGTGCAATCATACACTCATTGCTCAGTGTACCAAGCTGCTTCTGCTGTCCGATCCATGTCTTGTGCAACTGACTCACTTTCTGCCTGGATGTCGTCTAATCGACTGCGCCTAAATCCTGCGAAAACTCAATATATCTGGCTTGGTACTCGCCAACAGCTGGAGAAGCTGGATTTGGAGTCCCTCTCTGCTGAATTTCCCACCTTTACTTTTTCAACCTCGGTCTGCAACTTAGGGGTCATCCTTGACCAGGACCTGTCTTTTACGAAGCACATTACCGCATTGACTCGTTCCTGTTACTATCAATTGCGCCAACTGCGGGTTGTCACTCGCTCTCTGTCTTCTTCCTCTGCCTCCACTCTGGTCCACGCCTTTATTCTTAATCGTTTGGACTACTGCTCTTCGCTCTACTGTGGACTACCACAGATCCGCTTGCATCCTTTGGAAGGCGTGTTTCGGGCGGCTGCTCGCTTAATTGGTGGTGTACCTAAGTTTGGTCACATCTCTGCCTTTATGCGCGATGTCCTCCACTGGCTACCGGTCCAGCAGCGCATCAATTATAGTCTCATCTATTGTCTGGCAATGTGTTCTGGGTAGAGCACCTACCTATCTCCAGGAGCTCTTCACATTGACTTCGGTCTGCTCTGGTCGCCGATCTCTGCGCTCGGCTTCTAGAGGTGACTTTATGGTACCACATGCTCGCTCTGCCACCAGACAGCGTCGGGCAATCTCGATAGTGGGTCCTTCTCTTTGGAATGGTCTCCCCTCTGACCTGCGTTCTCTTCCACGAGACTTCTCTTCTTCTTTTTATAAATTACTTAAGACCTTCCTTTTTGACCGGGCCTGGGTCGGGAGCGCTTCTGAGTAGTAACCTTGAAGGGGCGCTATATAAATCTCATAGATAGATAGATAGATAGATAACCAGTATGATACCGACATTTCGCTTCCTTGTCCAGCTCAGCTGTTGTCAATTTGCTCAAGCTTTCGTTCACAGTTGTCAACGAGGTCAACCATCTTCAGAATTGTGCAACTGTTACTCATAGACTATTATGTTCTGTCATCTACATTAAGCTGCATTGCCTACATGTTGCTGCTGACTTTGCCTGTGACTATTGCGACACGTGAACAATCATTTTCCAAACAGAAGCTCATCAAAAACTATCTACGAAGTACCATGTCAGAAGAGCGACTGAGCGACCTGGCAATGTTGTCAAGAGAAAATGAACATGCCAAAAAAGCTTGATACTTCAAAAGTGGTGGATATTTTCGCGCAAGAGAAAGCGCACAAACGAACGTTTTAACTTTTAGGATTCTTCTTCTAGACATAGACTATCGTAGACTTGACACTTGTGACTTGTCCAATTTGATTAACTGACCTTATGTATGTTGTGTGTAACAGCGCTTTTCGCAGTGTTTTTTTGTTTAAAATCGAAGAGGGTTCAGGGGAAGGGCCCACCGCCGAAGCTCTGCACCATGCTATGCCACTGATCTTTGAGCATGCTGCCATTGGCCGGACCAAACGAGCCTGGTGCGCTGTGATTGACCGGTTTAATATGAGTGTTTGATATGACGACATAATATGTCATATCAAACACTCCCTCTAGGTATATATAGCCCGTGTATATTTCAGAGGCACCAGCACAACCGACGCTATAAACTTAAGTCCCCGATACTATAAGTTTGCCAATATTACTTCTGCAGCGGAATTCCAATTCTAACTCTAACCTGAAAGCTAACAAGATCGACGTTATCGTAATGCACAAGCCATCAGTCGATGGTAACAGAACAGCAACTCAATTGGGTGGGGCACGGGTAAAATGCTGATTTGCTGATTGCTAATTGGCTACGGGTAAAATGCTGATTAGAAAATGCTGATTGTAACATCAGTCTTTATTATTATTAATCAATTAATAATAATAATAATAATATCTTTTCTTTAATAAGCGCCTGACAAACGCACTGTGCTGTACATTTACATGTTATGCAATTGAAATCTTAACTACTAACAGAACAGACAGCCTGCAATACAACGGCGCTAATAGCAGCCTACAAAGCATATCCGCTAGAGAGTGACATGGGGAATTTCCCGCGGGGAAACCGCGGTAAACCCCGCGGTAATGGGGACAACATTTGCGGTAATACCGCGGTAATGGGGACAACAATTGCGGCAATACCGCGGTAATGGGGACAACAATTGCGGCAATACCGCGGTAATGGGGAATGAACCGGCGATAAAATAGCGGTAATGGCAACTCTTGTAGTTTTATGGTTTATACAGCATATTGTCTATAATTATATTTACCATACAGTAATTTATTTACTTCCCTAGATACATCTACTTACTTACTTAAAATTCCAGTTCCATTCGCTTTTTGACGCTACTTACTCGTATCATCGATATCTATGTTTAGGTCTAAATATAGATATCATTGGATCATATCAATGGTAAACTACTTCCTGTCTACGGAATTGTTTTTAACTAATAATTATTGTTGAAACAACAAAAAGCGACCGAATTTTGTTTTAAAAGTAATTGTAGTTAAACTAAAAGTTATATTTGACAGTTTTATTAGCGTGTCTGTAATTTGCGAACGTGAATTATTTAGCTGGCTGAAATTGCACGTTAAATCAGTCTGCGGTCATACCCTACCTTGAAAGGTTGACCAATGCCAGAATTCAATTCTTCTCACAAGACCGTTTCTTCAGTTGACAAGTAAGTTTAGATGCACTTTAGCAATTAGTGTGGTGTACATGTGCGCCAAAGATAATACGGTAAGAATAAAAATTTAATGGACTAGAACTTTGAAATAGCATTTTATTTCTGTAAAATAGCATTGCGTTTTACTAACAAAACAAAAAGTGACCGAATATCTTAAAGTAATATTGCAGTTAAAGTAAAGGTGATATTTAGCCCTTTTACGAGCTTGTCTATGCTGATGAATTACTTTTTAACATAGTAGCCTAGTAACATGTCATTTTAAGAGATCTATACAAGTACAATCCCAAATCAGTCCAGGTGAAGTTGAGAACTTGTGAAGGAGATTTTTTCTTGAAGCTTACTAGTCAGAAATGGTAAGGGCGTGGTTAATGCAAACTGTCGATAAGATAATAGGTTTTTGCATAACGTTTTATTAATGCAATCAGCAATACAAATAGCTTTGTAAGCTAAAATTGGTGTTTTTTAATTTTAATGGGTGAAAACTTTTTGCGGGGAATGTGATGCTGTCCTGCGGGGATGGGGTGGGGACGGGGAGAAAGCCTGCGGGGATGGGGTGGGGATGGGGACAAAACTTGCGGGGATGGGGTGGGGATGGGGAAGACTTACCTTTTGCGGGGCGGGGATGGGGACAAGATTGTCTCCCCGCGTCACTCTCTAATATCCGCCCAACGGGGGCTCGAACTCGGTACCTCTCGGTCTCTGTGCCAGATGTTATCCAAAGCGCCACGGGCCCCATGTATTATTACCACACGTATTATAATTATTAACAGATGTATTATTAAATGTATGCTGATTGGTTGGTAAAATACTGTTTGAAAAAATATAAAAAATTCAAAATCTGGTTTAAGGTCTTTAATAACGTCTAGTTACTTATATGCACGAGGTGCGGGCCGAATCCTCGAAACCTGAATCGAATTTCCGCCGTATCCCCAAAATTGATTTTCTAAGTTCGACCCGAATGAATATAATTAACAAATAAACATATGACTAGGCAGTATATCGATATACACCCAAGGCCACGCTAGGTCTACGTCATATTTACAATTTAACTTTAAATTGCTAGGCCGCTTTCTAGAAAACTGTCTTCGGGAAATCGGGCTTTTGTCCATTTTCAGCGTTTTCACGGATTCGGGTTTCAGAAATTCGGGTTGACCCCTATGCACATACCACAAATGTATTTTTTCTCTCTGCTAGAAACACTAACACAGACATTGTGATACTATCGTGGACATGAATCACACTGGATCCAATGATTCTTTTTATCTGTCTTATTACGTGTTTTCTCAGAAGAAGGTTCTGCTGCTAAACAAGAGTAACAGATGTCATCTCTTAACTCAGGCTCTTCGGGAACTGGAGATACGTCGTGATAATCCAACAAAGTGTATATGTCTTCTTTGGTCACTGCCTGCCTGGGCTTCAATATCTTAATTAGCAGCTTCATGCTTGTTAATTACAAAAATATTGAAAACAACAAAGTGTATGGTATCAGTACTTGCCTGGATTTCAATCTGCATTTTACCCTTTGATATGCTGATCAGGGTTGGGTTAATGCCGGCAACAACCTATTATTGCCGGGACAGTGGCAATAACCGGTTATTGCCAGTTGTTGCCGGCCGGTTATTGCCAGTTGTTGCCCATTTTCTCCAAAGTAAGGACGAGGCAAATGAAAATCATATTTCACTGCACAGACTGCATAGCTATAATAAATGTTTCTTGTGGGAAATTAAAACTACTGTAGTAAATCTATATTAACCCTTAGTATAAATGTAGTTAAAGTCAACTATATGAGATTAAGAAAAAAATTCTGACTTACAGTTCAACTACTCCAAAATAAACTGCCATTTGCACAACAGTAGTAATATTCAGGTCAACAGGTCGTTGCCTTTTCTAAATACTTACCTGGTAGTATATAATTTATTAGTAGTGTATAGAAGCCAATCTAATTCATAATTACACAATTCGATATTGACTGTACTTAATATGTAAAACTTGTAAATGTCTTTTATTTATAGGAAGAAATTATAGGGTTATTTAAATCAGGTGATTTTTATTTGGAAAAACTTGATTGATTTAAAGCATGATATATTTAAATCAATCAACTCTGTTAATTGGCAAGCCAGAAGAAATAAAAAATGAAGCTAACTGTGAAGATTCCATATTTTATTACCACAATAATTAATAGTTTCTATTTTTGCCAAAAGGTTTTTGCCATTTTTGCCAAGAGGTTGTTGCCATTATTGCCAAGAGGTTGTTGCCGGGACGGTTATAGCCATGGCAATAACCGGTTATAACCGGCGATGGCAACAACTTGCCAACCCTGATGCTGATTCAGCTGGTAGGTAAAATGCTGACCAATCAGCATTTTCTAATCAGCATTTTATCCCAGCCAATCAGAAAGTCAGCAATCAGCAAATCAGCATTTTACCCGTGCACGATTTGGTGCCATTTTCATTTGAGAGAGTTTTTCAAAAAAGACATAAGTTTCAGACGAGTTCTGCCTTTTTCAATAGGCCACTTTTCATATTGATTTCGGACTGTCCGCACGAGGCATAACAAGACATAACAAGAGTACGACATACCTTTAATTTACTAGTGAAGAACGAGCATGGAAAATTTTATGTCTATATTTCACCACGCAAAAAAATAGGAACTGATATTTTCCGTTTTAACACCATTAACTTTAAAACCACAAAATACGCGCATCATTCAGCGAAGAATTGTTTCGATATTCTCTCGAGAGAATTTGCGAGATTAGGACCAAAGACTACAAATCATGGTACAAGGCTTTCTGCAGTTTGTATCCAACGACCAGATAGCGTTAGTCATAATTATAGCGCTACTCACTACACATGAAAATTTATAGCGCACTTGCAAGAACAGGTCTTGCATTAGAGCGCGTTTCGCTACATTCTTAGTCATCATAGAGATGTATAATATATAAATATATCACTAGAGGGCTGATCGGCCATTTTTTTAGGCCGCCGATTCAAAAGGCCTTGACCCTTGGGCTATACAAAATGGCGGAAACGATCGAAGTTAAATTGTGTAGTGTGTGGATGTAGCAACTTATTAAAGCCCGAAAACAAGGCCGCTGGAATATTATTTAATGGATAAGTTGTTATTTTGTGTCTGTTGTACTTTTTGCAAGGCGTAAGCTTCGAAAAGAAATTAAAGTCTCGCTTAAGCTTGACTGCGTCCATGAATTTCAACCAATCAAAACGCGTCATTTCAATTTAAATTAACTGCGGAGCTCGTGATAAGGTGTTATTATATCTATGGTTGTGGCTTCAAAAATTAGCGAAGGGAAGATACGCCATGTTCCCTCTAGCGATGATAATAATACCTCATTGTTAGTCATAGTGCAAGGTGAATAGATGAGTTTTTAATTTTATTTTAAACTGAGCAAGGAAACTGAGCAACAGCTGTGCACTGTACACCATGACTGAAGTTAGAAGCATCGACCTATATTGGTCGATGGTTAGAAGACTGTTCCATTCAGTGTGACCACTCCTTGGGATTTTTTCCTAAATCTTGGGATTTTGGGGGTCCGACTTG
Source organism: Aporrectodea caliginosa (assembly GCA_020284085.1). Taxonomy (NCBI): domain Eukaryota; kingdom Metazoa; phylum Annelida; class Clitellata; order Crassiclitellata; family Lumbricidae; genus Aporrectodea; species Aporrectodea caliginosa. The sequence goes on from JACEVL010000844.1 coordinate 385,950, forward strand.
GGATCTGGGGATTTTGCATAGCAATCTTGGGATTTTTCTAAGGTCTACAGACTACTTTTTACCGTACTTTTCAACAGTGGTAGCAAATCAGATTAGAAAAACTCGTTCACTGGGTCTGTCTTCTTCTTTACGTTCTCTGCCCTCAGGCAGGTTCATATGTCCAACGACGCCATTTTTCTCTGTTCTCTGCTTCTCTTTTCAGTCCGCTGTATCCCTCCTCCTCTGCCAACATCCAGTCCAGTAGCATTGTTCTTGGTCTTCCTCTCATCTTTTTCCCCTCTATTCTTCCCTCAATGATGTCTCTTAGTAGGGTCTGTCTGAAAGACGTTTATTATTATTGTTACTTGTAAAAATCGTAATTTGGTATTTCAATGTTATGCTCCGGAATTTTGTCTGTGCCAGTTCTTAGCTAGGCACTTTTGTGAATAATTGTGATTGTTTAAACTCATCACAACTTTTTCGTTCTCAGAAACTTGGGATTTTTTTGTACACTTTTGGCCAATCTTGAGATTTTTCTGGAAATAGCTTGGGATTTCAGAAAATGAAGAGTGGTCGCACTGCATGGTTCCATTCAAAAGGTCCTGATACAGAGAAAGCACGGTTTTCAAACTTCTGGATTTTGCGAAGTACGGTGAAATCAGAGGTGCAAAAAACCAAACTTTTTTCAAAATGAAAAGTTGGTTTTTGTTGGGTTTCTTTGTTTTGTTTTTTTGTTTTTGAGATTTTTCTATTTCGGATCATAAACTCATCAAAATGGCATAATAGGGCCTACCATTCAAATTAATCAGAGATTCAGATGCATATAAATGAAATTAACTAGAAAAGTACTGTAGAACCGTAGAATGTCATAAACCGAAGTTAACAAAGACCATACAACAATTGCCAAGAGAGTTGAAGAGACGCCATTTTGGCATTTCTAATTTGTAAATTTAAAAGAACCAAAAACCAAAATTTGCCGGATTTTGTTTTTTGGTGTTCTTTAAAAAAAAGCAAAAAACCAAGCCTTTAACAGCCCTGGGTGAAATACCCACGCGTCGACGATCGGAGTCCTCTAGCTAGTATTGAAAACAGAACATGGCATGACCTTGGATGGGATGTTGAGGGAGAGGTTCCACAGTGAATGTGAATGTGGGGGGCCCGATCGATAGGATATATAGCGCATTGGATAACATGCTGGCATAGAGCTCGAGCGAGAGGTACTGAGATCGAGGTCCGTAGGCGGACATGCTTTGTAGACTGCTATTAGCGCCGTGTATTGCATTTGCAGGCTGTCTGTTCTGTTAGTAATTAAGATTTATGTCTTCTGTCATTTGTGTTCTTGTGAATTATTTAATTGTCATAACATGTAGGCCTAAATGCATGTACATCGCAGTGCGTTTGTCAGGCGCTACATTAAAGAAAATATATTGTTATTATTATTATTATTATTATTATTATTATCATCATCATCATCATCATCATCATCATCATCATCATCATTATTATTATTTTTATTTATTTATTTTTTTCCCCGAGGTACATTATGATCCCTCAGGATTGCAAAAATTAGGGGGGCGCGTTGTTCTGGAATGGCTAATCTTCACAGATGGATTGGTGGGTTATTATTATTATTATTATTATTATTATTATTATTATTATTATTATTATTATTATTATGAGAAGTGACAGTTAACATAAAAAGCGTTAGTGTTGTTGTGACCATCGCTCTCCCCCGTCTGGCAGTTTTGACATGGTGCCCTGGAAGGCGACTGCGTTGAATCGCTGAACAGTCACCGACAGGCTCTGAAAGAGGAAGCGTGTCTCACGGTTATCTCCGGTAGTTGTCGTCAGGCGGCGACCCAGCTCTGATATGTTACGGTTTTTGGGGTTGCCCTCCTCGGAAGTGGGACTGGCATGCTTTGACACTGTGCCTATGTGTATGTCCGATGCTTTGACACTGTGCCTATGTGTATGTCCGATGCTTTGACACTGTGCCTATGTGTATGTCCGTTGCCTTGTCACTGTGTCTGTATGTGTGCGTCCTGCTTGGCTCTTGCTCACTTTGCCCGTCGGGCCTTGCTCATTTTGCCCGCCGGCTCTTGCTCACTTTGCCCGTCGGGCCTTGCTCACTTTGCCCGCCGGGCCTTGCTCATTTTGCCCGCCGGCTCTTGCTCACTTTGCCCGTCGGGCCTTGCTCACTTTGCCCGTCGGGCCTTGCTCACTTTGCCCGCCGGCTCTTGCTCACCCTCTCCCTTCCCCTTTCAGGCCTTGCACGGTGCCGTCTGGATTTGTACACCCCCCACATATTGTACTATATATAGAGGACGCTTTTGTATGTAAGCGACGATGCATTGACGATGGCCGAGTGGGTTGCTGCCTGCTCGCCACGCTGGCGCCCCGGGTTCGCTTCCCGGTCGGGTCGGTTTATCAGAGATTAATTTCTCGGATCTTTACTGCGGGTGGCTCGGTCGCAATATAAACGTGGAGTACGAGGTTGCTTTCTGCCTCCGACACTGATCATCTCCGATATGAAAAAGTGTCGACGCTTTTGTATGTAAGCGACGATGCATTGACGATAGAGCTTGCTCTGATTTGGAACGATTTCGATGCATCTGACTGGCCTGACGATTCCTGTCTACCGTTGCGTGTCTGTGTGACAGTGGTAGAGTGGGCTGACGATTTGGCAGAATATACGGGTTCAAAACCTAGTGACTTTGACTTGTCTTGGTTGATTGGAGCGCGTCGTCAGCGGCGATTGCCATAAGTCGTCTGCAATACTCCAGACGCCGGACTTGCGCTCTTTCGAGCGACACGCGAGACTGTAGTCCTCCTGCGCAGAACACCGCCGTCTTCGCAACACGAAGAAGCGTGCGAATTGCCCGACCGGGTGAGAGGCGAGTTCCGCGACACTGGTACCAGAAGAAGTGGAGTTCGAGTCTTCCGCCAGCCGACGACGCTAGAATCAACCGATGATGCTCCGTGAAGAAGACGACGACTACGACGACGGTGAGATTGCCTTCCGGATGCCGAGTCAAGTCCGAACGCCTGCCGATATTTCTACGCCAGCTGCGAGACGGATGGCCGCGATCGGGACGAAACCGGACAGCAGCCGTTTCTTGGAAGATCTCTCCTTCCCGACGCCGAGTGAAGTCCGAACGCCTGCCGAGACGTCGACGCCAGCCGCGAGGAGAGCAACGATGGAGATGCCGTCGGAACGAAGACGCTTGGTGACGGAGATCGACTCCGATGACGAAGAGCTGCCGCTGAGACCGAGCATCCGAGAAATGACGGGCGAACCGACGAAGCCCAAGGTGCATCCGAGACCGAGCTTCCGAGAAAAGACGGACGAACCGGAGAGATCGAGCTTCCGAGGAAAGACGGGCGATCCGGCGACAGAAAAGATGAAATTGAAATCGGATGGCCGCGTAAAGACCGAAGAGACTGAAAAGACGGGCGAGCCGATGAATTCTACGACGAATCTACTGGAAAGTGTCGGTGGTTTGCTGCGTAACCGCCCGACGCCGATGAAACCAGGCAAGTTCGATGGGACAGGTTCGTTGGAGTCGTTCCTAGTGCAGTTCGAGGTCTGCGCGAGGCATAACCAGTGGACCGCCGCAGACCGGGTCGACTACCTACGATGTTCGCTTGAGAAGGCAGCCACGCAGCTCCTTTGGGACTTCGGCGCTCAACCGAGCGTGAGTTACGAAGAATTGGTCGAGCGCCTTCGCCAAAGATACGGGACGGAAGGCCAAGCAGAAACTTTCCGTGCTCAGCTGTATCTTCTCGATCTCTTTTCAATTGCTCTAATTGAATCTCAAATTGCTGCTTTTGTAACTCAAGTTCTGCCACACGAACTTGCTCTGCTTTCTCTTCTTTCTCTCTCTGAAGACGTAATTCTTCCTGTCTTGTATTCTCTGCTTTCTCTTCTTTCTCTCTCTGAAGACGTAATTCTTCCTGTCTTGTATTCTCTGCTGAAGACTTCTCTTCTTTCTCTCTCTGAAGACGTAATTCTTCCTGTCGCATTTCTTTCTCTTCTTGTCTCCGTTTCTCCTCTCTTTCTTTCTCGTCTTGTCTTCGTTTCTCCTCTCTTTCTTTCTCGTCTTGTCTTCGTTTCTCCTCTTTCTCTTTCTCTTCTTGTCTCCGTTTCTCCTCTCTTTCTTCTTTCATCATCATCCACTGCATCATCATCTCCATAGACATAAGTCCAGGCGGTTTTTCAATAACCTTTTCCACAACACCGCCGACAGCACCTTCTTCTTCTGCTTCTTCCTTAAGCCAGACTTCAGCTAGCGCTTCTAACATGTCTTCACGTGACATATCTTCCAGTTGCTTTTCTTCAAAACCAGCCTTTAACAAGCGCTGTTTTAATCTTTCAGAAGACATCTTCTTCAGTTCTGCTTGTTTTTTGACACTTAATTTCTCCATCTTACTTCTTTACTTCAGTGCTGTCCTTTCTGGAAAACACGAGTTTTCTTTTGTGTTTGAAGTATTGGGGATTGTTCTTTGTTTGATAACAACCAACTTTTATACCTTTGTCGTTGAGGCTTTCGTTGTCGTCAATTTACCAATGATTTGAATGCGTATTCACCAGTCGACGTTGTTTCGAATCCCAGACGTTGTTTCGAATCCCAGACGTTGTTTCGAATCCCAGACGTTGTTTCGAATCCCAGACGTTGTTTCGAATCCCACCGCTGTCACCAAATATGTCACCAACTCTTTTCTTTCTTAGTTGTGACCTACCTCAAGAACTTTCCTTATCTCTACATATAAATTGCTCAACGACTTCTAACTGTTTAAGAATTAAATTGACACAGTTCTTTGAATGTTTCTTTCTTCAAACACACTTTAATAACAACAACTCAACTCTTGCCTTAAAACAACTGTACTACACTGTATTGTTCAAATTCACTGTCATCAGCAGTTTCTAAATTTGGCGCGCTAACTGCACGTGTAAAACAATCTACCGTCAGCCAATGTTTAGGCTACTTTAGGCCAAGCGCCCACGAGCCGACAGCGCAACTAAGGCCTAAGACTAAAACGCTTAACAATCGATACACATTATATATATATCAACCTAAAGAACACCTGTGCTCATTATATATGCAAAACATTTGTTCACAGAGCCATTTTGTTTCTTTTTTGTAGGGGGGGTCTGGGATTGTTGACATAATTTTTTAGGGGGTCCGTCAATGTTTGACAGTTGTTGACAAGGGGGAGGGGGTCAAAAACTGCCTAAAATTTGTTGACATAAATAATGGACGACCCCTAAAGTTTATGTTCAAACGAAATTGAAAAGATGTCAAAATTGACACCCTTGATCCTTCTCCTGTTAAGTGCAAGACAACAAAAATAATGACTAGTGCAATAACATATTACTAGTACAAAATAGAAATAATTACTCATGTGCAACGGAATAAAAGTAAATGACTGAAGAGCAACAAAGTTTGAAAATTCCATGTAGGCCTACCTGTAACTAATTATCATGTTATAATAAAAATACATGTACCACAAAACACCTAATTTGTATGGCCACACTTGAATGTAGCAGAAAATATCAAGACAAAATTCCAATGCCATAGATGCTGGTTAGATTTAAAACACTTTCTGAGAAACTTAATGTCACAAAACATACACCAAAATCATGAATTCTGTTTTGGCGCCTTATTTGGCAGGTGCTGGTGCATCTGATGACAGGTAGGCCTACTGTTCTTTTCGTATATTCTTTTTCACCGAAATCTTTAATTGCTCTTGCCGAACGTCCGCCTTGACGATCCCTTGCATTGTAAAACCAAGAGCTTATAAATTGCCTCCTCAGTTGTTGAATCTCTTGCAAATTCCGACTTGAACAAAGAATTCCTTCTGACTGCATCTGAAAATGGAAAATCAAAATTGAAACATAATTAAAACAATGAAATAAGATCTGTTGCTTTTCATCTGTCAATTCCGCTCATGCTTCGTTGTTTCCTAACAAACTCTTTTGGAATAAATGCAGATAACCCGAATAATTCGATGGAAATTTCTTGACCTGTGTTTGCTATTATTCTGACAAATATTTAGAGACCCTGATAATCACCATTTTATCATTCTTCTGGTCAGACTTAGACATAACAAATGCATATAGTCAAGAACAAAATTGACTAATTCATCAATGGTTGTATTATTTTCTGAATTGATCTCCGCCCATAATTTTATGCATCTGCGGATCGTCCAGCACGACTCCCTATCTATTGATCCAAATGGCAAATGCATTGGCCATTGCGGGTATTCAATAGGCCTATCCAGTTTCAAATAATTAAAACAATCGCATATATGGACCACACCAATCAATAATATTAATTATTTTGTTTATTGCTGTTAGACAAATAAAATGTACATTGACGGTATAGTTTTATTTCTTTTTTAAATATGCTTAAAGTTCAAATTTGGTATTTTTGCCCTAAAACCTACAATACCAGTCCTATGCTCAACGAAAACGCCTTACGGAACATTCCAAAATACTAGTAGCCTAAACTCGGATGAGACAATTTAAAAAATAGAAAAAGGCGTCAGCTATCAACTAAGAAGTATAGACCTATAGCTACAAATATTCTGGGAAACCTGATTATCAATTTATAATACACACAATCGTACTCCCCTTAATTTCCAGCTTCTCCACAACACTCGAATGACATAGGCCTACGACCTTCACGGCGCCAGGTTTGTCCCAAACAATACACTTTCATCTATAGGCCTACCCTTCATCCAACATAGTCCGTTGCAGCAGCAGTGGCAGTTACATTTTCGCGTGCATTGCTCCAGACGATCTTCCCCGTCGGTCATGCAACTATTCGTTCGCTGCTATCAACTCAAAACCAGAACGAGAGTCAAAGTCCAAACGCGAGAGAGGCAAGGCCTGTGTCTATGCCATCGACGTATATCAATATCAATATACGTCGATGGTCTATGCACACTCTGTCGTAAACCTGTATCTCTTTCCTCGGCTCCTACTATTGCCTTCTACACTGACTCATCTCCGCTGCAAAGGCTTCGCGTGCCTTTCCCCTCCTCCCTTCCTCCCCAGGCTTCCATCAACATCTGCTGCTAAAACTTCGCGCCCGAATACCGACAGTGTTTTTTGGAACCCTATACCACAGTGCATATTTTAACGGACTTCGACTACCGGGACAAAAAAGTCTGCTACTCTACATGTAGGCTACTTTCAATATTACTGGAAACCAACATTGAAAGTAGAGTATTAGGCTACGTGGGACAAATCACCAAAAGTACTGGGACAAATCCTAAAACTAAGTCGCCACGAGTCAAGTCAGAAGGCAATTAAGTCACAAATCTATTCAGAAGTCAAGTCAGAATCTACAAATCAGAATTATTAATAATGAAGTGAGAATTTAAGTCAGAAATAAAGTAGGCCTACTCAGATTATGTCAAGTCAGATGTCAAGTTAGAAGCCAATTGAGTAATAGCCAGTTCAGTTAGAATTAAATAAATAAGAATTAAGGCATAATAATTAAGCCTAAGTCAGGATTGTCAGAGCAGATAGAGTCAGAAGAAATTGGATCTATCTATATCGTTGAAGTCCTGGGTAATCAGCAGGAATGATTCCTGGGTAAGACAAGAGAAGCAGTCATAGACGAATACTGAAGCACATACTTAAGCCAGTAAGGTTAGACTAACGATTAGGCTACACGTATTGGGAAACAGTCAGAGGTAGACAGACATCGATGCATAGAATGAAACACATAGGTACAGTGATAGAAGACGACAGACAGACAATCACACAGAAGTACTTAGATACACATGGACAAGTATGCTCATAAGTACAGTGGTCATGCGGACTCTAAGAATTGGATAAGGTCTAATCTTAGTTTAGATCGACTACAGCCAGCGGCTGGAGTCGTAGGTAGGCTCAGGCGATGGAGCAGTGATGGCCATTGCGGCTGGGTTTCCCAGGTATACATTGGGTGAGGTGAGAAACCGAGACATAGGTGGTCACATGGAGGACAGTGCAGCGTCAGGATGAGCCGCAGACAGGCTCAGCCTACTGCAGGGTATCCAATAAGATAAGAAAATATTTAAGAGTATGGGAATAGAGGATTTGAATAAAAATATCTTGAACAGAAATATAGAATAATTAGAGAGGTGTAGATATTTGGCTACTGACTGGAGGGAAGTGATCCGATGGGTTGGCTGGCAGTAGGGAGACCCGAATGGAATTTGGAGGCTTCTAGGAGGGACTTTGAGATGTAAGACGGTAGCGCAAGGAAAATCGGCATTCTGTGCTTGCCTGGCCGTCGTAAGACACGTAGCCTACACGCAACAGAATCTGAGCGACTTGACAACGAGAACAGACTTGAGAGAATTCTGATAATCTGTGTATTGGTATGTAGCCTACAATTTAAAAATATATGAATTTAACTAAGAGAATGTCTATTCTATTATAATTAGCTAGGCCTATTCCCCAGAATCCTTATAGAGTGAACTGCGAAGAGAAAGTATACAGAGCCGTATTGATCAGCACACCATATGTGTGCTGATCAATACAGTCACGTAAATTATCAATACATCACGTAAATTATAATTATGTTTAATTGAAGCCATAAGTTGAAGTAAGATGTTGTTTTGTAGGCTAATTAGTCGCTTTAGAGAGGTTATTGCAAACGATGCGCTCTGTAAAAACCCATATGCGAGCTTGTAGTTATAACCAGTGCCGGATTAAGGCATAAGCCAGATAAGCCATGGCTTAAGGCCCCGCAAGGTTTTGGGGCCCCCATATCCGGAGAAATTAAATCAAATTATTGTAGTAAATTCCTAATTAATTTTTGCATAATTTTAAATAATTTAGCGCTAGTAAGTTTTAGTTACTACTTAGCCTACTAAATACTGACCCTAGTTGCAGATTCACACTCTCAGTCTGTACAGGGGCCCCTAGCGACCGACGGCAGACGTCAAAGGCTCAAAGCGAACTAACATTTCCCACTCTTTGTCGACCATATTGACACATTTTTGACCCAAGCGGATGAAATTCTGAAATTAGCTAAATTTAGTATCACGGAACATAATCATGGGCGTCCACAGGAACTTTTTTTGGGGGGGAGGGGCAAAGAATTCTTTTTAATTAAGGGGGTCAGAGTTTTGAATTGTTGGGACGGGGATCCGTTTTCAGCTATTTCTGAACGTTAATTTCAAACAGAAAACTGTTAAAAGTTTCAATGTTTTTATATATTTTTAATTTTTCAGGTTATCTTTACTAGTTTGGATAAAAAAATGAAACTGTAGAAAAAATCATAGCCATTCATTGTTAAAAACTAAGATGATAAATATTTTTAAATATTTGCAAAATCCGGGGGTCGCAAATGCTCCCTTCCTTCTCCGGACGCCCATTTTCGGGATTAGGGCCCCCGGATGTCTTAATCCGGCTCTTGGCTTAGGACCCCCGGAAGTCTTAATCCGACCCTGGTTATAACTGCTAAACAGTTAATTGTTTGTAATTCTTGGCGATTGAATGGGTGGCGCTTTATCTTCGAAATGATTATTTTTTATAGATATGTGTTTTATTTAGTTATACTTCATCCAGCAGCTATATCTATAGGCCTAATTGTTGACTACAATCTCCAAGTGTAGGCCTATAAATGTGATTATGTGAACATGTAAATATATAGGCCTACAAGTGTATCCATAGCGACCAGCTGTGGTCTGCTCATTTTTCCGTGAATTGATCTGGTGCTATCCTTCGATTGATCGCTGTCCGTCTGAACGGATGCAACGCCACGTAGCCTATAGGCCTACATAGTCTCCCTATAAAATTATGTGCTTTTGAGATTTGGGCATTTAATATTTCACAATTCAATCTATCATGCAAGCTGCGTTATTTAGTGGTAGCCTATCCTAGTTAAACGAAGAAACTATAGTAGCCTACCTAATGAAGCTAATGTGCATTTATCCTTATAAAACTTCCATCTTAAAATGTTGAAAATGCATAATGAGCAGCGTAAAAATAAGGCAGAACGTAGGTCTATAGGCAGGGTCCGATTTGTCAAAAAAGAAGCAGAGGGGTCGGCAACAGTGGCGGATCCAGGATTGCTTATGTGAAGGCAAGGGTTGTTTTTGAGGGGCGCCACGTTCCAGGGTAAAAATTGTAATTAACTTTTAAATGATAGTAGGCCTATATAGTATATATATATATATATATATATATATATATGAAATAATGGCATTATGCGCAATAGTTAGTGTAGTAGACCACTAGTAGTATATACTATATCCTATAAAATACTGTTTGAAATTGGCATTCATTTGTGATGTTTGATCGGAAGTAATGTTTTAATTATTTTCAATTTTTCAATCGGCTAATTCTGCTCAAAGTTCTTTCTGCAGTACAATTACCAGATGGCCCGAACGAGGCGCCATATAATAGGACGCCGTACTGCAGTGGCCAACGTAACAGAGAGTGAGATATATTTTATAAAGTAGCCAAGGCCCCTACTGATAGATTAGTTTTGGCAGTAATTCCCAACCTTTTTCAGAGCATGCAGCCATGCATGCACCTTTACTAACGGCAGATAGCGGCACCTTTGACCTTAATTTCAACTATTTTTCTTCAAGTTAGTTCTTTATTTTACTGATAAGAAAATTTTCTTGTATTAAAAATAATTATGGGCCTATGTTAGTAGTGATAAATTTTAAAACTTTTTCACATAAAAACCTGCACAAATATTACGGTTCTACCTTTCTGACATCCAACCTTGAGCAGGTTCACGGGGCCCTTTGGTGCCGCGAAACTCAGGTTGGGAAGCACTGGATTAGCGAGTCATTATCACTTGTCTGAGACAGTTAATTCCAATGCAAGTGATTTGATTTGTGGCGTCACCTAGGTGGACGCACAAAGAACATGATCGACTTCGTACTTGTGGGAAATAGGTGGAAAAATGGAGTGACAATGTGTAGAACTTTCTCCAGACCAGATGTCAACTCGGACCATAAACTAGTTTTGGCTGGCTTCAGAATTAGACTGAAGACAGTACAGAAGGAAATGACCAACAGGAGATTTGACACTGAAAGACTGAAAGTGGAAGAAGTGAGACAAGAATACAGCTACATGCTGGACAACAAATGGAGACAAACGAAGGTAGAAAAGCTGCAATCGGTAGAGAGCACCTGGAAAGAAATCAGAGCGATCTATACAGAAACAGCAGAGAAGACAATAGGATACAAAAGAAGCCAACCAAGGAAACCGTGGATCTCCAGAGAAGTTTTAGAATTGAGCGAAAAACGAAGAGACATGAGACCAACAAGAACAATTAGCGAAGAAAACAAGAAAATATACAACAAGATCACCAAAGAAATCAAAAGGAAGGCTAAAGAGTGCAAAGAGAAGTGGATGGAGGAAAAATGTAACGATCTAGAGATGAACGCAAAAACACGACGAACGGATAAACTCTTCCAGGCAGTGAGAGAAATATGCGGTACACCCAGGACAAGGACTATGGCAGTGAGAGACGGTGAAGGACAAATTCTGGAAGATACGGAAGAAATTAAGAAGCGATGGAAGCAATACTATGAAGACTTGTACAACAAACAAAACCCGGTGGATAAGACGGTACTATTGGAAATACCGGCGTGCAATGGAAGTGCAGAGATGGATGATATACTCAAGGAGGAGGTGACATGGGCAATAAGAGGATTAAAGAAGAAGAAAAGCCCGGGAGAAGATAATATCACGGCGGAGATGATACAGGCCAACGAAGGGTGCTCGGTAGAAATGCTACATACAATATGCAACCAAATTTACCATGAAGGGAGCTGCCCAACAGATTGGGGAAAGGCGATCATAATACCGATACACAAGAAAGGAGACAGGTTGGATTGCGGAAACTATAGAGGTATCAGCCTGCTGAGTTGTCCAGGGAAGGTGTATACCAAGGTGCTGCAACAAAGGCTGAGAAAACTGGTAGAGGAGGTGATAGCAGAAGAACAAGCAGGTTTCAGAAGTGGAAGAGGTACGATAGATCAGCTGTTCGTGATAAGGCAGATATCTGAAAAATACTTTGAAAAAAACAAGATACTATATAACAACTTCATAGACTTCAGACAAGCCTTTGACAGCGTCTGGCAGGAGGGGCTATGGCAGGTGTTGAGGCACTTTGGAGTGCCTGAGAAACTGGTGAGATTATTGGAGGACCTGTATAGCAAATCGATCAGCGCAGTGAGAGTGGACGGAGAGCTAACAGAATGGTTTAGAACGGCTGTGGGGGTAAGACAGGGATGCGGATTGTCACCAGATCTCTTCAATCTGATACTGGAAGCAGTAATGAATTTGGCGCTGAATAATGCTGAAGAAGGAATACTTATAGGAGGCAGAAGACTCAATAATCTTAGATTCGCGGATGATATAGACCTTGTGGCGGAGAGCAAAGTACAGCTACAGGAGCTGACCAACAAAGTGGATTCCAGTAGCAAAAGACTAGGGCTCAGGATCAACGCCCAAAAGACCAAAACAATGACAGTGGGGAAAGGACAGGAGGCACTGGACATCAGATTGGGAGGAGAGGAGCTGGAGCAAGTAACCGAGTTTGCATATCTAGGAGGGCTTATTACAGAAGATGCCAGATGCACAAAAGACATCAAACGGAGAAGTACTCTAGCGTGTGCAATGTTCGGTAAACTAAATAAGATCTGGAAAGATAAAAGCATATCAACGAGAACCAAGATGAAGTTATACGAAACCTTTGTCATACCGGTACTACTATATGGCTCGGAATGCTGGTGCCTGAGGAGGGAGGATGAGAGGAGACTCTTGACGACCGAAATGAGCTGGCTGAGAAGAATAAAGGGCAGGAGCAAAAGAGATAGGATTAGAAATGAGGTGACTAGAAGAGAGCTGGGACAGACGGATACAATTGTCGATAGAATAAGGAAGAAAAGGCTAAAGTGGCTGGGACATGTGATGAGAATGGGCAATGACAGATTACCATCGATGGCTTTACACGGATATGTGGAGGGAACTAGGAGTAGAGGAAGACAACAAAAGACATGGATGGATAATATACGAGAGGATCTGGAGAGAATGAAGATGAACATTGCAGAAGCAAAGGAACAAATCAAGGATAGAGAATTCTGGAGACGACAAGTTGAGGACTCATCGTTGGCCTTGGCCTGACGGAGGAGAAGCAAAGAAGAAGAAGAAGAAGTGGCTAGGTATTTTGGCGCCGGTGGCGAATAACGGCAAGCGCTCCCAATAGAAATGTCGAATTTTAGCGAAACACAGACTTAGTCAAACGCTAGACCCTATATTGAACATTATTCGATGATATGAATAATTTTATGTGGCTCTTACCAGACTCAAAACTTTCTATCCTTGATATATCTGCAAAGTCTTTTAGAACTTCAGCAAAATTAATAGAAGCTCTAGCCTACTTCACTCTGCAGGCTAATGAAACTGCTGTGGCATGATTGGATTCAATGTCTTGTTCATCTGAAATTGCTGGCCTAGGGAAAGGGGAAAGGTCAGCAGGGCGTCTGCATATAGCCGTGGGAGGCTGGAAGCGTGGACACCAGCTGTTATACTCGGGGTCCTCGCCTGAAGCATACCTCATGGAAACCTGATCCACTGGGCCTGAAAACTGTAACCGGTATAGAACTCCTGTTGAAAGATAACTTTCTTCTTGCTTAGGCCAGGAATCCAGAAGCAGATGATGCTTTGATGTGACACACATATATCAAACTGCAAGACAGAGAGACAGAGGAAAAGGTGGAGAGTGGTCGAGTGGACAGGAGAAACATTAGTAGCGTACTAAAGACAAAAGTGACCATTATATATGTATATATATATATAAATAAATACAATACTATATATATATATATAGGGAAGACATTTAGACTGCAGAGGCGTTCGATAGGGTTCGAGTCATTGAACAACTGGCGTTGTGTAGGTTATTCCCCAATAGGTCTATACGTCGATGGTTATTCCTACTTTGACAAAATGCTACACAATAATTGTGACGTCGTCATCAGTCTGTCATATAGTGTAGGCCTATTCAAAGGACGATTGCAGCAGAAAACGAGGTCGTCTCTCATCTCCATCCATAACAAAACAAGGAAGCAGGTAAAAAAATATTAATCGTACGTAATCATAACCGTAAACTTTAAAATTGTTGAAGCTATAATTATTAAGCGCAGGTTGCCGCATTTTATTCACGAGCGCTGCGCAAAATCAGAGGAGTCGCCCATGATCAGAGATGCCACCGCCGTTCAAAGACCAAATTCTGTTAAAAGAATAATAATAATATCTCTTCTTTAATCAAGCGCCTGACAAACGCACTGCGCTGTACATTTACATGTTATGACAATTAAACAATTCATAAGAACACAATTAAATGACAGAAGACATAAATCTTAACTACTAACAGAACAGACAGCCTGCAATACACGGCGCTAATAGCAGCCTACAAAGCATGTCCGCCCTACGGAACTCGAACTCGGTACCTCTCGCTCTCTATGCCAGTGTGTTATCCAATGCGCTATCGCGAGAGATAGAAGACGAGAGATAGAAGGAAAGGAGGATCCGGTGCTGAGATAGGCTGTGTTTAGGTCGAGAGAAATAGGAATCTCCAGCGACGGATTGGACGGATCTGATCGCGGTTAGATTTACTGAAAAGGTTTGAATATTAATAGCAGGCTTATTGAATGGAAAGCCTGATCGTGAAGCTATAGCGTTGAGTTTGAGTTTGAGTTTATTGAATCATTTGCATTCAAAATCACAAGTACATAAACAGTTATCAAATAAACAACTAAATTAACTAACAGCATATTAGATTTAACAATTAATTATTATAGGTGAGCCAAAACCAGTTCATTTCACTATTGCGAGTCAAGTTGCAATTGCAAACGATTCATGGGGAGATGAAGCTGGGACAGTTTAGCCTATCTATCCCATGGTTACCGGCCACAGAAATACACCAACAAAATGTACTAAGTAAATCAGGCTAAGGCAGCCGTACAATTAGTAAAAGTAATTGTCATTGTCCAACGATAATAGACAGCATCATGCTCCAAATTCTAAGTTGCTGAAATAGTAGCCTACTGGTCAAGCACAGAAGTCTTATAATATACACACTTGAATGCAATCAAAGAACGCAGTTCCCGTCTGCATGAATCAATAGAGTTCCATAACTGCGGTCCTTTTATTCTGACCGAGAAACATCTAGCATTTATGGGGCCGTCCATAAATGACGTCACGCAATTTTGGCCGATTTTTACGCCCCCTCCCCTCGTCACACTTCGTCACAAAAAGTAACACCCCTCTGAAAATGACGTCACAAAGCTCTGACTCCCCTCCTAAAACCAAATTTCCATGGCGAAGCAAAATGCTCCTTCATGGCACATGAATATTTTAAAATCTAACCGTGACCAAATATTTAAATAATTAGAAAATTATTAATAATGGTGCCCGTATACATTAAAATAATTAAAAAATAATGAAAATTTAATCCTCAAAATTAGTGCTGTTATTAATAAAATTAAATTGTTGTTAATTGTTAAATTTAATAACATAGACCTGGTGTGACGTCACACTTCTCAGACACCACCCCCACCCCCATGTCACACATCGTCACAAATTTCCGCCCCCTCCCCTAGGTGCGTGACGTCATTTTTGGACGGCCCCTATCCTGCATTTTTATGTTCTGTAGTTTTGTCTATGTCTGGTATAATAATCATGTATGTCAGTAAATCACTGTGAAGTATGAGTTAAATAAAGCTGGGAGAGTGCCATTGTGGTGCCGGTACATTAATATTGCAAGTTGAAGTTTATAAATGTCATAAATTATCAAGAGGTTTAAGGACTTAAATAGATGGGGGCCCGATAGCGCATTAGATAACATCTGGCACAGAGACCGAGAGGTACCGAGTTCGAGCCCCGTTGGGCGGATATGCTTTGTAGGCTGCTATTAGCGCCGTTGTATTGCAGGCTGTCTGTTCTGTTAGTAGTTAAGATTTAAATTGCATAACATGTAAATGTACAACGCAGTGCGTTTGTCAAGCGATTAAAGAAAAGATTATTATTATTATTATTATTATTATGACAAGTTGCACTCTCTGCTAGATAATGAGCCCCACTGATAATTCTCAATGAGAATTTATATACTATATATATATATATAGCGATTGTAGATTGCACTCGCTAGTAGGGTGCTCCAGAATGTAATGGATTTTTAAAAAGTTCCAAAAAGTACTGCTCCCCGGCGATTTTCCCATTCCATTTATCACTTTGTACAACTGTACCAAGTTTCAGACCAATTAAAAAAGGCTAAGCCTTGCCCCCGGCACAAAATTTTAGAATTTGTGAAAATATGCGAATTTGCTTAAAATCGGCAATATCATGGAGGAAAAATGTAATTATTTTCATGATGATTAACTTCTTTTGTGAACTATTGTGTGCAGAGGTGTAGTATTGGTACCTGTACTTGTACTCAAGTGCAATTTGAGTACAGTCTTTAAGTACTTGAACTTGTACTGGAGACCTAAGTACTTGTACTCGTACTTGAGACCTAAGTAGGCTACTTGGACACAAATGAAATTTCTACAGGCACTCGGGGATACTTTACCAGTAGGCTTTGTCTTTCCTTTAAGTCATTAATTCTTACATTCTGGATATTTTGGCAGTTCTGTATGGACCGCATCTTGTTCAGAATTTCTTCCGGTTGTCTTGCTAAAATAGCGGCCACGGACGGTGATAATGCTAACAAAAAATACTAATATTCCTAGAGCGGTTAAGTTTGGTTATGATAATTTCACTCTCAAGGGAAATGCTACTTCTGCTAAGTGCAAGTTTTGTAGTGAGAAAACAACTGGTACAACATCAAACTTTAGTAAACACTTGCAAAGACTCCATACGGAGAGGTGAGCAGTGACTAACAAATCATTTGAACTCTATCGAGTAATGTAAATGTAAGTCGTCGAACATTCTCAGCCCCATACGAAAGCCGCGAGAGGGAAACCAGCTTATTCACCGAAATAATGCATTTTATGAATGGTATTATAGGACTTCTAGCAATAAACCACTGAACCTATGGCTTATACGTGGAATTCATGTGTGAATGGGGCTCATTTGTGAAAATTGTGAGTTTTCTATGTTCCTCTGTGTTCTATGTTCCTCTCGGAAAAGTCTTCCGCTGCGTGTGCGAGATGGTGCATATGGCTTGTTATGGAAACATTGTCATCTGTATCAAAACGCGCTTAGACAGGCCACTTAGGTAGTCATTTGCGAATCACTTTTCTGTTTTACGTAAAAGGCTAATTATTAAGGAATTTGCTTCGTGTTGCTCCAATAGTCAAAGACTGCCTACAACTAGTATATTCTTATTTAATGTGTGCCGATATGATTATGTCTTATGTGCATGAGACAGATGCATTGTTGGGGACTACATCAAGTTTCTTTGGCAGTGGTGGAGCAGTTGCTACACAAACGTCTCATTTTGGCACGATAATCACAGATACGGTTGCAGCAACCGAAACTGCAGACCTCATGCATCAAAAAGTCTAAGCTAATTGTTCACTACTTTACACGATCTTCTGTTAAGCCGAGCACCTTATCATCACAAGTGACAACCTGGTTAAATATCAGAGGCCATGATGACTTTGATGAAATTGATTGTTTGGACGTTTGGAATCCAGCAAAACTGTTCTTGACAAACCAGCGTTGAGAGTTGTGAGTGTGCCTGCATCTAGCGCTCCGGTTGAAAGTGTGTTTAGTTTAATATTAAAACAGTTTCGATCGAACCTGAGTGACAAGATGCTCACATCCATTATATTTCTCAAAAATGCAAAGTTATAAATGAGTGCATGAGGCAATACACCATTGCTTTGTCAAGGAAGTAAATCCTTGTTCTTGCAGTAGCCATGTGTACTTTTACTTGTACTCGATACCTTAGTACTTGTACTCGTACTTGATACTTAAGTATTTGTACAGGTACTTAAGACCTCAGTACTTGTATTTGTACTTGCAACCTTTCATGTTCTGGCCAATAAATATGAAACATATTAGTTTTTTCATATATACTTAAATACCGGAAATTTGTGTTTTCAACCGAAAAATGCGATTATTGTTAAAACTTCATCGTGCTAGGGGCAAGGCTTAGCCTTAATGTAAAAGCCTAAAATTTGGATTTTTACACTCATCTGTATGAGACTCATGGGAAAATGCCCGGGGAGCAATGAATTTTCAACTTTTTATTTTCTGGAGCACCCTACTCGCTAGGCATCGTTTTTGGACGGCCGCCATTCTTTTTGACCGACCTTGCACCTAGGACACAGAGAGGTCGAACTGTCCATGAAACGTCATGCACGTCACAGGCCGCACTGGGCGACCTCAGCATCACACATACACATAGACGGATAAACGCCTACAAACACGCAGACCATGGGCGTAGCCAGAAAAATATTTCGGAGCGGGTTTTAAGATTTCGGGGTGGGGTTTACATTGGAAATGGTCGCAAAAGTTCCGGTTTTGTGCTATTTCGCATGTTAAAGCATAATTAAGTTATAAAAAAATTTCGGAAACTTATTTGGGGGGGCTTGAACCCGTAAAACCACCCCCTAAATACGCCCATGACGCAGACAATAAGCGATATATGCGTACCGAACGGCCTCCGCACCGCTCGACACGTGCGCCGACGCAGCCGGACAAATAGACGTACGCACGCCGACAGATATTGAGACAGACGCACACACACGACGCTAACTTTGGCGCGAACTTCAACGGCGGACGAGGCACGCTGACGTAGGCAATAGCGTAGTCGACTCCCGGCAGGCAGGCAGAACAGTCGATTCAAGGACGATCGGCAAGGTCCGATTAATAATAATTATATTCGTTTATTGAGAAAGACAACTCTAATTGGCACACCGCAATCAGTTACAATGTCAAAGAGTTAATAGTTAGTTGACCATAATGAACTCCGCCTCAGGTTCCTGCTATGGAACCTGTGCCGGTCCCAAGCCCGGGTAAAGGAGGAGGGTTCCGCGGAGGGTTTGCAGCCCTCCCGGGTAAAACAAATTACCGCAACAGAAACGACACAGATTAACTACAATTACACTGTCGAAGCTGGTCCGAGGAGAGACGGGAAGGTGGAAGACCTATTAATGACGAGTAATGGTGAAAGCCGTAAGGAAGCCACGACTCAGAAGACCCAGATCTTGACGGCCAAAGCTAAGACACGGATAGGATGCTGGAATGTAAGGACGATGTACGCTACGGGAAGGTTGGCGCAAGTGCTAGCTGAGATGAGGAAATACAAACTGGATATATTGGGATTGAGTGAGATCAGATGGACTGGGAGCGGTATTATTACATCTGAAGGAATGAATATATACCACTCTGGAGGAACAAGACATGAAAGAGGAGTGGGTATAGCAATCGATGCAAGAATGGCAGCGGCTGTAATTGGATGGGAGCCGGTAAGCGACAGAATCATCACCATCAGGATCCAGACTAGACATACGAAGACAACTATCATACAGGTGTATGCACCAACAAACATAGCCACGGACGAGGTAAAAGACGAATTTTATGAACAGCTGCAGGATGTCATAGACGCAGTACCGGGACACGACCAGAAAATAGTCATGGGCGACTTCAACGCGCAGATAGGGAGGGATAGAGAGGGGTGGGCGGATGTGATAGGAGCAGAGGCTGCCGGAGAAAGGAACGACAATGGAGAGAGAATGCTCAGTTTTTGCAGCAACTACAAACTAAAGATAGGAGGAAGCATGTTCAAACATAAGACCATTCATAAAGAGACCTGGAGATCCCCGGATGGGAGGACTACTCACCAGATCGATCACATCTGCATTTGTAAGAGATGGGCGACGGCGATGCAGGACGTGAGGGTGTACAGAGGAGCTGACGCTGCCTCAGATCACCACTTGGTTATTGCGACACTTAAACTGAAGTTGAAGAAACGAACGGAAAAACAGCAACATGGGATAATAGATGTGGCCAAGTTAATCAGGAAGGAGGTGCAGGAAACGTTTCAGCTGGAATTAAAGAACCGATTTGAAGTCCTGGGTGAACAGGGAGCAGAACAGGAGTCAATAGAGGAAAGCTGGACGAGGATAAAAAACACGATAAATGAAACGGCGAAAGAAGTGATCGGGTTGAGAAGGGGAACAAGGAAGGAAACATGGATCAGGGAGGGTACATGGAGAGCAATTGACGAACGCAGAGAACTCAAAAGCAGGAGAGAACAAGCATACAACAGAGGAACATATGCAGAGGATCTATGCGAAGACTATCGAAGGAAGGATAAGGAGGTAAAGAAGCGCTGCAGAGAGGATAAGAAAGTGTGGACGGAGGATCGTCTGGAGGAGGCAGAGAGGGCGGCAGAGAGAGGAGACTCCAAGACACTATACAAGATCACAAAAGAGTTAACGGGAGGGATGACGCAAAAGCTACCAATTAGAGATGCTGCAGGAAACACGCTTCGAACACACGAGGAACAGGCAGCAAGATGGAGACAGCACTTTGACAAAATCCTGAATTGCCCAGAGCCAGAGATTATGCACGACTTCTCACAGGATCAGTGTTTACAAACTTTGGATGTGAACTTGGATGATATCACGGAGAAGGAGGTAGAGGATGCGATGAGAAGACTAAAGAATGGAAAATCTGCAGGAATTGATGATATTCAACCAGAACTGCTAAAAAATGGAGGGAGAGAGATGAACAAGATCCTGGCGCACCTATGCAATATGATATGGAGGACCGGGGAGGTTCCAAGAGATTGGCGAGATGGGATCATCATACCGCTACCGAAGAAAGGGAATCTTAGTGATTGCAACAATTGGAGAGGAATCACGTTGCTCTCCATACCGGGGAAGGTCTTGGCCAGCATAATTTTGAGAAGAATACAGGGAGCGGCAGACAGCGTATTGAGACAACAGCAGGCGGGCTTCAGAAAGGGCAGATCATGCAGCGAACAGATCTTTATACTGAGACAGATTGTTGAGAAGTGCGTAGAGGGAAATGTAAATGTACTTGTCAACTTCGTCGATTTTAAGAAGGCATTTGACAGCGTCCAAAGACCTGTGGTGTGGAATATCCTCGCACAATACGGTATACCAGAGAAGATTATAAACATCATAAAAGGAATGTATACAGAAAGCAGGTGTGCAGTGAGAACGGAGGGGAAACTAGGAGAGTGGTTCCAGATTGTCACGGGCGTGCGTCAGGGCTGCATTCTGTCACCATTGCTATTCCTGCTAACGATCGATTGGGTGATGAGACGAAGCACAAAAGAAGGGGAGTGTGGCCTGGAGTGGGAAGGAGAGGGAAGGCTGGCGGATCTAGACTTTGCAGACGACATAGCGCTACTGGAGGAGTCCTGGGAAGGAATGAGAAAACTCACAGACAGTGTGGAGAGAGAGGCGGGTCTGGTCGGACTGAGGATCAATACCACCAAAACAAAGATTATGAAAGTAGGAAAATGGACAGTGACTGAAAACATCAAAGTTGGAGAGGATGTGCTGGAGGAGGTGGAACACTTTTGCTATCTGGGGAGTATGATTTCAAGCAATGGCAGCTGTGATAAAGAGATTGGAAGCAGATTGGGAAAAGCCAATGCCACATTTGGAAGGTTGAACAATATATGGAAGAACAAAGGACTCAGTCTGACAACAAAAACAAGATTATACAGAGCTTTGGTATTGACAGCGCTGCTGTATGGGGCAGAGACATGGTCTATGACAAAAGTCAATATGAAGAAACTGGAGGCGGCACATCATCGTTGGCTGAGAAGATTACTGAAGATCACTTGGAGGGATAAGGTCAGAAATGAGGAAGTAAGAAGGAGAACATCCATGGAGAAACTGGAAGACATGCTGAAGAAGATGCGGTTACGTTGGTTGGGGCACATACATAGATCGGGAGAGGAGAGAACGCTAAAGCAGGCACTGGATTGGACTCCGTCGGGATGGAGAAGAGGGCGAGGAAGACCCAGAAAGACTTGGAGAAGCACGATCACTCAGGATCTGGAAGGCGGCGGAATGACGTGGGACGATGCTATGCTGGCCGCGGAAGACAGGATAACGTGGAGAGGCTGTGTCGCCCGATGCGCTGATAGCGCGAGGAAGGACTAAGTGCTAAGTAAGTGACCATAATGTTCAAATGAGGAATGGATATAGTCATTGAACACAAGCATAGAGGACTCTAGGTATGAAGTTAGTACTTAGTACAGAACTTCGTAGTTTATTGGCAATGAATCAGATCGATTCGTCTGGATTACTGCGTCGTATCGGATCTACGGTTACAAGTAATTAAGTTAAAGCGGTTGATTGGAATTCGACGACCAGCTAAATGGTTCGTGAGGTCTTATCTTTTCTTACTAGCCTAACTGCGCATTAGAAGAATAATTTAAAAGGGGAAAGTCAGTAGGCCTATGTCACTTATAGGCTACTGTTTATACATCTAATAGATCCGAGGGAGCCCTTGCCCTTTACCCAGCAGTGCTCCAACTGTCAACTAGTTAGATTGATAAATACCATATAATTATGTTAATGAGCTGATTAAGTTTTCAATGTCGAATATAATTTAATATCACTCTTGGCTTATTGTTGAATTTGGCTTAGGCCAGAAGCTCGTATACTAATATAGTCAGTAGTAGGCCTATTAGCAAAGATTAAACAGAGATGGAATCTAAATGTAGCACACCTCGGTCGCACCTCAGCGGCACCTGTCAAGGTCAGGGTCTGCTGTAGACCTATTACTAAGTAAACTGGATGGCATACAAAACGCTACGCACCAACAGTTAAGCGCTTTCCAATTAGAAAGTCAACAGACACTGACCGACGTAAGACCAAGATTGGACAGACTAGAAATGTCGCCGATAGATGAAGTTGCTGTGGGTGTCTCGGGCCCTGACTTCAATAGCCTAACCCTGAAGTCGTTGTCAGTTTGACAACCCCGGATATGAACCTTACCCTTGGCCATACGAATCCTGGTTGATACCTCAGACAGAGTGACCTTCTGGCAGCTAAGACGAAGCTGAGCTTCGCGGAATACGACAACTCAGCCTGTATGTCAGAATGGCCTACAGATGATTTGAACCTCGGCTCTCTACTTCATCCCGTTAGTCTGTCTTCATCAATCCATCCACAGCACAGCGTCAGCTCTCGAGGAAGCAGAGTCGGCGTCTGGCGACAGCTGCTGAGAGAGCAGACGCGCACACGACATGTAGGCCTATATATAGACTTGAGCATATTCATTCGCTCAGAGGATCCTGAGTGGCCGAGTGGGTTGGTGGCCTGCTCGTCACATCGGCGCCCCGGGTTCGCTTCCCGGTCGGGTCGGTTTATCAGAGATTAATTTCTCGGATCTTTACTGCGGGTAGCTCGGTCGCAATTTAAACGTGGAGTACGAGGTTGCTTTCTGCCTCCGACACTAATCATCTTCGATATGAAAAAGTGTCGTTAAGCCGAAACAATTATAAATTATTCGCTCATTCGCGATGAACTGCAGCCAGTAGTATACACGTTTATTTAACGCCGCCGTCATATCAACGATGATTGGCCTCATTTAATAATAATAATAATAATAATCTTTTCTTTATTAAGCGCCTGACAAACGCACTGCGCTGTACATTTACATGTTATGCAATTGAAATCTTAACTACTAACAGAACAGACAGCCATGTAATACAACAGGATTTCTCAATACATAGGCCTAAATTCGCCGCCTAATGTACAAGGTACATAATTGTTCATGTTCTAGATCATTTTTGAAAATATATGCGTTAAATAATAATAATTTTATATACATTAGAGTCATTTTGAATTTATATTGTTCTTTGTTTTATTTTCAATAAAGTTTATGTTCTTCTGTCTTCTTCTTTTTCTTCTTCTTTTACTTCTTCTTTGTCTTCTTCTTTGTCTTCTTCTTTCCGGTGGAGGCAGGGGGCCGCCTTCAGATCTTCCGACCGGAAACCTCCAGCCACTTGTAGATGGTGTTCAAGCAGCTGGTTTGGCTGAGTGCAGTGTATAGGTCGAGGGTCCAGTTTCTCCGTGCGCAATTCCGCAGAAGCTGATCTTAATTGGAGACCAGCCTGAGCTGGACACTCCAGGAGGAAATGGCGCACAGTTTCCTGGGTGTCACTGCACTCGTCACAGTTTCCAGCCAGCAGTGACCTCCTTTATTATAGCTGTTCCGCTCTCACATAGGGCAACTTAACCAGAGCGCGCTCTAGGCCTTTTGGGCATTGGATCCTTTTTTCTAGGCCAATCTTTCGCTTCAAGTCCCAAATGTTCCGGTTGATGTACAGAAACATTGGCATCTTATCTTAAGAGACATCAGATCTGTTAGCCTTCCTTGTATGTAACTGAACGCCTATCAGGCGCTTTTCGTTAAATGTAAATGTTCACTTACATATAACCTACATAACATACATAAATACATACATGCATACATACATACATACATACATACATACATACATACATACATACATACATACATACATACATACATACATACATGCATACATACTTAGGCTACATAGTTACTTACTTTCTGACATTGGCTTCAAATCCTTCAATGTACGGATTCGCTTTAAAGTTCTGTTCCTCACTTCTAGAGTGTTTTGGAGCAAGAGGGATTCGAACCCAAAGCCTATCACCACCTTGCCTCTGTCTTTCTCTCAGGACCTTCCACAGCGATGAAACGATGGGGGCGATATGCGAGGGGCGTCGTGACCTTGCTGTTAGTGTTACAATGGCAAAATTCTGAAACAAGTACAAGCTGACCGCTTTGCTCTTTAAATTTGTCTTTTCACATATAAGAATAGTTGCAAATTATGTTTCATTACTTATTACAGAGCAAAAAAACATTGATTAAAATATGGAAACCCTTCAATACGCCACTGTACCAACCATAACAATAGAGGTCTTCTTGGATTCCGTGTTCAATGACTGTTCATCAATAACTCATACCGACGTCGTCCAACTAGCGTTTAACCCGGGGGGGGTTGCGTTTCACTCTTCCACTTCTTCAGTGAGGTGTCTGAATCATTTCTTCCCCCGCCTTCTTCGTATTTCCAGTCGAGGTCAATTATTAAGGTCCTTCGCACAAGTACCAGGAGTCAAGGAGACCCCGAACCGACAACTAGGCAGAGGTCGGTGGGTATAGGGCTCCTGCGATCTGCAAGGATGCTTTAATAAACTGGTAACCAACAGAATCAACAACGACGAATTCATTTTCTTTTAGAAATATTCATATTCAACAATGTCACTTCTTTTACAACTGTGAAACTCCGAAACAGAACGTCCTATTGTACTACTCAACTATCGAACTCTTCTCGGACTGACTGACTGACTGACTTCCGATTTTAACTTCACCACTAAGGCAACCGCCCTTATATATATGCTTTACAGGTGTTGAAAAATTCAGCCCGAGATTGGCCTTTTACTAAAAGGTTGACACAAACTCCACCGTCTATCTAACCCATAGAGAAAAAAAACGGTAGAATTTATCAAAATGTCAACCGCTTTATGGCCTCGACCCTGCTCATTTTGCAATGAATTGACTCTGAGAGATCCTTCCCCGCCGCTGCCCGTTGGAATGGGAGTCACGCTGTCTATAAGGCCCCCCCCGTGTACGGACAGCGCTAGCCCGACATTCAAATCTCTGAAATAAGCCATCGATCATGGGGAGGCGAACCGCGATCTCTTACACCACAAAGGCGCATGGAGAAGAATGGATAAAAATCAGCTGGACAGAACCTATTACAAATGAAGAAGTGTTGGGAATAATTGGAGAAGAAAGATTCCTTGTACGCAAACGCACAATAAGAGAGCGACAAAGGAAATGGATCGGGCACACGCTGAGAAGAGACTCACTACGGTACTAAGAACGGTCATTGAAGGAAAAATGGAGGGAGGAAGACAAGAGGAAGACCAAGACATGATGCTGGATTGGATGTCGACAAACGGTTACAGGAAGCTGAAAGAAGAGACAACGAGAGGAGTGGCGACGTCGGACATTTGAACCTGCCTTATAAGAGGCAGAGAACCACAAGAAGAAGAAGCTTAAAGTTACCCCTAATTTAACCCAGTTGAACATTGTGATAGTTCTACCCTTCCAAAATAGACGGAAGAAGACAAAAAGATAACGCTGAAAAGACATGAGCTGATTTTCTGCTCTCATCTTCCTGTAGCAGGTGACTTTTATTGGCACAAATCTATTGTTTAGACAGAATACTGATTGTGATTAGATTCAGTTGTTTCAATCGCTACGCTCTATTGTTTGCAGATACAAGGCCTATACAAGAAGGCCTGATATGGCAGCCGCGGCTGTCGATGAGAGAGGTCCCACTACAGTGCAGCTGCACAATGACGAGCAACGGGGGTCGAACGCTGAAGCAGAGGTTTCAGCTGGTGACAGACAACGATTCAAATCATCCTCCGAACTACAGCAGCAGCAGCAGCAGCAGCTGGCCGATCGGCAGCAGAAGTCCAAGGCAAGCAGTAGTTGGATCCATTTAACATATAATACGTAGGCCTATTTTATACAGACCTCTCTTATCCACTGGCCCAGTTAGCTACGTTAACTGGCCCAGTTAGCTACGTTAACTGGCCCGATTATACATTGGTAGTCCGCGGACCGATGCTGGTGTGCATCGGTCGTGGATTCACAATTACCGGTCGGCAAAGTCGACCGGTAATTGGCAAAGTCAGTCAAGAAACTGGTCAAATTATCTCGGAATAAAACAAATGGCTATTATATTTTTAAAAGTCAGAGCAAAACACACTTATTAGGCTAGCATGTAAAGGTCTTGCTATTGTGCTGAACTCCAATTTGCATTAGAATTTATCCACGTGCAGGGTCCAGTGATCCTTCATCACCTTCTCTGCCGCGTGAACTTTGCTGGTAACGACCTTGACACCTCCTTCAAACTATCACCGAGCAGTAGATGTAGTGGCATCTCCCCATACTCGTTCTGAACCGCTGCTCTAGCCGTTCCGTCAATGGCTCCGCAGCCTATATCCTGAGCAGATTTTGTGCTTGGGTGCTTAATCAGTTGACTGTTGTTGGCCGTGCAGAATGCGACTGCCCCGTAGTTCAGTATCGGACGAATCAGGGCTTGGTAGAGCATCGATCAAGAGGGCCTCCATACACGCTCCCCCACTTGTTGCCGGACACATATCGCAGGAGTCCGAGTCTCTTCCTGGATTTTAGTCACCAACGGAAGAACAGACGGAGTCATGAGTGACCGGACGACGACAGTTCATCAGTCGGACGCATCGGCAAATCCCGGACGAATGCTGCAGTTGATCGGAAATTGGAAGCAATAGGCAGATGAAAGAAGAGAACTCAGTAGATGCGGAATTCAGTGCATGAAGGTCTTAGTACGTCATCGATCAGATATCAATTATCCAGAGATAATTACACAAACGAAGCTCAAAGGACAAAGGCTCAAGTGAGGATAGGGAGTATCATTATACATTTGCAATGACACGATGTGGTCAGAAGACCATGCATTTAAGATAGACCCTGTATACAGCATTTGTAAAATAGAATGCGGCTATTATTGTGACGTTATCTTTTTACATACAGGTTTTATGGTATACGAGCATTATGTAGGCCTATATAAAAAAAACATCGTGTATATCAAATAGCACTGCGCGATTGCATGAACTGCGAGATTTCAATTGACCATGCAGCATGTACGTAGTCTTCTGAGCGTCTTATTTTAAAAATGAGTATTACTCACGAACGTACGAGAACTGAATATGGCTTGTTTTAAGTGCGCCATTAGGTGCGCCTAATGGCTTGTGCATTAGTAACCATAAAAGTTGCCAATTAATAATATTTACTAATGATGACGAGCACTCATAATGTCTCTTTGTGACTCTTGTAGGCGTCTGTTTCCCTGCTGGCTAGGAGTCTCAACTACCCACCACCAACTCCACCAAACAACCGCAGAAGTAGAATTTTCAGAAGCGAAGACTACATTTTAATAGATGAGCATGCTTTGAGTGTAAGTATAAGTACATTTTATCGCTATCCTCTTTAATTTGGACCACAATCATTCACAAGAGAGTATCTGCAGAATCAAGCTTCGGTTGATAAATTAACCGATTGCATCAGATTTCCTAACACTATTCACAATTGCCTTGCAGGCCGTGCGAGTTAATCATGACTTAGAAGTCAGTCTCAATGAAACTTGAAGCAATGTAAAGTAGGCTGCCATTACTGGAATTGACAGGTTCCAGTTGCGCTTCTGCACCAGAGTACAGAGGTTCTGATGCATTACCTGTGTCCTTCACCTTTGTCGGAACTGGCCAGACTGCGCTCTATCTACCGATGGATGTCGTCCTTCAGACTGGAAGACTTGGTCAAGGACCAGGTTTCGGCGGATGGACGCGATGAGGCGACGACGCCGCAGACTACTCCTCTCGAACATCTCCAGAGGATCTCGTCACAGACAACTAACTACGCCGCCGTTTTCACGCAATTGGCCAGGTTCGAATCGACTGCTATCATGCCTGATGTAGGCCTATCTGATGTTGCATTTGCTATGCCAAGCACTGCATAGCACCGTTTTTGCCGCTCGCATCTGTCTCCCTATAGACAGAAAGTAAGCGAATCAGAAATTAACAAACACCACACCTCAAATGGAAACGAAATATTACACATTTCCCGTATCTCTTAGGTCACCAGATAGCAGCAATACGATAAGGTTCGAATATACGAACATACAGCGGCACTTTTCCTGCACCTCTTATAGCTTAAGTTTTGCCTTTGTTTTGAACAGTTTGGCTGCTGGCTGTTGTTCGAATGTTAGAGTCTGTGCACTGATTGTTGCTCTGTGCAAATATCAACAGATATTTGCAGTTAATCGTTCCGCAATTAAATAGCGACAGAACAGTAGAAAAGTAGAAATCCTTCCGACACATATTTTTTGGCTTAGCTCATATGGAAGCAGTCGACGACTTATAATATTGTTCTGTGCGAATGTGGCCTCTGGACTGACAGCTCATAGGTGTCTGACGAAAGATCCTCTGTCGATCTCCTGCCCTTCATCTTAAGCCTCATTGCTTTTCTTATGGTCTTCGTGGGTGTCCGTCCGCCTATATAGGCTGCTGTAGAGGATGAGCTGGTCAGCTGATACGGTCGGTCGCATAGGTTGATCGACCGATCTCGTTGTTGATGTCTTAGGTCGGTGGGTCTGCGTTGTCTGACGATCCCTGGACTGACGAAGAGCTCAGCATATACTCCTGGCGACGCCATTGACCGGAAGCGACTGCAGGGCCAGTGGAACGCAGTGCACGTCAATGGCGACTGGCATCTCATCGACGTCTACTGGACGACAGCCACGGCCAGCACACGCCGCGACGACAACGACCCCGCCTCCTCATCCTCACAGCAGCAGCAGCAGCAGCAGCAGCCGTGGACCCGTCTCCAGCTCCATCACAAAGACAAAGACGTTGCGTCTGCAGCCGACGATGACAGACGGACGGACGAACATCACGGACAGCAGCAGCAGCAGGAGGAGGAGGAGGAGGGAAAGGTCTTCAACGAGTTCTTCTTCCTTCCCGATCCAGATCAGTTCGTCCTGACCCATCTACCAGACGAAGATGCCTGGCAACTGGTCGATCGCAGCCGTATTTGGACGCAGGACAAGTTCGAGAACTACCTCTATATAAGGGAACGATTCTTTGAGCTGAACATGCAGTTGCTTCCAAGCAGTAAGACGAACTGCGTGATAGAAACGACTGAAGGAAAGGCAGTCGTCGTGTTTGGCCTGCCATCCAAACGATCGAAGTCCTATCGTTTTACGTACATTTTGTTTCGCCATAAGAGCGACTACGACCCAGCTGTACATTCTCTTCTCTTCGAACGTTATTCGCTCCTTCGCAAGACCAGAGATCGCATCGAATTAGCCATCAGCTTTCCCGTAACGGGACGATTTCTGCTGAACATTTATGGAAAGGAGATGGAGGAGGAGAGGAAACAAGACTTCAGTCAACTCTGCTCATACGTCATCGATTGTAAGTCACCAGCAGCAAATGTCGAGCCTCTGCCTGACTGCCCGGATATTGGATGGGGACCAGGGTCTGAGCTGGAGGCAGTCGGAGTCGTTCCAAGATCCCATACGAAACCAGTGATAGAAACGGAGAACGGAGAACTGGAGCTGGAGTTCGGAGCCAGCGATCTGAAGGTGGCTTTGCTTCATGTTCTATCGGATGAGGTAGACGAGTGGCATGGCGGTCGACACGCCATTCTTCTGATGAGGCAGCAACACCAACAGCAACAGAACAAGAAGAAGAAGAAGACGGTGACTCTCGCCATCAAACTCCAGCTTCCGAAGCCTGGCATATATGCCGTGAAACTGTTTGCCACCAATCTCATGGCAGAAGGTGACATTCCCAATGTCTTGAATTATTTGGTGAAGTATCCAGATAAAGCGAACAGTCCCTCCTCCTCCACCTCCTCCTCCTCCGTTCCCTCCTCTCCCTCCTCCTGCAAACCGTTTCCTGTGATACACGAAGGCATCGTTGGCAGACAGTATCTGTCGTCGGTGTTTTCGGTGACGTCGTCATCGACCTTTGACCTACAGCGGATCGTTATGACGTCAGATGGTAAACTGGATGTAGGATTGACCAAAGAAATGGACGATGCTGAGTTTCTTTTCCACCTGAACAACATCGAACTGAGGGAAATCGATCTGGTGGACAGTTGCAGCTATTCAGCCTTCTCGGCTCGTGAGACGAAACTCTCTCTGAATCTGCCTCAGTCCGGTCAATATGCGCTGAACATATTCGTCCGTCTGAGTCGTCGAGATGCTTCCATCTACGTCGTCCAGACTCAGCTGATTCAGTCGACGCAGATGACCTCACTTCCGGTTCAGGGAAGAAGACGATCGAACGACGAAGACGACAGGGACCCTGGTGGGGGAATGACCGCGCGACGGGGCCTCGTGACTGGATGGTCTTCGTCCTTGGTAAATGTATGGAGGAACGGTCTAATGGTCACTCAGACGCTCACCGTCTATCAGGCGCCCGTCGTTTTTGCAACAGCGATCAGTGACCAGTTTCAGATTAAGATGCCGCCTGGAGATCATCCACTGGTGGCTGAGCTACAGAAAGAGACGGCAATCCTCTTTCCACAAAGTCATCGCGTCACAAAAGTTATGCGAAAAGAGAACGAATTATTTACCTTTCAAGTTTCTCAAAATGGAATGTACAGAATTGACTTTTATGAATGCCTTGCGTCAGGGGCTCTGATGCACTTGGCCACCTACAGCATCACTAGAAGAAACCCTAGCGAACAAGAACCGAAGGTTTTCGAAAGCTCAACTGAACCGTACGAAGACATGGCTGCAACAATAGAACAGCAAGACTCCGCAAAAACAGAATCCACGGTTATTCCACCAGTTGTTGCTGTTGATGATAAACAGCGGCACGTAGCGACACCTGCCGTCATCCAGAAGCAGATATCGAAAGAAGCCGTGATTAAGAAAGCTGATCCCCCCAAATCTTCAGAGAGATTAAAGCCCCAGAAACCTACGAAGAAAAAGAGCGTCGAAAAGAAAGAAGACGAAGTTCCAAAGACAGTTCAACCGAGTGTGCTCCCAATTGAAACGAAAACTGATGCAAGTCAATTGCAAAATAATGAGAGTGAAAGCAAAGCAGAGCCAATAAAGGATCAGCCAATGCCACGGGAAGAACCGCAGGAGACCGACAGAAAGGTTGAAGAACTGACAGAAAGAGACGTCAAAGAAAATCCACCACCGATTATCGTAGAAGAGTACAAGAGTAAAACGTCTGTGCAAGAGGATAGTCATCCGACTTTGAAAGAAGACAGTCATGCGCCTCTGCAAGATGACAGTTATACGCCAGTGCAAGAGGACATTATAATTGATCCTGTTATGGAGAAAGAACACCTAACAGTTGAACCGGATGTTAAACCTGCAATAGTACCTGTAGTACACATCCCATTGAAAGAGAAGGCGATGAAACTGATTCCGAAACCCTTCAGAAAAAGAGACAGGCAAACAGAGAAACCACTTTCTGCCAAAGATCTGAAATCTGCCAAGAAATCAGAGAACAAAGTCAAACAAAAGTCATCTGCTCAGAAATTGGACGACGAACGCAGTGAGTGATGTTCGCTTTGAGATTCTGTTAACAAACATCGCGGTCTATATCGCCCTTAAGATTTCTGTAACTGTTCACAATTATTGTAACAGGCAAAAGCAGCATGCTAGTTTACACGCCTCTATAGAATCATCTTATCATGAGAAGTATCTGACGAAGATACCACCAGATATCTTCGTCTTATACGAGCTAGAAGAACCTATTGATGCTCGACATCACTCGCCCGCTTAACATAGGCACTCGTTTAATAATGGCGGCCGTGATCTTTAGAGCATGCATCACATGGCATGGTTGTCAGATTGTATTGTATTGTATTGTATTTATAAATTTATAAAGCTACTCTCACAGTGAACACCAATCAGAGGCGCTCCCAGTGCGAGAGACCCCGAGCGAAAAGAGTGGTCTTAAGACAGCGAGACAGAGGTATACCGAGGAACAGCCTGGACCTGTGGGAGACAGAGCAAGAACAGCTGAACAGAACAAAGATCTACAGCATATGAACATAGAAGAAAAACAATTAGGAAAAATGGCAATTGTAAATTTATCTAGCGCCACTTAAAGAGAGAGACTCATCGCAGATGTTCCCGACCTAACGCGATCAAACCACGATCAAACAAAATGGTCTTCAAGCGTTTGCGGAATAGAGGCAAAGAGAGGCTGAGAAGCTGATGTCGCAGGTTGTTAGGCAGATTGTTCTAGGAGTGTGGGCCGACCGCAGCAAACTTCTATGCTGGACCGTGGGAGTCCAGGCCAGTGGAAAAACCAAGTCGCCATGCTTTGCAGAGTCCGGAAATCTGCGACCAGGGAAGGAAGATACTGAAACGCAAAGACCCTTTAAATGAGATGGAGCTCAATCTGTCAAGCAATTACGCATAAGCCTCAAGATCCTAAGCCCAATGCGCTTTTGCATGGGTTACCAGTGCAGTTCCTACAACGTAAGTTTTGATATATGCCAAAATATACCGATCAGGTGAGCAGGTGAGCAGCAGGATTTAAAACAGATTGCAGCTGATTGATGTGAGAAGAAGTAAGGCCTGCATAAATGGCATTACCATAGTCAACTGTGAGGCATATGAGAGCATGAATCAAAGTTGTAGCAGCTCGAGTCGTAAGCGAGCAACGTATTGTACGAATCTGACGCATGTGATAGAAGCCTACCTCGGCTGCTTCCCTTCGCCCGCTACGGTCTTCGGATCGTCTTGATGCTTTGTTCCTCGTGTGAGAACGGCCATAGCCCAGTCCCGTGCCTTTGCCTGCATTGGCCCTTCGCTGTGGAATCAACTTCCCCCTTTTGTTCGATCCACCATACTATATGGTGGTCCTGCTACATCTTTTCGTTACCTCAAAACTTGTTTTTATTCTCGAGGACTTTCGCACTGGGAGCGCCTCTGATTGGTGTGCACTGTGAGAGGCGCTTTATAAATCTTTAAATACAAAACAATACAATGTTCGATATACGTTCTTCACGTGCTCTGAGGTCAGTTCCTGGTCCAAGGTCACACTTAATTAGGCCCATGGCTTAAAGTGTGAATGGACGGTCATGGACGGCGTCCAGGCACTTATTTTCAAGGCTGGACGCCGTCCATCCACTTATTTGGCCAGCACAGCCTAGTCGCCGTCCAGGCAGCGTCCCGTACGTCCATGCAACAGTGTAATTCCTGTACGTTATTATCAACAGCATTTAATTTTTTTAGGATTCTAATAAAATTTCAAATTGTCATTCTGATTTCTTAATGTGTTCCACCGTGTAAGTGTAACTTGTTTCTCCACCTCATTCCTTACTTACTTAGGTATGTGTATAATGGATGTCTATCTTTCGTGTTAGGCTATAATATTCTAGTTAACTTTTCATCAACGTGCCTCCTGTTTTATCGGCTGATGTTCGTAGGCCCTAGTTCTACCTGACTGTCACATGACTGACATCCACGGCGCCTTGTCTTGTCTGTTTCATAACTGAATCAACTAATCCATTAGAATGAGATCAATACAACGCATTAATACTATACGGTATCACATCTATAGACGTACACTTGATGTTAACATTGTTCAGTGAAATATATTTAATATAAAATGCAACCGGTGTCAAGATAAATATGCCACTGTTATAAGTGTTCAGCTGCTAATTTGTTTGACCCTGCAATTTTCTAAAATATCTCACGGCTATGATGAAGTGCATGGGCTCAGAGCTTCATCAATCATCCTCACGGTTTGCGTGAAAAACTGGCTATCGAGTCGACGCCTTTTGTTTATAAATCAAATGGCATGAAAACTCACCTACGAGCATTCTAAAATTCAAATAAATAATGGTTGGGAAAGTTTGGAGACAGTGGCGCAGCTAGGTTGGTGGGGAGTGCTTGAGCACCTTCAGGGTTAAAAGGTGACCACAAACTTTTCCAAATCCGATATGTTTTTTTTTGGGGGGGGGTGGTCGTGAGGATGCAAGAATTACTATAATTTACCGGCAAACTAACCGATGAAAAAACTTTTCAAAAATGAAAACCAATGGGTCACAAGAAAGACCCAGAAACTGTTGAGAGACAACTATAGACTTCATCATCATCATATTCGTTTATTGAGTTAACAACAGACAAAACGCTTAGGTGTACAAAGAAAAACAAAATCAAGAAAAAACAGGACATAATGAAGTAATGGCTTATTAAGAGTTGAGATATAACATACGAGATATAAAGTTTCACCGTTCGGGTCCTAACAGGGTTGCGTTCTGTTCGATCCTCTGAAGATTAGGCCTATCTATCGGTACTAAGTGAATTGTTTCGTTATACAAAATTATATGCTGGACGTTGCCCTACCAGTCACATCTTGTTCTGCAGTACGAGCATTTTTCTAGGCTTCGTCTCACAAAAAGTCACCGAAGGACATCTATGTCCTCCACACGATTGCAAAGCCTACTGAGAATATCTGCTAACAAGGTAGCAGCACTGGCTATAGGCCTAGGCCTACCACTGGACAAAATGCTTACCCAATTTACAAAAGCCAAAAGAAAAATTATTTTTGAAATGGATTTTGACTGTAAAAATTAACTAGACACTTCAGAAAGAGCCAAGAGGCGAAAGGTAAAGACGAAACCTATTTCATAAAAAAACTTTCAATTCTTGATGCTGTTAGTCTGGAAATCTGGAAAAAACAATAATTTCTTCGTGAAGTTTTCATGTCTTTCTCGTTCGGAAACAGATGGAAAACATGGGCCTAAAACGTGCTCCATTTGAAATCAACAGCTACAAAATGCGTTGGCTTCTGGGGCTCTGCCCCAGACCCCGCTGGGGAGCTTACAACGCTCCTCAGAACCCTGTTCGTTATAAGTTTTGTGCCTTCAGTAGTCGCGGCTTCGCACCAAAGACGTGAGCAAGATGAGCACCCCAGAAACAGTTTCTAGTTGCGCCTGTGATTGCAGGGAGAGAGGTTGGGGGTAAGGGACCGGAAAAAGGATGGGAATGAGGGTAGGTGGGAGGAAGGGAGGGAGGGATAGGTAAGTCCAGGCACTTCTTTTTTTACACTTTAAGCACTGATTAGGCCTAGATCACGCACGTAAGTGAAGAGAGACACCAGGAGGGAAGCATATGGTTGGAGGCGGGCCAAATCAATATTTTGGAGAGCTGCTTACGAGTACCAAGACCGATTAACTGGATTTTTCACTAAGCGCCTCTGATGTCTGAAGCATTTTTTCCGCCTCGACAGCTGGGCCATGAACAGTTGCCTGAGTATCATCATCAGCATAGTGGTGAGCTGCGACTCCCAGAGAAGAGAGACCTAGGTTTAAATCAGCGGTTTACAGATCAGAACACGTATGTCACAAATCCGAACAGTCTACATAGATCTAAGTCTACGACACCAATTGCACAAAGTCCAGTTTGCAGTAATTGGTATTTACTTTAAAAGTAGTTCAGTTGCAGCTAATATTCTACTACTTTTGAAGTAGTACAGCCATTACTAACTACATGTAGTTTCAGATAAAGTACATAGCGTGAACGTAACGTGAGATTATTATTGCTATATGATAATAATTATAATAAAAAAATAGTAACCAAGTTTTAAACGCGCATCCCTACCACGATCCAGCGTGGTGTGGTATATCGTATTAATCGGCTGGCGCGCATCAAACCCGCTGACTCATCGCTAAGTCTGGACTGTGATGAGTCTGCGGAGTTTTGGATAAACCCACACTAGTGGATAGTTTGGGAAACCCTCGCTTTTGCTATAGCAATGAGTTAATTTAGACCGGTTTGGCACAGTTAGACCTGGTGCGCTAACTTGGCGGGAAATAGCCTATAAAGCCTATATAGCCTATATGCAGCGCTAGGGGAACGCAAAAAAGGTTGTGTCGTTGGTTTGCTATGTTTTAACTACTTACAAAGTATTTTGACTACTAGTTGTTAACTGCTGTAGCTTCGAATTGACGTCACACTCGAGCTGCTCTTCTTGGGAATAGTTTCTCGACTTCGTAGTAGAATCACCTTGATTTTTTTCTATTCCGTTGTTTGCTCTTAACTAGAAAGCCTAATGACTTTTAACTAAAAATCTAAGCACTTATCTCTTCCTTTTGGCTTTAATTAGCCGCAACATGGATAAAAGCTTTTCCATTTGATTAAATTCAATTTAGCATGGAAGCAAAATGATTGCATGCACGTGATATTTAATGACATGCAATGTGCATTTTGGGTTATAGGCCTACTGCTTTGTAGTGGAGTAATAGTCAAAGGTGATTGCAATCTTATGCATCAAATATTAAGCGTATACATTTTCATATCTCAAATCTTGTTGCACTGCAAAAGACGCTTCAGCACTGACATGCACTGTCTACATATACTCATATAGGCCTATGATTGGCATTTTGCAGAACTTCTTGAAAGTTCTCTTAGAGCAAAACTGGAGGAAGCGATGAAAGGAACAGACGTTGACAGCATTCAACAAGTACTCGACGAGATCAACTCAAAGAAGTTGACGCTCAGCCTCGGAGACATAACTAGGCAGGCAGCCAAGAGAATCGAATGCCTTCGGATGGCTGACAGTAAGTTACACAATATGACTCAAACGCTTGGAACATTTTTCAGCACTTGGATTCATCGTGTTTTAAATACGCTGAAATTCACAGACCAGTTTAAACTGTTTTCCTTACTTTTAATTGTGCAATAGCTATAGCTTTCAGCTTGAAGAGCATAGCCGTCCGTTACCCGCTTCGATCTGGTCCTCACCGCGGTCTTCTTTCCAGGCGCACTTCACCTCCCTTCGCTTCAGTTCTATAAGATCTGCCATTAATACTGTCAACATCGATAAGAACTTTGCACCTATTATTCTTCAAAAAAAAATTCACCCTATTTAGGCGTCAATTAAGAGTTTCAAATAAATAAATAAAATATGGTCTACCTCCTTGGTTTTATGTTTCCACCCGGGTAACATACTGAAAACGTTACATTTATAGGCCTATAGTATTTGTAGATAATTATATGTATTTGTGTATGCAGGCATGTATGTAGATAATGTAGGCCCTATATGTATTGTATATCGGGGCCCGATAGCGCATTGGATAACATCTGGCGTAGAGAACGAGAGGTACCGAGTTCGAGCCCCCGTTGGGCGGACATGCTTTGTAGGCTGCTATTAGCGCCGTTGTATTGCAGGCTGTCTGTTCTGTTAGTAGTTAAGATTGTTTCAATTGCATAACATGTAAATGTACAGCGCATGCAGTGCGTTTGCCAGGCGCTCAATTAAAGAAAAGACATTATTATTATAATATTATTCTTATTTATTAATAGAGATGAATGTGAGCATATGAATGCACTTACAGCATGCAGCACGCAGCATAATGCAGAGTATGAGCATTTATTTATGCACGCATTAACACCATATGCATAAACTCATAATTTTGCGGTCGAACTGCTCTCAGATTCGACTAAACACAAAATCACGGAATTTACGGGCGTCCCGAGCAATAACTCCCCGAAATGAAGACCTGTAGACAGAGTAGAAGTCCGAACTACACGAATTCATTGAACAAATTCCGCATATGACAAGTTGATTTATAAAACTTGCAACCTATGCATGCAAAACAACAGCAATCTTGTCGACTCAGAAGTCATGAAATTGGAAGCCAAGTATAGGGATTACTGTGCGTTATGTAACAAAGACTGGTACTGTCTACTCGTAGACGGTTAGGAGACCATTCCAACACTTCGGAATGAGATTCTTGTGATCTTTTTTGTTAGTCGCTGTTTTGAATGACTTGACTTTCCATTTCCTCCTCCTCCGCAGCAGACATCGCAGGCACTTCTCACTCATCCGCACAAAATGACTCACCAACATTTGTGCCTCTTCTAGTGGGGGCATGATCCGTCACCGTCAGCTCCCTCTGGGAGGGGGCGCAGTTGATGGTTTATAGTCCTGATTAATTATCAGAAGCTAAGGTAGAGAATTGCAATAATTGTAGAGCTGAGAAATGCCGTGAAGGCGCGAGATGAGGCGCTGCTGCGTAAGTTAGTGTCCGAGGCGAAGAAGGAGAAGCTGGAGAGGAGCGGAATGGAGGACGAGATGAGGATGGCAGAGGATGTCATCGATCGACTGGAGGCGATCAGACGACTGACGCAGATGATCGTCGACATGGATCGTCAGTTGGTGGCTGAAGTCAAGTCCTACCACAGTCCTCGGCCTCCAGTCTACAACGTCATAGCCGCAACATTCATGCTTCTCGGTGAACCACAGGCCAACATCAAGGTATACAGCGCAATATCAAGGTATACAGCGCAATAATACGTCAATCAGCAGTATCACATTCTTAATTAAACATATAATGAAAATATGTTTTTATTATAATTTAAATATATTCAAAAGCCATAGTAGTTATTTATAGATCAAAGTCTGCGTGACTGATTTGATATCCGTAGTCGTTTGGAAGCGATCGGAAGTGATACCCTTAGTCGATCGTAGCCTATATATGGACGTCATGAGCATGTCATAGATCACGTAATTGAACTGATCCGTCGGGTACCATATCACTATTTATATTTATTTGGAACAAAGCAAATTCACAGAAATTTAAGGCCTCAACTGCAATCATTTGCAAAGCAGCAGACGTCGATTTCACCCCATTCTACTGTTGCAGTGGTTTCGCTGCGATCCAGGAACAGAATTATTATGAAGGGCGACCTGTAAGCTGTAGGCCCTGAACATGATGTTACAGTAATATGACAGAAAAGGTCGGTCAATGTTTACATGGACCGACCTTTTCTTTTATCGTCTAACTAAACATGAATTACTGGTACACTGGAGAGCGGAATGTATACATACATAGGCCTACACATACATTAAGTTAATGCACATCATGCATTCACAAGACGTGGTTTCTCGATATTATTTCAGGACTGGAAGTCTGTTCAGCATCTGTTCATTAAGTCCGGTTCTGACAGCTTAAAACAAAGAGTTAATTCCTTTGACTTACAAAACATCGACATCGGTGTCGCAATAGCGGCTGAAAACCTCTTTAGGTCCTTCAAAAGACACGAAGTGGAGCGAATCAGCAGCGGGATAGCCATCTTCTATGACTGGGTGAGTAGTTCCGATCAAGAAGGTTTTAATATCGCACGTATACGGCGTAGGCCTAATGTGCTAAGAACGCATGTTTATTGGTTTACGTGTGTTTGTGTGTATGCTGGCATGACAACAGTCTCCACTTCTCTAGGAGCGCGGATTCATCATTTTGCTATAATGATACATACAACTGCCATCCATCTTCCATCTTCACCTTCAACACGGACCCCCCTGTCCGTGTGGGGCTTCTGTGGGGCTATTGTGGCGGAAGCACAGGA
Organism: Aporrectodea caliginosa; assembly: GCA_020284085.1. Lineage (NCBI taxonomy): Eukaryota > Metazoa > Annelida > Clitellata > Crassiclitellata > Lumbricidae > Aporrectodea > Aporrectodea caliginosa. The sequence goes on from JACEVL010000844.1 coordinate 425,882, forward strand.
ATGGATGTTCATTAAGTCATCATCTGCTGCCGCTGAATCCGTCAAAGACGCAGTCTATTTGGCTGGGCACACGTACACACGCCAGACGCACTCATACATTGACGAAAGTACGATGAATTCGCAATTCCTTGATTGGAATCAACAGCTTTTCTCCCGCAGCCTATACTCTTCTCATGTATTGGAACATCCTCTTGGAACAGTCTTTCGTTGCGTATATAGGCCTACGTCCTGCCGCATTTGCAGAGCCAATTCGATCTGTGAAGCAAACATTTTCAAACTGTCTTAAAGTAAACATACTTATTTCAATCAGTTAGATAACCACGCGTTCAGTACCTAATACATGCATACATAGGCCTACATACATACATACATAATGTACGTATATATGCATACATCTTTGTATATGGCCGTATTTCACTAATTCGCCCTAAAGTGACTACTGTAGTTACATACAACGAAGATAACAGTTACAGTAACGACAGAATTCTAGTAACAATTCTAATAATAATTCTAACGACAGCTGTTCTAAAACCCCGTGCATGTTTTACATAAGTTGGTCCCACCAAGGAGATCTACTGACTATGACCTACGCCATGCATGGTCTAATTGGTCTTATGACTCTTGTTGACAATAAGATGAGGAAAACATTTGTAGCAAGAATGCAGCTGTACTCCTATTGATTTTGTATTTGTCTTACGATGTCTGTACACTGGAGTGCGGCTCTTCTGCAACAAGTTTAATAAAGAATATGCTTACTTACTTACTTACTTATAATTTCTGCGATTACTTAAAGAGTTGCGGCTGCTGTTTGTTTCGATGTTGAGAGAGAGAGATGTGTGTTGCATTTGCAGAATGCACATGTAGTGGATGAAGTCAAGTCGTTGTACGTCCAGTCAGGAGGAAATCTTCAACAAGTTCGCGGATACCATGAGCATCATCATCATCCGGGTGTCGAGCAGCAGCAGCAGTCAGCGTCCGGCCAGAGGAGGTTGTCGCCAGCATCACACCGATTTCCGTTTCCAATCAAGAGCCACGATGATAACCGTCTCCTGTCGCCATCAGCACCAACCCAAGACCACCACAAGCAGCAGCAGTCTCAGCAGCCTCAGCAAAGAAGGAGGTCCTCAGCATCCTCCTCTGCATCATCCCCACATCGCCAGACGAGAGCAGAGCAGCCTCAGCCTCAGCAGCAGAGTAGAAGGAGGTCTTCAGCATCCTCTTCCTCTTCTGCTTCTCCTCATCGCCAGACGGCAGCACCAGAGCACCACCACCACCAGCAGCAGCAGCAAAGATCCCCCGACCGTCATCGCCGACTGTCAACCTCATCCGCCGCCGCCGCCGCCGCCGACCGAGCCAGAGGCCGGCAGTCGAAGCGAAGAACGTCCTTGTCTCCGTCTCTGTCTCCTGCTGCAGCTGATGGTCAGCTGAAGACGAAGAAGTCGACTGAGGTCATCAATGACCAGAGACACCTGTCGACATCGCCTTCAGCATCACTCCGATCAGGAAAGGACGCACGGAACAAAAGACCACCTTCTGCCTCTTCAGCTTCTGCTTCCGATCAGCATCCTTCTCCTCCTCATCCTCCTCCTTCTCATCCTCCTCCTCCTCCTCAGCAGCAGCAGCAGCAGGGAAGACGGAAGTCGTCGGATAGCAGACGTCCGTCGTCGACATCTTCCGCTTCTCCGTCTCACAAAGTATCAAAGAAAATGCAATAAATAAACAAGATCAGCAATAGTGACAGACAGAAAAACGCGTTCAAACCCTTTTTGTTATTTTATTTATCTGCATAAAAAAGTTGTTTCATAACTGCGTCTAATTCGTTTGAATGAATCGTTTGACTTAGGCAGAGCTTAACACTTTAATCTAGACGGACCTCAGTTGCAGTTCACAAGAGATCCATAACAAATGATTCTCAGCCGTTATTGTTACACTTTTACCTGTTCGACTAAGATGTGGTGTGAAAATAATCATTATGTTTTGCTAACGATTAAAAGCTTCGGTATTTCCTTCGCTTTTTCTGGATCGGTCCAGTTAGTCTGAGGTTTGCTATGACTCGTATGTGCTATAGTTAGCACATACGTGTCTACAGAAATTGGTTTACATCTTTTCGGTGTATATGTGTTCTTCCCATGCACTCGTCTATTATACACAACAATCACGAAATACTCACACGCACTACTGGCCAACTCAAACACGACGCACATTTAGACGCTTTCTCATGTGCACACAAATCATACAAACAGTGCTTTGCCCTTATTAGACAGAGATTGGATTACGAAGCCAAATCTTGTTTGCTTTACATGCTGTAGGAACAAGACATGCAAGATCTTTTGAGTCGGGTCGTAAACAGCGTAGGCCTACTTGGCTGCAGGAGGTTCTTTGTTGGACGTTTGTCCTATACAGTTAGCGTTCCAGTGGTCCATTCCAACTGCTATATTCAAAGTTCATTTGTACGGTCGTGCAAATCAAGTAGTTCGTAAAGTTACGCTCAGTATAAGTATTTATAGAATAATACAGAAGTTATATTTTAGTCGGTCAAATGGTTGTCGTGTTCAGCGATCAGCATAGGCTACCACAGATGCGTTGAGTTTGCGACCACGTAGCAACCAACGATCGAGAACGCCGCTTCGTAACTGTAACTATATCAAGCTTAACATAAAACTAGAAACGGGTTTCTATCTGAGCGAAAGCAGGTCACATGTGAACATGACGAGCGTTCGAAGATAAGAAGCGATTGTGACAACGATCGCATGGCAGTTAGATCCTGCACAAGAGATCTTACAGAAACAACGCCATGCTACGAAGGCAACGTTAAACACGAATACGACGGATTAAGAGGTTCGTACAGTCGCATCGGAACTTCTTTTGTTCTACGCAGATAAAGGTGACACTCCTAATATAAACTAATCTGTGCTTCGACGAAGCAAATCTGCCGTAGATGTTCGAATGGCCGACAAAGACAAGAGTTCTGTAGTTTTTCCCGACTCAACAACACAGAACACGACAAGTTCCGTTGATATGGAATTGGCTCCAATAACACCACTTCAGGAAGTTAACACAAACACATCAGAGGAAGCTATTGAACAAGACCGTAGTAATGATGAAGCGCCTTTACATGGATCTGTTGTCGGAATGAAAGATGGCGCATCGTCGCAATCAGAGAATTGTTCAGTTAGAACTAAACCGGAACTGAAGTCCGATCGTGAGCAGCAAAGCAACCTATTCCCCCATTTCAACTTAGAAACTGAAGCTCGTCCGAAAATCACAAAAATCACCTCAACGAACCACGCTTCGTTGAACAATGTACATGGCATTGGGTTTGATCTAGTTCCAGAATATCTGCGAACGAATAAAATCGAATGTGGGTATTCGAGCGTACAAACCATGGAAGTAATACTAAGCTCAGAGGCAGCGATGGAATACAACGATGAAAGCGCCAACTTTCAGCCAATGCTAAACTGCCAGTTGGTTGGCTTACAGCCAAAAGGAATTCGACATCAAAGAATTCTTCCGCCCGGACCTGCCACAGTGCTTAGAGATGATGTCCTCTATTTCCCTTATAACAACAAATACAGACGTGCTGCCTTAAACGTTGAAATCAAGCCGAACGTTGATGCACTTGACTCCCCAATCCCAATTAAACTCATCAAAGCCAACACGTTCTATGACAAGTACGCCAGGGTTCATTTGTCCAACAGATCAGCTGCAGACGTCGTATGGTCAGCAGCTCCTCATCACTTGTACGGCAACACCGGCCAGAGGTCGTTTGGTGCATCAGGCTATTTAACAACTGCATTGTACAACAGCCGCAACAGATATCATAGTAAAATGTATGACACAACAGCTTCCAGATGGTTAATGCCTTCGACTACTTCTGTCAGGTATCTTTATGGCAGTACGGGCAGCTTGTCTGAGGTCGGTCGGAGGAAAACTGATGGACACTGGCTTCCCAGCTGGAGAAGCGATCGCTACCACGATCCATTTATCATCAATCAACCGCAGCAGCAGCACACTGTCACCTCACAAGTCACGACAAACCGAAACAGAAACGAAGCAAAGGAAAAGAAGGCTGAGAACTCTGAGACGACAAGGCAAGTTACAGTAGACACCACATCAGAACAAACTGAACATAGAACGAACAGAAACGATCTTCAACAACACAGTCACTTTACTCCAAAGAAGTGGAGTACGACAACAGTAGAAACTGTCACTGAGGAAAGACCTCCAAAACCAGTTGAGAACCGATGGAGTACGACTACAGTCGAAACTGTTACTGAGAAAAGACCTCCAAAACCAGTTGAAGACCGATGGAGTACAACCGTAGAAACTGTTACTGAGAAAAGACCTCCAAAAAGAGTTGAGGACCGATGGAATATGACTACAGTCGAAACTGTTACTGAGAAAAGTCCTCCAAAATCAGTTGAGAACCGATGGAGTACGACTACAGTCGAAACTGTTACTGAGAAAAGTCCTCCAAAACCAGTTGAGAACCGATGGAGTACGACTACAGTCGAAACTGTTACTGAGAAAAGACCTCCAAAACCAGTTGAGGACCGATGGAATATGACTACAGTCGAAACTGTTACTGAGAAAAGACCTCCAAAACCAGTTGAGGACCGATGGAATATGACTACAGTCGAAACTGTTACTGAGAAAAGACCTCCAAAACCAGTTGAGGACCGATGGAGTACGACTACAGTCGAAACTGTTACTGAGAAAAGACCTCCAAAACCAGTTGAGGACCGATGGAATATGACTACAGTCGAAACTGTTACTGAGAAAAGACCTCCAAAACCAGTTGAGGACCGATGGAGTACGACTACAGTCGAAACTGTTACTGAGAAAAGTCCTCCAAAACCAGTTGAGGACCGATGGAGTACGACTACAGTCGAAACTGTTACTGAGAAAAGTCCTCCAAAACCAGTTGAGGACCGATGGAGTACGACTACAGTCGAAACTGTTACTGAGAAAAGTCCTCCAAAACCAGTTGAGAACCGATGGAGTACGACTACAGTCGAAACTGTTACTGAGAAAAGACCTCCAAAACCAGTTGAGGACCGATGGAATATGACTACAGTCGAAACTGTTACTGAGAAAAGACCTCCAAAACCAGTTGAGGACCGATGGAATATGACTACAGTCGAAACTGTCACTGAAAACCGTGAAGAGGACTTCAAACATTATGACAATGCTACAGCAAATATGGAGATTACAGAATATGCGCAAGAGGAGCCGAGTCAAGAAAGTCACCAAAGTATGAATGAGCAAACAATAACAAAGAAGGAAAAAGGAAACCATCGACTTGAGAGTTTGGTCGTTTGCAACTTTGACAGTAAACGTTGTTTCATTCCGACAATTAATATCCACAGCTGCACGGCAGAAAATGATTTCATCAACGATATCAATCATCAAAAGCTGTCTAACTATAATTGTGCTCCAATAAACATTATCAGCGATTCGTCCAAACCTGACCGTCAAAGAAACGGAGACGGATATCTTAAGGTTCAGGACACTTCGTTTCATTTCGAAGAAGTTCAGCCGAAAACTGGCAATCTACACTTGCTAGATGTTGGTTCACAAAGTGCAAAACATCGCAACAAGGTCTACTTAGACCTGCCTGATGGCGGCAGCAGCAGCGCATTTCCAATCATGCAGAAAGCTTCTTCTTTTCCGGAACTTTGCGAGGTAAACAACTTCTTCTCGAAAGCAGACAGATCGAAGTCAACAGAGCATATAGAGAATGTTGGTGCAGAAACTGCCTCCACTGATAGCATTACTTACGTTTTCGTCAGAGGCCTCCACTCAGACAAAGGCAGCAATAGAAGAAGAAAGCTGTTGAGGCCAAACTCAGAGTCGTGCTGGGAAAGCGTCAACGAAGATGAGAGCGACGATGAATATTTCATGATGTCACCGAACGAAATATCCCACAGACGCACGCATTCTTCAGAACCTCCTTTAAGGTATACAGCAGTGAATGAAATCAGGAGACATCGAATTCAGATTGATGATGACACGGAAGAATCGAGTGATTCTTTGCCAAATATTAAAAAGTCACAGCGTCACACATCAGTGGTTCAGCCATTGACAGTCTTTAAGGAATATTATCATCCAATAAACACGAGAAAAGTATTTCAAGAAAACGACACTAAACTATCAAGTCAAAGTGACACTTCCTTTGTAACGGAGTCTTCAAGACCAAAGTGGCACTTGAAAGAAAGTGTTTCTGAGAGAAGCAACAAAACAAGTATACATCCAGATACGTCCCATGACATTCCCCCACATTATACTGATGTCCATGTTTTAGTGGACAGACATTTGAAGTCACAAAGTCAGACGACTGACGAAGAGTTAATCAAATCTGTCGTATCAGCCTACCTGTCAGACGCCGCCCAATTTCAGGAACAAAGGAATGATCACAGATATAACGCTACGCAGAATCAGACAGAACCAAAAGGATCCGGTGTCATGCTAAATCAACAACAGACTGGAAAGAACTCATGTGCATCAAGTTCAGCCAAACGAAATATCAAAATCATCTACAATGATACCACAAACACTCCACTGCAGTCGCCAAACGACCTTGGAAGCACCAGATTCCTTTTCCAACAAACACCAAAGACGGAAAGAGTTACGAAAGACAGGAAACATCGTAACTCAACGGTTCAGATCGATCTCGGTCACCACACGTCGTCAACTGACAACGTTGACTCATCTGCAGCCACTCCACATGCCAATGGATCCTCCACAGCCACAAAGGCGGAAAGTCGAAAAACTATAACTATTCACGACGAGATGGACTCCCAAAGAGTTTTCGTTGTTTCTCACAAGTGGGACAAGGACGACGGCATTGTCAAGATCTACGTGAAGGAAAAGCCGGCGACCAGAATTCAGTTTCCAATATCAACAGTGGTAATGCAAGATTCACACGCAGACCACCTACAAAATGTGAGATCAAGCAAAGGCAGAAGTGAGGAGATATTCAAGTTAACAAAATCTGGATCTGATGGCATTGACCTCGGAGACAATGAGCTCGAGAAACTACGGAAAGAAAGACAGGAAGTTTTAAGACTCCTTTCAAAAGATCACAAGCCATCTCAATTTCAGGTAATTGATAGATTTTTAAATTCAATTAATTGGCTACCAGTTTTAAAGTTTCATGTGTTATACTAGAATGTAGCATTTCTATCATTCTTTTATTCCTCTATTGTAAAGAAGTAATAATAATAACGATATTCATTTATTAATTCAAACTGACAAACGCATGTAAGATTGCATGACATACATGTAGTAGATAACATGTTTAACAGGAGTCGAATTTAACTGTATGGCAACCTACTGCTACCAAAAGCTACACTATGAAATGACATCCGGATGTCAAAATAACCTAGATAAACCGTTGCAGCTTATCTGACCTATGCAGAGAGCTAGTTCTGTGAAACGGCCGCTTGGCTAAAAATGAAAAACTCGAGTTTCTAAGCCCCCATAAAACGATCAGAAAACTTATTTATTTGACGTCAAGTTAAGATAATAGAATCATGCTTGTAACTTTTCATTGCTGTTTAATTCATCTGCTACCCTAATTGGTGTTTAAGGGTATCAAAGTTAAGATAATTAGCAGCCATGATAGGCTTCGGACTAACGCAGAACCCAGCCAATAAAGTCCAATTGTAATTATATTATACAACACATTGATCACGCAGTTCCTCTTCAACAGACTCGTCGTCGTCGTTGTCGTCGTCATCATCGTCGTCGTCGTCGTCGTCGGTGCTCCTGTGCCGACCCTGATAACGACCTCTGCGATCGAGCATGAATGTTTGAAGAGTCTGCGGAATAGAGTAAATAAACACCAAGACATAAGACCCTCGAGATAAGATGGGACACAGCTTGCATTATGCACGACGATCAGTTTCAAACACTTGTGCATCGGTAACCAGTGCAATTCCCCCGCACGAAGGTTATGGATATAGACCTATGCCAACAATTAGTGTGGCTATCACGTGCACTAACGTCTAGTTACTACCAGAGATGAATGCGAAAGGCGCAGTTCATTTCTCTGAGTAACAATGTTAATGAAAATTAACTGAAAAATAACGGCCGGGTTCTTTCAGGGTGAGATACTTAAAACACCTGATCAGTAGCAAGAAAACTTTGTCCTGTTCTGTAGATGCAATATTTACAACAAACTGCTAATTGAACTATTTTTTTCTGATCTGATGATACAGGTTGAACTGGCAGAAGCTGAACTGAATTACATCAATGGCCAGACAAACAAGTTTTTGAGTAACATGGACAGACAGCCGATACTTTGGGATGTGAAGAAAACCGTCGAACAAAATGCAGCAGCAACAGCAGCAGCAGACGAAATTGAATTTCAGCTGAATGTAACGAATAAGAACTATCTTAATCGATGCAGAGTTGACACAAATTTACTGCACGATGACATAACGATCACCGAGAGAGAGAAACTTTCGTTAGCAGACAGTAGCAGCATTACTAGAGATGCCAAGAAAGACATACGAAAAAACCTTGCTGGTTCCAGTTCGAGCATTGACTGCAAACGACCGATTATGTCACGTGTTGCCAATGACACATGTTCACAACAACAACAACCAGAGGAGGATCCTCCTCCTCATAAATGCTCCTCGTGTGCAACCACAGCATTCAAGTGGACAGCTCCGAGAAGAACAACAGTTACTGGTCCATGCACCTACTGCAATGCGGCTGATTGCTCTGTTCGTAACAACCAGACTACAAGAATGAACTCAAATAACAAAACACAACACAATGCTACTACCACCTGTAACTGGAAGAGATCTCGGTCTACTGGCAGAAACACAAGGCTGCTGCCAGGCCAGCAGTGTGCATTCTGTGCCTATCAGAGGCAGATGTCTCAAAGCATTTCAGATCTATCAAGTGCAGAAACGCAATGCCTACATCTGCTAAGCCACAGATCTCAGCCAGACATCAGTAACATTATGGACAGTGGAGGTGGTGCTGCTATGACGCACTGTGGTTCCAGTGGATGCTATCTGCAGGGAAGACCAAGGCAGTCTGCACTGCAGCAGAGGAAGAATCCACAGCAGATGGTCGATGCCGCCAACAAAAGACGCCGCCGCACATCCTGCGCTGAAAGATCGCTCTCATCATCCTACAGTACCTTGATGAATCCTATTAGACGGGCAGCGTAAGTCTACACTCTAGTCGTCTTCGTCACTCTGTCACCTCCAAAATAAAATACCATACTTGCATATAGTTCATCATCGAGTCACCGCGAGGTTCATACTGTACAGCTGCTGTCATATTCGTGATCACCATCGTCGACTTGGCCATCTACGACCCCCCCAACCCAACCCCACCCCACAATCGCCTTGTCTGGAATGCACTTCAGTCGCGGCATCTATAAATAGAACTATTCACAATAAATTAAGGTAGCATTGTAGCCCTCGTGGTCTGTAACAGTTCTAAGTCATGTTGCCTAAGCTCATCGAAACAGTAATTACTATCCAAGTTACCGTATTTTACACTTTATTTTAGAAGTTTAGACAATTCTAAATCATCTTAATATGTCGTTATTAATGTTGGACCTAGATAATTATCCAGTTATCTGATAACTCTTAACAAGCATTATGATGTCAGGCCTACAAACGCCATTGCTAATTAAAGCAGATTCTTCTGGTTTCAGGTTTAATTGGGAACCAAGATACGAAAGTCTGTCGCATGCTTCAAGTAACGATTCAGCTGTTTTTAGCGAACCAGCATTTTACAAAGGATATGCAACGGAGAAAATGCGACTGCCCGTTCAAACGGCCGTTTTGTAGTGACGAACACTAAGCGCTTTAAAGTAGTTTAAATATAACTAATTTTTAACTGCTTTCGAAATAGTTTAGCTAGTTTGTAGCCAGTTTTATAAAAAAAAGTACTATAAACAACCTTTAATAATATCCCTCTAGCTATTCGTTCGTCACATACTCACATAGTCTTTTGATTTTCAAAAAGCTACGCTGCCTCTTAGTTAATAGAATTAATTGACTTAAATTAGATGATTTTATCTGTAATGCTATTTTAGTTAAGATTGTTTGTATAATCGTTTGTTAATGTGAATTTTTGGACTCGTCTTAATATGTTTCTTTTTAGTTTGCTTGATTTTGAGCCCAAGGCTTACTCCAATCTAAGTATCGATTGGCTGTCTTTCTTTTTCTATCTGTTTTTTTTACATGTTTAGGTGTCCGTATTTGGCGGGATCCATGATCCCTTCTGGACCTCCGTAATGTAATGTAATTTTAACAAAACATTTACATAGCGCCACTTAAGAGTCTCGCAGAAGCGCTCAACACGTGGCCATCAAACAACTGAAAAGGTGCGTCTTTAAGAGTCGAGAGAAAACCATATAGCCACATGCAGCATTAGTGGCACGCACAGATGGCGGAAGAGTATTCCAGATCCGTGGCGCCGCAATCGAGAAGTCCCGACGAGCACGGGTGGTGGTTCGAAACGAAGGTACAATCAAGTCATTTCACGAGGCAGACCGAAGAGCCCGCCGACCAGTTTGAGTGTCAACTGGAAGGCACAGTTCAGCAATGTACATGTAGTCCGGAGCAGTGCCAGTCGAAGCCTTCCAAACCAGCGTAGCGATCTTGAATTTAACACGATCAGCAACTGGAAGCCAGTGTAGCTCACGCTGCATGTAGTCAGATATGTGTGAATATTTCTGAGGTACACGTAATGTACACCAGTACATGTCAGACCGTTGCCTTATTGTTTCATTTGTTCGTTTTCTCTTCTGAAATAAATGATTAATTAATTGATTGATTAAAATCCTTTCGTAAGTACCTGGCTCATGCCGTAAGACTTTTTGTCGGCATTTTTCTTTAATATTAGCTACATCTTTAATCTTTAAAGCAATGATTTACTATAAAGCTGTAGGGTAGACTTCTGAGGTGCCAACAGACTGTTTGCTGGAAAGCATTCACACTCAATGGCGGACTGTTTGAGACACCCAATGAAAGCCCATGCCGATCGATCGAGCGCCGCCACTTCTGCAGTATACATGAAATGCGTGACCGTGGAACGCTGACCGATCGCCTAACAGACAGAACAACAGAGACAAAGAGACATACAGAAGGAGACACACAGATACAAACAGACAGACGTAGACAAGACAAGGAGACAAAAATGTCATAGAGATAGAAAGATATAGACATGCCTAGGTAGATATAGACAGAGACAGTTAAAGATAAACAAAGATGTTTATGTAAGTAAGCGAGTATTGGCGACTACCTCTGTCTTACGGACTGACCTTCTTGAAATATGCCTGATTACGGCTTGGTTTTGGTGTGCCATTGGTTGATGCCTTGTGCATTAGACACCGGCGCAATAGAAGTTGCTAATTACAATATATTGCAAGACATTTTACAAACAAGGTCTTAACAGCATCGGTAGCTAAGCTAGTAGTAGTATCGTATCGTATCGTATTTAAGTATTTGTAAAGCGACTCTCATAGGGTGAACCGTTCAGAAGCGTTCCCAGTGTGCTAAGCCCCGCGAAAATAAACAGGTTTTAAGAAAAGCGAAGGAAGAAGAGAGACTGACAGAGAGAATAGAGCGAACAGAAGGAGAAAGAGCATTCCAAAGAGAGGGACCAATTGAAGCAAAGGAACGAGCCTGAGCCATAGCAGTTCTACTACGGGGAACCAAGAGGTCAAGTCTATTGCAGGAACGAAGTGGACGGTGGGAGGAAGCTGAGTGAGGCCGAAGAATTACACCAACCAGATATTGAGGGGCAAGACCCTTCTGAGCCTTGAAGATCAGAGAGAGGATTTTAAATTGTATGCGAGCATGTAGAGGGAGCCAATGAAGTTCGTCAAACATAAAGGTAGAGATGTGAGAGTACCGGGGAAGGCGGGCTATCAGTCTAGCAGCTGTGTTGAGGACCGACTGAAGAGGAGAGAGACGAACCTTAGGAAGACCAACAAGAAGGGAATTGCAGTAGTCAATCCGAGAAAATACAAAAGCATGAACTAAAGTTGTGAATATGGAGGAGGAGACAGAACGACGAATGACCCTGAGACGCCTTAAGTGAAAATAGCAGGAGCGTGTGAGATTAGAGATGTGATCGGTAAAGGTAAGTGAACTATCAAGGGTAACACCCAGATCGCGTACACTTGACGAGAAAGAGAAGAGTGGGAACTTTTCAGAGAGGAGAGCAAAATCAAGTTTATGGAGCTGCTGAGGGGTACCAAACCAGATGAATTGAGTCTTAGAAGCATTAAGGGAGAGGCGATTAGATGACATCCAAGAGTGGAGATGATTAGAGAGAGATTGAATACTCCCGACCAAAAGCAACTGTGATGACGAAGGACCATGGACAAATGCTTGCACATCATCAGCGAAGAGATGACCAGCAGCACCACAGATCGGAAAAAGAGAGGAGATGTCAGCCGTATATAAAATAAGTAAGAGAGGGCCGAGAACGGAGCCTTGAGGGATACCCAGTTTAACGTGGACCCATTGGGTTCTGGAGTCACCAGTAACAATCATTTGGGTTCGTTCAGATAGGTATGAGCGAAACCAACAAAGGGGGAGGCCCTTAAGCCCATAAGAGGTCTCAAGACGCTGGAGAAGAATCTCATGATCGACCATATCGAAAGCTGCTGAGACATCATAGAGAGCCAGAAGAGTCAGTTCAGACCTATCAACAGCACAATAGATTTCAGAAAGTAGGGAAAGGAGGGCAGTCTCGGTGGAATGGTTAGCCCTAAAACCAGACTGGTTAGTAGGAAGTAGACCAGATTGCTCAAGATAAGGAAGAAACCGGAGAGAGACAAGACGTTCTAGAGTCTTAGAAAGAAAGGATAGATTTGAGATAGGCCGGTAATTATTGCAAAGGTTGGTATCAAGGTTAGGCTTTTTGAGCGAAGGAAAGACAAGAGCCCGCTTCTGCGAGGGAGGAATGCAGCCTTCAGAGAGCGACCTATTAAACAGATATACCAAGAAAGGGACAAGATCATCCAAAATGTCATTAATGATAAAAGGGGGTAGTGGATCTAGTTCACATGATTTTAAGTTAACAGATGATAGAACTGAACGAAGGTCCGACTCAGAGATCAGATAGGTCGAAAACCATCATAGTAGTAGTGTCAGTTTAACGACACTGTTTGATAACAAAGATCATTAGCGTCGCCCTCCTCCTTCATCCAGACTTGAGACTGGCACTGACTAAGTACGATAAGTGGCGGAGTTGTAGCTAAGCTACGGGCCTGACTGTCATGTATATTATGTATAAGCACGCTATGTATAGAGAATTAGATAGATGAAAAGAAGGTAGGATTCGTCTTTATGTGATTCTTCAAAATAAAGTCTTCAACTACTGAACGTCTTCAGTCTGACGAGTCGACCCCCCCCCAGCCACCACCGGGCTTCGGTCAGTGATCAATAGATCGAGTGCATCATGCAGGGTGCTGTTACACCTTCCTGCTACATTACATGGACCCTCCGCTCCGAGTATACGTTACATGGTTATGCGCCCATGCACCTCACACCATTCATCCGCTACAAAACAAAACATTATAGGGGTCTACTTCATAGCCATACGACTAGTAGTAGTAGTATGTATGTATGGGCACTTGTTATAGCGCCCCTTCAAGATTTCTACTCAGAGGCGCTCCCGACTACAGCGCGGACACTGAATCGGAGTTTCACGCCGAAGCGCATGAGCAATTGCGAGTGAAGGACTTTGCCCAGGGTCCCTAACGCGGCGGCTTGAGGTGGATTCGAACCCGCAACGTATACATGACTCGAACATACCACCACCGCCCCCCAATAGTAGTAGTAGTTCAAGTCGTTAAGCTAGAAAATATTATTCGTAGTCAACTGCAGCAGCAGCAGTAGCAGTAGCAGCAGTAGCAGTAGCAGTAGCAGTAGCAGTAGCAGTAGCAGTAGCAGTAGCAGTAGCAGTAGCAGTAGTAGTAGTAGTAGTAGTAGTAGTAGTAGTAGTAGTAGTAGTAGTAATAACAGCAACAATATGAGTGCTGTTATTATTGTTAAAAATTATCTATTGGACTATTATAGTTATAGGAAAGGACAGAAGCACTGGATTCTGGAATAATCGCTGTGGGCTACACGGGTTGTCAATACTGTCTCATCAACTCACCTCTATTCAACCTAGGATGGTTATGTCGGCAGGCGCTGAGGTCACCACAAAACCTGAAGATAGTCCCGGCCAATCTAGATTTTCCCAACGCTTTCAACACTACGCGAGGAGAATTCGCTTCGAGAGGCAGTGGCCAGCGGTCCTCTGCTGACCGTGTGGCTCCAATAGGTCTGTATAGGCCTACGATCGAAGGAGGGACACGTCAAAGTTCAGTAGGATAGCATCAACTAGGTGCCAAGACATCCATGTCTAGACTAATTAGGCAACTCAATAATGTCTATGTCGAATGCTAATCAAGACAACTTCAACTGAACGCAATGCTTCTTCAGACTAGGCCACACTAAACGCTAATCAAGACAATTCCAAATCAACGCAATCAGGTCGCAATCGGTCAACCCACAAGGACACGCGATGGAACTCAAAAATTGAAAAGAATCATCAATGCGATCGAATCACACTCTTTAATTACTCGCAGTTCAAGTCGTTAAGCTAGAAACTAATCATTCGTAGTCAATCAAACAACACAACAACATAAAGTAATTTCGTTAGATCTAGAACTATCAGCACAAATTCATGGCCACTCATCATCGCAAATTGCATTTATCAATCGTCGTATATAAACGACTCGAAATCACGCCAGACAAAGTTCACAAGCGTGTGCCTTAATGTTCACCATCACTACCGGAACGGTCTGCGAGAAACGTCATCCGCGTTCACATGTTTCCGATGAATCCGATCGGTCCGATGCGCTAGCTGGAACTCGAACTCAGCTAAATGCTTTAACATCGCCACTGTTGGCCTATGGACTCTGAAGTACGTCGCAGCCACTGTAAGGCGGCGTGGTCTGTCCGTAAGACGAATGGGTGACCCAGCAGATACTGTCGATATAAATTCGTAAAATACGCTATTATTAACAACAGTGTTTTCGGTTAACACAATAGTTTCACTCTGCTGCGGACAAAAGGCGACTCCCATAAGGGATTACTCGTTTCTCGCCGTCAACTATCTGAAACAACACGGCTCATATGATGGCGCCAGAAGAATCGCAGTCCACCATGCATGTCTCCTCGTCCGTGGTGGGCAAGGCCAAAATAATTGTGGCCGACAAGACGTACGTTAAGGGCTCAAACGCCTCCTGACAGGTTTCGTTCCACACAAACGCTCTGCTCTTCTTCGTAAGCGTAAACAGCTAGAACCGAAAAGTTAAGAATGAACCGCCGATGGTACGAGCATAACCCAAGGAATGACCTACGTTCCTTCATCGCTTCGGGACGGGTCACTCGACGACATCGTGGATCTTGGAAGGATCCATGACCACCCCTGTTGGGTCACTATATGGCCTATGAATCAAACTGTCCTACGCATCAATCGGCACTTACTTGGCTTTAGCTTAAGATTATATTATTATCCGCTCTCTCAACCGTTTGGAATACCTGCCCCAGCCTATGCAAATGCTGTTCAGGTGTATTCCAGAAAAATAATCAAATCATCCAGATAAACCAAACAAATTTCGAAGTTAAACCTGGATACTAGGCCTACGATGTTCATCAATCGTTGCCAAGTAGCCGGTGCGTTACATTACCCGAAGTGCATGACTTTCCATCGAACGATACCTCTACGCGTAATAAACGCGGTCTTGTCTGCGTAGCTTGGGTCCAGGGCCACCTGGTGGTAGCCAATTTTCAAATCCAGAGTACTAAACCAGCCTCCGCCAAAGAGAGCGGCATTCATCAACCCTGTGAAGCGGGCACGCATACTTTTTCGTCCTCTCATTCAACTGCCCTGCAATTTATGCAGAATCTCAGAGCACTTTCTTTCTTACGGGCCAGCACCACATTAGTTGCCCACTCGCCAACAGCGGGTTCTGTCGTACCTGCCGCCAGCATACTATCGAATTGTTCGTCTACCTCAGTCCTACGCGGAAGTGGTTGTCTCCTTAGGAGCTGTCGTACGGGACGCGCATCTCCCTCATCAATCTTACGAACAGTGATCATCGTCCTCCCTACTGAGAAAACGGCCATATTTTCAAATAGCAATTCCTTAAGCTGCGCTCTGGTATCGGGTGTCATCTCCTCAATGGTGTCTGTCAACAACATTTCGCTAGGTAAAACCTCGCCAACCGGCGAGGTTTTACCTCGCCCTCATCGCTGGTTCCCTTATGTGTGTACCTGATGCAACCCTCCCAGAACCAGCATACAATCGAACTGTTCGTCTACCATGGCCGACCTAACTGAGTCTTCGTGTAAATTCACTAACCTTACTTGGCTGTTGTCCACGTTGACGCATACTACGAGATGAACTGGGGTTATAGCGGATAAATTTTCGTACATGGTCGGAACGGGCACATCACACTGGCACTTAGGAGAGACCGTAACCTCCTCGGCAGCGATCACGCGCGGGCACCACATAGATCCATTACCCCTCTCAAGGGAAATACGCCTACTACCAACGGATAAGGCCCGACGTCCCGAAATCTAGGCGATAGCGAAAACCGATCCATGCCTAGTAGTCCTATAGGCTCCGTAATCTGGTCGGACAACAAAAACTTGATGCGGATCTCAATATCCCTCTAGACTTCAATCGGTATTTCTACCTCCCAAAGGACGCGTATATCAGACCCATTAACAGCCATCAAAAATCGTTTGCAAGGACATAATCCTTACCCTTTGACAGCAAAAGAAGGCATGACGCTTATACCTCGATCCAGTGTCGATCAGGGACATCTGCTGTTGATCGTCCCACGAGAACGAAGATGGCGTTGTTGCTCGTGCTGTTCGGCGGTGTAGGGCGCGTAGCGTGGTTCATAGCAACCGTCTCCGTTGGTATCGGTGCTTCGGTTCCGGTCGTCTCTGTCTCGTGCGGGCGGTTCTGGAGTCGGCGAGTTTGTCGACAGTAACTGCGGGCGAGGTGATCGGTTCGGCCGCAGCTGTATCAGGTCACCACCGTCTCGAACTTTCCTCGTTGCTGCCTCCGGAGCAAGTAAGTGCTAAGTAAGTAAGTGCCTCCGGAGACCAACGTCTCGACCCGGTTCATCGCTCGTCGAAGAGCCCGGAAATGCCGTTCGATTATGCTATCCATCTCTCGCTGCTATCTCTCCGTTGCTCGTCTCGCTGCATCGTCTGCAACCCGTCCTACTGTGACTGGAGTTGGACAATCACTCGGCTATATGAGTTCCGCACACTCGGTTTGGCGGTCTTCTCTGGTTGCCAGGATCCAACGTCCGCTGGTACGATTCCATGCAGACGCAGCGCCGATACACCTCGTCCAGCGTCTTTGGCTATCGCTCACATACTTTAAGCGAAATCTCTGTCCTACATGGTAGCCAAAAACGCGTCCCTAGCGACGATCTGATGAAACAAGATAGGCAAGCACGACCAATCGACGAATTTCATGAAGGAGGTCGCTCAGTTCTCCTCGGCACGTTGAAGACTATAACAGAATTGCGCTCGAAATATCTCTACTTGGCCTTCGTTGCAGTACCTCTGCCTCAATCATTCATTCCTCGTAGGTCACGTCTTGTCGAACCTCGAAGTCCCAAAGCAGCTGCGTAACGGCTTTTCACAGCGCATAACGCAAAAAGTCAACTTTGTCCGAGACAGTCCACTTGTTATACCTCGCAATTATTCGAAGTGCGCCAGGAACAATTCCAGTGAGCCGGATTCATCGAACTTGCCAGGGTTTCATATGCGTCAGTCTGTTTCGAAGCAGGCCTCCGACGCTCTCCAGCAGTTTCAGCATCGATGTCGATTCGTCCGTCTTTTCACGATCGTTCGTCTCTATCGACCTCGGACCAGCGAAGTTTAAGCTCTCCAGCAATCTGCTTTGGTCCTGCTGCAACTCCGTTTTCTCCCTCCTTGCAATTGACGTTGAAGTTCTCGGTAACGGATTAGCAACGTCCAGGATCGTGTAGCTAACGGTGTTGTCCTGGTTTCCATCGGAAGTCGTGGTTGACTGATACTCTAATCGACTGGTACAGTGGTAGCCCGCTATCAGGTGAAAATCTGCCTTGCTCTGCCGGTGAGGCTAACCTAGCTCTCTGGTACCAACTAAGATGGCCGAGCTGGAAACCCCTATCTTCCTTGATGGTCCGGCCTACAGCTCTATCAGAGGGCTTCACGATACCACCATTACAATAAGTAGAAGACACCGACTCGATACAGTAGCACGTTTCGTATTATCACCTTCAACGCCACTTCAACACGCGTCATCAACTATCAATACAACGGCTCTTCTACCTTTCTTAACTACTTCTTATTTAAAATCCGAGGGGGAACTGCGGTTGGGAGGGCATAGGCTAAGTTCCCGGGAGACAGAGTGCCAAAGCGTGGAAGAGCACAGGCTAAGTACCCGGGACATGGGCTAGGGATTAAGGAAAGGAGATAGGGACATAGGCTAAGTCCTGGGACATAGGCAGTCAGACAAGGCGGGGAGCGGGGGACATGGACTAATTCCCCGAGACATGGGCTAGCGACTAAGGAGGGAGAACGGACATCGTCGGAGTCCCCGGGACATGGGTCATGGACTCATGTTTGATAGCTATTATAACGACGTCTATGCATGAGCTAGCGCCCGAGGCGGGGAAGATAGGGACTTCATGCTAGCCGTCTGCCGAAACCAGTTACCATGCTAACACGTTGTCGCAAACGTAATTCCGCCATGTTACCAGCGACCTATTTTACCGCGCTACAAGTAACGTGACATCCAGCATGCTCTTCTATGACGTCATATGGCGGAAGCCCGATACACGACAACACTTTCTCAAGTTTACTGTTAGCCTACCTCGTTGGTGATAATAACGCAAAACACTGGCTATGACTAAAATTCTAAATTAGGACGCTTAACACCAACATCGGGTGGGGGGCCGATAGCGCATTGTATAACACACTGGCATAGAGAGCGAGAGGTACCGAGATCGAGCTCCGTAGGCGGACATGCTTTGTAGGCTGCTATTAGCGCCGTGTATTGCAGGCTGTCTGTTCTGTTAGTAGTCAAGATTTATGTCTTCTGTCATTTGTGTTCTTGTGAATTGTTTAGTTGTCATAACATGTAAATGTAGGCCTACAGCGCAGTGCGTTTGTCAGGCGCTTCATTAAAGAAAAGATATTAATCATATTATTATTATTATTATCATTGAATTTGCTCCCCATACAATAGCGAATTACAAGACAGGGCTAATGGCAATGACCTACTATAGGCCTACACAATAGCAAGTCCTTAATATGCAACCAACTAAAGCGTCTTCAGATTATCCTAAACTCACTAGGCCAAGCTTAGCTGTCATAGAAAGTCATCAAATCGCTCAAAACGTGGATTCGCTCTGGGATTTTTAGCCAATGGAGTATTGGCTAAAAATCTCAGAGCGAATCCACTTCAAAGTCCTATACCAAACCTAAAACTCCCTACACCCCCCCTCAGTCCAAATATCCTCGCGAACTCTTCCAGATCCAGCCAGTCCGCTCTACTCGATCATCCTCCTACCTCAGTCTTTCTCGATCTCAGGTCATTAATCATCTAAGTTTTCCAATCGAGCCATATCATTTTGGTCTTGCTCCGAAGTAGGGGCCTACCTTTGCGATCTCATGCTTCGCCCACTCTCTGCCACTTCGCTGCGTCCTCTTCGCTTTTCTGATCGGCTTGACCTTTTTGTTCCCCGTGTCAGGACTGCGATGGCTCAATCCAAATCCTTCGCCTGCATAGGTCCTTCTCTGTGGAATGGACATCCTCCACCGGTTCGCTCTGTCATCCTTTCTGATAGTCTCTCCTCATCTTTTTCTAAAGTAAAATCCTGCCTTTTCCTTCGGGTTGCTCGCACTGGGAGCGCTTCTGAAAGCCTTTTGCTGTGAGAAGCGCTTTATAACTAGCCAAATACAATACAATACAATGCATCGCGTCTTCGAAACGATCTTCCCTCTGAATTTCGCAAATTTTCGGCTCCTCCGTCATCACTGCCACTCACCCATCGTCATCTAGGCCTACCTCAGGCTCCTCTGTGACTCTGTCTATTACCCCTTTGGCTTTGAACTTAAAACTGAAGTCTCACCTCTTCAAGGAGTAATACTCCGACTCGATCTCAATTATACCCACCTTAACAGCTACTCTGCATCCACTGATCCTTGACAACCGGACTCCGATCTCCTTTATACTACCCTTGGAGTCTGGACAATCGTAATCGTAATCGTAATCTCCAAACTTCTAAAGCGCCACTCGAAAGCCAAGCGCAGGGCACCAGCTTATTCACGAGCGCTGCGTCTAGTCAGAGGGGTTGTCCAAAAGAGTAGTCCGAGGGAGGTCCGAGTCCGGTTTCAAGAGGATCAGAGAGGGCACAGCAGATGTTAAGGCGGGTGTCATTTAGGTCGAGGATTGGAAGGTACAGGATCAGATGAGTCAGGATAAGAGTTCTTGAAAAGGAGAGACTTTAGTTTCGAGTGGAAAGCCTTGGGGGTGATGGATAGAGGAGCCTGAGGCAGATGATGGTGGATGATTGGCGATGATGGTGGAGGAACCGAAAAAGTCCGGAATTCAGGAGGTAGATTGTTCCAGAGACGCGGTGCAGTGTTGGATATTGCTCGGTTGGAGAACTTGAGATGAGTAGTGGCCGGGGGTCTAGAAAGAGTGAGAACGGAGGATGATCGGGTAGAACGGGTTGGCTGGATGGTGAAGAGTTCGCGGAGATATCTGGGAGTGGGAGTGCTGTAGGGAGTTGTAGGTTAGCGAGAGGACCTTGAAGTGAATTCGCTCTGGGATTTTTAACCAATGGAGTGATTTGAGGATGGGAGTGATGTGATGATGCTTGGGCGTTCTGGTGATCATGTCGACGGCTCTGGCTAGTGACAACCCCTCTGACCAGTGTGATTCCCCTTAAAGATTTTATTTTAGTTATAGTTACAGTTATAGTTAATGTTTTTAAAAATTTTAGTCATAGTTATAGTTATAGTTAGTAATTTTTTTAGTTATAGCTATATTTTATAGTTTTTTTTTGTTTTTTTACCCGAGGTATCAATGATTTAGGAAAAATTTCTATAAGGAGCAGGAAATTTGTCTGGAGGGTCAGGCCTCGTCTTCAGGGTTTGCAGGAAAAGTGCCGTTGAATGCGACCAAGTTATAGCGTTGGACGCAAACAGACAGACGCTGGAAAAGAAATGATGTCTCGCGTCTGTCGCCACCAGTGAAAGACATACGACGGCCTAGTTCACTAATGACGTCCAGAGCCGAAGGATTGAACGGGCCCAAAGTCTCGATGGCCACGGGCTGAAACAGATGAGATGTAGGAAGCCCCTGGTACTTCTGAATCTTACGGTTGGCCGCCTGCACTGAAGCGGGCCCGACCGAGCCGGCTCCTATGTAAGAGGCCACACAGGTGTGGACGACCGTTGCGTCCCAAGCCAGGTACTTCCCTCCCATCCACGGTATGAGGGTGGCTCCATCAGGTCTTTTAATTACCATCCACTCGAAACAGGCCCGCTGGTTCCTTGGTACTGGGGACGTCCGCCTTGAGCAGGGCGCGCCATATGATGTCATTAATGGCATGGTGACGCAGAGAGCGCCCAGATGCCCTCCTACACACAAAGCCGTGATGGCCCTCCGAACCAACCAAGTCACCACACTGGCACCTATGGAGGGGGGGGGGTAATGGATTTTTATTTTAGTTAATTTTAGTTACTACTTAGTTACAATAATTAAGGTTATAAGTAAAATTGTGCGTATTAACAAGCTGTTTCACAATTTCCTCAGAGCTTTGAAAGCCTTTGAAGCATAGGAGCATTCAGCTTCATGAATAGCAGAATAGGCCTACACGAGTTTGCATAATAAAAATATCGCATTTTTTCGTTCTCATTTATGTCGAATCATCCATATTGCACTTCCTATTTTTATTTTTTGCATTAACGAAAATAAAGATGAATTTTCGTTATTGTTATTTTCGTTACAGTTATAGTCATAGTTAATGACATTTTTTAGTTATAGTTATAGTTATCGTTAACGAAATCATTTTATTTTCGTTCACGAACATTTTCGTTATCGTTATCGTTAACGAGAATCACGTTGCCTCTGATATCGATGCCTCTGACTCGACCACAATGTAAGAAATACGCATGACTCGACACAGCTATTTGCGAATAAGCTGGTGCCCTGCGCTTAGCTTTCGAGTGGCGCTTATATATATATATATATCTTCGTTTAATAGAACAAACTGACAAACCGCAGTGAGTTACATAATGGAAAGGAAAACAGATCTAATATGTGTGGTATAGTTGCTGAGTTTACAGTTTATTGAAAAGCCTAAATTAGAGTATGTAGGCTATATGCTACCGTATTTTATAAAGAATTCTTGGTATGAAATTTCTGTCGTCTTTTGCGGGAAGTTGATGTTGTAATGGCGCTGAGCAGTGGGTGGAAATAGACTCCGCAAGACATGCGCGTTATTAACTGTCACCGCTCTCAACAGACGCACGTCAGATAGCGCATTGGATAACATCTGGCACAGAGACCGAGAGGTACCGAGTTCGAGCCCTCTGTGGGCGGATATGCTTTGTAGGCTGCTATTAGCGCCGTTGTATTGCAGGCTGTCTGTTCTTAATTACTAGTTTATTTTAAAATTGTCTAATTAACTTTTATTATCCATTATCCCTCATGTTAACATTTCTGCGTTTTTGTCAGATTCTTTTCTCAATAAAACGAATAATTATATGATGAGAAAGCGGTATACTTAGCTTTCCTTGACTTAGCGTATAATAGCCATCTATCGGCTGCTCACTCAGTCAGCCGATAGATAAGTCGTTGGGCGAGTTCAACGTGGTGACCTTGACATCGTCCTTGACCCCAATGGGACAACTGACACTGATCGTCGTCGTCGAAAGCAGCATCAGTTGACGCGGTTTCATTTGCGATGGCGATCAAAGTGTTGACGGTGGCGACGAAGCCTTTCGATGGTCAGCAGCCGGGAACGAGTGGGCTTCGGAAGGCAACGAAGGTCTTCATGCAGACCCACTACACGGAGAACTTTGTCCAGGCGACGCTTCTCGCTGCCTTGGGAGATCAACTCAAGGGATCGAGTCTCGTCGTTGGCGGAGATGGAAGGTTCTATGGAAAAGAAGCGACGCTGAAGATCATCCAGATGTGTGCGGCCAACGGGGTCAGTGTCATTCCTCGGCAACGAATGCGTCGTTAATATGATTGAGACTCGAGAATCTGAGTTTTAAACGAAGATCGTAGGTTCAGTGACGATAACAGAGACTTAGAAGGATGGAGTAGGATCGACTGAAAATCATTAACTGTAAAGAATAGGACCAATCCGATGGTGGCGCTTTTCAGAGATTTAAATCTTGGGCTAAAGCACTGTCCGTAGGCATACACGGAGTCTTTAAATGTCGTGATACCCATTCAAATGAGGAGCAGTGGTGAAGGATCTCATCTGATCAATTCACTGAAGAATGAGCAGGGTCAATGAGGCCATACGGTCGCTAGATAAAAAAAAGTGTTCATTTATATTTTACAGGACAGAGACCTCACAGCTTTAAAGATCGATGAAATAGACCCTGCTCCGGGGTATAAGCCATCCATCAATCCATCCAGTTGTATATTCCACAATGCATAATGCATCATCAACATCATATCTGTTGTTCATTTAATGATTGCTCACTGGCAAAGTGTCTTCAAATTCCCATTAATTATCATATTATCATCATCATCATTAATATTATTTCTGTATTTATTAAGTACCAATATCTAATGATGAACTATCAGTCAACGATGCAGAGCATTTGTACATGAAGGACTTGCTCAGGGTCCTGTCATAGTAAGTAAGGTCATGTGAACTGTTTGTGGGTCCTGTTTCTATCAACTGTGCCAGATAGAAGCAGTTTCATTGAGCTCTGCAGTGACCCTCAGTCACTTGTTTATCCTCATCTATCTAAATGACTGTAAGAAGTTCTTGCTGACCTTACAAAAGTCCTGACTGGACAAGCTCCAGTCTGTCCTCAACTGTGCTTCCCAAGCCAAAATCTTTCCATACATCGGAATATATATATATGGATGAAATGCTACACTGGTTTCATATTGTAACACAAATTTCATTCGTGACCATCGTGCTGACACATGCATCGCTTTTCGACACCACCCTGGAATATGTCAGGGACCTCTTGTGTTCCAGTCTCAAGTCAGCTGGATTATTGCGCTGTACCATGTGCAGCCCATGGAGCTATGCAGGTGCCAGTGGTTTCACACGTCCACACTTCTACCCGAACCCATTGTGCCATCTCATTTGACAGTCCTGCCAGAACTGTTTCCCATTTCATCTATGTACTGTTGCATTTGATTTTGTGCAGCATATATTTTAAAACTGTCTGAAATTTTTTTTATTGTTACTTGTTGAGATAAGGTTGTTATGTGCAACACTTTTGTGAGGTACTTGAAAGACAATAAGCGTCTTCATTTGATACATGTAAATACACACAACTTAGTCCCCAGCGCCGCCGCCAGTTGCTAAGCCCTCAAGTCGCAACCAGTCGCTAAGCTATCGACTGCTATCGACTTTGTTGACTTAATTAATATATCTCCAGTTATTTATTTACTACCTTACTGCCTACCTTACTTTACTAGCTATACTTACTTCGTAGGAATCTATATTATGACTTACTAAAACAGTCAGATTTTTATGTCACGTTACCTGACGTCGCGCACTTCTTCAGTAGAAAATGGCGTCTGTCTGATGTCTGTTTTAGTGTTTTTCAATGCCGTAACTGCATTGTAGCCATTCAACCACTTTAAAACAAGACATATCTTCATGAATATTTATTAGAGTGCAGGTGGTGTTGCCACTTAGATGAAATAATGCAATATATATAGTAATTAAGCTGCAATTTTGCTTGTTACAATAGAAATGGAAAACAGTGTCAAATGGTAAATATAAATCACGGTTTTATATTTAAGGGCAGTTAGCTAAATAAGAATTTTGCTAAATAATACATTAATTTCATTATTACAAAATATTCGGATTTCATAAATAAATCTATTGTTTCCATGATCAGGCATACCTGATTACCCGAGAAGTCGATATCAAGTTGCTAAGTCAGTCGCTAACTCTTCAAGTCAGTTGCTAATGCTTCTGTTCCAGGGACTAATACAACTGTCTCAGAAGACTTTTGAACCCCAACAACCCCTTTGTATTTCAAAGTGACCACTCAAACATACCATGTAAAATCAGTCAACCTTTGTGTCACATAACAAAATTTAATGAAATGTCAGCCTTTTCACCTGTAAACTTTTGTACTCTGGTTTGATCATAATGACTAGTCTGTTTTCATAAATGTATTTACCCAAGTAAACTTGGGCCTAAAGCAGCGGTATGCATTCATAACTAGGTATCGGTGCTTTCAGTTATTTATGTTTGTTACAGGTGTCAAAAGTTATAGTTGCTCAGAATGGTGTTATGTCAACTCCGGCTGTTTCCTGTGTGATTAGAAAGTTCAAAACAGGCGGAGGTATCATTCTGACAGCATCACACAATCCTGGAGGGATAAATGCAGACTTTGGAATTAAATTCAATATTTCTAATGGAGGTAAACATTGGCAGCATTATATTAAGCGTTCTAGAAGTAGCTTGCTACCAACCACATTATATAAATATTTGTAATTACAATTACAATATTAATTTGTTTATTTGTAGCAGCTGCCTGATTTTGCTATCCCAAAAGAGATACTAGCAGTTAAAGATTTCTGGATTAAAAGTTGCTAGAACTTTTTTCAATCGTGGCAAATTTAAAAAAAACAATACATTATATACACTGTTATGAAAGTTGAGGCTTCAATGTTTTGTGAGGTTGGAAAACCAATAACTGTTTGATGAAGTCACCTCCTATATAATTCTGTCCATATGTTCATAAGACTTCATACAGAAGTCAGTAAGGCACATCCACAGAAGCTCATGTAAAAACGGTCAGGCTGTTAAAGCTTGTTAGTTTATTTGAATTGCTCTTGTCTGCGTTATTGTGTCCTTGGATAATTATAGCTAATATGCTGAATGCTTCTGCATGAACTTCTTTTAGCTCCACACCGGAAACAAAGAACAAAAGTTAGGGTCAGTTTGTTCTAAGTTTAGTCTTGTATTAGTGAGCATCATAAAGCACGACATGTTTAACGGTACAAAAACATTAACAGTTTGATGACTGACAATGTCTGCATTTGTTTTGATTTTATAGCTAGTTGGCATAGTAATGTTTCAGTTTTGTTTGTTCGTAGGTCCTGCTCCCGCTGGTGTCACTGAGAAGATTTATCAGTTGTCAAAGCAGCTTAACGAGTACCACATCTGCCCGGATCTTGTGGTTGACATCAGTCAGATTGGATCACAACAGTACACAGTCGATGGTTTTGGTGACTTCAGTGTCCAGGTCGTTGATTCTGTCCAAGACTATTCAGCATTCATGAAAGAGATCTTTGATTTCCCAGCTATCAAGGCGCTGCTGACTGACAGCAAACATCCGTTCAAACTCCTGATAGATGCAATGCATGGAGGTAGAGTTTGCATTCATTGGCCAGTGGGTTGTTAACAACTGTTTCAGCTTATTAATTTCAGCTTATTATCGCTTGAGAAATTTAATGTTACTGATTGTAAGAGACTATTTTCAGCATCTGGTATCTGTAAATTATTGCTTCTTACTGGTATCAATAAGTCAAACATACTGAAGTTGGAGAGAGTTCAGAATTCTTTGGTTAGAGCAATAAGTAATACATCAAAATATGAACATGTAACCCAAGTGCTTACAGCTTTGCATTGGCATTCAGCATAGGATTGGTTTGACAATGATTGCAAGCCTTTTGTTAATTTGTTTTGTGACGTAGAAACAACATGGAACTCGTGATAATGTTGTGGACTTGTTTTCCCTGACCATAGCGAATTCTTACAGTCATTAGCTCGCTACGACCTGCAAATATTAATAGCTACATAGACATGTTCATGGTCACAAATTACCATTACAGCATAAAGTGGTTCTCCCGATAACATGGTAGGTAATGTGAATCTGAAATCCCACGTTGTAGCGAGGGTGCAGTGTACTTGCAGTTCTTGCTTTCAGTCAGAATCCAGTCATCTGCCAGTGCATTGTGGTCTATCCGGTTAGCCCACTCGGTCTGTAATTGAAAGGTTTCCGGTTCTTGTCTGCTGAGTGGGTTCTGTGTAATGACCTCTGAGGGCAAATCGTTTGGTGCCTCAGTCACCAAGCAGAATAATTTGGTAGCAGCAGCAGCAGCATACACTTGGAAGTAAAGATGATTGAAGTCCTTATGTCAAGGATAATTGCAGCTTGAAGCATAGGTGTAGGACTGTCTGGGAGCCTTGGTTGCAAATGCACCCAGAGAGAAAGTCAATGGGTGCATCGCACCCAGAAGAATTCAGACGTACTGCACAATAAATTTGCAAATGTCATATATAAGATAGGCTACATATATACAAATTTCGTAACATGTAAGCAGTAAGGTTGCACAACTATGTCAGTCACCGTCACGTGAGTTTCAAATACTTTTTCTAACCACATAACCCTTGACATGAAAACAATTTTCTTTCTCCAGAAATGTGCTAAAACTCTCCTACGACAATTTAGAACATAAAAAATTTTCCCAGGGTAGAACCCATGAACCCAAAGACAAAAGCAAAGGTCAGCGCCTATGGCGTGAAGAGTGCGAAAATGAGTGCTTCCTTCCCTTTACTTCACTGGGAACATGGGAGCTTTACTGTACCTTTTATCTATGTTTTGTGGTGTGTTAGTGGTTGGACCGTACGTAAAGAAGATTCTGTGTCATGAGCTTGGAATGCGGGAGGAGGATGCGATTAACTGTGTACCTCTGGAGGACTTTGGTGGAGGTCATCCAGATCCTAACCTGACCTATGCAGCAGATCTGGTTAATGAACTGAAGAAAGGCGTCCATGATTTTGGAGCTGCTTTTGATGGTGATGGAGTAAGGCTTTCCTTTGGTACAGTTCAACTGATCATCATATTAGGCAGCTCAAACTTTAGAATTCTCTTGCCTTTGGAGACGGAGATGTGCAATATGTCGCTCAAAGGTCTCCTGTTATTTTTATGTAACATAATGTTCAGAGTTTAAGTTTATGTTAAGTTTCAGCTTACATAATTTTACATGTTAAACTGCTTAATTTAACCAAGAAATTGAAACTTGTGGAAATTGAAAAAAGTTTTTAAAAGTTGTGAAAAGTCTCAACTTTTCACAACTTTTAGAAACTTCTGCAGAGATTTACTTATTTCTGTACATCAGAGGTCCATGTCAGTTGCTGATTGACCTTTTGTATGTTATCGTTGCTTTATTTTGTCCAAGTACAGAATTTGCTTGACAATTCTGACATGTTGTACAACACACAAAGGTGTGTTGTACTTATTCTTAATTTCTGCTGGGAATTTTGAATGTTTCAAACTGTGTTTTCTTCATACACTATCTTATGGTGATGGAGTAAGTAACGTTGAACCATCTGCAGCCTGGGTAATTTTTATCATAGCAGAGTAGAAGCGGCACAGGGCTTTAGCGGCTCTTCAATCTACCAAGTGACAGGTGACAAACAATACCTACATGTATTTTACATGGACCTGAAGGCTTGCGACCGGATATGCAGCTGGGCAGTGGTGTTATCGTCTACCATGGATGCTCTTGCCTGTGACCCACAATGAAATGAAATGGCAGTAGCGATAACTGATTTAATATGCTGAGTTGTTGTTGTAGGACAGAAACATGATACTTGGTAAGAATGGCTTCTTTGTGTCGCCATGTGACTCTCTGGCTGTCATTGCAGCCAACATAGAATCTATTCCCTACTTCCAGAAGACGGGTGTCAAGGGCTTTGCACGCAGCATGCCTACAAGTGGAGCTGTCGACAGGTATGGCGGTTCTCTTCAATTCTTGGGCTTTAATATATGTTTGGACCACTGACTGAATCTGAGGATTTTTGTGATAGTGCTCAATGAATCGATAAGTAAAATTTATATATGATGTACTGACATCTGGATGACAGGTAACAGGGTTGCTTTTATTTTATTGACAACTTTTGCATCTGAAATGATGATAAGCATTCTGTGAGTCGCTTGTGTGGCTGGGATTGAAGTTCAAAAACCAGAAGAAGAGTAGAAGAGATGGATGGGTTTTTGATCGTTTGTCCATTGACATATATAGATCTTCTAATGTTATATTCATGCAGAGTGGCTAAAGACAAAGGAAAGGAGATATTCGAAGTGCCAACTGGCTGGAAGTTTTTTGGCAATCTCATGGATGCTGGGCGCCTGTCTCTATGTGGGGAAGAGAGCTTTGGTACAGGATCAGATCACATCAGGTGAGTCTCATTTGTGTATGATTAACAACGACTGTGCAGTCTATTAAAAACAACCTATGGTCTGTGTTACCAGGTTGGTCTAACAAGTTTCTGTTGAATTGGTGCTATATATACTTTACAATTACATGTTGTTTTTAAATGGTCATGGGTTGAGTTGTCAGATTAGGAACTGCACCTCTGAGGAGTCTTTATTGAAGAGGTGCTCTGTGAGTAAAATTAGAATTACATCATATAGATACTGGTAATTGGAGTAAAATTTGGAACACCTGCCTTGACATCAGTAAGGTTTACTAATAATAATAATAATAATAATATTCTTTATTGAAACAATCCAGTTGACAAACCGCAACCAGTTACAGTGTACAGTTATGCAATCGAAACAATTCACAAGAACACAAATGACAGAAGACATAAATCTTAACTACTAACAGAACAGACAGCCTGCAATACACGGCGGTAATAGCAGCCTACAAAGCATATCCACCTGCGGGACTCGATCTCGGTACCTCTTGCTCTCTATGCCAGTGTGTTATCCAATGCGCTATCGGGCCCCCTATGATAATTAAATGGCTAATATGTCAAGAGAAGTTTTATTTACCAATAAGGAGGAGGAGGAGGAGGATGTGAAGAGATATAAGTAATAAAACAACTGATAGTAAGTGCCCAACTTGGCTGGCATTCTGAGATGCTTCGCTCAAAAATCAACTGAAAAGTAGTTTGCTTTTTAATTTTAAATGCTAACTTGTTACAGTTACTGCTATCGAAATTTTTCTAAAGTGTAAACAGTTGAGTAACTTGTAATTGTTGTAATTATTATTATTATTATATTCGTTTATTGGCACACAAAAAACAGCTGACACACCGCAACTGATTACAGCTAATCCAAAAGAAATAATAAAGATAGAATCAAAATATAAAACTAATGTTAACAAGACGGTAATTGTAATTGTAATTGGCAATTTATGTAGCTTTACACTACGCTAAAATGACGTTAAAGTTCATTAACAACAAAGAGTTTATCTACATGATTACTAGAATTTAGCCACCAGTGGTGTGGGTGTATTTATATGTGTTTGTGTGCCTTAACCCATAAGAATGTGGAAGACGTTCTTAAATTACTATACTTGACAGATTAACTAGAGGAACAGGGCCGGCCCTAGACCAAATGGCGCCCCAGGCAAAGCATACATTTGGCGCCCTCTGATTCCCACATCACGGTCCACTTCACGTCACAACCAAACGACGAACCACCCATGAACATTAGGCCCCTACGCTCAACTGAGTTATTTATTACTTTTTTATCAGTACACTCAACTGCGGATAACTTAAATTTTGAGCAATGGTAAAAAGCAAAAACAGTTCGAATTACCGATCCAAGACAAAAAATATGTATTAAAAAATAAATTTTATTTTGTTGCAGTAATCAGAAATATTTTTCTGCTTGTAGTTTTTCTCCATCAGGTTTCGGTTTATCAAAACACAATAAGGCTGAAAGCAATTTAAGCAAATACCTGCAATGTTAGTTTAGGCTATATTACAAACGAATTACTAGCAGATGACTGGGTTCTTACACTAACAGCTAAAGTAGTTTCAATTTTGGTGAAGTAGGCCTAGTTGAAAAGCCATCGTTTTTTCTTTTTGATACTAACTTCTGTTTTTTGTTTTTATTCTTACAGTTTTGAGTACCCAATTACTTCTGACGCTTCATAGGGCTTTACATAATAATTTGTTTAATAAAAATTTCAATTGTATAAGATCAAAACTATAAATTGATTTAGCTATAATAGGCCTATTTAAGAAAACCGTTATTAAAATGTAGGCCTAAATGTACGTATTTTTACTTAACTAATTTATGTAACTGCAATGTCAGCTCTGGCAGTCAACAAATAAAGATTGGCCTACAATCCCCTACATGCATGTAGATTAAATATTCTACAAGATTCCTTCAATTCTTAGCATTTTCAGCCGAAATACGTCACTCTGTCTGATCTGTCAGCATCACTGCGCATCAGATTTACGCACGAGTCATGACTAATATTACAGACACAGACTACAGAGTAGAGGGTGGCGTGAAATAATTATTTTAAATTTGTTCCATATCGAAAGTTTTGAATTCAAATGAAACTAATCATTGTATTGAAAAAATGGCTAAAAAAGTGAAAAATATAAAACTTTTCAAAGATTTTGGTGAAAATGGCGCCCCCTAGATCTTGGCGCCCCAGGCAACTGCCTGCTTTGCCTGTGCCTAAGGCCGGCCCTGTAGAGGAATTACCAGGTGTTTTGTCAATATGTTCTCCTTCCAATAGCTTTGCCGTGTCCCAGATGCCATGCATACATGGCATCTCAACACTGTGCAGGTGAGGATCTATGCCCCCTCTCAGGCAAACACGTCCAATTGACAATCGACCAACACAACCTACAAAACCTCTGCCAAGGCAAAAACCATCTCCAAAACGCAGACCTGATCAAGTTAGAAGTCCAGATACGCAAGAATTATCGAGCAAATTCTGTGGGAGATCTTTGCGAAGATGAATTTAACAGACATAATATAATTGCAATGTTACTCATATATATCTACCCCAGACAGATTTGTGGCTGAGTTTGCTCTAAAATTCTCTGAAATTCCATGGAACGTCAGCCATAGCCATTCAATTACTAACTGCACTTGCTTGACTGCAGATGCTTGCATCACATCCACAGTTTATGGAAAAGTACGACACAACACTATTGTTAGATGCAGCTAGAGCATCTCCAGCTCTGGTCATTTGATTCACTTGTTTGTCCATTGGGCATGGTTGCTAGTTTGCTGTCTGGTTTTGTAATTGTCGTAGCAGCATTTTCTTGGGTTGCCTTGAACTTTGACACAATGTGCTACGTAGATGTGAGATTTACATGATAAGCTATTGTTTTATGATTGTACTAGAGAGAAGGATGGTTTGTGGGCTGTGTTGGCTTGGCTATCTATCTTGGCTGCTAGAAAGCAGAATGTTGAGGAAATACTGAAACAACACTGGCACAAATATGGAAGGAACGTCTTCACCAGGTAGAATATACGACTATACTTGTGCACATTTATTTTTGGACTTATCTTGTTTTTATAGTTGTCTGAATGAAGCAATCTAATCGAGTGTCATAGTCAATGTTGTTGATTCTAGTGTAGATTTCATATCTTCAATATAGTATGTTTTCACCTTCAGAATGATGTTTTGATAAGTGCTTTATTGGATCATCTGTTGAAACAGACAGGTGACAATCAATCGAATGCCACCGTTGCTAAGTTTCGTGTGGACTTTCCTCAGACAAACTGAATACATTAATTTCCTCTCAGTTTGTTAATCGTGTGCACAAAATTGGTAGGATTAGGAAATTAGCCGTCCGACTGGACCGCATATAAAATGGACTAATAAGAGATAAGCTAATGTCTAACTAAATCCGTACGTCCATCCATCCAACCATCCATCCCATCGTCAGTCTGTCCATCCAGCCATCCATCCATTCCACCGACCATCCATTTGACCATCAGTTTGAACATCCGAGTGTCAGTCTGTCCATCCATTTGTCCGACAATTCGTCCGGCGTGTTAACCTATATGTCATCTTAAGTTAGTAGCTTTTGGCAGCATAAGCAGAACAGTGAATTTAATATCAGGGAGCATGTTAATGAGTCCACACTCTATAAATGTATTGTTATATGTATGCATGCATATCTGAACAGTTAGCATAGAGACGTTCTTAAAGTATTATAATTGATAGATTAATTAGAGAAAGGAATAGCAAGCTTTTTCAATCTTTGCTGAATTCATAAAGTATATATTGCAAATAAAGATTGCAGTTTCTGATATTTTCTGTTTAGTCTTTATCTGGTATAAAGAGAACAGGTAATTGACAGTTTATATAGACTGCCACACAGTATGGCACACTGCCATGGATTCTGAGCTTCTAAAGAAAGAGTGCCTGTATTTTGTCACCCAGAATTTGGTTTGAGCAGGCTGGTTTTCTATGGGTGTTTTGCGGTTTTGATCTTTTTCAGGACCTCAGTTGCTCAATCACTTGCTTCATCTATTTTCTTGAATTAACACACTCCTTCATCAGCCATAACGAGACATAATTCACCTAAAACTCCGTCTTTGTTGTTTGTTGGGATGATGATGATGATAGTGTTGATGATGTTGTTCTTTTGGTTAGGTATGACTATGAGAACTGTGAATCTGCTCCTGCAGAGCAGATGATTCATAATCTGGAGAAATTCATCGTTGATTCATCCGTCTTAGGGAAATCCTATTCCTATGACAACAAAGCATTCAAGATCGCCAAAACTGACAACTTTGAATACACGGATCCAATTGACCACAGTATCTCCAAAAAACAGGTGTCTGACAGCTTTATCTAGAGAGGTCTTTTTCTTAAAGTTTTCCCTCCACAACAGGTTTGAAGTGCAGGAAGCCTGTGTCCTTGTGGGCAACCTTCAAAGATGTATTCAAATATTAGCAGCCATCAAAGGTTAAGTCCACAGTGGTTGAATGACGAGAGGAGCATTGACTTAGTGATAGAAGACTCTGGCAGGGGTTGCAATCTGTATAGAGTGGTGCAAAGAAATGCAATTTAAATGTGGTACGATGTAAAGTAGTTGTTGGGGAGCGGTGTAGATCCCGACCACATATCACGGAAGCTGGATTGTTGTTGTAGGGAATCCGGATCATATTTGAAGATGGTTCACGGATTG
This sequence comes from Aporrectodea caliginosa, assembly GCA_020284085.1. Taxonomy (NCBI): domain Eukaryota; kingdom Metazoa; phylum Annelida; class Clitellata; order Crassiclitellata; family Lumbricidae; genus Aporrectodea; species Aporrectodea caliginosa. The sequence continues at coordinate 460,077 of JACEVL010000844.1, forward strand.
TTTATCGCCTGAGTGGGACAGGAAGTGCTGGAGCAACCATCCGCATGTACATCGACAGCTACGAAGCAGACAAAGACAAGATTCTACAAGATGCTCAGGTAAATCGTTTGCACAGGTGGTGGCTGCATTTTAACCCTTAGAATGCCACAGGTGTGACGTTATGTCTGTCTGGCTCAAAGCTACTGGAGAGTAGGGTTACTAGTCTTTTGCTCCACATAAATTGAAGATGAAGAGCAGTCCATAAGTTAGACTGAAGAGGTAACCTTGGGCATTAAGTTTTAATGACTTCATGACAATAGAAGCGACCTTCCATGTGGCTAATAACGAGCCATGCTCATCACAGCTGGTGGACTTCATTGGCATAGGCTGTGGTGGTATAGGCATGGTTGAGCATTCAGAGGAGGCTCAAGTCAGGTGCCAAAGGTGCTAACTGGAAATTGGCTTTCCCCACACATATGGCACACAGAAACTGGGGCATTCATATGCAATGTGGCATTCACATGCAATATGTGGCATTCATATGCAATATGTGGCAATGTGTAGCACTCACCCTATAGTACCCAAGTCATGGAATGGGTGTCCAAGCTAATGGACTTCATCATCAACCAGTGCATGGTCCCCAGTTTAAATTGCTGCTCCTTAACCAAGATGTGCAAGATGTTTAGTGCTGTAGATGGTTGAAGAGGAAATGGTTTCATTGATTCACAGTGTCACGTAAGTCAGAAATGAACATTTGCAGAAGCATCGTCTTGTTTTAATGATTTAATGACCTTTCCTGAAGCATGGCTGTAGCTTTGGCTTGGTTGACTTATTCTGCTGGAATAACATCAGTGGCCATTTGAATGGATGTCTTTGTGTATGACGTGAAGTGACTGAACTCTGTGATTGCACAATGTTTATGTCTTTTACAATGTTGTTTGGTCAGATTTTGCTGAAGCCACTGGTTGAGATTGCACTTCAGATATCACAGCTGAGAGAACTTACAGGTCGTCAGCAACCGAACGTCATCACATAAAGACAGAAAATCCTTCTATAAAGCTTTTGGGTTGCTTTTGAGATCATTAACGCTTCACTCCCGGCTTTCAAATATATATATATATACATACATATATATATATATATATATATATATATATATATATATATATATATATATATATATAAAGATTTTATCTGCCCATTCCCTAAGTAATATATTCCTTGTAAAAAGCATGGTTGTTGCTGAAGCAGCAATTTAGAAGAAACTGGGAATGGTCTTCTGAATGCTTGAGACTAAAAAATGTCAAGGAAATTGAACAACTTGTGAGTTGTGTAATAACAGATTGCTGCAAAGGCCAGTTAGTTGACATATAATGCTGCAAAGGCCAGTTAGTTGACATATAATGCTGCCAAGGCCATTTAGTTGACATATATTGCTGCAAAGGCCAGTTAGTTGACAGATAACAAATGATGGCAGAATAAGAAAAGCTGAGATTGGAGAAGCTGAAAGGGTGAGCTAACTGTTGATGTATTTCTTCAGAAACTTTTCTAGTGCATGGTAATTGCAGTACTTGAGAAACCGTTTGTGTCAATATCCAAGTTAAACTGCTACTCCTTAACCGACTCTAGAGAGATGCTGAAGTTAGTTGGACACCCATTCAAGCGCTTACTTACCAAATTGCTTTAAGGGTGTATGCCAGTGTCTCATTCACAGTGCCAAGCTGAAGTCTTGATCATAATAGACGAGGGTTGTTGGAGATGCATAATTTTAATCGCTCAAATGTTAACTCCATTCTAGCTTTGTTTTATGAATTTTATATGTAGCCTATGCTTGGAATCTCTAATCAAAGCAAAGATGCCTTGGCCAGACTTTCATTTTGTAGCCAGGTTTTGACAAATACTGCTGCAATGGGTGATCCTTTGTTTAGCAATACAGGACAATTATTACAATCCACTTATTGTTATCAACAACGTGGACTGTCTTGATGACGATGCAATCAATTAGCCAAAGAAGATAAGTGACATGGAAATAGCATTCACTTTTTAAAATTGTAAATATTTGTATGTGCTGGTGTTTTGACCTTTTTGCCAAAACAACATCATTGTTGAAATTGAATAGTTTGCCTTTTTGGCATTTCCCAAGCAGCTGGGTAACTTACTAAGCAGCTGGGTAACTTCGTATGCGGTTGGATAACTTCCTAAAATTCCTAAGTGGCTGGGTAATTTCCTAAGAAATTTTAAATGTACCTAAAATAATCATTGTTTTGGTTGGTACTTAAAGCAGAAATTCAGTCTGTGTGGAATTTTTTTATATATACGTGATAGGTATATAGAACTCTATACATTTATACTTTGTGATTGGGGTTTGGCTGGATAACTACAAGTCCATTGTATAAGTTTACCTGGATACACATCATGATTGGCCGCATATGGTTAACATTTTATTGGCATTTGTTTTATGTATTGATCATTCAACTAAGAATTCTCACATACGTAGAGTAGTTTGTTTTAAAGAAGAATTGGTAAACTGCAGTTTAAACTAATCAGCCTACAGCACTACTCATGACAAAAGAACAGTCGCAACAAAAATGTCCACAAAATCTGCCTCAAATTACTAGTAACTAATCAGTGTTTAATGCACAAGGCATCAACAGTTGTTGCACCAAAACCAAGCCACAAATCCGGTCAATATCCAGATGATCGGTCGACGAAGATGGTCGGAGATCAGCCATTTAGTTTCAGAGGACAAAGTTGCATTTGTTCCTTTTCATGTACTAGTACCCATTTTTTGCATGAGTGTGACAATTTCTGGAGGTTTGACTTGGAATTTCCATAATTAATTTAGAGAATGTTAAGATAAGAAATCTGGTAGGCTTGCACTTGTGTGTTGTTTCTTAACTTGTACTACAGTTTATCTACATTACAGCTTAACACGAAATACTGGCATGTTATAAAAAACGGACGGACAACTTTCACTGTACATTCCCAAAATTCAAATGTACTGGTTTTGCTTTGCTTGGGGCCATCTAAAAAGGATGGGCAAAAAAATTACCTAGTTTGGACCCTTTCTTCCTTTTCGCATCTGGCACTATCCTTATCCCTCTTTGCTTATATCCTGCACTGCACTGGGTTCTAAAGCCACCCTGTTGTTCTTTACAGAGCATGCCACTTTAAGACTGCCTCTAGAGCAAAGCTTCTCTAATTAGATTCAACCCAGTACGGACTGTTCAACTGCAGTCCGTATTTTAAGCACATGGGATCGTCGAAGCCGTCTTGAGATGTCACCTGTTTAAATATGGCAGTGGTAGAGCAACGGCCTCATTACGGCCTGTGGCGTAATGAGGCCGGTGCAGTGGGAGAGTACTGGCCAACCAGAAATCATTGCCGTGCGTTTTTGTGGCAAATCTTAGCAACTTAGCACAAGAGAATTGGTTTGATTTTGTGAATCTGCTGCATTAAATTTACTGTACAGCTCTGGAATTCAGAACTTCTGTGATAGGAAACTGTATATTTTATTGCAAATGTCAAAAAGCCATCTGCCTGGCTATTGCATGAAGAACTGTATGAAGAAATTCCATGATGTTTGGAGACCAGTGATTGGAGACTGGGCCCTGGCACCCAAAAGGACTTGTCCTAGAGCACGCACCAAAATGGACATTTTATAACTCACCCTTAACACATACAGTAATCTTAATATTTCTATAGTGCCCCCCCCCAAAACAAAAAAAACAGTCACCGGAACCAGCTCAGTCACAGGCACTCAGTCAAAACGAAATCAATAGGCAGGTAACACAAAATTCGTTTCAATGTCAAGATCCACCAGGCAGGCAGACGGATGGCCACGGTGGATGGAGTTTAGAATGGGAGCAACATTAGGATACGATTTGTGAAAAAGTAGTACTTTCAATTTTGAGTAAAAGTGCTGCACACTTTGTACAGCAAGAGTTGCACTTTTCATGCGTTCATAGTATGGATTAGATCAGGAATGGCCAGCCCGCGAGCCACATACAACCCGTGGGCGCACAACCCCTTTGTAAATAATTTTTTTATATTATTTTACACCTGCATAGCCCTAGGCAGGGCCTACTGCTACAATACGGCATGAAAATGATGTCGAAAACACTCAAAATTTAGTGTTGTAAGTTCTTTTGCATTGGCTTCCTGTTCAGCAGAGAATTCGTTTCAAATTGGGGCTCATAGTATATAAAACTGTAAATTCTGGCCAACCACAATATTTAAAATCAGTTCTTATTCCCCAGACTTATCATTATTCAATGAGGTCATCTGATCATCTTTGTCTGGTCATACCAAAATCAAGAACTGTTCTTGGCAAACGAGCTTTTTCAGTATCTGGACCTACTTTTTGGAACTCTCTTCCTGTGTCTGTGCGCTGTGCTCAGTCGCTTGGGTCATTTCGTTCGCGGCTGAAAACTTACCGCTTTCAAATTGCTTATCCACCGTAGGCTGTCTCTCTGTCTCTTACGGACATCTCTTTTGGATGTTGACCTGATTACGGCTTGGTTTTGGTGTGCCATAGATTGATGCCTTGTGCTTTAGACACCGGCGCAATAGAAGTTGCTAATTACATTACATTTTGACCTAGTGTAGTCGTACCTGTTTTTATACTTTGTTTTAAAAATATGAAATAAACATTTGTTTCTTTCGAGGCTGTGGGGACCAGAGATGGGTAACTAATCGATTAGATGCTAATTCGATTAGCTAATCAATTAGACAAACAGCTAATTCTAATTCTAATCGATTAGCAATTTTCAGGTAATTCTAATCGAAAATTGATTAGCTGATCCATTAGATGTGACATAATTAAATACGCAAAACGGCAGTGTTACCTCAATGTCAATAACTGCAGCATGTATTGACCGACGTGGTGTTGCTTGCTGGTTTGTGGACTGTTCTCACATAATTTTAGCAGTTGTGCAGCTTTAGGTATTGTAATACGCTACAGCTTTAGGTATTGTAACCGGCTACAGCTTTAGATTTTGTAACACAACATGCTGTAGTAACTTGCTATGCTTTGATTAGAATTTGACAAATTCATGAACCAAATATAGTGTATCAAACTATCGATTATCGAAATCTAATTGCTAATCGATTAGCTGGTGCTACTTCTAATTCTAATCGATTGGCTAGAAGATTTTGCTAATTCTAATCGATTAGCAAATTTCAGTAGCTAATTCTAATCGATTAGCAATTCTAGCTAATCGTACCCATATCTGGTGGGGACAAACACAAGTATTGTGGCCCGCCGTGTGCTTAATACCAACAATTTTAGTGGCCTGTAGGCTAAAAAAGGTTGGCCACCCGTGGATTAGATAATTGTCATAGTAGTTTTACAGTGAATTCCATTGTACAAACATGCAGGGCTGCGTTTTGGCCTGATCTCTGTCCCGTCATGTTGTTTCATCTTAATGCATGTTTCCTGATAAAACACAAAGGCATGAGCAATGTATTCAGAAGCCTAAATACATTTCACTGCAACAGTTAAATGTCAAAAAAGTGTTTAAGAGATTCAGACTGTAGTCATCACCACTTGTATCTAAGAAAATCTGTTACAACAGTTCCAGTGACAATCTTGCAGCAAAGGTCTTTAACACTTGAATGACATATGGCATTGGTTTCCCATTCACTTTTTAGTAAACTCTCGTCATTAAAGTGGTAAACCAACAAAAACTGCAGTTCAAAACAGAATGGAGAAATTCAAGTGAGCAGCTTCAGGAAAACAATGGATGACGTTATTACCCTGAAACAATGTAAGCAGAAGGCAAGTGTATGTCCTGACTGACTGACTGTCAAGACATACACAAACAACCATAAATTATATAGCTATGTGCCCTGGTCCAAGTACTTCATTTCTGCACACATTCTTTATGCACAACATCCACTGCAGTTAGACATTGTAGACAATATGCAGCGAAATATGCAAAGCAATTCCTCTTCAGATCAGCAGTCAGATTTCTGCACAAGTTACATCTTATCTGGATGAGACTAAACCGTTTATTGCAACAGTCACAAATCCAATCACAAGGTCTTAATTCAAACATTATAAAATATACAAAAACAATGTCTTGTATTTCGGGGCCGTCCATAAATGACGTCACGCTATTTTGGCCGATTTTAACCCCCTCCCCCTCGTCACACTTCGTCACAAAAGTAAGACCCCCCTCTGAAAATGACGTCACAAAGCTCTGACCCCCCTAAAACCAATTTCCATGGCGAAGCAAAATGCTCCTTCATGGAACAAATAGCGAAAAGCATGAATATTTTAAATTCTAACGGTGACCAAATATTGAAATAATTGGAATATTATTAATAATGGTGCCCGAATATATTAAAATAATTAAAAAAATAATGAAAATTTAATCCTCAAAATTAGTGCTGTTGTTATTAAAATTAAATTGTTGTTAATTGTTAAATTTAATAACATAGACCTGGTGTGACGTCACACTACTCAGACCCCCCACCCCATGTCACACATCGTCACAAATTTCCGACCCCCTCCCCTAGGTGCGTGACGTCATTTATGGACGGCCCCTTCAAAATTAATCCATAATTACTGAACGCAACAAGAAGTAAACTATGAAATATGAAGCTACCAGGTCGGAATCAAAAGGAATGTTTTCAATGTGCAAATTATAACAAATACAGAGTGCTGTACTTCAAGGCCAGCCCTGTTGTCTGGTGCGGAAGGTCAGCGCTGAACAACTCAACTATTATCGATACGATACATAAAGGGTGGACGGAGACTTCAGCCAGTGGCGTAGCAATGGGTTGTGCAGGTTGTGCAGTGCACAAGGGCCCACGGCGGTCAAGGGCCCCCCAGCGGTCAAGGGCCCCGGCGGTTAAGGGCCCCCGGCGGTCAGACCGTCAGAGGGGCTCTCCTTACAGAATGTTATCAATTCAACTTAACCAAGTCTAAATCTATATGTACAGCGTACGCACTCAAGTTTTATTTGCATTAGCAGAGACTGAAGTCTGAATGCCCAAATGCGTGATTTAGTAAACAATCGGTACGCCATAGCAAAAATCTTTTAGTATCTTTAATCTTTGGCCAGCAGTTTGATGTCATGTCCTACGTCACGGGGGCGTGTTAATAATTTACATATGGGTTTTTGTTCATTTGTTGATATTTTCCACTATGGCACTACACAGTATGGACAATTACAAAAATTCTGGAAGCAACCCATGGCATCTCAAAACTACTACAATCCCCGCAGTGCGACCTGAGTAAAGCAAGTGATCTGATAAAAGCATCGCATGAGAAATTTCAGAGCATGCGGAATGAGTAGGCCTACGACTCTATCCGCGATACTGCTGTTAGTCTTGCAAAAGCTTGGTGCATTAAAGATCATTTTGAAGACCGGCGTTTAAAGAAGGCAAAAAGACTATTTGATTAAATGTGTCACGTCGAATCGCCTTCGTCAACCGAGAAACGTTTAAGAGAGAATGTGTTTTGGCTACAGTGGAATAGAGTGGATAGAGCAAGTGGACAAATCAAACAGCGATTTCTCAGCCTTAGTTCTTTGGCTGCAACGTTCAGCGTGCTCTTGCCTTCGACACCATTAGATGCCTCTGACGACGAATTGTATGCAGCAGCTGAACTGTTAGCTAAACAGTATGGTACCGACATTTCGCTTGCTTTTCCAGCTCAGCTGTTGTCATTTTGCTCAAGCTTTCGTTCGAACTCCGATCAACCATCTTCGAAATGGCACAACTGTTACTTGTAGACTCTTATGCTCTTTCGCCTACATTCAGTGATGTCTGCACTGCCTATGTATACATGTTGCTGCTGACTTAACCTGTGACTATTGCAACATGTGAAAGATCTTTTCAAATCAGAACCTCATCAAAAACTATATACGAAGTACCATGTCAGAATAGCGGCTGAGCGACCTGGCAATGTTGTCAATAGAAAATGAATGTGCCAAAAAGCTTGATACTTCAAAAGTGGTGGATATTTTTGTGCAAGAGAAAGCGCGCAAACGACCGTTTTAACTTTTAGTATTCCTCTTCTTAGATTACCGTAGAATTGTTGACTCGTCCAATTTGATTAAGATCTTTTATGTTGTATGCAACAGCGTTTTTGCTCAGCGTTTTTGTTTGAAATCGAATGGGGGCCCACCACCAAAGCTCTGCACAAGGGCCCCCAAAATCCTTGCTACGCCACTGACTTCAGCTACAATTGCCAGAAGTGCCATGCAGAGATCTCTAGGCAAATGTTTGTAAATGTTTTAATAATAATAATAATATCTTTTCTTTAATAAGCGCCTGACAAACGCACTGCGCTGTACATTTACATGTTATGCAATTTAAATCTTAACTACTAACAGAACAGACAGCTTGCAATACAACGGCGCTAATAGCAGCCTACAAAGCATATCCGCCCAACGGGGCTCGAACTCGGTACCTCTCGGTCTCTCTGCCAGATGTTTTCCAATGCGCCACGGGCATTTATCTCTCCTAACCTTGCACTTGGTCAGCTGCCTCAGCAGAACCACAGGATAAAACTCATTTCATATAAAAAGATTTACAGCCAGTTTATCCAGTCCACGAGAGCAACGCCACCGCTCCGATGATTGGTTAAAATGCAATTTATGCTGAACACCATCTCTTCATCGAATTGTCACTTCTCCCGTTCTTAATCATCACCTTTCACATTGGAATGTGGGTCAAAATTCATAACAGAAAAAGTAAACGTGCTCAGTTGGGTCAAGTGACCGACCTTCAGAATGGAAATATCAAAGTCCCTCACAAATATCACAGCAGGGCACTGTAAATTTAAAAAATAACACCTACAATCTATATTAGTAAAAAAACTTCACAGGTGGGACTGTTTACAACTGGAATGATTTAATTGATGAATGAACTAACTGATTTCCAGCAATGTATATTTCTAGTCAGATAAGCCAGCTAGGCAACAAAACCAACACAAGAACAATGGCAGAATGTGTCACTGGCTGACAGCCAACAAACACAACGAATGGATGATTATGCTTTGATGATGATGATGATGATGCATCAATTGTAAACGTAACGCTTTTCGTTAGGCTCTTCTGATTGTGGTCACGTGACTCCTCATCAAAAGTCAGCAGTGACTGAGATCCTTCCTCTTTCTCCTCCTCCTCCTCCTCTATGTCTTCCTCTTCGTCGTCGTTTTCGCTGTCACCTGATCCACTGCCACTTCCATCTTCATAGCCAACTGTAACAAACATTAAATTCAACATTAACTAAACTTGAAGCAACTGAAAATTCCTTCATGAAAAACAATCAATCATAGATTAAGTCTGTCTTCTTAGAGCAAAACTTGATCAGATTTCTTGACACTTTTCTGTTGCCCTGTGAAGTATGATAATTACAGGTCTGAAGGAGATTGGCGTGATACCGGAAATAGATGACAGAGCCTTCTGCAAACCAGTGTAGAGAACGTCAATCTCCGAGTTTCAAAACAAACAAGATATGACATCAGGCTCTATCCGACTCTACACAAATGGAAGTGTACACGTGTTTGTATAGCAGCCTCAACCTTGCTCTCGTTGCATGGATGCCACGCCTTTTAAATTCTCCATGCGCGGACCATGCTATCCCGATTTTCAAATCTCCAAGGCAGGCTATTGTATGTACAGAGGTTCAATGAAACAGTCATATTTGCATGTGTTTGCATTGGTTGTGGCCAGGCCTTTGACTGCTATTCGACATAACCGGAAACGGAAGTTCAAAATACCGAAGTTCGAAATACCGAAGTTTTACTGTACAATACACTACAACTTCTGGGCAACCTTGAAGCTTGCATTTCTATTGAAGGTCATCTAGAAAGCTTGGAGGATATTTTGCTATTTGGAAACAAATACCATTGTGCCAAAACTACAATCTATATTAGGAAAGGACTTTCCATGAAGATGGACATGAACAAGAGTAAGTACAGCAATAGGTGAGAGAGAGAAAGAGAAATTACCCTTAATTGGTGCAGCTGATAGAAGATTATTCTTTATTGAAACCAATTGCATACCACACTTTTATGTACAAAAATTCAAGCATACAAATAACATTAAGGATGATTAAGCTATACAGCTTTAATGTTATTTGTAAGCAGGCATGACATGTTCAGAAAAGGTAGGTTCTTGATCAAGGTCAAATCCAAGATTAAACACATAATATGCAGAGTTAGGAAAATTTGTGCATATGGTCAAAGAATCTATTTTTCTTAGCTGTTGACTGTCACCAGCCATATTAAATTGCGTTTTAGACACATTGTGACATAAACGATTAGACACCATCCATGTCCTAAGCACCACCATAGCCTGCTATGCATTATGGTCAATGCAGCAAGCAGTGTTTCCGTTAACGCCCAAATGGCCGATTTTACGTCTGTAAAAAACGTCCAAAACGTCCAAATGTTTCGGTATGATAGCCAAAATACATGAGCTATGTCCAAAAATATTCTAGGTCAGGGTGTAAATACGTCCTCTTTTTGGACTCTAACGGAAACACTGGCAGCAAGTGCATCAGATCATTTCAAAACACCAGAGGAGGCCAGTACAGTTGCAATGTAAGCAGTGTACAAGATGTACAGCAATAGGCTGAGAACAGAGCCCAGCAGCAGACCGACAGGAGTGGTGACCCAATGAGATCTAGTGGACCCAGAGACAGTGCGGGACTTGCAGCCATCCAAAAAAGAGCGAAGTCAGTCAGAAATGCCAAAAGAAACTAACAGACGGACAAGAATGTCGTAGTTGACCGTATCAAGACAACACTGACATCAAACAGAGCCAGAAGGGTAACTTGGGCCCTATCCATGATGCCATATATATCCAAAGGGAGGCAAACCAAGAGGGAGTCAATGGAATGGTTTTCCCTTAAAACCTGACTGATTAGCTGGAAGCAAATAGCTAAAATCCACATAAAATGTAATTTGATATAGAATAGAATATTCTTTATTGTAAGAACAATTGCAAACCGCATTTTGGCTAACATGAAAATTTAAAGGATATGCTACAACATACATATACATATGTACATAAATACCAGTGAAACCTTCAAAGGACCCACAAAGAGTTAGAAAGAAGAAATTTAAAATGTAACACACCAACGCTACTGTCAATCCAGTTGGCGTCCATGCCACTGACAGCCATCTTAAGCTTAACACTTATGGCTCGTAGCTGTGCTATCTGCTGCTCAACGACAGTAGTAGACGAAAAATCAACATCTGGCAGCGGAAGACTCACACTCAACGATGTAACGGTTCCTGTACTACAGAAAACACAATTGTCCACTAGTCCAGGTTGTCTACTTGTTGACATATCATTGTAACATTGTACTAATTACGTTTGTGCAACATGGCTGACAGTAATCCATACAATCTACAATTGTTTTACTTGCATAAGAAATTCATGGGATTTCCAGAACAAAAATGCAAATGACAGCACATGGGTCATTTCAATTGTACACTTTGTCTTCTTGTTACCAACCATGATTAACATCAACCCTAATCAGTCAATTAATACAAAAACCTGCTTGTACAGGGAATACAAAGAATATCTCAAAGTGGTTCACCTTTCAATTGTTAATTTCTTTCCAAGCCATCTTCATGTGAAAATTGACATAAATTGATCTACTTCTTAAAAATTTAAATAAGTTCTATTATTAAAGAAGCACTCTCATCATTTACGTATGCACTTGGGTAATTATTATTATAAGGATCTCTAGTATAGGCTGGCTGTTGTACAAAGGGATTGAACAATGACTATATCAGACAAGAGATGTTTACCTAACGAGGTGGCTGCCATTCCAGCAGGTGGTTGTCACAGACTCGTTTGTTGCCAAAAGACTATCACAGGTAATGTTCACCAGACTCTTCCAGAAGAACTTTGTCTTCTGTACAGCAGATCGAATGTCTCGAACTAAGTGATCGAGGCGCCTAGGATCCTCACTTTTGTCCTTTGGTTTCTTTCGCGATTTCTTGTCTGTTGATGCGATCTCAGTTCCATTCAAACTTCGCCTTCTTCTCCTGTCTTCTCTTTGTTCTGGTTCCCCGCATTCAGTAAAGATCTAAACAGCAGAGAAATGTTCACCATCTACACTACAAACTACTTGGACTCTCCATGGAATATCACGGCATCCAGGCTAACTAGGCTACCACAAGGCCCTTCTGGGTGTTTCATTCCCCCACTATTCCCCCACAGTCAATATATGAGTACCAACACAAGTCATGAAGTCAAAAGGCATCCTGATGAGAAAAGGTATCAAAACAACCCTGCTAGACAAAGTCGTGTAACAAAGACTCCGATGGTTTGGACATGTAGAAAGAATGCCAGTTGACCGAATTCCACACATCTCACTACACGCAAGATTTGAAGGAAAAAGACACAAAGGCAGACCAAGACAACGCTGGATAGACAATATAAATGAAGACATAACATTACTTGGACTGACACTAAGGGGAGCAATGGACTTGACAAGAGACCGAGGACAATAGAGAATTGGAGATCATTTATTCGTACCCATCGCCGCCAAGTGGCTGGCATCAGGAACTGATGATGATGATGATGTAAATGCATGGTGAAAACGACAAATGATTCCCACATGCAGACTCAACAAAAGTAAAAGTCCATATTAGCCAGAATACTTCAGCAAATTGTTCATTCCAACAAAATGCACCATAATGACAAAGAAGGCAAATCAACAACTGATGTGGCAATTGACATGCACACTTTGCACAGTATCAAAGTAATCAATATACAACATACAGCAAGTGAAAAAACTGAACAGACTACATCAATAGAACACTTAATAAATGGCTCAATCTAATGAGACCGAAAGCCAGACAAAATGAGCACAGATTACCTGTTTTGAAAGCGTGTCAAAGTTAGACTGGAAGTTCATAATGGCTTCCGATATCTTGACCTCAATGGGATCGACCACATTTTCAATGTTGAATGGACCTTCAAGCTTCTCAGCCACTTTCACAAATTCATCTGAATTATGCAAAAACAATCGATCGACATTCAAATGTTAACCAAGCTAACCAAGGAAAATGCTGCAATTGTGGGCACATTGACATGCTCCAATATTTTCTAATTTACGGGCAAAGTCACTAAAACCATTGAACACAGATGTATCCAAAGTGTATTTACATGATTCAATGATGTTTGGTATGAATGTATGTCCACAGCATCTGTAGAACATACAACACTGCTTCTTAGTCTGACAATCAACTGATGCCTTACACATTTCAATAACAGCATTTAAATGTTTTCAGATTATATTAGATCTTATGTACACTGTACAGTCATATTTATAAGAAACTAGCATTTTTTTACCTGGCTTTGCCCGGGTTTTCGCCATGCGTAATTTTTAACGGCTGCATATAAAGGCTACTTACTTACCTACTATATATGCTGAAGGGCTTCAAATATTTTAAATATCCACATATCTGAATGGAAACGATATTTAGAGGTGAAAATAGTGTTTCCCAGTGTATTTGAATTTAATTACCTGTGCCTGCTGTGCTGCCCCGTTTAGCATTTGAATTTAATGTTTTTGTAAGCGACTTCACATTTCAATTTAATGTCCTCTTACTGCACCACCTATCGAACGTTCTTCCGTGTAGCTCTAGCGTAATCCATCATTGCCTCTTGATGGGTTTGAAAATCAACTAAAAATGTCCATATATTGGAACTTAAATTAAATTTTGAACTGAAAGTAGTTGGGATCAGAATGTTCGGTAAAAATTTTGCATCGGCAAAGAGTTGCAATGGCGAGTTTTTAGTTGAGATGACCTAGAAAATCGCCCTTGGAAATTTCTTATTAGAAATTAACGGGCATCGTTATTGGTTGCGAGAAAACGGGCTTCACCTAGATTTTAACTTTTAAGGTGTTTGAATAAATGACCACGTCGAAATTAAAAATGTCCGTACGCTATATCGGAATTTAAAGTAAATAATGAGTTGAAAATAGTACCGCACAGGTTATCTCTACCTTACATAGGCCTATTATTTGTTCCCCGGGCTAAATAATATAATAGTAGACGAAGCTCGGCCGTGTTCCATTATAGCAATCGTAATTTTTCGAAGCGACAGCCGCGTTTTATTTCGATTGCGCCTGATTTGCATATTTAGCCTCGCGTGACGTAAGACAAAATTTCTCTTACGTCATGCCGCTCACATGAGGCTAAATAATATGCGATTTAATGGACGCCGTTATCGGTAGTAAGGTACATCATCATTTCGAAGTTTAAAATGGCCATATATCAGCGTTTAAATTAAATTGCGAGCTGAAAATAGTCGCGTTAATCTACGCGCCTCTGATTGGTGTTCACTGTGAGAGGCGCTTTATAAATTTATAAATACAATACAATACAATACAATACACACGCCCGTAATAATGTTTTGTAAAAAAAATTCAATTCGCTAAACCGTTTCCTTTCGGAGTCTTTAGCGTACAGACAAACAAACAGAAGGATAAACTTTCAGAAATATAGTATAAGATATCTGACAATATAAAGTGATTTATACTACCAATGAAAATAATCCAATTTTCACTTAGATCCGTGTACAGAAGTTCCAAGCATTTTGAGGTGACAATTCGACAGTACGTCTGACATGGTCTGGCGCATGGAAAGCCACTGCACTGCGAACAATGCAACATCTGGGTGACTTCTCGATTGCAACGATCAGTCATTCTCACCTAAAACCAATTCACTACCTATCAATCCAGCAAAAAGAATAGTCAGACCTAAGCTAGTGGATGTCTTGGGTCAATATCTGCAACTGCTCAAATACTGGAGCATGAACAGAAACTGCTCTAAGTCGTACAACATAAAATGAGACTCTGTATGTATGAAAATGTGCAATACAAACAGATTCTACATCTGAGTCTGTTGCATCCATTTTGAGTCTAAAACAAAGCTGCAGTATGGCTGCTGCCTTGAACAGAAAACCCCACACACACACACACACACACACACACACACACACACACACACACACACACACACACACACACACACACACACACACACACACACACACACACACACACACACACACACACACACACACACACACACACACACACACACACACACACACACACACACACACACACACACACACACACACACACACACACACACACACACACACACACGCACACACGCACACACAAACACACGCACACACACACGCACAAGACATCACACAACACACTTGCACACGCCAGCACGCGCACACGCGCACACACGCACACACACACACACACACACACACACACACACACACACACACACACACACACACACACACATCCAGCACAGCGTCTTTCAGTCAGGAAAAATCTTTATCATAAGCTACTTTACAATTTTTCTTGTAACTACATTTTTAAAACTCTCTTTCTCTGTATCAAGACTTCTCTGTCTCTCCCTCTGTCCATCTATCTGCTTCTCTTCAAATGTTCAGATGTATGCTCCCAAACATTCGCATACATGTCTGAATAATCACAAAACATCCTATGCCAAGAAGAAAGCAGGAAAACGATGCTAATGATGATGACTGACTGTCGTCATGTTAATTACCTTAGAAATAGCATTGATGACATTACAGCCAACAGCCAATCCCTGGACAAATGTCTTGGCTGCAATGAACGAACGTTTAATTTGACGTAGAAGTGAGGCTGGGACGTCTCCAAATGGTTTGATCTTATCGACGTTATCTGATATGCAGCTGAGGTAGATGTCATCAAAGTCATGCTGAGCATTCAGCAGAATGAAGATGCGCTGCATCAGACGCGAGAAGAACTCATCCAGTGCAACAGAAACATCAACAGCACCATTTCCCTTGAAATAGTGACGCAAATTACGGAATAAATCCATAAATATATCAGAATTCTGCTGATACAGCAAGCCATACGTCCTCACAAACATTTTGTGCAGATCTACGCTTGATTGGTCCAACATGCTTGTAAAAAATTCTGTGAAAATAAAACAAAATGTGTCCCATATAATCATGTGCCATGCAAAAAGTTCAGAATACAATTGTGGATCTTGGCAAGTGCTTTAAATGTATATACCAGTATACAAGTATGCGTACCAGGTATGTACAAAGACACTTAATATAACATCACTTAAATACCTCATACTGAATGTTAAATGTTACTAGCGAGTTGGTAAGTCAGTGCAGGTTACTTTTAAACTTGTAGCAGATAATTCTAGATATGCGGACGCAGGAGGTACAGCAGCTGAAATTGCATAATTCCACATCTGTCAAGGAGCCCAGCTATTGTCAGAAGCCCTGATTTAAAGACGAGAAAATGTAGGATATATGTGAAGTCAAGTTTACCAGTGAGAACAACCTCAGTTAAATCATTTTTACAATAAGTAGACTAAGTATGTTTGTATTCCAATGTTTAACATCTTGTAGCTACAAAGGCTTTTGGCGTCTTTAAAGTTTTGATGTATTTTAGTTCATTCGCTATATTAAACGTAACTGCTAGATAATTAATAACTGATGCCTCATTTTATTCAAAAAGTTTAAAAGTAACCTGCACTAACGGGCAATGCATGGCTGGTCTTAGGACGGCTGGCAATCAAACAGGTGCGGGTGCCAACTGATTCAAAACTGGCCATTTGGCAGAATCATCACATCAACTGATTAAATACAGAAATTTCAGGCTCTACTGAAAATGAATAAATACTGATTAAATAGCTAATTTCAGGTTTCTAACTCTATTAATTTAAAAATCACAAGTCATTCAGTAGACAGTTTCATCAACAACCAGATTAACCTCATAAAGTTTTAAACATGTGTACATGTATACTAGAACAAAAATAATAAGACTAGCAAAAATGCAGGCATTAGTTGGCCAATATTAATGGATTGAGAACCTCTTAATGATTGATGGTTACCATGACTCCAGAATTTTCTTACCTACCCTTCATGACATCATCGAGGGAAGAATGGAGGGGAAAAAGATGAGAGGTAGGCCAAGAACAATGCTACTGGACTGGATGTTGGCAGAGGAGGGATACAGCGGACTGAAAAGAGAAGCAGAGAACAGAGAAAAATGGCGTCGTTGGACAAATGAACCTGCCTGAGGGCAGAGAACGTGAAGAAGACCCTTCATGACACAAAGATTTCCAGTTTACAGACTATACTATCCGCCTCTGAGTAGATATCTTGAAGGGGCGCTATATTAAGTTTCATATATGTAGAGTTCTAAAAATCTCAACAATGCCCAGGTGAGACTATCTTCCTTCTTTACACCAGGACCAACCAAAATTGATTCTCATACGATGGTTGAACGCAACTAAATGCTGTCCAAAAAAGTTTGCATCCCTTGCAGTATGCAAAACTATCTTCAAAGTGCAGACTCGATCTCAGCAGATACCCAAACATACAAGAAATATCGAGCAAATTCTGGGAGAGATCAACTATTTCAGAAAAATAAAAAAGTAAAAACTGACAGCGAACAAGGTCATGAACTAAATACAGAATTATTCTGCATGTAATGTTTTACTGTTATTTGCAGGGAAATATTACAGAGATGAGAGATAATGTAATGTCTAATTGGTTGATTTGAGGTTAAAACGTTGCTATGACTTTAACGAGTTCAAGGGCAACATGGCCATCAAGTTGTTTCAAAGTGAACTTACCATCAAATTTCAGTCTACTAGAGTTGAATTTGTCTGCAGGTGAATCAGTTAAATTAGTCAGCATCCATGTAAAGTCCTCTTGGCTTCTCATCTGTAGAATCTTTTCCGTTTCTTTCGTACAACATCCACTGCCACAGACTGAAAGTTTTGGAACACAATTTATACCTTCAAGACGAGCCAGAAAACTGGACATAGGCCAACAAACATCATTCATTCATTCATTCTGATAATTTATATAGCGCCTCTTTAAGATATCTACTCAGAGGCGCTCCCTGCGCTAGCCTATTATGATGACAAGTGTCATTACGAATGAAAAATTACATCAGTTAGCAAAACAATGCACAGTAACTGTCAGTATGCTAGAAGAGTCACCACTGGAGGGCCAACCTACATGAGTGGAACCAACCAACGGAATCCCGTCGACAGATGAAGATGACATGGATGTTCAGTCTCTGAGCCAAGTTGCGTCGATAGAGTAGAGCAGCCGCAGGTGACAGCGTTCGCAAACACGGTGACTAACCCTAACCCTAACCCATTACATTATAAATCAAATGATTTATAATGTAATAGTGGACCGATTATGATCCCTCTGCCTGTAGCTGTTTTGAAAACTACCTAGCGTTAACTGTGTCTAATCCTTAAGTCAACCTGACTCCCCGAAAACACTGAAAATACACAAAAGCCCGATTTCCTGAAAACAGTTTTCTAGAGAGCGGCCGAACTCCTGAAAGCTATTCAGAGTTAAATTGTAAACATGACATACACCTAGTGTGGCCTTGATATATATTGTATATATGTATGAGCACTTGTTACAGCGCCCCTTCAAGACTTCTACTCAGAGGCACTCCCGACTACAGCGCGGACACTGAAGCGCATGAGCAATTGCAAGTGAAGGACTTGCCCAGGGTCCCTACGTGGCGGCTTGAGGTGGATTCGAACCCGCAACCTCCGGCTGCAAGGCACCGAACATAACCCTACACCACCGCGCCCCAACACTGCCTATTCAGATGTTGATTTGTTAATTATATTAATTCGGGGCGGACTTGTCGGGGATTTGGTCCGCACCCGCTTTATGAAACGAAGTATAAACGCGCCATCAAACAGAAAACTGCACAGTTCAAACCTTGTGAGGACTGGTAACTCGTGTCTACGGAACTCCCACAGAGCACAACCATATCTGAGCAACTATCATCACGGGAAGAATTACTCTGAACATCAGACTTGTTTGTCACGACTAATTCGACGAGAAAAACTATCAAAATAAGAAAGACTTCTTCAACTCGAAAACTTTTTGCCTTTGGTGAATGACTGTGTCTCCCGCTTAATCGGTCTCTTGCCATCGCCAACAAACCATATAAATTCCACTACACTTCAAACACAAAGTTATTGAATTCTCCTACAGATTATACAACCTCGTGATGCCGTAATATTAAAATCATAGTAATTATACGGCACCTTACGCTGGCGCTAACTTCTTTTAATTATTATAATTATGATTCTACCTCGACCGGTCATCAACATCACACATGTTTACCATACAACCATTACATAGACTACGCACCACCTCAAGCACTACACGCAATCAACTAATAACCTCAAGACCCAAGGACTCTATATTAAAGGACTGGTTACTCGCGATAATATCGTGTACTTCCGGTTTAAGGCAACGAGCCTGGCGCCGCCTGGCGACGCGGGTGTAAGGAGCGTCTTTGGACGTAAAAATGCATGGTGAACCCGATGTGTTGTTCAGCGATTAATTGCACGAATTTGAGGAAAACAAATCAGAATTATTTTTATTTCAGTTTCTAAGGAACGAAGAAAGGTAAATAATAATAAATATAAAGATATTTTTAATGACTTTCAGTTAAATAATCTAAACTACGGAGATAGGCGTTTAGCATGGTAAACACGAGCTTCTACACCTTTGTCGCTAGGTGGCCAGTCTCCATGGGCCGCCATTTTCTCTCCAACGCGCTTACATAAGGAGATTCCAGTCCTGTGTATATTGGTCCTTGCTCAAGACCTAATACATCCGCGCGCCTATGGCGGTAGTAGGCCTACACATTAAATACTTCTTACAATGACAATAAATGTGATTTGAAACATGTTTTATTATCAAATGAAAATTTGGTTTTGGGAGGGGGTCAGACCGTCATTTTTCAGGGAGTGTTACTTTATGTGACGAAGTGTGACGAGGTGGGAGGGCAAAAATCGTGTGACGTCATTTATCGACGACCCAAGGTTAATCTAAGTCTTAATTTTTGTTGCACTGTCTAAGGCAACAGAACAACATTGTTTGACATACATTTAGTAAGGGGCTGTCCATTTAGTACGTAGGCAAAATTCCAGGAAAAAATTGACTCCTTCCCATACGCAAACGTGCTTTTAGCACCCCCCCATCTGCGTACGTACGCTTGACACGCACCCCCCAATCCTATAGAACGTCTATACCCTGACTGCATCCTGACTGAATAGGGCAGGCGACCAAACTGGTCGGGACTCAGTGCACAGCTGCAAGACAGTTAATACCAACAGGAGCGTAGCCAAACTTAAATTCAAAAGGAGGCAACTTCACAGACCATTGGCAAAATCCTGGTTATTGGGGTCATTGGTCAATAGAAGTTCCAGTATATAAAAAAGCAAGAGGAGGCAACTGCCTCCTTGTGCCTCCATGTAGCTACGCCTATGATGTAACGGGCATACAAGTGTGTGGTCCTTTCCCAGCCCTACTTAGCCCTATTAATTGCCTGATCGCTAAACTGTGACTCATTTGAAGGAAGACAGTATTATCGAGGTTTACCCCCCTTCCTATGCGTATGCAAGCATACGCAATCAGATGCATATGTGTACGTACTAAATGGATGACCCATAACACCTTGAGTAGCAAAGAGCACATTGCTAACTGGTAACAGAGTTTAAGGAATTACTAAGGAACCATGGAAGAATTGTAAAAAGAATGATGATGACATTAAAAAGTGGATTTGAGTTTGGCATGCAAAGGCAGCAGAAAGATTTATGGGTCTGTGCTGACGTGCCACAGGCATCTTGTAGCCAGTTGATCATCGTCTGATGTGAGCATCCACAAAGGGAGCGAGGGTAAGACCAAACGCCGAAGGTCCAAAGCAGGTAATTTTTTGCGGACATCCTTTACGGACGACCCTTAAGTTTGAATTGTTTGAGTTGTTGATTGGTTCAGGCACAGGAGGCTAGATGCCATACAGGAGATTGGAGATTCAGGAGTAGTTCAGTGAGAGATAGAGACAGAGAAACTAAAGACAGTCTTCCGCCATCACTAGTATTGTGACGGCATCTCATCTCAAATAACATTTTCAAACATTCATTTTAATCTCTGAAGTTTTCCTGTCAGTTTTCTTGGCATCACTTGATACAATTACTTTCTAAATATACTAGCTGAGATGAGCTTAAAACCATCTGAAGATTTTTACAAGAATATACTTTTAAACTGAGATCAAAATTTAACCTGTTTCCAAATGCCTTAACTTAAGACAGAATGCTTCTACAGTGCAGACAGACAACTTAAAACTGATCCATCTTAAAGCTGTTCCATTTGTCTCTAAGAGAATTTTTGATAATAGTGTCACAGAAAATGCAGTCGATGCTGTTGTATGACAGTTTGAATAGATTCTCTTTTGTCAGATCGAACGCTGTCGCTGCATGCAGGTATTCAGCAGACAATGAAGTAGAAAACACTCCCTTGTCATCAGTCTAGAATGACAAAGAACAAGTTACGCTTTCATTTAAATATCAATTTGATAAAGCAAGTAATCACAGTTACAAAACCTTAAATTGATGCTTTGGACAGACAATTCCAGACAATGATGCTGATAAACCTGTTTAGCGTCTGTACTGAGCCCGATGGGTAATACGAATGAAACAATGAGAACACTCAAGCAATTGGGAATCTTTCACTTTCGAGGAACCAGAGGAGGTCGTAATAAAAGAAGAATAATAACAGTGGTCTGTTTGGCAGGAATGGTAACACTGAGAGATAAACGTCGGCGGACACGTCATCAGAGTATCAGGGACCTGTCCTGTTTGGTTCCGGTCACGATGGTTGAAGTGCCACAGAGAAATCGTCGGACTGTAGGCCCTCAGCTGATCCCCTGGAATCTACATCGTTAATGTGTGCTCGCTGGCGAAGTTAGGAGCCTTGGATCGCCTGGGAGCCGAGCTTGGTGCCCTCTACCACCCGTCTTGATGTTACTATCGTTTCCAAAACACACTTTAAGAAGCGCCATCAAAAAGAAGTGTGCCAATTAATGGGATTTCGGACATTTAGAAGAGATAGAAGCCATCTACATGCGAGACACCCTACAAGCAAGAGAGTCAGCATACTGATCTTCAGGAGAACATCGAGCTTCTATGGGTCAAGATTTGCTCACCGATGGGGACAATGTATGTTGGTGCCCTCTACCACCCGCCTAAGCCGACGTACAACAATTAAACTCTTTTTGACAGTCGACGAATTAAACCGAGGCGAAGGAGAAGAATTGATTGTCTTGGGTGGCGATTTTAATCGCCTCAAGGTCAGGGAGGTCACCGAACGTACAGGTCTGTACCCACTGGTCTCCGAACCAACCCGGGGAAGGAATACGTTGGATATGTTCATGGTCTCACGCCCAGGACTATATAACATCAAAGTAATAACATCAGTGATAAACACTGAGGCCATAGTGGCAACGACAGGTGGAGTATTAACCGATCTAAACAAGAGGAGTTCAAAGGTTACCTTCCAGAGAAGATCGCCGGACCAACATGCCAGCCTATTGAAGAGCCTGCAGGCAGTTAATGACGATGAGATCGTGAGTATCACCGACCCCCAGGAGGCCTGGGACAAGTTTTATGAGGACGCAAAAGCTTGCCTGGAGCACTACTATCCAATCAGGGTAATAACCATCACTTCGAAAGATCCGGACTACATCACTCCAGAAATTAAGCATCTCCTCCGCATGAAAAACCGATGCTTGAGGCACGGGAAAATCGAAAAAGCCGAGTCCATTGCGAGGCGAGTGTCAAAGGCCATCCTTAAAGTAACGTCGGCAACCTTTAAAGGTGTGGACCTCAAGAACGGTACAAAGGCCCTATGGGATAAGGTCAACTCGCTAGTTACGAAGAAGCCTAATACATCCTCCACTCAGTTGGAGGTCAATGCAGAGAACCTTAACAGCTTCTTCACTGCAGCCTCAACGGACCCTTGCTAGTCTAAAGCATACGGCCAATCATGAACTCGGAATGATGACGGAGCAAAGTGTCTTCAACATTCTTGACCATTTGCATCATACGTCAGAGGGGGAAGATGGGCTGCCGGCCTGGTTCTTGCGGTTGACTGCCCCGGGCTATGCCGGGATATTGGCACATTTAATAAATCGGTCGCTTGACGTTTCACACGTACCCTCGCAGTGGAAGACCGCAATCATTCGACCGAAGGCCAAGGTTGCTTCACCGTGCACTCCGGCGGATTACCGTCCCATATCTGTGCTCCCGATTTTGTCACGGATAGTGGAAAGGATACTCAGTGGTCCGGACATTCTTATACCCAAATTTTGAGAAGATGCCGCCGCCTCTATCGTTGGACGACCAATATGCGTTCCGTCCACGGCAGCACTGGCCGCAATCTTAGAAAGCTTAACAGAGATGCTCGAAACCAACGAATATGTCATCATGATATCAATGGATTACACAAAGGCTTTTGATTCTAACCGACACGCGGCAATTACAGAAGCACTCTCCAGACTTGATTTGCCCGATAGTATTTTCAACTGGCTTGTCAAGTACCTTGAAGACAGAAGGCATGTTACGAGTTTTGAAGGCCTAATATCCTCTGTTGCGACCATCAACGCCAGTGTGGTCCAGGGATCGGTCCTTGGCCCGCCTGAATACATCACCGGAACGGCGGACCTTCGTCCAGTGCACAACCAGAATCGGCTCCCAAAATACGCGGACGACTCGTACTTACTTATTGGATCGCGTAACATCGGAACAGCACAGATTGAGCTCCAGAATATCTCATCATGGGCTAAAAGTAAGAACCTGCATATCAACCATGCCAAGACCCGTGAGATGGTAGTCATGCGACGCAATATGTCCTCCCTTGCTTCTCAGCCATCAGTCACCGGCGTGATCGACGACCATCAAAATCCTCGGCGTAACAATTGGAGAGAAACTGACAGTTACGGAACATGTCGACAATATCCTGGGTTCCTGTTCCTCATCCATGTACGCCCTTAAAACTCTACGAGGGCAAGGTACGCCAAGCGCCAACCAGGGTTGGGTTAATGCCGGCAACAACCTATTGTTGCCGGGACAGTGGCAATAACCGGTTATTGCCAGTTGTTGCCGGCCGGTTATTGCCAGTTGTTGCCCATTTTCTCTAAAGTAAGGACAAGGCAAATAAAAATCATATTTCACTGCACAGACTGCATAGTTATAATAAATGTTTCTTATAAATGTAGTTAAAGTCAACTATATGAGATTAAGATGAAAAAATCTGACCTACAGTTCAACTACTCCAAAATAAACTGCCATTTGCACTGCAGTAGTAATATTCAGGTCAACAGGATCATTGCCTTTTCTATATACTTACCAGTAGTATATAATTTATTAGTAGTGTATAGAAGCCAATGGTTTGGCAAAATTTCTAATTCATAATTACACAATTCGATATTGACTGTACTTAATATGTAAAACTTGTAAATGTCTTTTATTAGGAAGAAATTATATGGTTATTTAAATCAGGTGATTTTTATTTGGAAAAACTTGATTGAATTAAAGCATGATATATTTAAATCAATCAACTCTGTAAAGTAGCAAGCCAGAAGAAATAAAAAATGAAGCTAACTGAAGATTCCATATTTTATTACCACAATAATTAATGGTTTCTATTTTTGCCAAAAGGTTCTTGCCATTTTTGCCAAGAGGTTGTTGCCATTATTGCCAAGAGGTTGTTGCCGGGACGGTTATTGCCATGGCAACAACTTGCCAACCCTGACGCCAACACAGGCTCCACACGAGCTAACACGAGCAACAACGATGGCGAGACTCAGGAATCACTCAGGAACCCCCACCACGGCGTGGTGGGGGTTCCTGAGTGGAGGAGATCGTGATCGCTTGGAACGCTTCACTAATCGACTTAGGCGAGCTGGGTTTCTGCCGCAGGAGGCCCCGACAGTTGGAAGCTTGGCAAACTGAGCTGACGACGTGCTGTTTAAGGCCATAATAAGCGAACCTTAACATGTTCTACGTCGAATGTGCCATGAGCGACAGGAGAGCCGATACAATCTGCGACTCAGGCCCCACCCCTTTGCCCTGCCAGCCACTGATAGCAAGATCTTTTTACCACGCCAGATGTTCAAAGACATTTACTAGCAGGTGTCTGAATCCTCGTTTAGCCTCACTCTCAATACTGTAATACAATCCAATTTGCCCCATTAGAACTATACCTATTAAAGTGCTGAACAGTGCATTATCCAGGCCTAAAGCTATAATAGTACTACAGTCTCTAATACTATAACTGCATAATGATGCATTGATGTTACTTGTTGCGTCTTGACAGCAAGTTATGAAATAACGAAAATACAATACAATACAATACAATAAACAAATAATTATTGTTTCTATATGCATATATTCAAAATTGTAGAGAGATGGTTGTAGTATGCTTACACATAGAATGCATGGATGGTTTCTCTGAAACCAGTAATCAAACTGATGCCTGCCATATTCGCTCACCGTCCCAGTTTTAACATTTGATGTTAAGCAGAACTCTAAAAATTACAACAGCCATTATATAAAGTCATACAGAGATACAATCTTAATAAAATATACATAAAACTGCTGATCTTTCTATTTAGGTTCCTTCATAATCATCTTTAATTTTCTACAATGAAAGCATCTAATGCAAATTGCAGCCATTCACTATATCCTTAAATTCCATCTTATCTAGGCTGACCAGACGTCCCGGTTTTCCCGTAGTTTTTGTCGTAGTGATAATATTCTGATAAAACACATTTTCATAAAACAGTTCAATCATTTTATGCAACTTCATTGGAATATTTTGACATGTGGGAAGTTAGTTATGTACCATTCAAGCTGTTCAGTTGGATGAATTTGAGAGGAACAATTACTTGGGATATGTTTGAAAGAAGCCTTGAGGATCTTATCAAAATTTGTAAGCCAGCTTGATGACAATGCACTGTTTGATGAAATGACATGCGTTTGTAATTTTGTTAGTCGAGAAAAAGTGGAACAATGGAATGAAAACAATGTTGCGGTGGATAGCAGATGGGTGCAGAATTTCAATGATCTACAAGAAAGAGAGATAATTATTCCATATTTGAAAATGATTTTACAATTCTTGTTAGCAATTCCTGGGACTAATGCTCCAGTTGAGCGAGTTTTCTCACTGATTGGTCAGATCAAAAAAGTCGATTATCAGAAGAAACTCTTGAAGCTGTTATGATAGTGAAAGTGAATATGGAAGAAACATGCGTTGAATTTTATGACAGAATATTAGCAGACAAAAAACTTTTAAGAAGCATACATTCAAGTGCCAAATATCGTATCGTATATCGCATATGAGAATTTAGAAAGCGCCTCTTGCAGTACTGGCTATTCAGAGGCACTCATATTTTCTGCGCAAGTCTCATGATGTTAAATGTCATTTGTACAGAATACTTGTCAGATGACTAACATTTCTCACTATTTGTCACCAGTGGCAAGCTGGGGCAAACACGTTAAGCCCAACCAACAGATTCCCAACTAGAGTTTACAGATCGCAGTTCAGAGTTTCTGCAGCACGGATGACGAAATGTCGGATGATGAAATGTCGTCCGGAGATCTCTTGAACCATCTTGGATATACCTGCAGAAAGAACAGGCGTCAGTTGGACGTCGAACGGTTGATATCATATCCGCGATTGACGTTACTGGCTCCTCTCCAAAGACCCGCTCCGCCATTTTCCTCCGTGTCGAAAGTTGACCGACAATGACGGCGTAAGTAGGTCAGTTGGATGAACCCTGTCTCCCCTCGAGCTGTAGGTGGACCGTTCCAGCCACGGAGAAGTTGAGATTCGCAACCAAAACCGTTCAAAACGCAGTATATCCATTGCAAAGTTAAGAGAAATATCCGACACGCCGACTCAGCAAGCAGTAATTCTCCCAATGTGCGAGATCTATCGAGCAAATGCTGCATTCCGACAAAGTAATCTGCCAAAATGACAGAGACGGCATGTGAGCAGCCAACATGGCCACTGACATGCGCACAATTTGATAAATTTAGAATAATTAAATTTAAATTTAAAAGCAAGATTTGTTATGATAGAATGTTAGCAGACAAAAAACTTTTAAGAAGCATACATTCAGGTGCCAAATTTGAGTAACTGATTTGAGAAATTTATAATTTAATTTTAAATTTAAAAGCATGATTTGAATAAAACCTTTCACTTAGTATAGTCTTATACCAATATAATAAGCATAAAATAGATATTTGTGCAAGTTATATTATATTAATTATTGACAACATCACAAATTTATTTTGTGATTGAAGTGTCCCGGTTTTTAGTTTCCAATATCTGGTCAGCCTAATCATATCACTCGGCAATAATTGCACATCCAGATGGAAGAACGGCTGCAGCACTAAATTCTTCACCGATAGATTTGGCATATCACCCCTATTAAATGCAGCTGATAATAGCAGGACTGCAGGACCTGCAAAAGGAGTTCATATATATATATTCAACCAAGGATAGTGTTCCATCCAGACTGTGGTTAAATTCAGATGGATCTCATTAGATCTGAAAACTACGAGATTCACCGCCTAAAGGAGAAGAACCTAGATGGGCTTTTGTCACAATAATTGACCATATGATTCTTGCTTCATACATTTTATGTACTTTCCACATAGCGAATAGTGAGTATCGGTTATAGATTCGTCAGATACCAGGTAGACTTAGGCTTTAGATTTGCAAAAACTTGGGAGATCTGCCACCTCTGGGTAAGCAATTTAACCATTGCATAGAGAAGAATGCCCATGCCAAGGTTGTTGATTTCAGTTGGGGAATCTCTACGTACTTTTTAATTCTTCATGAATCCTTGAATGCACCTGGTATGTGCTAGTCAGATCTACTGATCTCTTTCAGATTCAGCCAGCACCACTTCCAAGACATCAATGCAAGGACTCCAAGTTACAACAGCCCAGACTTCTCGGGTAGACAACAAACAAGTGCATCTGATGGGTAGCAAGTACATCAGTATCTCTTTGGCATACTGGTGTACTTGCAGTGATGCTCGGAGTCTGGTCAGCCACAAATAAGATGTAAAGAAATGATCCATGAAAAGACTGAATGTAACTGGCATTTAAGCTATACTGTCTGAGCCCATGGCCACCATCATTGCTCATTCATCCAGGAAAAAGTGAAGCCCATCCAGAGGGCTAACACTAATTCGTCATGAGTTGCTGAGATTCTTGGTCAATATATATATATATATATATCATGGTTAATTTTGCGGTCTTGCTTACAATGAGAAGAGTGTACATAGCTGGTCCAAAATCAACAGAGCATCACAGATATCCAGATGAGTCTGAATGGCATAAAAGCAGATTGTAGCTTCATTACAGGGCTACATATTTCTAAATAGCGTACAATCTGCTATTTTCTCAATAACTTTGACAGAAATTGAAATTCACTGTTTGAGATTGGTCAGTAGTTGGAGATGTTTTCCCAGCTAAAGGTAGAAAACATTTTTGGCTTCTCACCTGTTGACAGAAATCCACTGGCTGGAGGCCAACTGCAAAGCCCCACGACAAAAGGGATAATACATTAATTAATGCAATTGGAATGGTATCATGTGCAAACATTTTAATCTGAGGAGATAGAAGTGAGTTTAGATCTTCAATGTTAGCCATCTTATTAAACCGATGAAGGCAGAAGAGTTGAAATGACATTTCAGAGCAGTCAGCTGTCCTTTAAGTGGCAGACAATCACTTTCTCTGTAGCACTGCATCACAAAGAAAGTGCCTTCTAAAGAAGCCATAACCTTTCACTGCAATCTGTGGCTTGCCCTTTCCTAGAAATTGCACACAGTTAATAAGACTGTTCTATTCATCCCTCTGAACTTAAAATTACACTACCGTTAATACGAACAGAACACAACAGAAGTAGATGGTTGATGACGAAAGTAAATAATTCATTTATTTCAAATAGGTTACTGGATAAAAGTTCACAGAAAGTGCAACTGTAAAGTTCAGTATCTCTAACTGAATCATCATGATTTCAAAAACAAAAAAATTGCTGAAAAACATAAACTGAATTAAATTTGGTGCTTGGTGTTTGTCATGAACTACAATAAAACATTTCTGTACAACCAATAGACAGGACAACATCAAGATTTTGAACAGTAGTATACAAATAAATATACCTATAGGAATTTTATGAGCAATAACTTTATCGACGAGATCGGTTCTTCCATTCATGTGGCTGGGAAGAAGAAACGTTGCATGACCGATTCGATCCGGAAGAACAGAAATAAGAGCTTCTACTTCTTCTATGCATCCTGGAACCTTTGAACACACTTGTCAGTCAATGATTTCTACCACTTTAAACTGACTAAATCAAAACATAACAATAAACGTCTTTCATTGGGAAA
Organism: Aporrectodea caliginosa; assembly: GCA_020284085.1. Lineage (NCBI taxonomy): Eukaryota > Metazoa > Annelida > Clitellata > Crassiclitellata > Lumbricidae > Aporrectodea > Aporrectodea caliginosa. Next base: position 489,378 of record JACEVL010000844.1, read on the forward strand.
AGTTTAAAACACAATTAATTGACATTCATTCACTCATTCTGAACATTTACATTTTTTTATTACCAGTACTTTGAACACTTTATGTACAACTGTTATTACCAGTACTTTGAACATTTAATGTACAAAAACACGCAGGTATGGAGTAAATCATTTTTGCAACCAATGTAGCCCGAGCAACCTCTTGCACATGCTGGAAGTCCGTGAAACCTGAGGAAGACGCAATCTGCTAGAGGAAGCGAGGCCGATGGGAAGCCAGTAGCAACAAATTGTAGAGGCTGAATCAAAGCACAAGCTGATCACCAGAAGTAACTTTTAATGACATGGAAATTTATACAAATGCTTAGTTGCTTACGATAGGCTGACTGACAGACCGAGTAGTGCCCATGCTGGAGGGTTTGAAGAAGAGACCACCTAAACTCTAGACAGTCGCACCCATGGCCAGAGGACACAGAGAAGAGAACAAAAACTATAAGAAAGGGAAGAGAGATTGTACGAAGAGTTCTGCCATAGAGTTCTGGCAGAGGAGTTGAGATCAGTTCGTGCAGCAGTTGCGCTTAGGACTCTCGCAAGATGTGCACAGGATTCATAGCGATAAATGACACAGACAGACGGTCAGAATTATGTCTACATATGTCGTCTTTATTTGAATCATGTACTATATACTAAGACTACAGCAGTTGCCTTGGGTAGCTTACACTTTATTTCATTGTAAGCTGTGTCATAATCGTCTCTTTTATAGTAACTCAATTACTCTCTGTGCATTCAGAAGAGCATAGGCCACACGTTGAAGTGACAGTCTTGAAAGCGATGTCAACAAATGTTAAAAGGAACGCTAATTAGCAGTAAATAAGAATGCGGTTAGTAATTGGTACAATAAAGGACATACTTACTTACTTACTTAATTTTCACTGGGCTTCATGGACTCTGTGGAGTGTATCTTGAGCAAGTCTTTTAACAACTTGGGTCAAAATTGTAACAACCCAGTTTCTCTTTAAGTTTTCTTTCATTAATCATATTAACCCTCTCGCCTTTAGCGGTTTGTGCGGCCATTACTTATTCCGAAGAAACTGATATATCGGTTTTGCCACCCATGACACCTGGGAGCGCCGGGTTATCATAAATATTGCACTGAGAATTTGGGGCAAAGGGTTAATACTCAACAAGCTCTCAGGTTAATACAGAGTTAAGAAAATTACTGAATAATCTACAGTATTAAAGCAAAAGAAATTATCTCACCTCGGCTACATGAAGTGACATTCTAACAAGATTTTGTCGTGCTCGTTCAAGGACAGGCAGAAGTGCTTTAACATCTCCAGCCTATAACAACAACATAAAATGTGCCATGTTTGCAGAAATAGAACACTGTCAGGCAAGTGAAAGCTAATTCTACAACACCGTCAATCAATTTCTCATTTGATATGACATCAGATTGTAAGTCTAATTCTCTTTATATGGCAACAAGAAGATGGTATTGGCGGCTAGACTCAGCGTAAGACACTCATTCCTAATAACATACTGGCAGCAGTGCAAATACAGAATACACCTGATAATTCATTGAAGTAACACACAGTAAAAAAGACAGCATTATGATTTTTACAAAGGACCTCAACCCAACACAAACCTGCCTCATAATTTTCAGTATTAAAGCAACATAAAAGAAATGACACAAGTGAAACAGTAATAATTAGGCCTAAACACCAATACTTCTTAAGCCATATTGCTAAAAGTTTTGGTGTCTTACATGTGTAAATTCTGTTGTTGTGTTACCATTGACACTTATTCTAAAACTGAAAGGTTTGCCATTAATAAGTAACATTATATTATAAGCTAATAAGGATAATTATGCTTACGTTTGGATTTCCACTTAAATCAAGCCCCACAACAACTGCATCCGACTGAGTAGAAAAGGCTTCAACGAGCTTCAGGATTTCTTCAGCATCTTCAATCATCATTGTGGATCTATCGATTGATAAGAGCAGCTTAACAGTTATATCACAGGACCTGCTCCTGGCATCTTGAATAGCATTGACAACACTCTCAACATAGGAAGACTTTGTCATCTGAGTTGAAGGAACGTCTCGGGGTGTTGTACGCAGCTCCAGGTACTTGACGTTGTCACAGGCAAATTCTTGAATTACATCACTTGTTACCTAGGAAGCAGACATAATATGAGTCAACAACACCTCACCATGAGTTTGGATAAATAAGTTATTTAAATCTGGATTTGGATTTAAAATTGTAAAAAAAGTCAATTAAACAGCCTAAACAAAAAGTCTTGGATTATTGAGTGTGCTGATGAAATACAGTCTCATTCTTAGACATTGTTGCCTTTGACCAGAACTACACCTAACTTTATAATTGACCTTCTTATAAGCCTGATGGATATGTAAATTGCGTATTGGGCTTGTTGAAGCTCAAGGTCAGTAAATCTTAAACTGAGACAAGAGAGACAAATGTGCATGAACAACTTGCACAGAGTCCGCTCAGCAGGCTCATACCCACAATCATTGGATTACATACCCAGCACAATACGGAACAGACCAATAAGGTTGCAACCGGGCTGTGTTGCTTCTCCGAGGCGTGGGAGATGGTTGAATGGTAACATGCTGGCACCTGCTAGCTCCATTATGGTTTACTCAGCCTTCCACTCCCTATGGGCGATTGTAAAATGAGCAGTAGAACAGATGGGTGCCTTGCAGGCTGGTATACAGTTAAATTTTGACTCCTGTTAAACTTGTTATCATCTGTTACTACTATATCATAACTATATCATATAAATGGCCATATACATACATATCATGTAATCTTACTGTGTACTTGTCAGTTTAAATTAATAAATGAATATTATTATTATTAGTGAATTTCCATAATGAATTTCTTCTGAAGTTGTTTGGTTTCACTTCTAAGCAAATAAGTTTACCAAATAAGCAGCATCTTCATTGTCACAAAGTTCATGGATAAGTCTGAATGTAGAAAAACATCTGAAAGACAAAAACAATTTCTCAATGTTGCAGACAATAATACCAACAATTGAAAATGGTTTAAACTGTTTCCAGAATTCAGCAGCAAAACAATCAAGTTTTGTAAAGTGATCTTCTATAGAACTGGTAATGTGTAAGCAACCCCAAATGGCTTAGACACTTTAGGGGCAGTGATACAAAAGTCAGAGATGCCAGAAGCGTAGCTGAGAACAACAAGTTTTTACATCATTACCATAACTATAATTGCCAACATACCAATGATAGTTTAGAGAGCAGTGTTATTTCTATTAACTGTAACTGTAACGAAATAGCAAAATAACTGAAAAATGTCTTGCAGTTAACTGTAACTATAACTGTAACTGAAAAATACTGAATAACTGAAACTGTAATAGTAACTGAAAAACAAAAACTGTATAACTGAAAAATAACAAAAGTTAACTGAAAAATAAAACATGAGTGTTTTTCTAACTTACTTTTTGAATGGTAATCCTACTCTAGTCTATGGTCAGTTTTCTATACTCATTTCACTTCTGGTTTCTTTTCAGTTTTCTATGCTAGTTTCACTTCTGGTTCCTTTTCAGTTTTCTATGTTCGTTTCACTTCTGGTTCCTTTTTCTTTCGCTGTGTTGTCGTTGGCGCTAAACCGTAAATTCGTAAAATAATCCATGACTACGAGAATAATGTTTAAGCCAAGTAGTGGTCGAAAAGTAGAAAGTGGCGTGTGGGAACATTTTACGAAGCCACAGACGACAAAAGTCGATATTGTGTTCACACCGTTGCTGGCAAGGACGTTGAAAACCACGAGTGCGGCACCCTAATTGTCGGAACAGAGCAAGTGTTAATCTGGAACGTCGTGTTTTCCTTAAAGTAAATCGACAATACGTTAAATCGCATTGATTTGCTACGTAAATATTTCTGGTAACTGTTCAGAATACTTGTGGTCAGTTTGTCATTAGTCATGACTTGTGAAAAAAATAACTGATGCTATAACTGAAAAATAAAGAGAAATAACTTAAACTGTAACTGAAAAATAAAAATAAATAACTTAAACTGAAAAATCTGATTTCAGTTAACTGTAACTATAACTTTAACTGAAAAATCATAAATTAGATAACTATAACTGTAACTGTAACTGAAAAACCATAACTCAAAAAACACTGTTAGAGAGCAACTAAATAATTATTGTGGCAAGCAGGGTGCTATACACGGTGCAGCTGAGAACAGATCCCTGTGAAATTCTGCAGCTTAGGACAGAGTTGTAAAACACATTGACCAAGGTCAACCAGAATACAAAGGACCTGAAAATCAAACTAATAATCAAGGCAGAAGGGAAACATTCCGATAACCTATGTTAAATACACTCAAGAGATTGAGCAAAGGGGTGAGCTCACTAACAAAGCAAGTGTGCTACTTTGAAGTCAATTTTACTTATCAAGTGATCCAGTATTTGAAGGAATCTTTAAATCACACGGAAGTTGCCACGAAGGATTCGACTGCTGCTTCTTCTTTAATAGTTTTGAAAGAGTTTCATCACTGCAGGAACCATTGATATGAGCATGCAGCTCCTGAAGAAAACACAGACATGCAAGAAAAAGTATACACTGATCTCAAGGCAGTTAGTCACAAGCTTTTCATGCCTCGTGGAACAGTCTTCCACTGCATATGTGCACTTGCATTTAAATCTGTTCAGCAAACACTTTCACACTATCTTAACCCTTTGACTGGCCAGCGCGCTTTAAAGCGCGCTTTCCTATGCAGTTGTATTGCGACCGCGGTTTAAAGCGCAATTACGTCCAATGATATATACATACATATTAGCGTGGTCCAAAAGCACTAAGTTTCTCAGAGTTGCGCTCCACAACCCTCCTTTTGTTCTATGGCTGCCCACTATTACCTCTACCAAATTTGAGACAGATTGATGAGTATTTAGAGGTCGCTCAAGGTCAGGGTATTTTCACCATATTAAGCACGAAATCGGTAATCTGCACTAAGAACAGAAAACATAATTTGAGTTGAATTAAAACATATAGTGCAGCAATGAAAATAAGAAAAGGTTCAAAAATGTTCAATTTTGCTATGAAAACACTGGAACTTTTCTTGAAGCCGGGTCTGTCCGGGTCTTTTCCCTTTAAACACTGTATATTACACGTAATAGACCCGGCTACTTTTTCAAACCACTTTCAGCACTGAGTAACACATTCTATGTCCTCTGTCATCTTCATGAGCGTGGCCTTAGAGCAGGACGGGTAGGTGTTCCTGTAGCGTTTCACGAGCTGAAGAAGGAACTGCTGCTCTTCATTCTTTGTCAACGATTAATTCTACTGCTGCATCAAACCAATGGCTCTCCCAGCAGAGTCGTTCATAACTGTCATGACTGACGCTGCCTTTAGGAGGTCCTGGTGGGAGTGATCATCGCATCCTTAGGATCCTTAACCAGGAAGCCTCGGGCCTTCTCTTTTCCATTCAAGTTCAGAATGTCAACGATGACAGTATTTCTCTCTGTGACGGAAGATGCAAGGCCAAGGGAGCTGAGGGGTTCAGGAGGATGGTCGAGGCACTTCACATAATTGATGGACTGTGGAAGGTGGAGGTTTGTCACCATCAGTGTTTCACATCCACTCCAATTCTGTCGTCAAACAAGGATGTGCTGACGAAAATTTCTTAAACGTACCATATATGCCTACCGAATGCGGTCGAGGCAACCTTTGCCACTCTCATATTTAGATATTTACTGAGCTCCTCCAGCAGCAGTAGATCGTTGAGTGGTGCTCTTATAGGCAGAGGAGCTTCATGCCAGAACCGAACATAGAAAAGGCTCACAAACAGTGCCAGCTCCATTACACTGTGCTTCTCTTTGGCAGTTGGAGAGAACAGCTGCTGGAAAAGAAATATTTTAATGCTAAAGATAGCTTTCACCATCAAATGTGCATGATGGAATGCTCCTGGTGCCTGAAAGGAAACTCTTGCTCCCTTTGCACCACCCTGAAGATCAAACTGAGTTTCAAGAATTCCTCGAAGTCTTCTCTCTGATGTGACCCTTCAAGAGCTGCCTTGAAGAATTTCACCATTTCTTCTCGAAGAGCAGAAGTGTGTGCATCAAAGATGTCGTCGGAAGCCATTTCATTTGTCGCCTGGTCAATGTGTGGCCAGCTTTGCTTGAACCTGCTGAGCATAGTAATCTCAAACCCTCCAGTAGGTCCAGATAAAGAGCCGAAAACAGCAAGAGGAAGTTCCATGACATGATGGCGGCAAGTCATCCAGGTTAATTCTTGCTAAATTCGAATTCTCAATAAAAGTGCAGGCATCATTCTTCAGGCGAGTATTGCTGGCAGTGATGTCATAGACCATATACCACGAACTAGACTCCGAAGTCCGAAGACCCCAGTCATCCAGAGTCCTCAGGCAGGCTTCAGCTTGTTCGTTACCAGTTCTGCAGCCAATTTTTGGAACTCCCAGTATATATCTCTTCTCCGTCACCTATGACTAGTATACTGCAAGTCTGTCACCAGCTCCTCATGGTTCTTGTAGTATGATCGTCGGATGGAACCTTTGTTGGAAGATGGGACCCAGACAGTTTTTTCTGTGCCCTACTCTATAAGCCAAACTTCAGCACTGCTTCTTGTCTTTGCCATTAGTGTGTTTATGAGCTATGTCAAAAACTCTACAGTCAACTCTCTTCAATTCCTAAAATTCACCAATGTACTAATAAATCTGACTAAGTACAAAGGTTTAGAGTTCTTAAAAGCAATTTTAAAAATTCCAACATTTGCATGCTACATCAAAGGATAGTTAATAATGTTAGATTGGTATTTCTAAACTTCAGTTTAAAACAACAGTTCAAAATTAAGTAGCAAGCGGTTCTAATAATATTTTCTTGAGTAGATAACAGTCAATAACTTTCACTATGCCATGGTATTATCAAGAGAATGTTTGGCGACCTTGAGCGACCTCTAAAACTGCTCCAATCTGCTTCAGATTTGGTCCACATCTTACTTAGGAGAGGTAGAACAGATTTAAACTTGTGGAGCAAAGTTCTGCTAAAGATGAAATTTTACCATTGTGTCGTGGACCACCCTAATACATATATATACATATATACATACATATATATATATATACATACATACATATATATATGTATATATATATATATGTATGTATATATATACATACATATATATATATACATACATATATATAGTATATATACATATATACATACATATATATATGCATACATATATATACATACATATTAGGGTGTCTCTTAAAAATGAAAGTTAAAATTTTTAATCTCTCACCCTTTCAAGTTGTTAGGTTCATAGAAAAACAATTTTACAAAAAATTTGGTGGAAATCGGATAACATTTAGAGGTGGCCCTTTGATGTCAAAGTTTTAGCAATGTAGGCCCATTGTTTATTACTATGCTACATAGTTCGAATCATTAAGAGAGGGACAGATTGTCCTATTAATTTGCCAATTTCAATCTAAAGAAAAAGCGAAGCAGGCTACCACTTCATCTTCATCATCATCATCATCATCATCATCATCATCATCATCATCATCATCATCTAGTACAGCAGAAGAGAAGGAAGATTACCATCCTTGTGCTTCCGGCGATGGCCCATCCCCAAAGAGAGAACGGTTAAACATGATGTCTAGCACTCGACAGAACCAGCGTCTCATCCAGAAGTGCCACCTTCATTGTCAGTGAAGTTGCATCTAGCCTTTGGCAGAACGTTACTGATTTGAATATTAGCAGGAGTACAATTCATACTCCATGACCTAACTTCATTCCACCAAGTCGAACAAGCTAAAATCAGAGTTCACTGTAACTGTACATTTGACAGTTGACAACACATTGGGATGGGAAGCTAATGGAAGATCTAACTTCCACAGAGCATATCAATCGTCTTCCAATTCTTATATCAGGTGTTGGAGTGAAGCTTCGATCCGGAACTGTATACCGAGGCCCAAGCCACTGACGTCATCGTGTCTTTGGAGGAATGGGGCATTATGGCTCGTGTTGCGGGGTTTTGCTTTGACACAAATACTGTCCTGCCAAAGGCTGACAACGATGGTGGCATTTCTGGTGCTTGCACGATTATAGAGCAGAGGCTTGGAAGAGATTTGCTCTTCTTGGCATGTCACCATCATATGGCAGAGCCAGTGGTTTGGGCGACATTCGAAGGGACAAGTGGTGCATCTGCTGGCCCTGAAGTTCTTCTACACTGTGAGCCATAAAAAACCGGGCCACTTTATGTTTAGCTATATCGCGGTCGGTATTTTAAATTTTTTTATAGTTTTTGTGTCGTTTGAAAGAAAAATTAAATCTCTACGATTTACTTATTTACTTGCGCGGATGACGTCATATCCGTTTCGCAGCATAATGTAAATAAAGTTGATGGTTGAAAATTTGAGTTAAAATTTTAAAATGTTGAGTTTTGAGGATAAAATTTTAATTAAAAATCTGCGGGAATGCAAAAATTATTCTTCTAGACGATTAATTAAGGAGTTTCCGAACAAGAATTGGAAAAGAAAAACATTAGATGACTTTCTGCGAAAGTTGAGAACTACCGGTTCAGTTGAACGCGCTGCGGGAAGTGGTCGGCCAAAATCGTCGCGAACTGAAGATAATATCGCCGCCGTCAATGAATTGGTTCAGAGCCAGGAAGACAAGCCTAAAACACATCTTTCAACCAGACAAATCGCGAGAGAGCTGAATCTTACACAAACGACGGTCAGACGCATTATTCATAACGATTTGGAACTGAAATGCTTAATAAAATACAGCCCGTAAAAACAAAGTTTTTTACTATATCCATCTAGTATCCTATAATGCGTCTTATGAAGCAGTTACCTCTACAAATATATAGTCCGCGTTGATTTTACGACTGCGGCCAATCACAACGCTGGCCAATCACAACGCTCCGTATCGGAAAAGGGGATTCCCCGATTCGAAAAGTTTAGTCCCCGATTCTATAAGCTAGCCTTTTTGGGGAGCTGAAATTTTGATAGAATGAAGTGTCTGCGAGGTCGAGTCTATCTGCCAAGTTTCACGACGACAGTGATCGAATTAGTCGTCGCAAGATTTGACTTTTTAGCCTGTGGCTCAAACAAGATTACAAACAAGATTACAAGATTTCCGCAAGTTAAACTAAATGCTTAAAAAGACGACGGGCTCAGGAACTGACCACCGCTAATCGTCAATCTCGTTTGGTACGAGCTAGACAATTGCTGCAGCGTTTCTCAGTATCGGATGTCGGTTTCATTTTCTTCACTGATGAAAAGTTATTTACAGTTGCTGCGCCGTCAAACACTCAAAACGATCGTCTTTATGTGCCTCGTTCAGTGTCAAAGAAACAGATTTCATCAGACCGTCTGTTGCGTACCAGGACAACATTCAGCAAGTCGCTCATGGTTTCCGTGGGAATTTCGAAACTCGGTCGCACAGAGCTTATATTCGTTGACCCGGGAGCCAAAATCAATGGCCAATATTATCGAGACGTGATGCTAGCACAACATTTGTTGCCACAAATGCGCCACATTGCTGGCGACATGTTCATTTTCCAACAAGATTCAGCTCCGGCGCATCGGGCTCGTGAAACAATTGAGTATCTGTCTCGCAATGCACCATACTTCATAGGGCCAGAGATGTGGCCACCCAATTCGCCTGACCTAAATCCACTCGATTATTCCATCTGGTCCATTATGGAACAGCGCGTGTACCAACAGCGCATTCAGAACACTGATGAACTTCGGCAGTGTCTCGTATCCGTCTGGAACGATCTGGAACAACATCTTATTGACACTGCAATTGATCAGTGGCGACGTCGCTTGGCAAAATGTGTACGTGAAAAAGGAAGTCATTTTGAACACAAACTTTAAACAAATAAAGGCACTGAAGAATTGTTTGCATTTAAGTAGTAAAAATGCAGCATTTATCGATTCTCACGTGTTTTTTAGTGTCTTCAGTTTCGCAAGACAAGTTTAGCATACATGTAGGACTAAATCGATAATGTTTATTTCTGCTCTTTAGAGTATTGATTCCTGTTTAAAATAATGCAAAAAGTGTAAAAATCGATAAAGAAATGACAGAGATATAGCTAAACATAAAGTGGCCCGGTTTTTTATGGCTCACAGTGTATATAAGCGATGTTGGAGGCATGACGTTTTCATTTGCAGGTGCCAGGCACCATGCATTGTGCCAGATGGATGACCAAGGTTATACATGCGATTAAAATCTGGCTCTTTCGTGACCAGTTCCAAATGACTGCTTCAGAGAAGAGAGGAATTCGTGATCGGGCAACTTTTGCAGTTATCATCCACCTCAAGACCTGGATTACTGCCCCAATCGGAGTTGAAGCACCTCTGAACGACTTCCGACTTTATGATTGAACTCCTAAAATACCCACATGAAGCCATTTTCAGCACAACAAGCAAAACGCTTGGACTTCATCTATGGTACTTTTCTGAGGAGCTGGTCCGACTAGCTCTTTTTGATTCGAGAGTGTCTGTGGAGATGAAGAGACTGATGTTAGCCACCATGGACTACCCAGCCCCGGATCACCCAGTGACATCCACCAAAGCGACCAAAAGTTAAATCTGCTGCATTATGGGCACCGGGGCCTGGAGTAGTTCTGCGAGATAAACACTCTTCTATAGTTGGCCTTCCTCAGACTTTCCTTGCAATGGATTCGTCTGAATGCGATGAAGGATGAAACATTCCTGGGGAAATTGTGCATCATCAATGACAGGGCTAAGTGAGGCGTGGCCCTCATTAAGAAGTTGACTGCCAGGGAGGAGCAACTAGAATTCCTCCTTCAAGTTGTCTCCGACCATCGACGTAAATTTCTGGACTGCAGCGAAAAGACTGTTATGGCAACATATTCCGGGAAATTAGTAATTAATTTTAACACACGTAATTATGTGGGGTATATATATACCATATATATAGACCCTATATATACAGGTAGATAGTAGATAATTTGCTAGATAAGCAATACAAATTATTAGTACTACAACTGGCGATTAATTATCATGTAGCATTATATACTTCCCATTGTACCAAGTATCATTAATTTTCTAAACTTCACCGCTCGAGGGCCACCTCTAAATATTATTCGATTTTAATGGAAATTTTTTACAAAATTTTATTTCTATAAACCTAACAACTTGGAGGGGTGAGAGCGAGATAAATAGAAAAACTAATTTTTTACTATATGCTAAGAGACACCCTAATACATATATATACATACATATATACATAAATACATATATACATGTATATACATACATATATATGCATACATATATATATATACATATTACATATATACATATATATGCATACATATATATACATACATACATATATATATGTATGTATATATATACATATATATGCATATATACATACATTTATATATACATACATATATATACGTATATATACATACATTTATATATATATACATACATATATACATACATACATATATATATACATACATATATACATACATACATATATATACATACATACATACATATATACATACATACATATATACATATATACATACATACAGATATACATACATACATATATACATGTATATATGTATGTATATATATATATATATATATATGCATATATATACATACAATGTCATACATATATATATATATACATACATATATATATACATACATATATATACATACATATATATATGCATACATATATATATACATACATATATACATACATATATATACATACATATATATACATACATACATATATATATATATTTATATATACATACATACACATATATACATGCATACATATATATACATACATATATACATACATACATACATACACACATACACATTTACCTTTTATCGGGAAAAAATAGGGCAAGTCAAAGGGTTAAACTACAATTATTTAGATAAGTCATGCATGCAATACCTTTGGGAGGTACCTAAAAGTGCCATATATGTGTCTTGAAGCATAGAAGTGTACAATAAAACCAGTTAGCTACAAGAGTAAATAAAAGCATTCTCAAAATCTGCACTGCCAGGGAAACTCAACTCAAAGTTCATACACCAGATTTCATAAAAAGTAGCATCTCTACCTCTTTCTCTCACCTTAAAACCTTCCTTTTCTCTCTGAGTACCTCGCACTGTGAGCGCTTCTGAAAGGCTTATGCTATGAGAAGCACTTTATACATGATCAAATACAATACAACACAATACATATGGCTAATAGGCTAAAACAAAAATGTCAAGCCAATTTTGCCTGGCAAGCATAAATTTCATATACTAATGAGTATTATGGGACCTCAATATTGATGAATAAAATTGTTCAAAGTTTATTAGGCCTATTTTATGCTGTTTGTGTTTGAACAGTCTTGCAATGCTTTGGGTTATCTAGTATTCTAGCATGGTTAGCCAAGGACAATTCACTGTTGATATGCATTCCTAGGTCACAGTCAAGGTGTTGGGGAGACCAATCTGGAAACTATGACAGGAGCTCTTCTTGGCTGATTTTAGCCCACAAGCCATTAGAAGCCAAACATGTTGCACTTGCAGTATCCCAGTAGCTGAGATACTACTGGGATACTGCCATTTCAGAATAGCTTCTTATCTGCTAAAGGAAAGAATAACTTTTTCTGCAGAATAGTTTCCTCCACATAGTTGTCATAAACAAGCCCTTTGACTATTAAAGAATCAAACCAAAGAAGATTTGAATTGAAACACAGTACAAGCTATCATTGCAGCTACATATATGTGACGCCAGGGGTAAAAACCCGTCGCTTGTCGCTTCCTAGATACTGAGCTAGAAGCTGAAATAGGCGAGAGGGGTCAAAAATGTAGAATAATCCTCAATTCAGCAGTTGCCTGTGAATTGCCATAACTTGCAAAGTAGTAATCCGATTTTTATGCCGTTTGTTTTATTCTACACAGAATATAGACCTTTATTGCACAGCAAAATTGCAGAATAATCAAGTAATGGTTGCCGAGGACTCTAATGATATGAATATTCCGAAACTTTTTATTCGATTTTCTCACTCTATACCAATGAAAGAATCAAACGCACATAACTTCAGTTAGAAAAAAAGATATTTTCATTCTCTAAAGAGTATTTTGAAGCAGATTAATTGTAGAATATAACTGAATAAAAAGGTAAGAAACTGATATGTGACGGGTTTTGACACCTGGCGTCACATATAGTTCTCAAAAGAATCGTGTTTTCAAAAATTATCTCAAACTTCGAGCTAACCAGCCCCGTTTTCTTAACTGACTGAACAAATTAAAAGTGTGAGTCGAGTCACACTGAGCACTTTATTCCACCATCTGGCCAGGGCCACAAACTGTATAGTTTACTTCCACCAATAAAGCCCCAACAATATACCCTGCGACTGCGATCGCACGACCATGTGTACCTCTTGCAGATAATTTACAGCGAAAGGTGTTTATTGTTAATAGAATGTTGTACTCATATTGACAGTAACTGATGATTGTTGTTAAGATGTATGCACACCAGAGTGCGGATATGCAATTGGTTTTAATAAAGAACATACTTACTTACTTACTTGAAGCGATTCGTGACCTCTGTGTTCTATTGGATTGCAATCTAAATATGACTCAATACATTTCTTCTGTTGCCAAAGCATACTACTTTCACCTTTGCTAATTTTGACAAGTGAAACGTTGCCTTAATGAAATTTGCCTGCATATTCTCATCCACGCTTTCGTCATCGTCTTGCATAGATTACTGCAACTCTGTCCTATCCAGTCTTCCGTCATCGACACTACAGCCCCTTTCGTCAGTTTTTCACAAGCGTGGTGCTTCTGCGGCGGAAAATGCCGCCACGCAACATGCGAAAACTTACTTCTGCGGCGGAATTTTTTTTCACATTTTATCTAAAAACGACTCTAACCCTGACCCTGACCCTAAATCCCTGACCGTCACAGCGCCTAACCTGACCCTAACCGACCCTCACAACACCAATTTATAGAAAGTAACGCATTTTGAACAATGCGCATGCGCCGAAGGTTGCGCATGCGCAAAGGTCTTCCGCCACAGAATTGTATAGAAAATTCTACTTCTGCGGCGGAATTTTCAGCCGCAGAAGATTTATCCTTTTCACAATGCCACTCGCTTTTAAAATAAAATGTCTTGGTTCCAGATATCACAACCCACCAACACTGCAACAACTTCCACGCCAGTATCACCTTCAAAATCTCCTTCTTCATGTATCATATCCACTGCTCACCATGCAATGGGACCATTATAACACATGTGTTCCAATAAAACTCTTCTTCGGAGTTCCCACTGCTCGCCCAAACCACTTTAACCACTGCTAAACCCCTCCCCCATAAACTATTGTGTATTTTTTAAACAAAAGGTTCAGGGATTCGGGTTTCGGGGATTCGGGCTGACCCCGATCACATTATAGTTAATTGCTTATAGCTGTATTCATTGAATCACTCACAATTTTTGGTAGCATATAGCAAAATTCCTCCATAACTCAACAAAATTTTCTTTATTTTATTTCATCAACATAACATCAACCAATAAACGAGATTTAGAACTTGAAACGTGTGTGATGTTTGAAGCGCCTGTAGACTTATCGCCTCCAGTGCTCCAGTCTTTGTATCACCTCTGGCAACGTGTTGATTACATCGACGTATTGATTATAATAGTCCAGTAAAATTAAAGTTTTTCTTCATTTAGTATTAATCTCATTTCTTTGCCTAAAAGGTTAGTACTATAAGTAAGGAATTAGCAGTTGAAATCCAGAGTAATCAGAACCTAAGGATTTTGTGTAAAAGTAAAGAAACTTTGACATTCTTTACGGCGAGCGATATTAGGAGATATTAACCCTCATGCGACCAACATATTTCACTGCTTAATATGACCAACTGGGGTCCTTTGGTACCCCAATAGCCATGACGCGTTCAGTGCTTTCTGCCCTTGCGGAAATGTCACTTTTATCCAGTGATATTTTACTTCTCAAAATAATTCCTAATTCAGTTTTAATTCAGTTCTGTGTCCTTGAATTTTACTTCTAATTCTAATTTTACTTCACAAATAATTTTACTTCTCATTCCTATTTTAGTTCTCAACTTGCTTGTATAAGATATCTTTGTTCAATTTCAGTAACACTATCAGTCTCTCATTTTCAGAGATTTTTTCATGCGATTTCTTCGTCCATCAGCCAAGATTCCACATACAGAAAATATTCTTTCCACAAAGGCCTGTGAGGCTGGAGCTGACAAAAGATCCTCTGCAATGGTGCAATTTTGCTGTACAAAGTTTGCATTTCCTTCCAGAAAGCAAGAGGATTCCTAGTATCATTCTCCCTTATGTCTGCCAAATAATGATCCACCTGAGTTGTTGTTACAGAGTCTTGGTTACTGCTGCTGCTGGACAATGTTGATGGTGTCTGTGTTGAGAAATTTAAATTTCTGCAGTACAGGTGAAACTGTGCTTTTGACGTTGGCAGGCAGTCTCTTATTTTCAGGATCTTCAGCGACGCTGGCATATCTGCTGCATTTTTAGACTTACGTTTCACCCTTTGCTTTACTTCAGACAGTTTTTGTTCTTTCTCGATATAAGTTTGGTGCGCTTCCTTATGCAAGCGTAGCATATGAGCAACCAATGTTACCATATTGCTTGTGTTCTTCCCTGCAGCAAGCGCTGTCCCACAAATTCCATCTTGTTTACCGTTTGGTACCTGGCATGTAGGCCTACTTTTGTCAAAATGGAAAACTCCCAAACACAAATCTTGCTTTCTTCCGAAGTTCCGGCCAACAATCTTGATAAACTCTTACATAAGCAATTTAACGCGAAATAAAATGTTGTAGCCTACGCAACTGAGGTCGTTATTAGGTTGGTATGCAGGCAGGACAGTTATTAGACAACGAAGACCAAAGATAGTATATTGCACAGAGAATGATATGCGAAGCACCTTCATCTCAACCGGAGATTTTCAATGGATTATGTGCTTGGATCGCATGCGATTTTGGCTACTCGCTTTCATCTCAACTTAAGGGCCTCAAGAAGTAAAATGATTTTACTTCTGAAAATAATTCCTAATTTCATTCATAATTTTAGTTCTGCAAATAATTCATAATTTAATTCCTAATTTCGTTTTTGAAGCCAAAATAATTCCTACTTTTACTTCTAGTTTTCGTTAACGAAATCCTTTATTTTTACTTCTAATTTTAGTTTTCGTTAACGAAAATATCACTGCTTTTATCTTGCTACAAGCTGAAGTGGCAACAGTTCATCATTTACCTGTGTACTGTATTGTATTCTATTGTATTGTATTGTATCTATACATTTACATAGCGCCTCTTGCTGAGTCTCGCAGTGTACACCAATCAGAGACGCTGTAAAATTAAAACAAATGTGTACGATTACACAATCCCCCGCATCACAATATACCTTTAGAAAGGCGGCCCGGAGCTGAAGAGAATGACATACTATGGGTTGGAATATCTCGTAGGATGAAAAAATTACAGGTGTTTAACCATTTTCAGCTTAGCGACTTGTCGCGAACCAGAGGAAACGGTAAAAAAGTTGATAACTTCTACAAAAATGGGCAAATTCTGAAAATTAGTATATCATTTTTTTCAGTTTGAATAGCTCTTTCCAACGGTATATTGAATCACAGATAATAAGTTTTCAATTAGAATATTTTACAAGAAAACCTGCAATTTTTTTGAAAAAAACTCTATTTTTCGTAACTTTGGCCCTCTGGTGGGGCAGAAGACATTAATATTTGATAAAAATTTCTGAACTTTTTTGACCCCATGGCCCATTAGGCAGTGTGATTCTCGTTAACGATAATGATAACGAAAATGTTCGTTAACGAAAATAAAATGATTCAGTTAACGATAACTATAACTATAACTAAAAATATCATTAACTATAACTATAACCATAACGAAAATAACAACGAAAATTCATCTTTATTTTCGTTAATACAAAAAATAAAAATAGGAAGTGCAATATGGGCGATTCGACATAAATGAGAACGAAAAGTACGACATTTGTATTATACAATTTGTCAGATACTTTACAAACTCGTGTATTTATGAAGCTGAATGCACCCATGCTTGAAAGGCTTTCAAAACTCTGAGCAAATTGTGAAGCAGCGTGTTAATACGCACAATTTTGCTTATAGCCTTAATTATTGCAACTAAGTAGTAACTAAAATTAACTAAAATAAAAATCCATTAACTATAACTATAACTAAAAATAATACTAACTATAACTATAACTGAAATAAAACTCCATTAACTATAACTGTAACTATGACTAAAATAAAATCTGTAAGGAGAATCACACTGCCATTAGGCCACTTTTGGTTGCTATTACTTTTTGAATTTCCAATTTTCGTTTTTTTCACTCCACCCTATTGTTCATTATGATTCGATTGCTGCTTGGATTGTATTAGTAATGAGGCTTTCACTGACATATATACATATATAATTGTATATATATTAAACGAATATATACAGGGTGGGCCAAAAAAAGTAATCCCCTAGGCATTTTTGCTAATATTTCGGCCAAAAGTAAGAATTTTTAAATTACGTTTTACAGGCTTAAAGGTAATTCATATCTACGTATAATGGCCAAATTTCACGGAAAATGTTCAAACAGAACAAAAGTTATATTACTTTTACTGAGTCCACCCACTGTTTTTTGATGGTTCAAAAACGTAAAGCAACCAAAAACGATTTTACTAAGTCACTTCTCAAATAATTGTTATCAAACAAACTTGATTCTTGTTTCGCAACTTGAATTCAATGTGTCCACCACCAGTACCCATACAAGTTCAGAGTTTTTTGGAAAGTTTTGATGTATTTGTTGATGGGTTACAGAGGTAAATAAATCTTCCCACATCAACTTAAATGCGACCTTCAATTCTCTATCGTTTTTGGCTTTGGTAGTAGATTGCGGTATTTCTCCAGCATAGCTCCCCTTAATACATGATTATCCATTTGTTGGAGTGCGGAAGATTTCGGCCTTCCGCTGCCTTTGCGACGTTCCACAGCCGATCCCCTTTCATCAATGCGGGACATATTTTTTAACGGTACGCCTACTCAGCTTCCACTGTTTATCAGGGCATGCGGCGATTAGAGCTTTAGCTCAAAGACTCTACTCATGAAGTGTCTGCATACGCATTTTGTCTGTCATTGACACCTTGCCCATCTTGATATTTTAGAAATATCAATTTCATTGTATCAATAAAAAAATTATTAATCTGAAAGATTCTTTATTTATCACCTTGATCGTCTTGTTGCTAAGTGACGTCACAGTGAAGTGCAGCTACGCTGGTACCCCATTTCTTTTCTAAATAATAATAATATGTATCTGGCAATATCAAGTTTGTTTGATAACAATTATTTGAGAAATGACTTAGTAAAATCGTTTTTTGTTGCGTTACGTTTTTGAACCATCAAAAAACAGTGGGTGGACTCACTAAGAGTGATATAACTTTTGTTCTGTTTGAACTTTTTCGGCGAAATTTGGCCATTATACGTAGATATGAATTACCTTTAAGCATTTGAAAGGTGATTTAAAAATGCCTACGTTTCCCCGAAATATTAGCAAAAATGCCTAGGGGTTACTTTTTTTGGCCCACCCTGTATATTAGTAACGGAAAGCCGCAAGTTTGTCATGGTTTAGCTTTCAATCATGAGTTGACTCGTCGTCGAATCTCATGCAATACACAATAGTCCAGGCAATTTAGGGTTAGACCTGGGCAATTGCTTCAGAAGCAATTAATTTGTTATTGTATCTTACCTCTGACCCGATACATGCATATTTTACTGTTTTTGGCGGCCATATTGGACGACATCTTGAATAGTAACATACCCACACTATTGCCACTATGAGAAATCGATTTCTTGACCTTGATAGTATTAAATTCAACTCTTCATTTGTTATTACTGCTTACCTCTGACCTGGCATATACATTTTTGTGTGGCCATATTGGACGCCATCTTGGATAGTAACATTCCGACACTATGAGAAATCAAAAAATTTCCAAATTCCACCTATAAAATTTCCCAATTTCTACCTCAAATTTTCTGATGACTTTTTTTTTTTTGCTTTTTCATCATTATTTGTAGAAAAAATTTGTTGACGTCAACAACTGTCACACTTTTCCAAACCCCCCCTATTTTGTTGACATAATTAATGGACGACCCCTGACCTGATATATACATTTTTCTTTTTTGGCGGCCATATTGGACGCCATCTTGGATAGTGACATTCCAACACTATTGTCGCTACTATAAATCGATTCTTTGACCTTGATAGTATTAAATTCGACACTTCATTTATTATTCTAGCATGCCTATGACCTGATATATTTATACTTGTTTCCTGTGTTGGCGGCTATATTGGCCGCCATCTTGGTTAAAATGCATTTTTAGGGGTGATACCATAGTCGGATTTTGTGGAATTTTGGATATGTTATTCACTGAGCGGGAAACCGTTTAGAAAGCTTCTGAAGTAATTTTGTCCAGGTTCAAAGTATATTTGAGCTAGATTGCTTGGACTACTACTGAAGCTGGGGTCCAGCGGTACCCCACTGTATATTTGTTTTTAAAATATAACCTTAAAAGCAAAACTGGATTGCAATACACCAAAACAGTGAGCGATGTCCAAGTGACAAAGTCATAAAATACCGTGAAAAAATATTGGATAGTAAAAAAGTAGCACAAGCCGATACCATGCTGGGGTACCGAAGGACCCCAGTTGGTCGCATGAGGGTTAAGTACGACGACTTGCAAACATTGGTAACTCGGCGAAGAAATTCAAGAATACCACTATGATATCATTTCATTTCTATTAAAAAGTTTCCTTATTTATGCGCTAATTTGCTGTAGCATATAAATGTTGGCAAACATTTAGTTTCGGTTGCGTGTCTACTGGCGTTATACGGTAGGCCTATCTTTTGGCAAGCCGAGCGGAAGGTAACATGTTTTCTAATGAGGACACTAACCCTAACCCACCCTCATGCCGCCTAACCTCACCGACTGTGATTACGCGTAACCGACAATAGACTTACGCACCCTGATTCTAAATGTTTGCCTAAATGGTAGCAACTTTAAAAGTTTTGCCAAAAAAACTAGTGGGTAATTTTCAGTTTGAATTTTATGTTTAGGAAATGTTAACGACAGATTTTTCTTCATAAGATAGAATTTGCACGGAGTGGCACGGCGTATTTTGAATTTGGGATTGATCCAAATCGTTGTAGATAACAATTTTCTTATGTAGCACCGACATAATAACTTAACGTATGCATAAAGTATAGCTAAACTCTTACAACATTACAGTGAAGGTGGGAGATGTGCTGCTTGACATGTGGTAATATAGCTCTAGTGCAAATCCTAAGACCAAGACCGTATGTTTTGGATATCCATGTTTTGGTCGTATGTTTTGGTCTCCGGACTGTCTCCAGACTCTTTTTCTAGTCTACTCTGCATTGTTTTGCTACCTGATGTAGTGGTACAATTAATAGTCGAGTTGCAAATGACATTTAACATCATTTATAGGCCAGCATAGAGAAAGCATTTTGTGAGATAATTAAAAATGTGCCATATTATGACACTCTAGAGACTACTGCAAATATGCCAAACAGACAGTTTCTAGGTTTCATGTTGTCAAAGTGACAGACCAAGAATTCAAACCTGAAAGTTATGACTGATAGCAAAAAACCAAATAAGAAGTTGGTTATAGTAATTTTGTAAAAACAATATGTCAAAATATTTTAACTTTAACTCTGTTTTAAAAACATTTCTTTTGGCAGAATTGTGTTACATCGATGGCAAAATGACAAACAACTATTTTGAAATCATGTTTGAAAAGCTGTGTTCAGGAATGAAAGATCAAGGCAAGGTAGAAGAAACATCATCAAACTGCAGGAAACTGAAGAGTGACTTTGACGTTTAATTTCCTGCCAAAGGTTGATCTTCGATATCCTTCAGCTACCTCTGAAACCAGATGTTGATAACAAAAAGTAACTGAAAAGGTCACAACTACGAAATGAGCGAAATAAATGCTTCCAGAAAAAGAACTTTCTAACTGCTTTATGGAAGTACACAGAATGTTGGCTTTTTCTTCTTGGTCATCACAAGACACAGGATGTACAGGACAGTACAGATAAAGTTCTGTCTGTCTTTAGGCTACGCAAGTCGCTCGGCTGTTCTGATGCACGTAGATGAAGAGCAGCTTGCCCTGCAGGATGTTGATAATTGTTTTAAGCATGGATATCCAAAGGAGCTTACATATAAGTTGCTTGAACACAAGGTTTGTTGTTTGATCATCTTAGGTCATCAATCAGAGGCTGTAGCCAGTTTGGAAGTGGCTATGACAGCTCTAGAAGATGCACAATGGGATGCAAAAAAGTTGAATCAATGGAAAAGTGATCTGCAGAAAGAAAATCAATAAATGCAACACCAGTCTTTAGATGCTGGGGAACAAACGTTCTATTTCTGACTCTATGAGCTGCAACAAAAATTTGCCAGATGGCAAGAATGCTAGCCTTTCCAGTACTAGCAATTTTCACTATGAACCAGATGGAGACGTTTTATCATTGCAACAAGAAACATATATTGTCAGGTGAGGCGCTGCTGGTCAAGAAGCCATATACATTGATCCTCTTCGCTAACCACTACAAGGACCATTGCTGACACTGCTTTAAGCTTACGCTGGTACCGTATCCATGCTCCAGTTGTTGCCAGACTATGTACTGTAGCAACCAATGTAGAAACATTTAATTGCTTATCCCTCCATATGAACATTGGCTGTTACTCCGCTTCGGCTGCTGCTCAGGTACAGAAGAGCCTCAAATACTGGTCAGTATCAAGCTGAGACAGTCTGTTGATGGGTTGCAACCAGTTAGGACAGTACATCTCGGATGAATACCATGACATCTGCAATTTAGTGACCCATGCAGTTCGGGTTAGAAATTCACATAACCTACTCCGTACAGCATTGCTATCCTCCTGCTTAGATGTCTTCAGTCATGAGAGGAATGTTAAAACAAGCTCGTACAACAGTACTTCTTTGACTGTCAATGTGAAGCCTGTACAGAAGACTTGCTGATGTTCTTTGAGATTAAGCCAGAAGCTCATAAGTGGTGCTGTAGCAGTTGTTATTTACAATTGCAGACATCAGGTGAAAGCTTAGTGAAGTGTGTAAAATGTAGAGTGGAACAAAACCTGATTTCAAAACTCAATGAAATTGCAGCTCTAAATATGACGATCTTGCTTCATAGTCCAGTGAGGGAAATACGTCATTTGCGATGCAGAACTGAAAATCTAGCCACTCAAGGATTACCTGGAAAGTGGCACTTTTGTAGCATTTGTACTGTTTACTGAGATGTATGTGTCATCAGTACCATCTAAATTCTAAATCGGTGTAAAGAACTCTAGGCAGTGAATCAGAAGCCATACGTTCTTAAATTTATGGATAGATGCAAAAAATTGGCAAGTCAGAGATCTGACCAACACTTGTGCGTGCAGAGGGGCATGCCTACCATGGACCTTCCCATCTGAGTTTGGGGACCCTCAGGACACCCTTGCACATGCTCTGTTTTACGTACACTGGCTTTTAAAACTTGGATGACACTTGCTGGTAAATGTATGTACTGTAGTGCTTTTGGGGACATTACAAAACCATGGAGAACATTTCAACTACTGAAATTTTGCAAAGGCTAATTAATGCTAGTTTTTATAAACAAATGATTGAGAATAAGCTGCTTCCCGTGACTTTGCTTTTGTGGGTACTGTAGAAGTTTCAAGTTTACGATTACGAATCGTTTATTATAAATTGCAATGACAATAACGTGTCTGATTGAAGAGTTTTGAGTGCTCTGTTTTTTTACTGTTTCATCTCATAAACTACTGCATTTCAGAAACTTGTTTTGTTTAGTGCTTAACACTAACAATGAGTAGGCTACCACATGGCATTACTTGCAGTCAAAACTTAAAAGAGAACAGTATGGATTTATGTATAGAAATGTGGAATTAGCACCCATCATAACAGATATGGATCCGGCCCCACTGGAACTGTTAAAAGAAAGCAAATGCAAAATTGCAAGACAAGCAAAGTTGTTCAGATTTTGAACAATTTTATTCAAAAGCTGAACAACTTTGCTGGTCTTGTAACTGTTCAAAGACGTGGTTGCCATGCACTCTTCGTTGCAAATGTGGTGGTGAATGTTGAAACAGTCAGACAATAAAAAACACGTGTAATGAACAAAACCAGTGAATCACAAAAACACAGACAGAACAAAACAAATTAATCGTAAGTTTGATTTTTATCACATCTGTGAATTTTATAATGGGAGAATAAGCCATGACACGGTCCATGACAGGTAACCTAGTAACGGCCGACGGCTTCAGCAGACCCGGCCCATGGGTTGATTTTTGGCAGTTCCGGAGACGAATGGGAATGTGTCGGCACACTATCGGGTAGGCATAATTTAGAGAGCTATGAAGCCGATGTTTTCGTTGGAGACATATTGGAAAGTTTTGCGTACACATTGCACAAAGCTATGAAGTATTATAGTAAATCACCTATTATCGCTCAACTTTGTTTACGTTGATCGCATACAAATTTTGATTAAATATTACAAAATAACCTTAAGTTCTGCGAACTCTGGATTTCTTACGTAAACTTCCAATATAATTACCTATCAATTGCTGAGGAAATTCATGATTAATACTAAATGAGTTGGTTTTATTGATTAATTACTGGACTAATAATTATGGCAGATGTATTGCAGTTTTCTAGAAACTCCAAGCAAAGATTTTAGAGTCTAACATATTTGCTCGAAGAGTAACTTATTATTGCCAGTTGAAATAAAGACTTACTCGCACTGATGTGTATTAATATAGATCACTGGTCTGCTCCATCGACGTACAAGGAATCCTGGGATATGCCCTTACTGAGCGATAATCCGAACTTTCAGAGCCATTTAGTAACTATTAATTTTGAAGCGCATATATGTCAGATATGTTGCAAGGCTAGACAGTCCATGTATGCATTGCACATTTTAACAGCTCATGGCCTCAAGGGAGTAAACCTTTTTGACGTTGCTCGTGCCACGACTGTGGCACGCCTGCTGTATGCTAGCCCAGCATGGTGGGGTTTTGCTCGTCAGCAAGATAAAAACAGGCTCCAATCCATCATAAGTAGGATGATCCGGCGGGGATACCTCCCCGTTGACAACCCAACGTTTGATCAGCTCTGCCACAAGGCTGATACGGGTCTCTTCACAGCTGTTCTAAACAATCTTGGGCATGTTTTACATAAGTTGCTCCCACCAAGGAAATCAACTACCTATGCCCTTCGCCCACGGTCTCATGATAGGGTCTTGACTCTTATCGACAATAATATGAGGAAAACATTTGTAGGAAGAATGTTGTACTCCTATTGATTTTGTGTTTTGTCCTATGATGTTTGTACACTGGAGTGCGGTTCTTCTGCAAGTCGGGACACGGGATATTTGCCTCGAAATCGGGACGGTCCCAAAGTCGAGACTGGTGGCAACCTACCCCTGTCTTGAAATCACTCCACTGGCTCAAAATTCCTGAACGAATATAAAGTCCTATCCCTCACCTACAAAACGCTTCAATCTTAGCTCTCAGCCTTCGTAATAGTTCGTATCTCCGTCAGTTGTTCACGGTCCAACCTCTTCGTTCAACCCGTTCATCTTCTAGCCTATCCTCACACTGCTCCGCCCTTCCGTCACCTCATCGCTTAAATTTGCAAATCGCTCCATAGCCATAGCTGTACCGCCTCTTTGGAACAAACTCCAGCCTGTGCTACGACAAATATCCAATCCATCCTACGAACTCACCAAAACCTCACCTCTTGCTATCTCTCCACAGGTCTTCCACTCAAAACTGAAAACACTGCTTTTTCACAAATCCGATCCCGATTCTTTCTCGTCCCCTCACCTCCCTCGCCATTTCTACTCTAAGCATCATCCACCTTAGCCGTCTGACTGTCTGCCTGCCTGACTCTCTGGATTTTGACCCTCTGCCTATCGATTCTGTTTTGATTAAGCGCCTGTGTGTAAGCTGGTAGTCCACTAGAAATATCGAGAACCTTAGAAAAATTATGACAAGCAAAAATTATACATCGTTGGAACCGGAAGACTGTGCCGAAGACGCCTATGTGAAGGATACATTCAAGTCGTCCACGTACAAAGAGTAACAGGGCCAAATTTGAGGGCCACTCCTGAAATACTGAACAGTGGCTAAGTATTGCATTTCTAATGATAGCAGAGAAATTTTTTCTCTCACACCTATGTTTCCTGGGCCAAGGACTTCATCAAAACTGTTTATAACATTGTATCCTTAATTGTTGGCCCTCGACAACAATTGGGGCCACTCCTGAAATACTGAACAGTGGCTAACTCTGGCATTTCTGATGATAGCAGAGAAATTTTTTCTCTTACACCTATGTTTCCTGGGCCAAGGACTTCATCAAAACTGTTTATAACATTGTATCCTTAATTGTTGGCCCTCGACAACAATTGGGGCCACTCCTGAAATACTGAACAGTGGCTAACTCCGGCATTTCTGATGATAGCAGAGAAATTTTTTCTCTTACACCTATGTTTCCTGGGCCAAGAACTTCATCAAAACTGTTTATAACATTGTATCCTTAATTGTTGGCCCTCGACAACAATTGGGGCCACTCCTGAAATACTGAACAGTGGCTAACTCTGGCATTTCTGATGATAGCAGAGAATTTTTTTCTCTCACACCTATGTTTCCTGGGCCAAGGACTTCATCAAAACTGTTTATAACATTGTATCCTTAATTGTTGGCCCTCGACAACAATTGGGGCCACTCCTGAAATACTGAACAGTGGCTAACTCTGGCATTTCTGATGATAGCAGAGAAATTTTTTCTCTTACACCTATGTTTCCTGGGCCAAGGACTTCATTAAAACTGTTTACAACAGTGCGACCTTAACTGTTGACCCTAGACAGTTAGGGCCATTCCTGTGGTTACCTTACTAAACACACTACCTTTACCATAGCCAAAAACAGCAGACGTGGTGTCAAAACCACCGAATGTATGAATGACAAGCATACATTTGCAGACATTGCAGCCTATCCGAAACTGCATGGAATTTATGCTTATGCATTTCCTTCCTACCATTCTACTAGCCCTGCCCTTCTTTGGACACAAAGTACAAAACAGACATATCTGGACTTCTATGATAAAGCAGCAATGCATATATACCCGGTATCTGTATTCTCTGGAAGAGCATGCTGGGTCTACTGAAACCTTCTCAGAATCGACAGAACATACACTAGTCATCTGAGACATTGTCTTAACCTGGTCTGTCTTCAGAAATTTATGAGACATCGACAAAGCTTTTGTTGTCAGATTTCTTCTGAGCTTCATAGAATTTCATCTGCCACATCACAAGTTACCATGCATTTGGCAGAAACAATGACACCTGATGAGAGGCTAACCAGTTTGTTCTTATCTGAAAATCTGAAGGGACTACTGGTATATCTCTACAAATACTGTTTGACCACAGGACTGTCTTTCCTGTCACATCTCAATCGCGACATGACTACCACAACATGCAATGGTGAAGCTCTTTTAGCAACTGTCACTTTTAATAATGCTGCACGCACCGTTGCACATTCAGTCAAAGTACTTAGCCATATTTCTCTAATTGTTTCATGCAATTCATGACCTCTGTTAAGCCCCCTTGGTTTTTAACAGCTATCATCATAGACCGCTCGATGACCAGGTTAAGAGATAAACCTGCTCACAAGCGATCTGAGCGCCTTATGCTGTGATGGCCATGTAGCAACTGCTCATACACATGTGGATGTGGGTCTATTAAATCTTCCATCTGCTGTAGATACAGCCTTCCTAACTCACTCTGCATAGTTCATGTGGCCAATTGCAGTAAAGAGACCTAACATACCATGCACAGCATGAAGACGCACAAGGAAATTGCTCGTTCGCTCAGCTAACAGAAACAGCTTTACCAGGTCAATGCATCCTCTGACAACATCTTTTTCAATTTTTGAATGAGGTCACATAGTTTGCTGGAAGATTAATTTCAAGTCAGACATCATGGTTCTTAAAACGGACCCACATAGTTGTGCAGACCTACATGAAAGAACAACAGGAGAGGGATTTCCATAATCAGCCACAGAACTATTGAGAAAATCTAACATCAAATCTGTTAACGCTGCATCAATTAAGAAATGCCCTCATTGGAACTGGCATATGCCTTTCCCACGAGTATATGTTCAACAGTGTTTGGACCAAATTTTCCCCAAAACTTCATATAATTGCCGAAGACTTTTCTGACCTTTTAAAACCGTGGATTTGCGTTGGAATTCATTTAGCTTTAATGCTGACTAAGCTTTTTCTCATAAGGGATTGTTTGTTTTTGTCTAAAGATATTGACGAGTGCAAGAGCAAACGGACAAACAGGTGTGAACACTTTTGTCTGAATACGATCGGAAGTTACACGTGTTCGTGCGAAGATGGCCACAGCCTTCAAACGAACGGATATCAGTGCATCAATGGTAAACAATTAATACATAGAAAATAATACGTTTACTTAATGACTGCTTTTAAATATTTCGCTGACAGTGACTGTCGTTAAACATCTTATTTAATCAAATATATAATGACCTCCATAGCGCCGTAATCATAATGCATAAAACATCAGTCGATGTGAAGGGAAAATCGAAGTCAAAGTCATCTATTAGAGAAGCCAGGTCAAGAAAATCTCTATAACAAGAAGCAATAGTTAATAGTCATTCGAAGCACACATCATCCACCGCAGATTTCGATTAATAATTGATAGATGTTATGGAATTCTGTTTTCTTTTTAAATTTTACGCAGTTTCGGGTGGTGCTTTCGATGACTGGAGAAAGTCATCGAATGCAGTCAATCTTTTCAATCATGCACCTTGAAACAATAGAAATAATCTAAAACCAGGATCAATGGTTACATTCAGCACTAAGTACTGCATGTCCTCATACCATTTGCAACAACATACAAGTTTGTGGCATTTTTATACATGAACTCATAGATTTTCATCAGAAATGTCGTCACTTCTTTCATAGTTCTGCAAAAGTTCTGTATGAATAATTCCTTCCAGAAAGTATTGTAAAAATGTTGAAACTAAAACGTCCAAAGCTTCTGGCATGTCTGTCCTGAGTCACATGTTTATTTATTGTAGATGGTTGCCTTCCTTCGGTAAACTGCTTTCTGACTCTTTGAAAGTTCATCCCAGAGCGCAAGGATTGATCGAGTCAGGTCGATCAGTTGGAAAACGGTACGAAAGGCACTGACGACCAGATCATATATCCATGAGCCAATTTCTTCTCCAATGATCTTGCCAATTCTCCGACCCACCGATCTACCTATTCTCACACCCTTTTTCTTCGATCCAAGAATTTCTCCAGCAACAGACCCAACTTTGACCCCAACCGCCTTGCCGAATACTTCTCCAACTTGGCCTCCAGCTCCAATAAATTCTTTCTTTAAAGACTGTTTAATGTAACTGCCGCATGCGATCATTGCTTTGCGTCTTGCTTTAACTTCGTCCTTAAAGATTTCGTAAGCAGACTTGGTGTGTTGGACCGGCATATTTACGGTTTCTGAAAATATGACAAAAAATATGAAACCGTTTAACTTTAAGAACAGATCAAGTTTTCAAGCAACTATGATCATGATTTTGATTTAAAGCTGTATTTTAAATTACTCATCACAGCTTTCAACAACGGTTTATGTCCTAAACCACAATTTTAGAACTCCGCACATCATGTCATTCTATAAATTCAATTCAATTGTTTTCATAAGCAATTCGGTTCGACAAGTTCAACACACATGCTGTGTTACGCTGGTCAGTACATATGTCTTTTATTATAGAAAATAGGCTAGTCTTTCAACTCGAGAATTGCTTACTATTATTATTATTATTATAATTATTAAATAAATTTGTAACGCATGCAAGGTCACACCGAAATGTGAATCTGAGGCGCGGATAGTCAGCCGCCAGGTGAAGATGCACTTAGATTTCTAAATCCTTGAAAACCAGGGAGAACTAGTGAGTTTTGAGCCGCTTTTTGAAGGAAGGAAGTGAAGCTGAGCTACGAAGAGAGTGGTAGTTGATTCCATTCCTTTGGAGCAGAGGCGTGGAATGCACGAGAGCCCATAACTGTTCTGCATCGTGGCTCAGCTAGAAGACCTGTACTTGATGATCGCAGGCAACGTGGAGGATGTAAGGAGTTAGTAGTGCATGAATATAGGTAGGTGTGCTGGTGCTGAGGGCTTTGTAGGTAGAAGTGATGTTTCTTGATATTT
The DNA here is from genome assembly GCA_020284085.1 of Aporrectodea caliginosa. Classification (NCBI taxonomy): domain Eukaryota; kingdom Metazoa; phylum Annelida; class Clitellata; order Crassiclitellata; family Lumbricidae; genus Aporrectodea; species Aporrectodea caliginosa. The sequence goes on from JACEVL010000844.1 coordinate 518,772, forward strand.
GGCTGTCCCGACTAGGTCAAGTCGGGACACGGGATATTTGCCTCGAAATCGGGACGGTCCCAAAGTCGAGACTGATGGCAACCTACCCCTGTCTTGAAATCACTCCACTGGCTCAAAATTCCTGAACGAATAGAATATAAAGTCCTCTCCCTCACCTACGGGGGGGGGGCCATAGGCGGCCTTGGAACAAACTCCCGCCTGTGCTACTACAAATATCCAATCCATCCTACGAACTCACCAAAACCTCACCTCTTGCTATCTGTCCACAGGTCTTCCACTCAAAACTGAAAGCACTGCTTTTTCACAAATCCGATCCCGACTCTTCCCCTCACCTCCCTCGCCATTTCTACTCTAAGCATCATCCACCTTAGCCGTCTGACTGTCTGCCTGCCTGACTCTCTGGATTTTGACCCCCTGCCTATCGATTCTGTTTTGATATAGCGCCTGTGAATAAGCTGGTTCCCGCGACTTCGCCTTTGTGGGCGCTGTAGAAATATCGAGTTTACGATTACGATAAATTCGAATAACAATCAAAATGAAACTAGCTGAAATATTTGAAAATGTTCTAATATGAGTAACTTGTGTGTTAGACATCGTGTAATGTGTAATATTGTGTGTTGTTACCTATAAATTTAAGATTTTTGTGGGGGAAAAATCAGACGCTGTAGGCCTACTGGAAAAACGATGACAAGACGACGGCGGAAGTAGGCAGTGCGACCACTCTCCATTTTCCGAAATTCCAAGTTCTTTCCAGAAAAATTCCCAAGATCCCAAGATAGGCCAAAAAAGTGTACCAAAAATTCCCAAGTCACTGAAAAGGAAAAAGTTGTGATGAAATTTGAAATACATTTTAACAATCGCAATTATTCACAAAATGTCGAGCTAAGAACTGGCAAAGAAAAAACCGGAGCATAAAATTGAATTAAGCAATTTTACAATGTTTGCAAGCTACAATAATAATAAACGTCTTTCAAACTGGGGGGGCCCGGTGGCGCGTTGGATAACAGCTGGCGTAGAGAGCGAGAGGTACCGAGTTCGAGCCCCGTATGGCGGATATGCTTTGTAGGCTACTATTAGTAGCCTATTAGGCTATTAGTAGTTGACTAGTTAAGATTGTTTAAACTGCATAACGTGCAGTGTTATTTCTATTAACTGTAGGCCTAACTGTAACTGAAATAGCAAAATAACTGAAAAATGTATTGCAGTTAACTGTAACTGTAACTGAAACTGAAAAATACTGAATAACTGAAACTGTAATAGTAACTGAAAAACGAAAACTGTATAACTGAAAAATAACGAAAGTTAACTTAAAAATAAAACATAAGTGTTTTTCTTACTTACTTTTTGAATGGTAATCCTACTCTGGTCTACGGTCAGTTTCTATACTCATTTCGTCTATTAAAGCTATCCGCCATGTTTCGCTTTGTTTATGAACGGGGAACATAGACATCTTACATTTAATATATGATGTCTATGGCGGGGAACTATCACTTTTCCCGTCATGCCTTGCGGGAAAAATAAAGCTGAAATAGCTTATTATGTTTTTTTTCAGTTTTCTATGCAAGTTTCACTTATGATTCCTTTTCAGTTTTCTATGCTAGTTTCACTTCCGGTTCCTTTTCCTTTCGTTGTGTTGGCGCTAAACCTTAAATTCGTAAAACAATCCACGACTATGAGAATAATGTTTAACCCAGGCAGTGGTCGAAAACTGAAAAAAAACATAATTAACTGAGAGATGCGACGGCGGACAGAAGAAAATGGAGGAACTTGATCATGACGGTCGCTAGGGTTCGAGGAACTGACAGCACAAGGTAACAAGGTAAGTGGTCGAAAAGTAGAAAGTGGCGTGTGAGAACATTTTGTTTACGAAGCCGCAGACGACTAAAGTCGATGTTGTGTTCACACCGTTGCTGGCGAGGACGTTGAAAACCACGAGTGTGGCACGGTAATTGTCGGAACAGAGCAACTGTTAATTTGCAACGTCGTGTTTTCCTTAAAAATAAACCGAAAATATGTTAAATCGCATTGATTTGCTGCATAAATATTTCTGGTAACTGTTCAGAATACTTGTGGTCAGTGTGTCATTAGTCATGACTTGTGAAAAAAATAACTGATGCTATAACTGAAAAACAAAGAGAAATAACTGAAACTGTAACTGAAAAATAATAAAAAAATAACTGAAACTAAAAAATCTGATTTCAGTTAACTGTAACTATATATAACTTTAACTGAAAAATCATAAACTAGACAACTATAACTGTAACTGTAACTGAAAAACCATAACTGAAATAACACTGATAACGTGTAAATGTAGGCTACAGCGCAGTGCGTTAATTGTCAGGCGCTTAATTAAAGAAAAGATATATATATATATATTATTAATAGACAGATCCACTGAGGGAGTTTTACTAATGTGATTCGCTGCCACTCTTGTAAAGAGTAAAACCGAGTCTGTAGACCTTAGAAAACATCCCAAAGATTACTAGGCTAAATCCCCAGATCCCAAGTCGGACCCCCTAAATCCCAAGATCTTGGGAAAACTCCCAAGCAGTGGTCGCACTGGAAGTAGGTACAAACAGTGCGACCACTCTCCATTTTCTAAAATCCCAAGCTCCTTCCAGATAAATCCCAAGATTGGCCAAAAGTGTAAACAAAATCCCAAGTTAACTGACAACTTTTTTTTATTCCCAGAAGCACAATGCATATTACAATTAACAACAATTATAACTTTATTACATATCGGTGCATTGGCTAGGGAACAGAGGAGACCCATAAGGGGTACAAGCCCCGCTTAAGTAGGGTCACCCTTTTTAACAATAATCAATTATGACTGGTTAGTCAGTTGAAAGAAATTTAAAGAAAGGGTCAATTCAATAATGTTCTTAACTAAATAATAACATTGCAATTTATTAAAGAGATCAATATGTAAGAAAGAAAGGTTCAACTCAAATAATGTTCTTAACTAAATACAATACAATACAATACTAAGAACAAAGATGTTAGAGCCTACGGCTCTAACATCTTTGCTAAGAAGATCAATATCGTAAACATTTCGATGAAACAGTGTTAAATGAAGTATGATTAATCTTTCAAGTAACTATTCCACAGCTTCTTAAATTGAATGTATGTGGGTGCATTCCGAATACTCATCGGTAGGCCTACTGCATTCCAAATTTTTGGACCATTACAACAAACTGAAAATCTACGATAATCAGTGCGTGCATATAATATATAAACCACCAGAACAAGACCTTGTACAGTGACCAACTGACCATGCATCTTAGTAAAATAGTTTGAAAAAAGAATCAGGCAGCAAGTTATTGACAAATTTATACATGAAATTACCCAGTTGATAGCGATTTATGTTTTCAAAGTTCTTAATATTATATTCCCGGTATCTGCAGTGTATGCCGTGTGGGCATAAAATAGATCTCTTGCAATAATTCTAATTGTATTGTATTGTATTTGAACACTTGTTATAGCGCCTCTACCAGATTACCCATTCAGAGGCGCTCCCGACTCTGTGCGTACGCTGAATCGGAGTTTCATGCCGAAGCGCATGAGCAATTGCGAGTTAAGGACTTGCCCAGGGTCCCTACGCGGCGGCTTTGAGGTGGATTCGAACCCGCAACCCTCCAGCTGCAATTAAGGCACCGAACATACCCAAACCACCACGCCCCAATTGTATTGTGTTGTGTTGTATCTAATAGCTCTTTTCTGCAGAACTGGAAGACATTTTAACCTAGTAGAATAGTTTGAGGCCCAGACAATTTTACCATAATCAAAATAGGGATTGATAATAGGGATTGTATAATATAAATTCCTACGATTCGAATATGAACTGGGATAAGGTAAGATATTCTTGCTAGTATACCAAGAAGAGAAACTATGGCGGAAAGTCGGTAAAGGCTTCTTAAATGTTGAATGTTATTCTCATATTCTGAAGTTATAACTTTAACCCATTAACGCATAGCGTCCCATTTATGGGACGCTATGCTAAATAGCCTGACAGACTGGTAACTCTTGATATTTCGGCACGATGTTTTCTAAAGACGACACAAACCCCTAACCCTGACCCTAACCGACCCTCACGAGGCCTAAAATTACGGGAGAAAAATACATGCACCACGATACTAAATGCTTGCCAATCCGACTTCTATTTAAGCAAAAATTATTTAAATCAATCCAACTTCTATTTAGCAAGAATTGTTTTCGTCAATCCAACTTGTATTCGATCAACGCTGAAACACATGCAATGGCGAATAACTAAATGCACTAAAATACACTTTTACCGTCAATTAATAGAAATTTACTGTGTAGAGACAACTTCTCTTTATGGAGTTTCGTCTAATTTGCGTTCAAAACGAGTTTACAAGAGCTTTTGACCTTACTTACTTTTAAAGCGCTGTAGGGCGTCTTTCTGGGTTTAGATAAGACGAAATGTGACATTACTCCTTCGTCGTCTGAACTCGAATTCATTGTCGAATCTTGTGCGAACATTTTCCAATAAAATGATCTAACGCAGTTCTAAAGTCATAAACGAATTCCGTTTTTTTACGACTTTTCTTCTGCTAACAAATGACGTTCGCAACCAACAATGAGATCGCGGCGGATTAATTAATGCATTAATTAATCATTGTGACCAATGAGATTATTATAACTTATTTATAAGCGCTAGAGGGAGCATGACGTATCTTCTCTTCGCACAGATTTGAAGCCACAATCAGGGGTGGACTGGGAGTTCAAGCGGCCCGGGAAAAAAACAAAAAGCGGCCCTAACTTCATGACTTTTATTTTCTTTGTGCATTTTTTCATGCATACCCGAGGGCCAGTGACCTCCAAAGTCATGGGTCACTTTACAAATTACATTATGCAATAACAAAAAACGATAAATCGCATATATAATTTATAATTATATATAAAATATTAAGAATGCGTCAACTCAAGTTATAAATCAATTTATTCGGACTCACTGTGATGGTATTATTGCTGTTTAATAATAATATTTCCAAGAAATTTCCATGATCGATTGTATCGTCGTTTAATGTATATGCAGCATCATTTTTTGACCGATAACTGAGACCACGTTTTCCAATCATTTTCAGAATCTCAATTACTCTTTCCAGCACTTGTCTCTTTTCTTGAACTTCTTGGTACCTTCGTTTACTTTGCTGAGAGAATAAAATGCTATCAATGTCTCTTCCACTTACAGACATTAAATGAGCTTCCACACACTTCTCGTGATATTTGCTGTTTTCATGTTCCTCTATTCTTTGATGCACATGTTTCCAGGAATTCATTCCCGTTGTGAATGAGTTCATATCGTCAGTCTTGCCATATGCTAAGCATACTGTGCAAAACAATGCTTTAGATTCTTTACAGTATGACACCCAATTCCTATTGATACCATTGCTTCTGAAAAATACCCGATACGCATTTGTAAATGGTAGATCAGTTTCACTCACACTAGGTTGTATTGGGTGAAATTTAAAAAACGATTGTAAAGTATTCTGTCGAGGACGTTTGAAATAGTAACTGGTGTTTTTATCATCGATAACTGAAGTTTCTGTCACTTCTTCTGAACTATCATTCTCGGCATTTAGATCTGCCACTGCCAGCGTTGTGTTGTCAGTTAACTCCGACGGCTCCGTAACATTTTCTAAATGTAAGGTGGGAATAAAGTTTGTTGGCACGACTGATTGGACCGAATGCTGATTGTTTTCATCGTTTCGATTTGTGTCGGGTTGTTTACTTGCAGAAGGTGTTTGTTGAGAGCTGGTGTCTTCAGTTTGAATTGGAGTGGCTTTAAATAAATCGACTAGATTTCGGCATTTAGCTCCATCTTTACCAAGAATCTTTAGTTTCTTATCTCTTACTTTCTCCGCACCACCTTTACATTTACGTTTCGGATTTATATCACTCATAACCGTAACATATCTTATTTAATTAATATTACTTATTACTAACTAACAAATTTAAAAGAAATTTTATCAAAACAAACTCAGTGGAAGACGCCGGAAGTAGAATGGAAGATGTAAATTCTTATCTAACATGGCGGCCGCTGGCTGTACGGAGCACTGTAGGTAAGTAAGTATGCATTGCTCTTTTTCAGTTAATTTACAAACCGGTTAACCGAAACTAAAAACCGGTTAACCGATGCCGCAATTTTTTGTAAAAAAACCTGTATCATCTGTACTAAATTGATTAAATTATTATATCACCGGTCCTGGCGGCCCACCGGGAATCTTCCCGGTGTCCCGGCGGCCCAGTCCACCCCTGGCCACAATCATAGATTGATTGATTGATTGATTGAGATAGCCTATAGTAACACCTTACCGAGAGTTCGGAAGTTAATGGAAATTGAAGTGAGGCATTTTAAATCGTTGAAATTCATTGACGCAGTTAAGCTTAAGCGAGACTGTTTAATTTCTTTTCGAAGATTACGCCTTGCAAAGAGTAGGCCTACATACAACAGACACAAAATAACAACTTATCGATTAGGCCTACATATTCTAATATTCCAGCGGCCTTGTTTTCTGGCTTTAATAAGTTTGCACATGATCACATTGACACTACACAATTTAACTTCGATCGTTTCGCCATTTTGAGCGGCCAATAGTGAGGAGGATAAGGTCCAAAAAGGCAGTGCATTGTTCATCTTGTGGATAAAAGCAACAAACTTTTATGTATTCAAGAAAAACATATTTTAAAACTTTTCAGCGAGAGGCATCACTTAATTCATTTCGGAACATAACTTAAAAAATTATTGAAAATGTGCCTTAAACGCGGTACTTTTTCTATTAGTTCGACCATTTGTGCGGATTTTTTGGGCTATAAACAGACATGTTTAGGCGACAGCTAGCATTTCTTGTCAATAAGTCTTCATTATCGGCGATCGTCTTTAACATATTTCACTTTAAATTGTGCAAAAGTGTCTATTTTCTATATTTTTACAACGTATTTCTATTTTGTATCACTTGTAATTTAATGTTCGTTACGCTGTCAGTTTTTTCTACCACTTTGGTAATTTAATGTCTGTTGTAATGTTTCTCTGTGAAGAGCTTCCAGTTAGTCACGATCTGTCTGTCGGATGTCGGGTCAAGTTTACACTGACACACAGTAATAGTGACCAAGTCCTCAATGGTAGAAAAGAGATGGTTAACTGGAATCCAGCCGCCATCCCAGCGTCTTGGCCACAAATTTGACTTTTCAGGACCTTTAGGCTGCATAGGTTTACCAAAGCATCATGATTTTCATGAAATATCTCCATAATGCAGCCTCAATTGTGTATACTTTCAGCACAAGATAATCTATCTTCTATCTATTTGCCTCTACCTGACTCGCCAAAAATTTTTTTTATTCCTAACAAGTTAGCATCAGTGGCGTAACAACCTAGCTGGGGGCCCTTGCCCTTGGACACTCTATGCTTGGGGCCCTTACCCATTAACGAGACTAAAGAGTGAAAATAATGAGGAAGAAGAAGGAGGAGGAGCAGTCACTTAAGCTAGCCATGGGTATAAAGTGTTAGCGACTTCATTTTCTTAGCCTCGGCATATATGCGGGTGGATAGCCAGTCCTCTCCCTTGCCATCTCATCTTCCCACCGACAGTGTACGGTCAGTGTACTCATTGTAGTTGAGTTTAATAGGGGCGTACATGGAGCAGAAATCGTGAACCAAATTTCTCCCATGGCGGGGATTGATGTCAACACGCTAACCATTACACCATCTATAGCTATTTAAATTAGCAGTTAGGTAATAAAAACGAGAGTGTTAACCATTATTATCAATAATCCATAGTTCAAGTCACATTAATAGTTCAAGACAGAACCAGAAAACAACCGGAATGTATTCGCCAATTTGGCCTGTCGCTTACAGGCTAGTTACATGCATAGACAGCATACACTAACACTGTACCTAATGAGTGTATTAAGTGATGAATAGTTCAAGGGATATTTTAATTCAAGTTAAATTAAAGTCAAATTGTCATGATTTAAAAAAGAAAACAAAATGTATTGGTCTGATGTCTATGCATGCTACTGCAGTAATGTAATGTAGACCAGTGCTTCCCAAAGTGGTGGTCCACGGACCGGTGCCGGTCCACGAGCCCTCAGTTGCCGGTCCGCAAAGTGAAGTATTTACAGGGCAATAGAGAGACATAATTGGCAAAACGTGCATTTAAATCAATTTTAATACATTTTGAGGAATTTAGGTGATCAAAAACGAAAGAGAGAAATAATTCATAAATTTGACACCGGTCCTCCTGCAGTGGGAAAATTTCTGCCGGTCCGTGACACTGAAAGTTAATTCCTGCCGGTCCGTGACACTGAAAAGTTTGGGAAGCACTGATGTAGACTGTAGTCTGTTATTCTTCAGAGAATTGTTGCATGAATTTGGATATTCTAACTTTACTGTTCGCAGTATTTCCTTGCTGCACTTGAGTTAGGAAGACTGTGCAATGGCTGTTTTGTGATGTGATGTTAAATCATTCAGTCGTGGTGACCAGCTGTACCACTTCTGCCATGCTCGTAGTGTTGCCACTGGTTCCTGGTGTGTTTTGTGAACGTAAATCACACGCCAGCGCAGTAATGGCTGCTCACAGAAGCTTTACGTTCTAGACAAATCTGGAACACATACTCTCTGGGTTGCTGTATCACTAACAGTTCTAAACCATGATTGAAGCAATTCATGACTACCCTCCATCAGCAAGATTTGGTAATATACGCAGTGTTACTAATGCCTGGCTCCACAAAAGCCAAGCCTGATACCTGGCACATTTAATGTTTTGCACAAACTTGCATCTTGAGTTGGTGGAATGTTCTCAGTGGTTCTGATTTTTTATACAAATAGTTTTCTGTGAGCAGAGTTCACAGAATGAATGGTAAAGCTTTCCAGTATAGTTAACACGTATCCGAAATGACGTGACGCAATTGAGTGAACTCGTTGAAGGCTTCTGTAACTTCAGGATATTTGTTCCGAGTTCAACTGCCAACAAATGCTGATACAGTATCACAGTCACTGAATGTATGAAACACTGGTAGTGTGCACAGCTTGATACGGACCCAAACCTAACAAACAATAAAATTGTTTTCAAGTTCTAAACAAGTGACCAAAATGCAAATTGCTTATATGTTCACACCATTGCTTTTCACACCCAGATTCAAATGACAGACACTGATTAGAAGGTTGCAAGTACCGGCAATTTGCCCCCAACCTGCTTCAACCAGTTAAAATACATTATTGAAGATCAACAAGCTTGAAATCTGGTAGAATATTGCTTACAGATCTATGTAAACTACTAGCTGAGCAAAGACCATAATATCATGCATTACATCAACAGCAAGGGTATGGAAAATAAATTGTACCACTGACGCTTATAAAAACGTCTACGGTTGTGTAACCGTGTCAGACAACTAGAGTGATACTTTGCCTCAGTGGTAATACCATGTCACTTGTGGCAAGTTCTGCAAGAAGTCAGTCGTGTGACAGAGCTACATTCCTTGAATCTATTGCCAAGTTCGTGCCAATCTCCAAAATAAACAATCTGGCCTCCCAGAATCAGATAGCATAGAGTGCTATGATCATCCACAGTCCCCACAAATAACTAAGCAATGAGTAACACACAGAACAATTAACAAACACAACAATTAAGAAGATGAATTGTAATCGTAAACTCAAAGTTTCTACTGTGTTACTCTAAAGCTAAGTGCAAGGCACCAGCTAATTAACAAGCAGTGTCGAGCAGAGAGTTGTCCAAAGATTGATGTCCAGTGAGGGTCCAAGTCCAGTTGCCAGTGAGATTTGGCAGAGCGACTGTTAAGGCTGGCTTTGTTGAGGACGAGAAAGCTTCGAAGGCAGAGGATTGGATGGATTAGCGTAGGAATTCTTGAAGACTTCAAAATTATTTGCAATGGAAACCCTGTAGGTGACAAGTAGAGAAGCCTAAGGCAGATGACGGTGGGTGAGTGGCGGTACTGGTGGATGAACTGAGAATATGTGGAATCCAGGGAAGTTCGTTCCAGAGTCGATATGGTTCGGTTGGAGAATTTCAGGTGAGTAGTGACTGGGAAACAGGAGAGAGAGATTAGGAGGAGGATCGGGTTGAGTGGGGTGGCTGATGGTGAAGAGTTCTTGAAGGTACTGTGGCTGGGAGTGTTGTAGACAGTTGTAGGTTAGTGATAGGACTTTGAAGTGGATGTGCTCAGGTTTTTTCAGTCAGTAAAGTGAATTAAGAACGAAAGCAATATGATGATGCTTGGTGACCAGGTGACAGCTGAGGCTGGTGAATTTGGATGAGCTGTAGATGCTAAAGTTAGGTGGATTCGAGGTTGAGGAAAAGGGAAATACAATAATCAAGCTTGGAGTGAACAATACAGGTAGCAATAGTAATATTTAATTATTTCATTGAATATATCCTGTATTTTTGTGTATTCTCTTATTTCAATGATTGCATTACACACATTACCAGGGAGGTTGCTTTTAAAGTGGATAAATGTCCATGATAACTCATCAATCCAACTACTATTTACGCAAAGAATTATTTTCATCAATCCAACTTCCATTTACGCAGGCAGACAAGATAAATAATATTAAAATACGTTAAAATACAGGATATATTCAATGAGATCATTAAATAAGCTAAAATGCAGTTCTACCGTTAGAAAATTTGGTAAACCCGTAGTTTAGGTTGCTAAATTATTTTATATTGTCAAAATGAAATGGAAGCTGGATTGAGAAAAAAAATTGTTTCCCTAACTGGAAGTGGGACTGATGAAACTATTTCTATCTTTAAATAGAAGTTGGATTGACGGAAATAATTTTTATCGTAAATAAAAGCTGGATTGATGAAACTTAGTTTTTGATGCAATAGAAGCTGGAATAATGAAAATAATTGTTTCCGTAAGTCGAAGCTGGACCCATGCAAAAAGTTCTTTGCTTACATAAAAGTTCCATTGATGAAAAATATTTTTCTGGTTAAATAGAAGTTGGGTCATTTTTTTCGTTAAATGGAAGCTGCTTCCATAAAAGTTCCATTGATCAAAAATATTTTTCTGGTTAAATAGAAGTTGGGTCATTTTTTTCGTTAAATGGAATTGATTAAAAAAAAATTCTCGATGAAATGGAAGCGGGATTGATTATAGTTATGATGGACATAGGCAGAGTGCTTACTTACCAACGTGAAGTACGGCATTGAAGACATTAGAATAATTTAGCAACCTAAACTTACCGAAAATTGTTATCACCCCAAAATAATAAATTTGTTAACTTAGAAAATAGATTTAGGAAATCCAGGTGAAATTCTATTTCGGGAATTTAGGTCGGGAATTCGCAAGGGCACCCGAAAAGCCGGGTTCGATAAAAAGCACCGCTTAAACGTAGGCTGTAATTAAATTCTGACCTACCGTACAGATAAATTAAAATATATGAAGTTTTATTACATCCAAACAAGAAAATAGACGCTTTCGCACAATTTAAAGTGAAATAAATTATGTGAAAACAATCCTTAATTGACGATTAGATCGCCGATAATGAAGACTTATTGACAAGAAATGCTAGCTGTCGCCTAAACATGTCTGTTTATAGCCCAAAAAATCCGCACAAATGGTCGAACTAATAGAAAAAGTACCGCGTTTACGGCACATTTTCAATAATTTTTTAAGTAATGTTCCCAAATGAATTAAGTGATGCCTCTCGCTGAAAAGTCTTAAAATATGTTTTTCTTTAATACAAAAAAGTTTGTTGCTTTTATCCACAGTTTGAACAATGCACGAGCTTATCGTCCTCACTACAGGGCATTTTCGCCGATCCAAGGAAAATTTTTCGGACTAATCAGAGTAAATTATTGATTTTGCGCTCTAAATTATTTTATATAACATAATTTTAAATAGATGTTGGATTGATGACAATAACTCTTGCTTCAGAACAAGTTGGATTGATGAAAATAATTCTTGTTTATAAGTAGAAGATGGATTCAAGAAGAAATGATTCTTACTTAAATAGAAGCTGGATTGATGAAAAATATTTGTTGCGTAAGTATAAGGTGGATCAATGACAGTTATCCTGGACATTGGTATTGAAATGCCATTTATAAAAAATTAGTTAGACAGCAAAAACGATAAATTAGGCCTACTCTTATTAGTTCGATAATTTTTGTTGTACTCACCTAGCTTGGATCGGCGAAAATGCGGCCACAGGGTCAAAGCCTCCCCATAGATAGTAGATGCTCGCTCTAGTGATATATTATATATAATACATCTCTATGATTGTGACCATAGACAATGGTTGTGACTGTGGCATGTCTCTAAGTAGGCCTATTCTCTCGTACGCCCGTAAGCCGCGAAATCCAAATAGGCCTACATAGCCTACAGCAGTTCATAAATTAATGTTATAGACTGTTAGGCTATAGTAAAACTAGATGTTAGAAGAGGGATGAAACCATGGTATTGATGATAAATTATTGCAGTAACATTGGTATTGATGATAAATTATTGCAGTAACATTAGAAGTTGGATGAGCATATAAATAGCAGAAGTAGAAGTTGGATAGCGATGAAGCCATGGTAGACCCCTTTTGATGTTAAATTATTGCAGTGACGGAAGCTGGATGAGCATAGGCCTAATTATTTATATTAGAAGTAGAAGTTGGATGAGCGATGAAACCATGGTCTTAATGCTAAATTATTGCAGTAAAACTGGAAGTTGGATGAGCGATCAAAATATTTATAGTAGAAGTAGAAGTTGGCATGGAAATATTATGTTAGGCTATAGAAGAATTAGAAGTTGTAGGCCTATGACTGATGAGCAGGGGCGCAACCACGGTCCAGAAGTTGGGGGACCTACTAGAATGTCTGAGTGGGGGAATTGCGAGCGCCGAAGGCGCGAAGCTGCGATTGCCGAAGGCAAGAAGCCCCTAACGACTAGGGGTATGGGGATCGGGGAAATAAGTTGAATGATGCCAAATGGAGTACATTTTGGGCTTTAATTTACCTCAAATTTTTCACAGATGATTTCGATATAAAAGTACCTAAACCATCTAGATCTGTGAAAATTTGACTTTATTAGGCTATATGAATAAACTGGACGTGACAAGGCTTTAAGAGAATTGAACGGAAAAGAGTAGAATAAGCTCTAGCCTTGTACTATACTGGCATTAATGGTACAGAGGTGAGAGATCGCGGAAGGCAAGGAGCTCCTAACGACTATAGAGGGTATGGGGGAGCGTCGTAAGTTCCCAGAAGCCGACGCAATTTTCGGAATTTGATACCAAATGGAGTGCATTTTGGGCTCTTGTTTGTCTCACAATTTTCAAAAGTTGGGGGACCGTCCCAACCTGTTAGAAAGTTGGGGAGACGCGTCCCACGGGTCCCATAGGGTGGTTGCGCCTATGTGTCTGGCCGCTATGGCGGTATGCCTGTCTGTGTACAAGCCTTCATATTTTATAATGCATAATGTCGCTTGATTAGTGAGCTAAAAGTTATAGAATCTAACAGTAAAATCAAATTGTATCAAATTTCGATAACCAAGATTTTTCTCTTGTGTCGACAGTCAACCCATCGTCTGAGGCAAGGCCGTAGCCAGGATTTTGTTTCGGGGGGGTGTTTACTCGTTCATGAACAAGCCCGACAAGCAACCAAGTCAACCGTCTATATGGGTTTTGGAGAAGCGTTGTGAGCTCTCAAACAGGGCCGGATTAACATTTTGTAGGCCTGGTTCCAAAATTGTATGGTATTGGTAGGCCCCAAATACATGTTCAACCAAACGTTTTGACTAAATTTAAATGATAGAATAGATATTTATTAATTTAAAACTGTTTGCCACGTGCTTTCAAAATAGAGAAACTGTCAACAATATCCTGAAAATCTAGTGGTTGTATAATTTCACAATGTTCATAAGTGTTAAATTAGTTATAATTATATCTGGTTCCACCGTAGATCTTAAAGCATTTTTGATACGCTTTAGTTGACTGAAAGATCTTTCACCGCTGCAGTTAGAAACAGGACGTGAAAGTATATATATAACAGGGCCGCATTAAGGCTAGTGCTGCAGGCCCGGATGCTGTGATTCAGAGGTCGAAGTGGGAAAGAAGAGGTGCCGGTGTCCAGAAATAGAGTATCCCCATACATGAGTATTCCCCTTAGCGAAATGGAGTATTCGGTTTAGTTTGCATTTTGGCGGTTTCTAAGTGTATTCAGTCGTACTGTTTAAATTTATTGTACACATAAAATATTTAAAGTTGCGTATCTTTAGTTTGTACGTCGACCTGAAATTAATTTACTTTGTTTTTGGTGATTTTGACTGGATTTTCGTCTTGGCTATCGTGATGCGTATGACGATGGGGGTTAGAATGGTTTATCCCCCCCGAATACTCTAAACCGGTTTATTCCATCCGGGGGATATGCTTTAGACGGGATAGAATATCTCGGGACACCGCGGTGTGGGCGTGGCGAGGTATTTTTGGGAGTCACGGCAATAAGATAATATTGAAAATTAAAATATGAAACTGTTTTAGCCTAAACACGCGCCCGTGCGCTCGCGCTCATACACGCACGCATTCAAGGACTTTAGACTGAATTCCATTCCATTGCCCTGAGAAGACTCTGGCCTATAAGCAAAGTTAGAGACACACAGACAGAGAGACAGGGAGAGAGATACGCAGATAGGCCTATATGGTATCAATCAATCAAATTCGTTTATTTGAATTTGATTGATTGTCCTGGCGCCAATGCTCACACAAGTTTTGGCGCAACTGTTGTCCTGGCTCATAGATGCGTGTAAACTGTTCTAGTAGAGCAATTTACTGTTGAGGTACACTGTATACTATAGTCGCAGTTTTTGTAAGTAGATTAAAGTGTTCACAGAAGCCAAGCTGGCGTTGAGCATGCTCCAAACACGCTAGGCTGCTAGCGCGTCAAAATCTGTGTATGCATAATAATGATTTGGCTTAACATCACTGCCAAGAAAGTTACAGAAACATGCTTAGGCCTAGGCCTACCTGTTTCAAGTTTCGTCTTTGCCATTTTCTCAAACATTCAAATAATCGGGCCGCAGCTGGAAGATTTGTGTTTCTTTCCCATTGCATAATGATATTAAGCTTACTTCAGAAAAATTCCAATCCGAAAGACACTTGTAGAGAATCGCAATTTTTTAAATAGGCCTAGGCCTATGTGATTTGCCGACTGCACTAGAAATTTGATCGGCCTGAAATATATAAACTCGTGGAGCTTGACAGCGCGAACGTTTGTTAATTTGATGAAGGATATGTTTTAGCCTGCCTGATGCTTGTGTGCATGCATTGTGTTTTGTATGGGGGATGACTCTGGTAGGCTACACTTCGGAACTGTCAGCCTACATCCATGGGCGTCCGCAGGAATTTTTCTAGGGGGGCGCAAACTTTTAAATAGTTGTCGCAGGGAGTAAATAGGGTGTCGAAAGCAACCGATCACTCCACCACCCTCGGCACTGGCTACCTCTCGATCCTCTGGCGCGGATCCCAACATAAGAAAAAAATTCAGAGACATTCATTGCCAAAACTATTATGATAATTAAATTTTATATGACTGAAATCTGACCTTTATTCTTGAAATAACAACTGCAATCGTGTGGGTTCTTGTCCAAACTGATTTATCACTCTATCTATGAATCCGTCTTTGTTGTCTGAACTTTCTGCTCCGTTCACTACCAAGTTTCTTCGACCCTCAACGCAGTCGACCTTCACAGTTCCTACGAAATTGTCCTCTGAATTTTTACTAAGAAGTGTTCACCTTCTCCGTTCCTGTGATAATATCCGACTGACTCACAAAGCGTAGTAGTAGAAATTTCAGTTTAACGACCCGTGAGACAACAAAGATCAATAGATTCGCATTCCTCCTTAATCCAGGCTTGGGACTGGTTCCGAAGCTAGCGGGGTATGTTTAAAAAGTCTGGCAGAACGTTAGATGGCATCTAACTTTCTAAGCCTAAGGTATGAAGCTGATTACTTAGTCGCTCCAGCCAGTGTCAATTATATATGTTTATATATACATTTTATATATAAAAGGGTACATATATCATACACATATATACAACGTCCTGACAACGATCGAGGTTCACCAGCCGGAACTGTTATCTCGCAAGCGATCGGTTAAAACAACACAAGGAATACGATGCCAATTAGCCGCGATACGACTGAAGGCTTTTCGTCGTCTCGGGGTTGACAATATGAATTTCCATATTACCAAGAGAGAACTCTATACGTTAATATTTTTTAAAATACGTCTAAGCAAAGATAAAGCCTAGGTTCCACTTGTAGAGCGTACCATATTTTAACGGTCTTACTAATTAATCTTACGCTTTCTGTGTTAATTTTAAATAACTACCTAAAATATTTAGTGTTTTCCGATAATCACGTTGAAAATCGTGTTGTAATAATAATAAACAAATAATCAAAATGTCTCTGCAAATATGCGCAAAATCCAGAGGGGCGCACATGCGCCCCCTTGCGCCCCCTGCGGACGCCCATGCCTACATCGGAGAGTGAGTCATGCCAATCTTCCATGCCATGTCACTGTTGTTTGTCTCTGTAGTCTGTATATACACTCTGGCTCCTCTATACTTGCACACGTTAAGATAGACAGAACAGCATTTTTGCTAGATTTAACATTAAAAAAAATTTTCACTTCCGAAAATGTGGGCCTCGTCAACAATGTAACAACAAAGCACTGTAGAGCTGCATCATCTAAGTTCACATGAGTGCTCTTCGTTCTTACACCGTATATGTTAGTAAATGCAATATTTATATTACACATTATTTAATTTCGGGGGGTGTTTAAACACCCAAAACACCTCCCTAAATACGGCCTTGGTCTGGGGCTGTCGTCGTGGAGGCCAATCTGATGACACGAGGGGGAATGCTTCATAGGCGTAAGGGGATCGACGCCTCTGTTTGATTGTAGGCCTGTTTTGTTCGCAAGTCACCTTGTCGCCATGTGACTGCATCAGGCCCATCCTCTGATGTGTACGGTCGCGTCTCAGCCATACGGACCGTGTACGCCACCTATAGCCGACTCAGCCGAGTGTTATCGTTTCGGTGGAGGACGACCGACGCGGGCCATTGGAGTTACGGTACCTCGACCTTCAGTCGCTGCAATCTACTGACCGACACACGACGATTGCCTTGTGCTTCGACGAATAGCCGGACGTGGTTCATCTTCAACCACTGAGGGACTGCTCGTCGGCATCGTCACCGTGTTTGAGCTAACTGATGTAATATTTTCGTTCATAATCAGCCGTTTATTTGATTCAACAACAGCACATTTAATTAACAATCAGTCATTTTCAAAAGTTAACCTGGCGATAGTGTCAACAGGACAGCCCTAAAGGATAAAATAATCCGCTATTGCAGGGCTGCCCCTTTCCCACGTTACTGATGGCAAGACGATTTTTATGATCATATGCTTACAGAAAATTCAACTTAAATAACAATGTTAGGGCTAAATCATAGCCAAAACACTAAATAACAAAACATTGCAGTACATGAGTACAAGATTTAAAAACAAACAAACAAAATCAAAACAAACAGATTTAGGCCTATAATGTTCACAGTTGTATCCAGTGTTTAATCTAGTCCCCTTGCTGTCGAGGGGGGGGGGAATCGAGGGTTCTGGGGGGGGTATCCAGCTTATTATAAAAGTTGACGACCGGGGGGGGGTAGTGACGAGTTTTACCAAGAACAAGACTTCAAAAAATTTTCATGAAATTTTCGAGGGGGTAGTAACAACAGTTTTCAACAAGAATTTTCGAGGGGGGTAGTAACGACAGTTTTCCAAGGATTTTCGAGGGGTAGTAGCAACAATTTTCCAACAATATTCGAATATTCGAGGGGGGTAGTAACAAGACTTTTCCAAGAAGAATTTTCGAGGGGGGTAGTATCGACAGTTTTCCAAGACAATATTCTACAAAATTACATGTCTTTAATTTTTATTGGGGATAAAATTTCATCTCTTTAATTTTTCTGGGGGAAACTCGATCCTGGGGGAACTTTACCCCCAGAGACGTCTAGATTAAACACTGGTTGTATCATAAACAATCAATAATGACACCTAGCATCATAATAGACTAGCGCAGAGAGCGCCTCTGAGTAGATATCCTGAAGAGGCGCAAAATAAATTTTCAGAATGAATGAATGAATGAACTATACATGTATAGAAACCTGTACATTCACAAGTTCTGGGTTGCTATTTACCAACGGTTTCTTGCTGTGCATTGTCCTAAGGGCTGGCGACAGAAATTCCTGGCCCCTAAGCAGAGCAGTCACAGGCCCTAACTATCCTCAGACTTTATGAGAAATTTTTAAGACAAACTGAAATAATAATTGTCCGAGTACGACCCTACAAAATTATATATATAAATATAATATATATATATAGGCTATATATATATAGGCTATATATATATAGGCAACTATTGTAGTTAGTCCTAAGTGTCCGTAATATTATATTTAAAAAAACACAAATCATAAACTTCGTATAACTGGTCATGATATTTTTCATAAGTTGATTGTTGGCCCAGCCCGGGCCCCTTAAAGTCGCCCTGTCCCTTGGCATTTCCCCCCCTGACCTCCACTATCTGCGGGTCTGCCACACTGACGTGTGCATTCAATCAATTAATAAATCAATCAGTCAATGCTTCATTGTTCACCGTAAGCGTATAGAAACCGAAGCAGTAGCCTACGTCATTCACATGTAGCGACAATGTAAGCACCCAAAGGAACGAGGCGTTCCGCTAACAGGGTCGCCCAAGTACAACAAATTGTTACAACCAATGGAATAATTCACTAGAAACACGTCCGTAGATAGTAATATTATAGCATCTACACTTCTACAGTCCCTGCATATTAACCTAAGATATCAGACGTTAGTAAGCATAATGTATACCGTATAATTATAAGCACATCGCACAAGACTAACATCTAGCATATTATATAGAATAATTGGATAATCAATCAATCAATCAATGCTTTATTGTTCACCGAAGAAAACATAATCACGTAATCACAGACAATGTAAACAGAAATAAACATGCAGTGAACAATGGGAAACCCCGAAAGAACGAACCGTTCCGCTAACAGGGGTCGCCCAAATTCAATCGTAATGCAACCAAGGGAGTAAATCATAAATAACAATTTCGTGAGTAAACATCAAATAGCAGTATCCTAACTAATCACACTGCCTGTGGAATAGTTCATAAGTAGGCCTAATATGTCCGTAAATAGTTATAGTTATAGCCTCAACAGACCTAGTTGTAAACCCCAGACTTAAAACATTAGTTGCACAAAGCATGACTAGCCCCTAGCAGGACAGTTGGTCTTACAGATATAGTTCATACAATATATATGTATAGATACATATGCATAGAAAATAGCAATAATGATAAGATATAGGCCTAATCACAATTATATAGCCTAGATAATCCTGGAGTCTGAACTGCGTCGGGTGCTCTGCTCTTCGAACCACGAATCCTTTGAACTGGATCCGCTTCCGCTTTTTATTATTACCGACGTTTTAGATGACATTGTTTCCTTTTTATCCATCTACTTTTTAACTTGCGGGAATCTTGCTTGCTTGCTTGCTTGCTTGATTGATTGAGCCACAGGCTAAAAAGTCAAATCTTGCGACGACTAGTTCGATCACTTACAATCATTCAATCGTCGTGAAACTTGGCAGATAGACTCGCCCTCGCACACACTTCATTCTATCAAAATTTCAGCTCCCCCAAAAGAGGCTAGCTTATAGAATCGGGGACTCAACTTTTCGAATCGGGGAATCCCCTTTTGCGATACGCAGCGTTGCCATTGGCCAGCGTTGTCATTGGCTGCAACAATAATGGGCGCGCTGCCTCGTTAAGCGTGCTATGTTGTAAAATGAACGCGGACTATTTTCAGAGTACACGTTATAGGATAGTAGATGGATATAGTAAAAAACTTTGTTTTTACGGGCTGTATTTTATTATCCATCTAGTTTAACTTGCGGGAATCTTGCTTGCTTGCTTGCTTGCTTGCTTGCTTGCTTGCTTGCTTGCTTGCTTGCTTGATTGATTGAGCCACAGGCTAAAAAGTCAAATCTTGCGACGACTAGTTCGATCACTTACAATCATTCAATCGTCGTGAAACTTGGCAGATAGACTCGCCCTCGCACACACTTCATTCTATCAAAATTTCAGCTCCCCAAAAAGGCTAGCTTATAGAATCGGGGACTAAACTTTTCGAATCTGGGAATCCCCTTTTCCGATACGGGCGTTGTGATTGGCCAGCGTTGCCATTGGCTGCAACAATAATGGGCGCGCTGCCTCGTTAAGCGTGCTATGTTGTAAAATGAACGCGGACTATTTTCAGAGTACACGTTATAGGATACTAGATGGATATAGTAAAAACTTTGTTTTTACGGGCTGTATTTTTTATCCATCTAGTTTAACTTGCGGGAATCTTGCTTGATTGATTGAGCCACAGGCTAAATAGTCAAATCTTGCGACGACTAGTTCGATCACTTACAATCATTCAATCGTCGTGAAACTTGGCATATAGACTCGCCCTCGCACACACTTCATTCTATCAAAATTTCACCTCCCCCAAAAAGACTAGCTTATAGAATCGGGGACTAAACTTTTCGAATCGGGGAATCCCCTTTCCGATACGGAGCGTTGTGATTGGCCAGCGTTGTGATTGGCCGCAACAGATACGGGTGCGCTGCCTCATTAAACGGACGCTATGTTGTAAAATGAACGCGGACTATATATTTGTAGAGGTAACTGCTTCATAAGACGCATTATAGGATACTAGATGGATATAGTAAAAACTTTGTTTTTACGGGCTGTATTTTATTATTGTATATTTCTAATCGGCCCCTCACTGAGGGCCACCTTCCAGCATTCATAAAAGCGGGCTATAATTTGTCTTCCCTGCCTTAAAGTTCAAACCTTACCCAAAATGTCCGTCAAAACTAACGTCCTATCTCCACTCTCTCCTTTCTTTCCAAAAACCTTTGAGAGGCTTGTCTCTCTCCAGTTCCTACCCTATCTACATGTAGAACAGTCCGGTCTTCTGACGCTTTTGTCACTTTTTGATGTCTCCGCTGCTTTCGATATGGTCGACCACGATATCCTGCTACAACGTCTGCAGCTATCGTGTGGTTTTACTCGACCTCTTCTTCTTTGGTTTCAATCTTATCTCACTGGCCGTACTCAAATGGTTGTCTTCCCTGCCTTAAAAATTCAAACCTTGACCCAAAAGACTCTAGAACGCCTTGGTTTGTGGTTGAGTTCGGCGCCCCACAGGGATCTTTACTCGGCCCAATACTATAGGTTCTCTATTATACTGCTGATATCTATTCCCATTTCGCTAAGCATCTGGCCACGGGTCGCCTTTATGAGAATGATGTCCAAGCTTGTGTGCATGGCCCTCCCTCAGAGCAACTCGCTCTTGCGGAATCTGTCGACACTCTTTCTCACGATCTCGATCTCTCGATGTCTGCTAATGGGCTCTGCCGTAACTCCTCTAATCAATCACCCTTTATTTATGTAACCATCAGAAGAGAAAACGAACGATGAAACAATAAGGCAACAGTTTGACATGTACTGGCTACACGGAGGTTCAGAAGGGATCATGGATCTCGCTAAATAGGGACACCTAAACAAGTAAACATGTAAAAAAGTACAGATAGGAAAGAAACACAGCCAATAGATACTTAAAGTGGAGTAAGCTTTGGGCTCAAAATCAAACAAACAAACAAAAACATAAGATGGATCCATCAAAATCACATCAGCAAAAAAAATCAGAATATATAATCTTAACTAAAATAGCATTACAGATAAAAATAATCATCTAATTAACCGCAATCTTAACTAAAATAGTATTACACACAAATCAAGTAATTTAATCAATCAATTCAATCAATCATTTATTTATGTAACCATTATAAGAACAGAATAACAACAAATGAAATAATAAGGCAATGATTAGACATGAAGGCCTACTGGTTACACTCTAAGACCCAGTTTTATCTGGTTTGGAACTAAACAGCAGCTAGTGCCAGCTACTCAAACTCGCTTTCCCATTACTTTCTGCAAAGTATGATGCGTGTACTTTCTCGTCTAGCGGCCGTGATTTAGGCGTTATACTGGACAGTAATTTAATGTTCTCTGAACATCTGAACCTAACGAGTTCTTGCTGCTACCAGTTGAGGCGCCTGCGAGCTATTAAAAGCTCTGTCTCCTCAGTTTTCATAGCCATAGTCCATGCTTTTATCTGCTGACGCAGTGATAACAGTAATTTTTACTTGCTGGTCTTCCCAAGGTACAACTACCCTTCCTTCAGTCGGTCCTAAATTCGGAAGCTAGACTCATTGCCTGCCTTCTAGGCTTCCCTCACATTTAAACTAATATGATTGATAAACTGCACTGGCTTCCCGTTGCTTCTCGAATCCGGTATAAGATCTTGCTCATGGTTTTCAGAACTCAGACCGGGCTCCCAAATACCTTTTTGTTCTGTTGTGCAAGCCCACCTCTGCTGTTTCTCATCGTCCTCTCCACTCTCCACTAGACCGTCCGATCTCTTTGTCCCTCGGGCAGGGACTGCTATGGCCCAACATATTGTGTCTTTGCCATCGTGGGTCCTTGCTCTTGGAATGACCTTCCCCTTTAGAAGACTTTCATTCCCTCGGGGCTGTCACACTCTGAATAGCTTACAAATTTTCAAAGACAATACAATAGGTACAATAAGACAGCATATAACTAGCATTTAGTATTTGTCTAGAAATAATTAATTAATATATAGATCGAACAGCATATAATCAGCACCTGACATTTTGTCTGGAAGGGATCAACAAGTTAGAGCATTTAATCTTTACTGTGGCGCGGATTTTGAATATCAGCTTTGAAGAACATTTGACCCAAATGATCCAAATTAATTTGTAATGCTGACGTCTTCATGTTTTGGCGAATTGTAAGGTTTGATTTTTTTTTTAAATAAATTTTTACATGTTGGAAAGTTTGAATTTTGTTTGCCCAATTTTTAATGTGCCTAACTTTGGACTCCATTGATAGAATTTGATAAAATTTTCGGAAAACTGATAATTTATCCCTAATTCAATCTTTCAATTTATGTGATTGAATTATTTTTAGAATTGACAGATTTATTGCCAAAATAAAAAGGGTATCAGTTCAATTGGAACACAATGTAGTTCCTCTTTTAGCCTAGATAAGGTGCCCTCCGGACTGTTTGAGTCAAGCGATTAATCGTCGTCAACCTTCTGTTCTTTGTCTCCAGGTTTATTCTCTTTCTCGTCGGGGTCTTCTACAGCAGCACCATTATGGATCCCCGAAAGCTAATAGTAAACACAGACAGGTCATGGTATTAATGGCTAATAGGATACAGAGTTATAGCATTTACAAGATGTTTTTAACTGATCAAATCACACAAGTAAAACATCCATTTCCAGCCCAAGCGTTCTGATCAGGCAAAATCTATAGTGTTGGTGATAGGCAAGGCATAGGCCTATACACATAAAACTCATGAGTATAATTCAGCTTAAGCTTTGTCTTATAGTCCACAAAACATTGCACTCAAATCAACCGACCTATCTCCACTCCTTGCTCAACTCCTATACCAGCAAAACTCAATAAACGGATAGGCTACTCTGACTTTGCTGTGCCACGCACAAAACAGTGTTGAACTCTCGGGCTTCTCGGCAGCTGGTCCGAAGCTTTGGAAATTAATTAGTAGTTCTGTGCAATCTCCAACTGCATTCACAGCTGAACTGAAAACTAATCTGTTCCTAGTTTTATCTGCTTATTTTGAAAAATCTTTTCAAGACAAACCCACAGCCTAATCACAGGTAACTATGCAATACAACAATTCGACATTATTTCCATTTCAAAGTTTCTGGGAAATATAGGCCTAAGATATTGCCTATTATTAAGGCTATAAGAATAAATGAAAGTTTATACGACAAAACTCACATCTCTGAGTTACCGGGTAATTCAAGTGTCACAGTCAAAAGCCGCAAGACTAGTATCAAGGCACTTAATTATCCTTAGCCAGCATCAGGGGCATGCTCACTATAAGCTTTTAAGACGGCTTCTTTCGTGAACTGTAATCGCCTAAAGCCTGTCTGAAAACGTTGAAGCACGTTATTTATAGAGAGATAAGAGTAAAAATGAGGGTATTCACCCATAAACACGTTCTAGGGAAATGTAGCATTTGGTTGATAGAAAACTGCTTGATGAAAAACCAATGCCCAGTAAAATTTCTTACTGAAAATGTACTTACTACCATTTCATGTGTTGTGGTGTTTTGCCCTTTCTCAGTTAGATTTGGCTCAGACGGGTGATTGGTTGGTTCCAGTAAGGGTTCAGGCTTGACAAACACTGGTCTGCTGGAAGGTGACGTAGGCTGCTGCTTCTTCGGCTTAGGTGGAATTTTCGGTTTGATTTTTTTCTCAAGCGAATCAGCAGATGTGGTTGACAATGCCATTTTTATATCACCTTTAACATAACGCGACAAAGTTTCAGTGACTAAAATGACTGTATGCATAAAACTATGTGCTTGATGGCCTTAATATAGCCTAATTTGCATTCATAAATTACGCTTGCAAAGTCTTTACCTATACAGGCTTCAGTCGAATAAACCGTTTTTCGAAGCATCAATCCATAATTATTATTATAGTTTTCTGAGAGACGGTTCAAAGCAGGAAAATCCCCGACGTGCGCGTAACGATTAGCGGCAACAGGGAGTTCATTATAATTTTATGTTTGTTGAGACAAGAACGCATGGCTCTATGGTTAGGGGTGTCCAGAAAAATGACACTTCGCAGAAAACACCCATACTCAAGTTTTTCCCTTTATTCTATTCATATGTTGCCTATAATTTTTTTTACAGAATTTTAAAATGTTTTCCTGAGGTCGCTCACAGCCCCTGAACATACCCTACTTAAATGTCCAGAACTGAAGACGCCCATGCTCGGATCTTGGAACTTGGATCCATTGTCGATTAAATTTTACTCTTTTTGTCACAAAAATGAACGAATAGTCTGATCTGAATGAACTTTACGCTGTTGTGTTTATCTCAATTAGAGCTACCTCCAGATAAAATATACATTCTAAATTCAAGGTCATTCAAGGTCATTTCAAGGTCAGAATAAACGAAATCTTGCAAAATCGAGATAAAATGGCCAGATTTCATCTAATAATTTTTTAAATTGGTTAATTCTTTGTTGAGTTTCTCGTCTTGAAAAGGGCTACATGTGGTAAGAAACAAGGCTAGTACACTTAAGACAATCCAAGGTTATGTTAAGGTCAAAAAGGTGAATTCAAGAGAAAAATCAGCGAAATAGCCATAACAGTGCCAAATATTGTTCTATTTGGGTCATTCATTTACCTGCTTGCTCGGGCCGACAAGAGCAGCATTTAGGAAGACAGTGCTAAAGTCTGACATAATCCAAGGTCATTTCAAGGTCAAAAGGTCAAAATCAGAGAAAATAGTGAAGGAGCAGCCAAATGTTGTTTCATTTGGCTGGCTGTCAATTATGGTCAATTTTCTTGATTTCGTCCTTTTGACCTTCAAATGACCTTGGATTATGTTAGTCTTTTAGCACTATGTCTTTTTAAATGTAGTTCTTATCGGCCCTGAATAACCAAAATTGAACAATATTTGGCAGAGTTATAGCCATTTCCCTGAGTTATCTTTTGAATTGACCTTTTTGACCTTAAAATAAACTTGGATTGTCTTACACTTAGTATCTTTGTTTCTTACCACATGTAGCCCTTATCAAGATGAGAAACTCAAGAAAAATTTAGCCAATTTAAGAAATTATTGGCTATGATCTGTCCATTTTCTTAGATTTTTGCTAGATTTCGTTTATTTTCACCTTGAAATGACCTTGAATGACTTTGAATTTAGTATGTATATTTTACCTGGATGTAGCTCTAATTGAGATAAACACAACAGCGTAAAATTCATTCAGATCAGACTATTCGTTCATTTTTGTGATAAAAAGAGTAAATCGACAATGGATCCAAGTTCCAAGATCCGAGGATAGACGTCTTCAGTTCTGGGGATTTAAGTAGGGTATGTTCATCAGGGTATGGTATCATCAGGTAGGGTATGGCATCATCATACCACTCCCCAAAAAAGGTGATCTGAAGGAATGTTCAAACTGGAGAGGCATCACGCTCCTATCGGTACCGGGTAAGATCATGGCTTCGATAATGTTGAATCGCATGAGAGCGGCTATCGACGAGAGATTGAGACAGGAACAGGCAGGCTTCAGGCCGGGGAGGTCATGCTGTGAACAAATCTTCACACTCAGACAGATCATAGAGAAGGCTTTAATGTGGCAGACTCCTGTGGTAATAAACTTCATCGACTTCAGGAAGGCTTTTGACATCGTCCACAGAGAATCAATATGGAAAATAATGAAGAGCTGCGGAATACCATCCAAGATTATAGACATTGTCAAGAGTTTCTACAATGATAGCCGGTGTGCGGTGAGACATGGAGGAGAGGTGGGAGAATGGTTCCAGATCGTGACTGGAGTTCGGCAGGGATGTGTTCTGTCACCAATGATCTTTGCAATAGTGGTGGACTGGGTAATGAAAAGAGCAACGGAAGGCAATGGCTCTGGATTGAAGTGGATGGGCGCCAGCAAGCTCAGTGACCTGGACTTCGCAGACGACATCGCTCTGCTGGAAAATACCTGGGATGGAATAAAGGAAATAACAGGAAAAGTACAGGAGGAGGCAGCTAGAGTCGGGCTTGCTATAAATCCAGAGAAGACCAAGATCATGAGGATAGGGAAGGCAAGAGGCAGATGGGATCAAGATCGACAATAAGCCAATTGATGTGGTAGATGATTTTTGCTACCTTGGCAGTACATTGACGGCGGATAGCAGCTGCGACAAGGAGATAAGAGTACGTATTGGTAAAGCAAATGCAGCCTTCGGGAGACTGGAGAAGATATGGAAAAGTAATGGATGTAGTGTGAAGATAAAGATCCGGTTATATGAGGCCGTAGTGCTGAGCACCCTGCTATATAGAGCAGAGACGTGGCCAATGACGGTAGCAAACAGGGAAAAATTAGAGGCAGCACACCACAGGTGGCAGAGAAGAATTCTACACATCTCTTGGAAAGATAAACTCACAAATAAAACCATCAGAGAAAGAACAGGACATGATAAGCTAGAGAACATCATTAGAAAGAAAAGACTGAATTGGATGGGGCATGTGGCCCGAATGGACAACGATAGAAGAGCAAGTCAAGTGATTAGGTGGACTCCTGAAGGAAAGCGCGGGAGAGGAAGACCAAGAAAGAACTGGATGGGAACTGTTCAGGAGGACCTGAGATGTCTGGAGATGACGGTGGAGGATGCTGTCGAGGTGGCGAGGGACAGAGAGGAGTGGAGAAGCTGCGTTGCCCGATGTGCAGTCCTGCACGGGAAGGACTAAGGTCTAAGGTAAGGTCTAATGTTCATGGGCTTTGAGCGACCTCAGGAAAACAATTTTAAATTCTGTAAAAATATTTATAGGCAATATTTGAATAGAATAAAGGGAAAAACTTGAGTGTGGGTGTTTTATGCGATGTGTAATTTTTCTGGACACCCCTACTCTATGGTGCATTCAGAATCGGTATCAATCATAGAAGCCAGGCGAGGGACACGAAATCGTAGCGTATGCTTGGGATCAGCAGTTGGTCCCGAATGCGGAGTACGTCTCAATTTGTCAGAAATAGGCAAAAAACCTGGAAGATTTGCCTGTAGATGACCCGCAGAGTTGAAGAATTACAGTAGCTATAATCCGCAAGAATGAAAACCTATATTTAATGGCGCTGCAGCGATCCGATCGCGAGAAAACAAATGAGCCCACAAGATTAATAGGTGAATCAGACGACAATTATTTCACCTGCAGGCGAATATTTTCATATGGTCAGCTAGTGTGAATCTCTGTCGAGAAGCACATAGTGATCCCAAAGTAGGCCTAAGCGTATTGGCTTCAACGCTACTTAAAACAGAGCGGTGAGTAAGTAAGTAAGTAAGTAAGTAGGTAAGTAAGTAAGATCTTGGCTCCTGCCTGTATCGTGCCACTATGCTCAATCTTTCCTAGGTCTGGTCATCGCCGATTGGATGACATGCTTGACTGAATTTTTGACAACATCAATCAACGACAATGCTTATGAAGAAGTATGGCATCGCTAACATCCAGGAAATGTGATACTGCCTGAATCCTTTTTCTACAGGAAATGAAGCACCTCGGTATAAAGGACTTTATATCTATTATTGATCTTAGTCTATGTCATTAAGTCATTGGATTCAAAATATTGGAAGCTTCAGGGTCACACGAAATGTTTAAAGCACTTGTGACAAGTAGGTCAGTTGTGATATTGATTGGTAGCTATAAAGTGTCTTATAGCAGAAGTATGGCTTCTTTTAAATGGAATCTATAATCGTCGTTTCTGGCTTGCAGGAAGAACGTTCTGTTGCATGCAGTGTAGCGTTGACTTGGGGGCAATGTATGGCAACGAATTGAGCAGTATTTTTTCTGTTATGAAGAAAGGGAATGGTCCTCAGGTGCTCCTCGGTCACCTTCTCAAAGATTTCGCGACGAAACTGCGTCTTAGGGGAGACCGGGCATAATGGGATACCGGGGTATAACGGGAATCTTGAATATTTTCCGTCTTACTCACTTTTAATTGTTGAAGACGTTATCAATCGGAAGTAAAACATCTTTTAAGGTGAGGGTCAAAGGCAATTGCAATATCGACGCGTCTTGCTAATTTTATGACTAAAAGTAGAGTTTCAGGGTAGCCGAAGTAAGGTACGTTAATAATTCAAGGCTTTTCTAGAAAAAGTGGAGCTATATTAAATTTATCTTATACGTTGAATATGTAGCAAAATATATAAAGTCACATATCCCCATAAGAAATTTTGTGCAAGTTCAGTACATTTTGTCAAAACGGCGGGCATTGGCCATTTGGAAAAGTGTGGTGCGCTTGTCGTGTACACACGCCAGTGCGTTAGGCTCCGATTATTTACCGTCTTTTCTAAAGTTCTACATCGTTTTTCGATCTTCGGATGACATTTTCCTTGACACTATTCATCGTGACTGCTTCTTCTGCTTTATGGATGGATTTACTCGACTCGTTAAAGAATAACTTTGTTTCTACTTCGTCTAGTTCTCAAGTTTTACTTTAGTGCACGTGCACTTCCTGAGTGCACGCCGTGCTCAGGTCGTAATACGAACTCTACAACTACTTCGAGGGCCAATTAAACGGCCTACAGTGACGGGATATTCGTGTACTTCAATGGGGCGTTTATCCTACTCAGGACATGAACTTCGTTTGTTATGGTCACATGATCAACGACATTTGCGATCGTTGCGAAAGAGTTTACTCTCTGCCCAGATCTGGTGCCCAGCCAGCTCTCGGTTGCAACGTCGACTGCCTGCTCCTCCCGTCTCAGACATCGTCTTCGACACTTCGCCATTCTCTGCCTCGGAAGCAGCCTCTTCTTCATCTCAGCGACCACTCTCTCTCTCTCCAGGGATACGTGTCGCTACATGGAATGCTCGCTCGCTCTCAGACAAGTCTGCATACGTTGCACACTCGCTTCTTGAGAGCCAGCTCGACGTACTCACAGTCACTGAGAGCTGACACCAAGAATCTGACGATGTTCCGATTCAGCGTGCTGCCCCACCTGGCTGTTCACTCCGTGATCAGCCTAGGCCGCCACTTCATGATGGTAGGCCGGCTCGAGGTGGGGGTATCGTCGTCTTCCTTCGGTCAAGTCTTCGCTCCTCCGTAATCCCACTGGACATGGAAACATCTACGTTCGAAGCTCTCTGCCTCAGCATCGCTACTTCACATGGCTCGGTGACTCTTCTATCTGTCCAAAGACCTGGATCCACTCCTCCTACTGCACAATTCTTCGATCAGTTTTCCTCCGTCCTCGAGTGCCTCATCACCCGAAATAGCCAGCTCCTGATTTTCGGCGACTTCGATCTTCACCTAGAAGACACCACAGATCCTGCCGCCATTCGCTTTCTTGAGCTTCTCTCCCAATTCGGACTACGCCAACACGTAAACGAGGCCACCTACCAATTGGGAGGCATTCTGGATTTAGTCATTACGTCGGACACTGAACAGGTTCATGATTTACAAGTTCAACCACCTGCTCTCTCTCTGAACATGCGTTTATCCAGTTCTCGTTACCTCACCTTCACTCTCAGCCTCTGCACACCGTCCGCATGCTTCGGGGTTGGAAATCGCTCGATCGTCGGGCGCTCGGCCACGCTCTTCGCAGCTCCCAGCTCTCGTCTCCACCATCGACTCTTGACGATCTATCTGTATCACAGTTATTCGACCTCTACTCTTCCACCATGAATGAACTCCTCGATACTATGCTACCGCCCCGAAGCGTGAAGACTCGTTGCCGACCTCTAGCTGTCTGGTTCGACCGGGACTGCCACCAATCTCGTCGCCGCTCTCGTTGCTTCGAGATACGCTTTCGTCGGACCAGGGATCCCGCCGACCGACTAGTCTGGATCTCTCAACTTCGTACCCTCCACCAACTCTACCGTCAGAAGGAGGCAGCCTACTGGGAGAACCTGGTTCAACGTAACGAGAAAACCCAAGACGCCTATGGTCGTCCATCTCTGGACTCATGGGCTGCTCCTCTCGTCCACGAGAGACTCCCTACTTCTCAGCCAACGACTTTCTTGGGATGATCACATCCAAGATGGACGATCTACGTGCTGCAACCGCAGACTCGTCACCTCCTGATTTTGTGCCGACTCAATCCGTCTTCGATGGCTTTCGACCGATACTTGAAGCCGACCTACGTCGACTGCTCGCGTCATCGAACTTGAAGTCGTGCGAACTAGACCCTCTTCCCCCATTTATTATTAGTGACATTATTGATGATGTTGTTCCGTTTTTTCTGTATCTGTTTAACAGGTCTCTTTCTGAGGGTTGTCTTCCTGCCTCGCAAAAACGAGCTATCGTTTTTCCTTCTCTTAAGAAACCGAACCTCGATCCAAACCTTTGTCAAAACCACCGTCCCATTTCCAACCTTTCCTTCTTGTCTAAGACTGTTGAACGCCTTGTCTCATTGCAACTTCTCCCATACCTCGAACAATCTGGTCTACTCCCTCCCAGTCAGTCAGGCTTTAGGGCTAACCACTCCACTGAAACGGTTCTGCTATCCCTTCTATCTGGTATCTACTCTGCCGTCGATCAATCGCACCTTACGCTGCTGGCTCTTTTTGATGTCTCTGCCGCCTTCGACATGGTAGACCACGATATCTTACTGCAACGCCTTGAGATTTCTTTTGGCCTCAAAGGCCCTCCTCTTTTTTGGTTTCGGTCTTACCTCACTGGCCGCACCCAAATGGTAATCTGCGGTGACTCCAGAACCCCTGGGTAATGGTCAAATTTGGTGTGCCCCAGGGCTCTGTCCTCGGTCCACTTCTTTACCTTTTGTACACTGCAGACATTCCTGCCCTCTTCTCAAAACACCTGTCAACCGGCCATCTTTACGCGGACGATGTACAAGCCTTTGTCCATGGACCTCCATCTGC
The DNA here is from genome assembly GCA_020284085.1 of Aporrectodea caliginosa. NCBI lineage: Eukaryota > Metazoa > Annelida > Clitellata > Crassiclitellata > Lumbricidae > Aporrectodea > Aporrectodea caliginosa. The sequence goes on from JACEVL010000844.1 coordinate 550,366, forward strand.
TTAACTTGCTTTTACCGGTCGCATTAATGCTCTCTCCCAAGACCTTCACTTGTGGATGTCCTCCAATCGGCTTTCACTTAATTCATCAAAGACTCAACTGAACTGATTTGGTACTCGACGGCAGCTTTCTAAGCTTGACTTCGCTTTACTTGCACAAACCTTTCCTTCTTTCACCTTCTCGTCAAGTGTCCGTGACCTAGGCGTTGTCTTTGACAGCACACTCACCTTCTCAGAACACATCAAGAATCTCACCCGTTCCTGCTACTTCCACCTGAGACGCCTCAGAGCGATTCGACGTTCTGTCTCCTCCTCGGTCTGTACGACTATTGTCCACGCCTTCATCTGCTCCCGCATTGACTACTGCAACTCTCTGTTTGTTGGCCTTCCCAAAGTGTGCCTCTCCCCTCTTAAATCTGTGCTTAATGCGGCTGCCAGGATGATAGCTCGACTGCCTCGCTTCTCGCACATCTCCTCCTATATGTTGGAACAACTTCACTGGCTCCCTCTCACTGCTCGTATCCAGCTTAAGGTCCTTGTTCTTGTCTGCCGGTCTTATTCTGGCCTAGCTCCCAAATACCTATCTTGCCTCGTTCCCCGGCCTATCTCCGCCACCTCTCACCGTCCGCTTCGCTCACTTGATCGCCTTGACCTTCTTGTCCCACGAGCGAGGACTACTATGGCTAAATCTCGAGCTTTTGCCTTCATTGGCCCTTCACTATGGAACCAACTCCCTTCATCAACCCGTTCTTTGATGTTATCTGGTGGGCCAGGTGCTTCTTTCCGTTGTCTTAAGACCACTCTTTTCGCTCGGAGTCTTTCGCACTGGGAGCGCCTCTGATTGGTGTTCACTGTGAGAGGCGCTTTATAAATTTATAAATACAATACAATACAATACAATACAATTTGGAGCATAATGGGATACAGATATCCCATTTTGCCCCATGTTGTGATTCGACAGCTGCTTATTTTTGTGAGGTCCTATTTTGCAATAAAAATGTGTTCACTATTAATGCGCAGAAGAGTGAATCATATAGCCTAATAGGCCAATTGATAGTTTTCCAAATTTCAGACGATTTGGATATGAAAAAGAAAGAAAGACAGTTGCTTCGTTCAGACAAAAATCGAAATGAAGTGCTCAGCTATGGCAGGAGCCATTGATGAAGTACAAAGTGGAAGACTTGGGTAGCTCGCAGCAGGTAGTGATTAGATAAGCACCCTCCAGGTCAACTTCACTGAGCCATCGGCCAATGAAGTCGATGCCATCAATATCGAACCACTCAAGGCACCGTATGGTCCAAGGTCATCAAACAAACAAAAAATTTGGTCATGACAACTATATAAGAAAAGCTAACTGGAGAGTTTGGTCACAATACCTAAACTGGACAAAGAAGCTATAAAGAAACTTGTCAATCCCTTTTTAACAACGGCTTGACATCTAAAATGTCTGATGTATTCGATTACATGACAAAATAAAAATATCATGAAAAACAAGCAACAATGTCCCAAGAAAGGCAAAAGACATCGATCTGCAACAACCTTGAAGATGACGATGATACAAATGATTGTCTTCACTGTTGTGAGGCGTTCTCTGATGAAGGCGGTGTCACATGTGCTTGAAGTGGACACACAACAGTTGTGCTGGTGTCAACTAACATGTTATCAAATTTGTGTATGGCCTCTGCATGTAACAGCTTCGAGCACGTTTTATCAAATGAGGGAAGTCTGACCTCATAGCGGAAAAATTTTAATGATATTTTTATCTTAAACTTTACTGTTATGCTGCTGTAATTAAAATGCTGTTCATGGTTCATGTTAAACAGTTAGGTGTAAGTTCAAAGTTACAGTATGTCAAGCTATAAAGTTTTTATTCTGGCCTATATTCCCTATTTTAGATTATATATACACTATGTCCGGATAAAAAGGTACCCCTTTTGTTATCATGAAAATAAACTAGTAAATATTCATCGATTTTTAAAATTCCAAGACCATTTTAATCCTGACATAATTTGCTAAATACTGGATAAAGTATAAAAGTTTTCGTTATTTAATAATGACGTCATAATGACGTCATTTTCATCAAAATTCAAGTGTCAAGAACGGCACAAAAAATCATCTAAAATTTTCAATATTATTTTAAACTGTCATTCATCAATTATAAATTTTAGTTTAATTTAATTTTTACATTTGAATAATATTAGACTACAAGGCGTGCTCAAAGTGTCCACCTTCTGCCTCAACACAAGCTTCAAGAAGAGCGCGCCACATGCAGCAGCGATAACCAGCTGATCAAATTCATCCCATGCATTAACAATACGCGCACGGAGTTCTTCAATGTCTCTGATCTTTGTCCTGTAAACCTTCTATTGCATTAGTCCCCAAATCTTGTAATCAACGGGATTAAAGTTCGGGCTGTTTGGCAGTCAAAGATTAGGAGGCATGAAATCCAGAGTCTCCTTTGTCTGCAGTTCAACAGTTTCACGAGCTCAGTGAGCTGGAGCGCCATCTTGTTGGAATGTGTAATAATCCGAATATACCCTGGATATCAAACAACAATTTTTCCGACAGCAAACAATCACGGGGAAAAGTTCCACTTATTTTCCCGCCTGGTTCTGTTAAATGGATTTCCGTTTTACGACGATCCGATCATACGACGCAACAATTTTTTGTCATACTTAAATTTTGATGCAAATGACGTCATTATGACGTAATTATTTGATGACAGGAAATTTTATATTTTAACCATGTTAGCAAATTATCTCAGGATTAAAATGGTTTTGGAATTTTAAAAATTGATGAATATTTACTAGTTTATTTTCATGATAACAAAAGGGGTCCCTTTTTATCAGGACACAGTGTATATATATATATATATATATATATATATATATATATATATATATATATATACGCCTTGTAGTCTAATATTATTCAAAATATATATATATATATATATATATATATATATATATATCATAGGGCATATATATATATATATATATATATATATATATATATATATATTATAGGGGCATAATGGAAAAAGTATATCCCATTTTACCCCTTATGGTGGCGCATAATGGGATTTTGGGACACACTAGTAGGATAGCATTATCTTCGGTCTGGGTGATGCTTAAGTGGATTAATCTAATCTTTGCTGTACATTAGGTCTGCTGGAATAGTCCGAGTACAAGAAACCCCTGAATTTTTATTAACTATGTGGCGTAAATTTCAAAATGCCTTAAGTATCCTATTATGCCCCGGTCTCCCCTATAATACAAAAGATGTGGCTTGCAACAAATCTAACCTTCTTTACAACATAACGAAGGTAGTAGAAAGTAGCACAATGTAATCCACATCATTTTAGAGACAGAAACGAAGATGAGTGGGGTAGAGATGATGAGTTCAACATGTAGGTCATCTCACATGAATGACCATGCTGAATAAAGAGTGAAAGGAGGAAAATAAGACGCAGGGGCTAAGTAGTAAGAATACATTCGAAATTATAAAGTTTACCAGGATAGAATATTTCAAACAAGATGTGAGAATACTCTTTTCAAGAGAAAATTAGAATAGCTTACACTGTAGGTGCGTACCAACTGGCGTCTCTGTGAGTCTTTTGGCAATGTGTCCTTGTAAAGTTTCGTTCAAGGCAATTATAAACTTTTTGAAATCCTCAACAGATTTTCGACTGATAATGGTCAAGAGTGTCTCAGTTTTCACAATCTGATCCATCCCAGAAGTATTAAGTTGGTTAAATTCTCGACGGCTTAACACATTCTGTGAATAAAGAATCCCTAGAAGACCATTATCAGGATCTATGGTATCTGTCAGCCAATCATAATTTTGACGAATAACATGTGAATGCTCGGACAGAGACAGCTCACCTGCAACAAAATGTCAACGCCACGACTTTAAAATAGTTTCATGTATTAAAGGTCACTGCTCAAAGACAATTCTATGTAGGAACGCTGTTAATAATATTTCTGTTATTATACATTATTTTTAAATTATATCACGACATTAATATTATTAAAATTATAGTATAGTATTATTTTTTATAATACCCGAGGTAAATGTAAGCCCTTAGAAGATAAAATTGTCAGCAGACAGTTAATGGTATCTGAAAAATAGCCAAGGTGTATGTTATTGTGGCGTCCAATAATTATCAGACTGTGCCCGGATTGTCGGGGAATCACTACTGCTGCTGCTGCTGCTGCTGCTGCTGCTGCTGCTGCTACTACTACTACTACAACAACTACTACTAGCCCACGACTATTACTACTACGACTACTACTACTACTGCTGCTACTGCTACTGCTGCTGCTATTGTACTACTACTATTACAACTACTACAACTACTACTGCTACTACTACTACTACTACTACTACTACTACTACTACTACTACTACTACTACTACTACTACTACTACTACTACTACTACTACTACTACTACTACTACTACTACTACTACTACTACTACTACTACTACTACTACTATTATTAATATAATTATTATTATTATTATTATTATTATTAATAATAAAAGGGCTCAAGTGGAAATGCAACGGCTCGTATGGTCGAAAAAATCCGGCTGGATATTATTGTAATCGAAAAGGAAAACCGTATTAAATACCAGTTACTCTAACAAAGAAAACCACTGCCTACCTATGCACACACTTTCTTCATCAGAGGTTAGCATCTGGTACACGTGATGTTGTTTTGTTTTCCTTAGGGATTCAAGAAAGCAATCGTATACCTCTCTAGGGCTGTTAATAACGATTGTCAGCAGCTCTCCACTGGCTCTTATTGGGGTTGGATATAACTGTCGAATATGCTCGTGATCTACGAAAGTTAACTTTTCACTTTGAAACATCTGTGTCACGACATCTGGAACATTGAGGTTGTTGATCAGTCGATCATAGTGGAGTCGGATGCGGTTTTCGTGTTCCTCTGTAAAATAAATTAATTTATTACAAAACAATTTCGGAAATATTAAGATTTTATTATTAAATAACAAGACCTTAAAATTTCTGAAATCGTTTTAATCGATTGCCCATCATTATAAAGAAGTTTCGCCGAAACTTCTAATTTTCACCAAACAGCCATTATCTATCTACTGGTAGCCTTCAACGGTGTACAGAATGTAGGCAGAGGAAAAGTAGCAATTGATTTAGTTTATCAGTTACAAACAAACATTCATGATTAGCGTGCATGATTGTTTGGGTGAACACTATCGACTGCTGAACAACCCAACTGTTTCAGATGTCGTAGCTGTTGAGCTAAGATCGCTTAGAAGAAGCGAAGGTTATACTCTGAAGAAAAGGCTTGTCCGTGCAATCCATGAAATCTGCGGAAATTGGTCGAGAGCTCATTTCAAAGCTTGCGACTATCCTTTGAATGACAGGCGACCAGGCTTTCCCAGTACAGCTCTCCTTTACGTAAGACACTCTTCCTCTTGGAAGAAACTTGATCCATTAAGAGTCCACTGTTTCATGAACGTCGCTTAAAACGCCAGACGTTTTGGCACTCCTCGTTATATAAAATCCAGAAATTGAGAGCATTGCTCCTGATGGAGGCAGTCCATAGTGAAAGCATAATATATTATAATTAATTGTAAAGCATTGCGGAGGTTTGTCATATCTTCTTGCCTCGCCGTTGATGGTTGGATTCTATTTAAAGACATTAAGGCGTTTCACGATCATGCACAGCACTTCTTATAAAAGTGAACGTAACTTAAACAATGGAATCGTTACCAGGTTGTCGGCATTTCCGTCGACTTCCACCGCTGCTCGCGCTATCTGTTTCAAACACTTTAATTTCATCTTTGATAAGTAAAGCCTGCAATTAAAACAGATTTTATAAATTGTTTGGAGCTTAATAATGATGATTAAGGCAGATAATATTTCAAAGTCAATCATTCGTATCTTTGCTTTAAGGTTTGAAATGCAATCATCAATCTACGCTTATCGACAACTGACTCACTGAGTTAGGCATTACTCAGATTTCATCTACCATTTACAACAATATAAAACTGTAACTTTCCTACTACAAGCCGATGGAGGTTTTGCAATTTCGCTGTAAGCCAATAATTTTGCAAATAATTAATAAATTAATGCTTAGAAAACAAAACATTGACCAACAGTTTTTAAAATTACAATACCATTGACAGTTTGACGCTACATAAATATCCATTTGGTACAAAGGTAAGCCGATCATTGTTAACGTTATGATTTTGACAATGCTATTACATCTGTCAAATTTAAAATTTACTGGATCAGGGATTTTGCATTTCACAGCATGCCTCTAAGTCATTTCCAATAGGCCTACATTAAGCATGTGCCGCTAATTGTGTGTGTGTGTGTGTGATGCAATAGCGATTTGCAATGACATCAGTCATGAGTTTTTAGTGACGTCAAAGAAAGTTTCTACTCAATCAGTCAGATGAAAAAAGAATGAATTCTGTCTCACTGATGTCTTTAAAAGTCTGCTGTTCTCCTTTTCCGCCCACTGTTTCAATATTTGATCATCTGCTGTTAACAAATATTTACGTAGTATACACATGTACTAAGTAGGCTTTAAAAAAATGGCTATCCAGTTTAAATAAGCTAAGCATCAAAATATTCAATATATCAGGCATTGGTATCATAATAATTGTAAAGCTCTACTGGTATCACAAAGGCTTACTCATACACTTATTAAATTCATGACACAAAGTAGTTGCCTAGTTAGGCCTATTCGTTCTGATGACATCACACTGGCAATGAACCGAGTGGGTAACAGTTTCTTACTGAAAAATTCTCACTTTTTAAAGGAAATACTGTGCTTTGAGACTTCAAAACCAGCTTAAATTAAATGCCAGGTCAATATTGTTACAAGTCTAGTTATTTAAATGTTTAGCAGTTTTCAGACTCTCATTCAGATGTAGGCCTATCGATTGCTAGCTGAGATAGCAAATGCTGATTGGTGTTAGCTGATACCTTCTATAGGAAGTAACGTTAAGAATAACAGTAGATCTACTTTAGATCCAAATAATAATAATTTTCGTTTATCCTGACACAAGTTGACATGGCCGCAGCTTGTTTACAAACATTAAGTTTAATTCCTAGCTGTTTTTTGTCCACAGATTAGCTTGTTACAGAATGTACCGTATGTTTAAAAAAATATGCCAATTTAAGCAGGGATGGCTTGGGTTGTAAGTAGTTTTAGTATGCCTTTTTGAGTAAGATCCGGGCGATGAAATTTTGGTCGTACCTGGCTGGTAGGGTGAAGGGATGTGGTCGAGGGCGAAGGTTGTACGTGATGTCCCGGACAGGTGGAAAATGATTTTGTCGGAAGACGTGGCTTGGATCTGAACATACAGCTTAGAGCAGGCGTTCGTCTGCCAGGCCCGCCAAGGCGGAACCAATTAAAGCAGTTGAGGGAAGTAACCACATCGCCTTATTCTACTAATCAGCTGGCTTTGTCATTAAAAGGCAATTATGGGCCTCTGTCAGTTTCAGGCCAAACGTTCATAAATCAAATATCTCTGGTGGTTTACGCAAACTAATTTAGTTATCTGCTTCACTCATTTCGTGCAAGTTCGAAAAGTCGTTTTTGAATGGATTTAACCAAGTAATTGCTTGCTCCCATATATATTAGTTCGCAGCTTTCAATTTTCTAATTAACAGGGCTATCTCATGCATTTTTAACAACATGCGTCCAAATTAGTTTTTCACCAAGTCTCATATGTAATAATCATGCAGGCATGTGACTTCGACCAAGAAGGGATCAGTTGTTGCAAAGTGATGTTAACTATTTCAGTACTTTTTTTCCAAAATTTAAACACTTTAACCATTTTTGTGAGGTATCTTATGTGTGGAAATAACATATAATTATTACATTTCAGGCTATTATTCTCAATATTTTATATTTTCCTGAGCGTCTGCTAGAATAAAGTTTACAAGTGAGTAAACAAGAGAGTTAGATGCAAAATCCTGTTAAAATCTCGTCGCGATTTTAGTTAAAATGGCAAGCAAGCGTTGATCTCTTTTCTCTGACAGGTTCGTGTAAAAATAAACAGTAATATTGAACCACATTCGAGGCGCTCGCTGTGCCTGTTTCCTCGCCTGGTGGTCCTCTGACCATCCATTGCTGCCTACCTACCTGAATCAATCTCGCCATCGTCGGTTATATATCTTCGCCGAGTTTGCTTCGCTGCTCGAGCAATTTGCTCTCTACAACACGCAACTCGTCATCGCTGGTGACCTCAACCTTCACTTGAAGAATCCTTCTCTACTCACTTCATCCGACTTCAGCACTATCATCGTCCAGTTAGGGTTGGTCTAGCATGTGGCCGAGCCGACACATTGGGATGGCGGCTGGCTTGACTTCGTCCTCTCTCGTGAAGCCTGCGTTCCGACGAAAATCTGCGTCCATCCACCCACTGCTTCCGACCACGGTCTCGCTGAGTCCACCATTCCTTTCCTCTGAGACACGCCATTCTACGTCGTCAGACAAGTCCGCCACTGGCGTAGCCTCGACTGGGCGGCGCTCGGCTCAGCAATACTCGACATTCCGGCTGTTGATAATCCATCTATTTTGGACAATCTTCCGGTTGCTGATGTCTTCGCAACCTAACAAACGGCCATAGCCAAAGTTTTCGAAAGGTTTCTTGCGACCCGCTCGGCTAGAGTCCGTCACCGCGTACTCACTCCAGCTTTTCACCTTCTCCTCTGTTGTGCGTGAACTTGGCGTCACCTTGGAGAGAGAACTCACCTTTGCTCCCCATATCAACTTCCTTAGCCGTGACTGCTTCTACCAATTGCGCCAGCTTCGCACTGTCTCCCGCTGACTCACTGCTTCTGCTACATCCACTCTTATCCATGCCTTCGTCACAACCAGAACTGATTTCTGTTGCTCGCTCTACGCTGGCCTCCAGGCTGTTCGACTCGGGTGCTTGGGTCAGATCTTGCATTCTGCTGCCCGCCTTATCGGTTGCATACCAAAATTTGGTCAGTTCTCTAGTTACATGGCGAACTTCTCCATCTGAGCAGCGGATTGCGTATAGGATAGCTGCCCTTGTCTGGCGCTGATTACTGGGCCTCGCTCCTGCCTATTTTTGCGAGCTCTTTTGCCCTGTCCTCAGTGCAAGAGGCTCTCGATCCCTCCGCTCATCTGAATATGGTCTCCTACTTGTCCTTTTTGCCCGAACCTGCACAATGCAGAACCGCTGCTTCTCGGTGATGGGTCTATCGACCTGGAATGGCCTCTCTCTAGAGCCGTGCCTCTTTCCTAGCACCTTCTGTCCTATGTTTTTTACTCACCTTAAAACTGTTGTTTTTGGTCGTGCTGGAGGCGGTAGCGCCTCTGAGTAGTTTTCATGAAGGGGCGCTATGCAAATGTTCGATATGAATGAATGAATATTGCAACTAATGATTTTACGTTAAAACGAGAACTCAAACTGATTGCAAATTATAGAGCAAGCCTAGGCCTACAAATGGCTCGCCTCATGGCAAGCTCTTGCGAACAAGGGCCGCTGAAAGCAAAAAATAACAAAATGAAGCGCTCCACGCGTGGACAGCACTGACATTGAGATGAAGGCTCCCCACAGCGCACAAAATTAATCAGCAAAATTTTGACAAACGAATTTTACGTGGTTCTGCAAGCATGCGATGAATATCATCAAACGACGGTCGCCCGCTCCTGTTGTAGCACAGACATCCTAAAATGAATAAAATAGTTGGCAAAAGTAAGCAACATATTTTATTAACACGTCGTATGTCGTTGATCAACACTGGATTTGTCACAAGAAAATATCTGCTGGCTTAATTAGAATAGGAAGAAAAAAGTCAGGCAGTCATAGGCCATTTTAATTGATTAGCGTCAAGGCAATATTTGCCTGTTGCAACTAAATATTAATAAGACTGAAAGCCAGACAGAAGATTTACTTATGCTGAGTTTTCTCCTTTAACATTGCTTTTGCAGCTCAAGTTCTGCCACGCGAACTTGCTCTGCTTTCTCTTCTTTCTCTCTCTGAAGACGTTCTGCCTTCTCTTCTTTCTCTCTTTGAAGACGTTCTGCCTTCTCTTCCTTTTCTCTCTGAAGACGTTCTGCCTTCTCTTCCTTTTCTCTTTGAAGACGTAATTCTTCCTGTCGCATTTCTTTCTCTTCTTGTCTTCGTTTCTCCTCTCTTTCTTTCTCTTCTTGTCTTGTCATCATCATCCATTGCATCATCGTCTCCATAGACATAGGCCCAGGCGGTTTCTCAGTAACCTTTTCCACAGCACCACCGACAGCACCTTCTTCTTCTTCTGCTTCTTCTTTAAGCCAGACTTCAGCTAGCGCTTCTAGCATGTCTTCACGTGACATATCTTTCAGCTTTTCTTCTTCAAAACCAGCCTTTAACAAGCGCTGCTTTAATCTTTCAGAAGACATCTTCTTCAATTCTGCTTGTTTCTTGACACTTAATTTCTCCATCTTACTTCTTTACTTCAGTGCTGTCCTTTCTGGAAAACACGAATTTTCTTTTGTGTTTGAAGTATTGGGGATTGTTCTTTGTTTGAAAACAACAAACTTGTATACCTTTGTCGTTGAGGCTTTCGTTGTCGTAGATTTACCAATGATTTGAATGTGTATTCACCAGTCGACGTTGTTTCGAATCCCCGACGTTGTTTCGAATCCCAGACGTTGTTTCGAATCCCAGACGTTGTTTCGAATCCCAGACGTTGTTTCGAATCCCAGACGTTGTTTCGAATCCCAGACGTTGTTTCGAATTCCACCGCTGCTGCCAAATATGTCACCAACTCTTTTCTTTCTTAGTTGTGACCTACCTCAAGAACTTTCCTTATCTCTACATATAAATTGCTCAACGACTTCTAACTGTTTAAGAATTAAATTGACACAGTTCTTTGAATGTTTCTTTCTTTCTTCAAACACAGTTTAATAACAACAACTCAACTCTTGCCTTACAACAACTGTACTACACTGTATTGTTCAAATTTACTGTCATCAGCAGTTTCTAAGTTTGGCGCGCTAACTGCACGTGTAAAACAATCTACCGTCAGCCAATGTTTAGGCTACTTTAGGCCAAGCGCCCACGAGCCGACAGCGCAACTAAGGCCTAAGACTAAAACCGCTTAACAATCGATACACATTATATATATATCAACCTAAAGAACACCTGTGCTCATTATATATGCAAAACATTTGTTCACAGGGCTTAAAATTGGTAATTTATTTGTTATTTTATTAATAGTCCCACTCCTCCACCTCGACCTCCAAAAAGTTATCCAGAGATATGAGTTATATTTGTGTTGGCTTCATCTCCAAAGTTTCATTTTCTGCCAAGATAACGATATCTGTGTTAGTAAATTCTCAATTGACGGGAGTTTATTAGCTATACTACGACAATTAGGCCTATTAACTGTCACTGCACAAAAACCATAATTATCGTCAGCAGCATTGTAACTCAATTAGGCCTACATTATAATGTAAACCTGTCGTGTTTGACGTCTGTTCATTTGTGAAGGCGGAGTCTCCAAAACAATAAGCCAATAAACTGTGCTTTACGATATTTGAATGGCGTTCTCACAAAGAGAACAAGCCCAGCGGACGGCGTGGCGTGTTCCAACCAACAACAGTCCTCAAAATCAATATGTTGTTGAGGTCTACCCATTAAAGCCTTGAACGAGAGACAATAAATAATATTGTGTCGCATGAGCCAAAATGAATTGTCAGTCATTCTCTACGACAACGACATGTATTATATAGCCCACCAGTCATTCTCTAAAATTCATAGGTCAAAATACTATTTAAATACTAGTATTTAAAATACTTCCCTCACTGTGTCTCAATGAAACTAGGTCTATCATTGGCTGTATACGAAAACTACTTGTTTCAATGTGCTAATTATGATGTCTCATTCGGGCTGCAGTGGCGGCGCCAGGGGGGGATAGGGGGCTTAGCCCCCTAGCTCATGCTCAGCCACCCACCCAAAAAGTGGGAAACCGCTGCAAATCACAGAGAGGAGGGGACAAGAGGGAAAGGGCTTGGAGTTTTAGCCCCCAACCTGAAATCCTGGCGCCTCCACTGTCAGGCTGCATCAGGGGTGCAAAAAAACAAACTTTTTCAAAATGAAAAGTTTGTTTTTTTTGTTTATTTTGATAGTTTCCTATTTCGGATCATAAAACTCATAAAATGGCATAATACCGTTCAAATAAATCAGATGCATATAAATGAAATTAGCTAGAACAGTAGAACCGTAGAATGTCATAAAACGAAGTTAACAAAGAATATAGGCCTACAACAATTGCCAAGAGAGTTGAAGAGACGCCATTTTTTTGCATTTATAATTTCAAAATTTGTTTAAAAAATGCGATTTTTTGTTTTAAAAACCCAGGCCTTTAACAGCCCTGGGCTGTGCACATCGATCGCTAACTTAAAATAAATGCTAGTTGAACAGATTTCGTGTACCGACACAGGGCAGTTTTGCGTAAAGGGATGCAGGTGCCCGTAATGTAGGCCCTATGTAGGCCAATAGACGTAATTTCGGGGGCTTCGAGGGGTACCAATACCGAACTGTTGGGCGTGGACTCTTTTTAACCCCGTCTTTTAAGAGCCTCACTAGACGCACAAGTCGAACAGAAATCTTGGAATATCTGTATTCTCTGGAATATCCTCATAGTCTATGCGCAGTTGAATGCATGGAGCAAATTAATGCGGAACACAGGCCTACAGAATTAAATGTGATTGTGTAGGTTTATTCGTTCAGACTGGTTGTTGCGACCAGATCTTGCTTAATTCTATTTGTAAGGCTAGCCTATAGGCCTAGCCAATTATCTGGAACATATGACTGTAGGCCTACTGTATAATGCCAGCTTTGTCACATCAGAAAATTGTGACTCCAGCCATGGGTTTCGCTGTCAGCAGGAAATTCCACGCAGTAGGCCTACTGTTGCGTATTAATTTTGTGATATTGCTCAGGGCTTAGGCTGCATAGTAACAATCAAAGTGTTTTTTCTTACACATGACATTGTCAAGACCTCGAACTTGCATTCATGAGTTCTCAAGGCTCAATACTTGGGCCTCTACTTTTTTTAATATATATTAATGATCTTCCCAATTCGGCATCTCTTCTTCATTACATTCTCTTTGCAGACGACTCCAATGCCTTCTACTCACATGCCTCATATGACCAATTAATTAAATTAGCAAATAATGATCTAGAATTAGCTAACGACTGGTTTAAAGCCAACAAACTCTCGCTTAACCTATCTAAAACAAATTACATCATCTTCAGGTCTAACAAAAAACCTGTTCCAACTCCTGACAATGCTCTGACAATTGATAATAAGTTAATTCCTCAAGTCTCTTCATCTAAATTCCTAGGGGTCTACATTGATCAACACTTAAAATGGGATATACATATTGCCGAAATTGCCAAAAAAATCTCTAAAAACACTGGAATAATACGCAGGATATCCTATCTACTTCCAACCCACATACTCAGAAATCTATATTTCACACTTATACATCCATATCTAAACTATTGCAATTTTGTTTGGACATCTACATATGACACTCACTTACTAAAACTAAACATACTACCTTGTTACCTTGTGCTGTCAGTTCGTTGAACCCTGGCGACCGTCATGATCAAGTTCCTCCATTTTCTTCTGTCCGCCGTCGCATCTCTCAGTTCTGTCAAATTCATTCTAGTTATTTCATGTATCTCGTCCATCCACTTTATCCTTGGTCGTCCTTGTTTTCTCCTTCCCTCTCCATATGCTAACATCATTTCCTTTTCCAGTCCGTCTGACCGCATGATATGTCCAAAGAACCTCAACTTTGCTCTTAGCACTGTTTGTTGAAGTGTCTCTTCTTTCTCAATTCCTATATCCCTGCGCACCCATTCGTTAGTCTTTTTCTCCGTCCATGAAATTCTCTGCATTTTCCTCCATATCCACATTTCGCATGCGTTAATCTTTTTTCTCGTTTTCTTAGTCAATGTCCATGTCTCACTGCCATATGTTACTGTTGGTATGATTAGAGCTTTCACCAATCTTTTTTTTGTGTCTATACTGACATGTTTGTCCTTCCATATTTTTTCCAGACCATTCATTGCAGCTTTTCCTATCGCCACTCTACGATTTATTTCCATATCACATTTTCCTTCTTTTTCTATTACTGATCCCAGAAATGTAAAGCTTGTTACCGTTTCTATTTCCTCATTGTCTACTACAAAACTATCCTCCTCCTCTGTTGTCATGATCTTTGTTTTCTTTATATTGAAATAGAGTCCTGCTTTCTCACTTTCTCTCTTAAGCCTTCTTATTAATTCTATCAAATCATTTTTATTGCCGGCCAATAGTGTTGTGTCATCAGCGTATCTCAGATTGTTCAATGTTCTTCCCGCTATCTTTATTCCTTCTTCAGCTTCATCCATACCTGCATGCCTCATTATCCTTTCTGCATACAAATTAAATAGAAAAGGAGACAAAATGCAACCTTGCCGTACTCCCTTCTTTATCCTGAATCCGTCAGTATCTCCATATTCTGTTCTTATCACCGCTATCTGATCTTCGTACAATCCCTTAAGAAGTTGTACCAAGTGTTTCGGTATTCCCATTTCTACCAAAGTTTTCCACATCAATTCATGGTTAATACAGTCAAACGCTTTACTATAATCGATGAAGCATATGTATACTTTCTGTCCATATTCCCTTTGTCTCTCCATAATCCATCTCATGTTGGCGATATGATCCCTTGTTCCACGAGATTTCCTAAACCCTGCTTGACTTTCAGGAAGCTCTCTTTCTATTGTACATTCCATTCTTTTATGTATTATTTTAAGTAAAATTTTACTTATGTGTGATATCATTGCTATTGTTCTATAATTTTCACATTCTTTCGCGTCTCCTTTTTTGAATAGCGGAATAAAAACAGAGCTTTTCCAATCTTCTGGCCATTTTCCAGTTGTCCATATGATATTGCAAATTTTTGTTATTGTCTTTGTCATCGCACCATCCCCAGCTTTTATCATTTCTATTGGTATCCCATCTCGACCCGGTGCCTTATTATCTTTCAATTGATTAATAGCCCATTCTACCTCTGCTTCCATGACTTCAGGCTCAATTTCATATTCTGTTACATCAATTTTTTCTACCTTTACTCTTTTATCTTCATTGTACAAATCTTCTGTGTATTCCTTCCATCTGTTCTTCATTCCTTCCTCATCTGCAATTATGTGTCCATCACTTGCTTTCAATGATCCCATTCTTGGTGTGTTTTTCCTCGTTATTTCCCTCACTTTTGAGAACATTGCTTTAGTTCTTCCTTTCCTTCCCTCATCCTCCATTTCCTTGCACATTTCATTTAGATGCTTTTCTTTGTCCATGCGTGCTTGCTTTTGAAATGCACTGTTCAATTTTCTTACTTTGTCCTTGTCTCCTTTCCTTTTTGCATCCCTTCTTTGCATTGCTATGTTGATAGCTTCTTTCGATAGCCATGGTGTTGTTTTGTCTTTTTTTTTCTTCGGAATGTATTTCTCTGCAGTTTCTAAAATCACTTTCTTCGTCTTTTCCCATAAATTGTTCTCAACCTCTTCTGTCTCCGCTTCATCCCTCTCTAATATTTCAAATCTATTCCTTATTTCTACTCTGTATTCCTGTGTTATTTCCTTACAGTCGAATGTGATCAATCTTTCCCCTTTTTTAAGTTTTTTTAATTTTGTTTGCACTGTTGTCACTAGTAATTCATGATCGGTTCCACAATCCGCACCTGGTTTTGTTTTCACATCTCTTATTGTGCTATACCATCTTTTATTTATCAGTATATAATCAATCTGATTCCTATGTTTCCCATCCGGTGACGTCCATGTGTACAACCTTCTTTTTGGCTGTTCAAACCATGTATTCATTATTTTCATGTTGTTACCTTCACAAAACTCCACCAATCTCTCTCCTGCTTCGTTTTGCTTTCCCAGACCATGTCTACCTATCGTGTCTCCCCCTCTTCCTACTCCACTATATTTTCCCACCTTCGCATTGAAGTCACCCATGACCATTCTTACATCACCTTTAGGAGTTTTGTCCATTATACCTTGCAGCTCGTTGTAAAAGCTTTCATGCTCTTCCTCAGTCGCTATTGATGTCGGTGCATATACTTGTATGATTGTTATATTAACTTTCTTTCCTCGAAATCTTACACTCAAGATTCTATCACTTACTGTGTCATAACCCATTATCGCATTCGCGCTTGTCCTATCGCACATAATTGCCACCCCATTTCTTCCTTTCTCTTTTTGTCCTGACATTATTATCTTAAAACCATTCCAGTTGAAATGACCCTGCCCTTTCCATCTTGTTTCACTTAACCCTATTACAGATATTTCAAGACGTTCCATCTCTCTTTGAATGACATCCATCTTTCCGCTCTGCATACTACGTACATTCCATGTACCTATCTTCATCCTCTTTTTGCAGCTCAGGTTGAGTCTTTGCTCTCTAGTACGATCCACCGCAGGACTTCCTTTCGGCTTTATTCCTGTTGCTTCATTAGACCAGATTGCTTTACACTCCCCATCTTGCTCTTTCCCAGTAGCTATTGAGTCGCACTCCGGCCTGGGAGGCTCACCATCTGCGACTACTTCTTTGTTATTTGAATTTACTTGATCCATACGGTTTTCTTGGCATATTAACAGGGGTGGTTTGCCATTGCCTTCCCCTGGTTTTGCCTGCCGTGCCCGTTCGTTCTCCTACCAAAATTTGGGAGGATACTAACAGTCTGCACCACATGAAGGTGGGCACGGAGGACTTTGATTCATCAGCCCAGGTCGGTTCCGAGTCTACGATCCAAGGATACGTCGACCGGATCTCCTCCCTGTGTTACTCTAGACAAGCTAGGCAAGCCTAAAGTGACTAATGAACCTTTGCAGACCTGTTACAAACATAGGCCTACTACAGAAAAAAGCCATCAGAATTATTACTAAATCTCCTATTAACACCCACACTGACTTACTGTATTTACAACTTAAATTTCTGAAAATATCTCAGATTAAATTTGTTCAAACTAGTATATTTATGTATCAATATGATAATAACCTCCTCCCACAAGCTTTTTCAGCCTACTTTAAACCAAACTTACTCGACAAGGTCTTTAGAAATAAAAGAGCCTACATAAGCATATTTGCCAGAACGAATACCAGAAAATTTTCTATAAAATACCAGGGTCCCCTCATATGGAATAGCATACCAGAATGTATTCGTGCAGCCATGAGTCTAGCCTCATTTAAAACTAAAATCCGTGCACACACAATAAAAAATGTTAAATAACATTGCAATTATTTAGTTCTTTTTGGTTTTAGTGTTTTTCTTTTCTTTTCTTTTTACTTTAAGGCCGAGGGAAGCTACCTCGACGCAGTTATTTCTGGATTTCCAAGCTACTGCCACTTCTAATTACTTACCACTACTAAGATTTCTTAATATAGTCTGTAATTAGGCCCCCATTCAGCGGGATTATTCCCTTCGGGTAAGCCCATTGCTCCCTTATCTATGTAGTGATATTTGTATATTAATAATGATTATGCCTTGTGTTACTGCTGTGAAACATTATTGTTTTGTTCTTGTTCTTGGTTTTGGGATCAATAAACGAATTGAATTGAATTGAATATTTGAATTAGGCCTAGGGAGACCGGGGTTGAATGTAACAGGGGCTGGTTGCAACACTATCTCTAACTAAGCGCTAAATAATAGCAGCGTAAAATTAAATAGCCTACTTGGTACGGAATATATTTTGGGTCAACGTGACTTAACTTCTTGGCAGGCAGTTTACTAGAACTACCGAAAAATAAAAAAAAATATTTTCGGACATCAAAAGTAGATCTAAATTTGGCGATTTTGTGCTTTTTCGTAATGTAGCCCAATGCTTTGAAGCAATTTAGTGCTGTTTGGTGCCATAAGTTGGACAAGGAATTGGGCTTCAAAATGCATTTAGTCGTTTTATTTAAAACCAACGCTGTCGATAAAATGTTTCTATAACAATGTCTATGCATTGCTTCGGGGTTGGTTGCAACATTTTAATCGGGGTTGGTTGCAACATGTTGCAACATGTTGCAACCAACCCCCATACATTTATTTCAATTAATCGTGTTCAATAAAGACCTGCTCGTCACAATTAGCGCAATCACAGACACTTGGACAAAGCAGGATTAGAGGGAGGAACTCGCCGACAGAGCAGTTACAGCTTCTAAAAAACGAAAAACCGTACCAGAAGCAAAAGAACCCTAGATAAGTCCCAGTAAACCAAAGAGAGTGACTAAGCCTCAGTCAACCCCGGTCTCCCCTATGTGCATATCGACATTCGGTGTCGTCGTATTTTTCTTCGGGTAGGCCTATCAGTAGGCTAATTTTCGCTTTTCTGAATGACCCTTAGGGCCTACGGTCTTTACCAAGTTATTTCTACTACTCGTTGAACTCAACGTTGCTCCAGCCTCAAGAGAAGCGTACGCGGGGTGTAGGCCTAACCATCGACGTATTGTTTATAACTGGCAATCCTGTGTGGCACGGTGGCCGATTGATTAGAGCGGTCGGCCTGTAATGCGGAGAGTAAGCTACGGGTTCGATCATCGTCGGACTCGGACCTCCCTCGGACTACTCTTTTTGACAACCCCTCTGATTAGACGCAGCGCTCGTGAATAAGCTGGTGCCCTCCGCTTGGCTTTCGAGTGGCGCTTTAGAAGTTTGGAGATTACGATTACGATTACGATCGTCTGAGGCGGTTACCGTGAGCAAGTCCTTCGCGCACAATTACTAATTAGGGCCTACCGGTACTATGCAATATAATTGCATCTGCGCTTCTGAACTTTGGAAGAAGGGCAATATCAAATGCAATAGTTATTGTATTGTAGCCTAGGCCTATGCTCCCAATAGGCCTACGTAGGCTATAGCGTCGTCAAACTATTTAAAACATGTTTTAGCCATGTTTTCATCGCTCAATCCAATTTCTTCTTCTATAGACCTAACATATTTCCATCCCTAAGCATACAATTTCTATTTCTACTAGGCCTATAAATATTTCCATCCAACTTCTACTGCAATAATTTAGCATCAATACCATGGTTTCATCGCTCATCCAACTTCTACTGCAATAATTTAGCATCAATACCATGGTTTCATCGCTCAACCAACTTCTACTGCAATAATTTAGCATCAATACCATGGTTTCATCGCTCATCCAACTTCTACTGCAATAATTTAGCATCAATACCATGGTTTCATCGCTCATCCAACTTCTACTGCAATAATTTAGCATCAATACCATGGTTTCATCGCTCATCCAACTTCTACTTCGTCTATAAATTATTATGCTCATCCAACTTGGCAACTTCTAATGTTACCGTAATAATTTAGAATTAATACCATGTTTCCATCGCTCATCCAACTTCTAGTTTTACTATAACATTACTTTATGGTTACTCCATAGAGACATGCCACAGTCACAACCAATGAGGTATTATTATCATCGCTAGAGGGAACATGACGTATATTCCCTTCGCTAATTTTTGAAGCCACAACCAAAGATATAATAACACCTCATCGAGAGCTCCGCAGTTAATTTAAATTGAAATGCGCGTTTTGATTGGTTGAAATTCATGGACGCAGTCAAGCTTAAGCGAGACTGTTTAATTTCTTTTCAAAGCTTACGACTTGCAAAAAGTACAACACACAAAATAACAACTTATCGATTAAATAATATTCCAGCGGCCTCGTTTTCGGGCTTTAATAAGTTGCCGCATCCACACACTACACAATTTATCTTTCGATCGCCATTTTGAGAGGGCTCAGGGTCAAGGCCGTTGGTTACACGTTGGGCTCGGGGTCACCTTCCAAAGATGGCGGATGCGGGCTCTAGTGATATATTTATATATTATACATCTCTATGGTCACAACCAAAGATTCGACCTCCCTGTTAAAATCTTTGGTCACAACCATAGAGATGTATAATATGTAAAATCTATCACTAGAGCCCGCATCCGCCATCTTTGTTGAGGCTGTGACCCCGAGCCCGCTAACGAATATAACCATAACGGCCTTGACCCGGAGCCGGCTCAAAATGGCGACCCGATCGAAAGTTAAATTGTGTAGTGTGTGGATGGGGCAACTTATTAAAGCCCGAAAACGAGGCCGCTGGAATATTATTTAATCGATAAGTTGTTATTTTGTGTGTTGTACTTTTTGCAAGTCGTAAGCTTTGAAAAGAAATTAAACAGTCTAGCTTAAGCTTGGCTGCGTCCATGAATTTCAACCAATCAAAACGCGTCATTTCAATTTAAATTAACTGCGGAGCTCTCGATAAGGTGTTATTATATCTATGGTTGTGGCTTCAAAAATTAGCGAAGGGAATATACGCCATGTTCCCTCTAGCGATGATAATAATACCTCATTGGTCACAACCATTGTCTATGGTCACAATCCGCCGCCATCTCATTGTTGGTTGCGAACGTCATTTGTTAGGAGAAGAAAGTCGTAAAAATACGGAATTCGTTTATGACGGCAGCTTTTAGAACTGCGTCGATCATTTTATTGGAAAATGTTCGCACAAGATTCGACAATGAATTCGAGTTCAGACGATGAAGGAGTAATGTCACATTTCGTCTTATCTAAACCCAGAAAGACGCCATACAGCGCTTTAAAGTAAGTAAGATCAAAAGCTCTTGTAAACTCGTTTTGAATGCCCAATTAAACGAGAATCCCGAGACTCCATAAAGAGAAGTTGTCTACACAGTAAATTTCGATTAATAGGCGGTAAAAGTGTATTCAAATCAAATCAAATCAAATTTATTCGAATCGATTCCATGAACAGTGAGTACAATGAACACGTGTGAATACAGTTAATAACAGTTTACATTTCGTAAGCGCCGTGTATTACAGGCTGTCTGTTCTGTTAGTAGTTAACTAGTTAAGATTGTTTCAATTGCATAACATGTAAATGTACAGCGCAGTCAGTGTTTTAGTTGTCGGGGGTTGGGGGTTCAATCCCCCTAGTTCTTTTTCTAACCCCTCAGCTAAGTAACTGAAAAGATGCTGGGGGTTAGGTCTTGACCCCCCCCGGCTGTTGCTCTGTCATCAAGTACAAAAGAATATATTATAAATACGACCATTTCCAATGGAAAGCCCAAAAAAACTTAAAAGTTAAAACCCCATTGAAATTTTTTCCTGGCTACGCCACTATGATTATGTAATTTCTTTGTTATGTCGCATAGATAAATTTAAAGAAGAAACTAAGATATCTCATGAGTCGTCAGTTGTTTCATATTAACAACATTAAAATTTAATTTAGACTTATGATCATATACTTTCGAAATCTGCAAAATTTTCGACCCCCCCAGTTACTTTTTGACAACTAAAACACTGAGCGCAGTGCGTTTGTCAGGCGCTAAATTAAAGAAAAGATATTATTATTATTATTATTAATAAGACACGCAAAATTGAAGAGGTAAAAGTTTAACAGGTTACGTAATAAAAATCGATTCCTGGGGAGAAGAAGCCCAATGGGCTTATCTAGTCTTCCCCACTATGATGGAACAAAATGATAGAACTAGAAAGGAAACATGTGTCAGTTCAATTAACATAGGATGAGAAATAGGCATGGCAGCAGTAAAATCAACGTCAGTTAAGTAAGGTGTTTTTTATAGGCCTGTTTGAAGGAGTTGAGCGACCTCTGATTACGGATGCCACGGTCAATGGAGTTCCATAGTTTAGGCCCAGTTATTCTAGCAGAAAATTGTCTAACATTAGTTTTACAGATTGCAGAGCGAAGATTAAACCGAGATCTAGTGTTGTAACCGTGGACAGAAGCATTAGTGGAGAAATAACAATTAAATATACTGGGTAAGGTTTGGCTCTGATGTCGGTACATGAAGATAGCAAGTTGGAGTTTATGTAGGTCAAAGATAGTTAATAAGTTTAAACTTTTAAACAGACTAGACTAGAGGTCTTAGCCAAGTAGTGTACACCAGCTATGATTCTTACAACCCTCTTTTGGAGTAAATGTATAGGTTGAGTGGAGTTTTATATCCACTAATTATTAAATTAATTAAGTATTACTAATACTCATAAAACAAATACAATTCAAATCCAAAACACAATTCAAATAACCATTATTTCTCAACAACATTTGTTCATAAGTTGTCATACACTCAAGAGTATTGTAAATATCTATCTGAAAATCTAACATTGTAACTAACTGAAAGGAAGATAATATTTACAAATACTAATGCCCGTGGAGCATTGGATAACATCTGGCACAGAGACCGAGAGGTACCGAGTTCGAGCCCCCGTTGGGCGGATTTGCTTTGTAGGCTGCTATTAGCGCCGTTGTATTACATGGCTGTCTGTTCTGTTAGTAGTTAAGATTTAAATTGCATAACATGTAAATGTACAGCGCAGTGCGTTTGTCAGGCGCTTATTAAAGAAAAGATATTATTATTATTATTATTATTAAATACATTTTAATATTAACAATTGTTTATGTTTAACTACTCAGCACACTGTCATTACATTTACTAAACAGTTTGAGAGGCTGGTAAAAGATTCTGGTTGAATGATGGAAATCACAAATACTGTAATATCATTAATAATGTAAATACTTCTAAAATTCCTTGTTAAATAACAAATTTAAAAACCCTGCTAAATAACCAAATTGGTGGATATAAAACTCCACTCCATTTTAGTGCATTTAATTATTGGCCATTGCATGGGTTTCAGCGTTGATCGAATACAAGCTGGATTGACGAAAAGAATTCTTGCTAAATGGAAGTCGGATTGCTGACAATAATTTGTGATTAAATAGAAGTGGGACTGATGAAAAGAATCTTGCTTAAATAGAAGCTGGATTGATGAAAAATAATTCTTGATTAAATAGAAGTTTTATTGCTGAAAAATAATTCTTGCTTAAATAGAAGCTGGATTGATAAAACGAATTCTTGTCTAAATAGAAGCTGGATCGAGGGAAAGGATTCTCACCAAAGTAGAAGTTGGATCGATGAAAAATAATAATGCTACAATGGACTAATAATTAAATATGCTAAAATACACTTTTACGTAATAAACTTTATTTCGCTCGAGGTAGAATGGAATACGGCAACCAAAAGCAAAAACATGCAATAAACTCACAAAATGGAAAGAAACCTTTTCGCAAGTCATGCACATTTGCCTATCTGATGCAAATAGGAGCTACTTAATTGTTATTTGAATTCTGTGCATACCGACATTGGTTGTCATCGTTTTTCTTTGGTTGCAGTAATTTTCTTATGCAAATTAGAGCTATTTAATTAATTAAATTAAAAGAAAGTAGATCACAGAAATGCAAGACAGAATATTTTCCCAGCCAGTGAAAAGTTTCTATTTGCAGAGAATAGATGTGTTGACTAAATTGTGAGGACTTCGGAAGTTATAATGGTTGTAAATATCTGTAGGCATACTGCAGCTGACCAGGGCTAATATGACCATATTTTCAATATAAGCTTAAGCTTATTTAAGATGGCTAACCTTTGATCCTCACAATTTTTATTCAATTAATTCCATGAATGAGCTGGATACTTTATAGGTGAATTATGGAAAACTGATCAGCTCGTTTGTAGCAAATCCATTAACCTATAAAGAGGACAGTATAGGGAAGATGAATGCCAGGACTTTTCATCAGGCCACTTCAAATTCTTAGATAAGTTACACCAGAGATTCTGAATTATTGGTGACTGCTGAGGCCAAGGATTCTGTTTTGCAATTATGATTGATTTGTGTCACTGATGAGAAGGTGATATTGGAACTGCAAGTCTGCAATAAATAAGTAGGTTGATCTATGCCAGAAGGTCCCTATTTATAAGGTACATCATTATAAGGTGAATTCACACATCATAATTGTAATTGGACATTTATATGCTGCCACTAATCGATCAATAATGCAAGTTATATTGATGACTTCAAATGTTAGTATTTTGAAAGGACTCCAGTGTTCTTTATTTGTAGTAAATAACAATGTAGAATTGATTAGGCCTATACTAACTTACTTAGAGGATAGAGAATTCTGGAGACGACAAGTTGAGGACTCATTGTTGGCCTTGGCCTGACGGAGGAGAAGCAAAGAAGAAGAAGAAGATACTAACTTACTTAAATTTTCTGTTTTCATTTGTGTTTAAGGAATCAGAAAGAGAAGGATGTTTGGCCATCAGAGATGTTGCTTTGTGGTGGTGCTAGTTTTTGTGCTGTCATCATCGCATTGCTGTCGACAGTTGGCTATACGGTCTTTGTCCACATGCATCTCTTGCATCTGGAAAACTTAGTGCAGAAACTTCAAACAGGTTTCTGGGACTGTATCTTGTATTTTCTACTTATTATTTTCTTAAATATATACAGAGCACCACAGTCCAATGACTAGGTGTCAGTCAGTGTCATGGAGCAGTTGCATGTGAAGGATTTCGTCAGAGTTCTTAAAAAGTGACTGTTTTACATGAGATTTCAACCAGGTCGTTGCGATGTGAGTGTGCTCCTCTTCCTGTCAGCTACCGCTTAGTTTGGGTATTTGCTTACTGCTTGGGCTGTCACGAATAATGGTCAATGGCCCTGTCACAACAATGCAAACACTTACAAATCTGTTTTATCGAACCTGCTTACATCAAAGTCTCGTTGTAGTTGACTGATGAATAATTTACAGATGCTTAATTGCCGTCTGGTCACTCTGGTGTGAGACAAAAGCTGTTGTCATGCATGTTTCGGCATGGTCACTGGGAAGGTGTCAACCTAATATTGCTGTGCTATCTCATGGTATTGATCTAAATACTAGAGCTTCTGAAAGGTGAGGTGAAAATAAGAGGGACTTGGTGAAAATGTACACCACTGCCACTGGCACCAATTGTCTCTAAGCTTTGAAAGGGCTAATAGTTGTTCAGAGAGCGTATAGAATGGCTTGGTCGACAGCATTGTCCCATAGTATTATATTATGTCATTGTGCGTTGGTATGCCGGTTCCAGTACCGATATTGGCTTATTTCAGATGCAAATCAGGCTAGCATGGTTCATACACGAGGACTTTAACCCTTTAATGGTGTGGCACCCATTCAAAAGGGCAGCAGTGGTGAAGGATCTCACCCAATCAATTCATTGAAATATGAGCAAGGTTGAGGCCATACAGTTGCTTTAGCGCTGTCCATATAAAGGGACCTTATGTGGCATGGCACCAATTCAAATAGGCAGTGATTGAAATAATGAGCAGGGTTGAGGGAACTTGAGGCTATACAGTCGCTGTAGAAAGGCGCGTACGATTTCCAGTTGCATAGAGTCCGATAGAGCTTGATGTGAATATCTCATGTATTTCGAACCTCAGATATATTGAATTGTTGACAATGGTTCCTTGAACTTCAGTGTTGCAAAGTTGTGCTGTACATAGATTCATGTGTGTTTGTATCAACAACACTTATGTAGTGCATTTATACTGCCCCACAAAAGCACTACACACAACTACCAGTATCTACCTGCTCTACAAAGAGTCACTTCAACGTGAACTCGTCGTAGTCGTAGTCCATATTCAAACTCCATTACATAGCAAAATTTCCAGAAGACCAGATGTGGGATTCTAACTTTTAAATCTGGAATTGAATTAAACCAAAGAACCTATGGATGAAACTGGGGGACACGGTTGCTGAATGTTTGGAGCATAACTTGGAGAGAGGTTTCAATCCTCCTCCTTTAAGATGGTTACGGTGTTGGAACCTT
Organism: Aporrectodea caliginosa; assembly: GCA_020284085.1. Classification (NCBI taxonomy): domain Eukaryota; kingdom Metazoa; phylum Annelida; class Clitellata; order Crassiclitellata; family Lumbricidae; genus Aporrectodea; species Aporrectodea caliginosa. The sequence goes on from JACEVL010000844.1 coordinate 576,112, forward strand.
CAACAAGTCCTTCACTCACAATTGCTCTGTGCCATCGATTGATGGTTGGTCATTAGGTGCGTATTAAATATACAATAATAATAATTATAATAGATGTAATAACCTTAGATTGTAGCAACCACCAAGGTGCCAGAGAGACGGAAAGAGTCTTGGATGGGACTAGTTTAAAATTAAGTTTCAGCTTAATATGATTTGTTTGATAAGAGAAGACATTTTGCTCTTTCAGGAGTGGAAGGGAATTCCAGTGATCCATCTCTGAGCAATTTAAAGATGGCTGCTGCTCAAATGGAACGAGTCAAGATGCTCAACGACATGACAGACCTATCTCAGCTTCAGAATAATTTATCCTCGGTGCACGACCAGGTATGTCAATCAGGTGTAAAGATCTTGACCATTGGTCAGGTGTAAAGATCTTGACCATTGGTCAGGTGTAAAGATCTTGACCATTGGTCAGGTGTAAAGATCTTGACCATTGGTCAGATGTGAAGATCTTGAGCGTCGGTCAGGTGTGAAGATCTTGACCGTTGGTCAGATGTACAGATCTTGACCATTGGTCAGATGTAAAAATCTTGACCATCGGTCAGGTGTGAAGATCTTGACCGTTGGTCAGATGTACAGATCTTTACCATCAGTCAGATGTATAGCTCTTGACCGTCGGTCAGGTGTGAAGATCTTGACCATTGGCCATATGAAGATCTTGACCATTGGTCAGGTGTAAAGATGTTGACCATTGGTAAGATGTAAAGATCTTGACTATTGATCAGGTGTAAAGATCTTGACCATCGGTCAGGTGTGAAGATCTTGGCCGTTGGTCAGATGTACAGATCTTTACCATCAGTCAGATGTATAGCTCTTGACCGTCGGTCAGGTGTGAAGATCTTGACCATTGGCCATATGAAGATCATGACCATTGGTCAGGTGTAAAGATGTTGACCATTGGTAAGATGTAAAGATCTTGACTATTGATCAGGTGTAAAGATCTTGACCATTGGGCAGGTGTGAAGATCTTGACCGTTGTCAGTCAGATGCACAGTTCTTGACCATGGACAATTTAGTCTTATTGTTCTCAACAAAGTATATGGAACAAAACAAAATGGAAAAGATTTTTGTAATGATTCATCTGATGGCTTTTACTTTCAGTTTGTTATGCTGCAAAGGTTTTACAAGGACATGGAAGAGAATCCAAACATTGTTCAGTTCCTCAGCTCTATTACGGAACAGCTGACTCCACTGTCACAGGTATGGGTTGAACGATGTTAGACTCCAACTTCTTCCAGGTTGTATTCCATGAGATCAATCAGATGGAAACCCATTACAATGTGCTTATTCTTAACATGAAGTCTGACATTGTCTTGTATTTTGTATTGTACTTGGAAACTTGTAAAGCACCTCTTCAGAGGCTCACTCAGCTTGGGAGCCCCGAGGCATTAAAGGAAAGCCTTTAACCAGTGAATAGGAATGGAAGAGGTCCAGGTCAATAACTTAGCACAGATAGAATGGGAGGTCATTCCATGAAGCAGGACCCACAGTAGCGAAAGCACAATGTTGGGCCATGAATTAATTTGACATAAAACAATTGGTGATATGGATCCCAAGTTAATTCACCTATAGAAAATAAACTATAATAGGCCTACAACCTCATTTTAAGGCAGTTCTTCATAATTGTATGGCTCGTAAAGACAGTGTTATAACGAGTTCCACAAATTAATTAACAACTGCTATGGTATATTTCAGTATTAGTTATGCATAATGCATATTCATAATTTATGCAAATTCTTTCAATCTGTTCATATGATAAGCTATGGCCATCATTTATCCTGAAGTCACTGTAAACTACGTAACAAATTATGCATATTAATGAAATGTGCCTCTTCGCGTGGTATTCCATAAGTCAAGATATTCGTATTCGTAAGTTAAAGTTAGGCATGCTTGTGAGGAGCTCATGCTTGTATTTATATGAACGTGATATATCTAATAGATTGTTTGTAGAGAGACTACCTTTAGACTATGCTGGTTGGCATACCAATAGTGGCTTTTAAAAAAATGACCAATGTCAAGGCCATAATCACTTGCAGTTTGTTGTTACTGCTCAATAATTCAATTGATTAAATCAGATGCGTTAGAAGCATTGCTCTGAAGTCCTTAAGGTCACCAGGCAACATTGGCCTTTCATTAGATTATAGCTGGAATTAGCTTATCGTTTTAATATTTACATAAATGCATTTATATTAGCTTAGAATGGTGTCTTGAAAATGAGTAGGTGAAGCACTTAGCTTGTATTGAAATGATTAGCTTGTAACGATGGTGCTACGTAATTGATTTCTTTGACTGCAGAGCGTGGTGCTGATGAGTGATGGCTTTCATGACATCCAGAAGAGTGTTGAGGTCATCGAGGCCGATCACCACACCCTCTTGCAGTCCGTCGATGAACTCAACTCCATGACCCACAATCTACAAGTAATCAATCAATCAATCAATTAATCAATTTTCGTTTATTCTCACTCTTCTAGAAAGTGTTGTAGCTTAACTAGTGAAATGCAAAGGATCAAACGAAAGTTACCTAAGGCTTCTGCTGTAAACTTTACACTTCTGTTTACCCTAACCACATATTGGTTAACTTGCATATCGTATCTCACTGTATCTTGCCTGCAACTTAACTTATCTCGCCATACTTGTTCATCATACTTTAACCGTTTCTTTATTTTGTCATTTTTCCCCCCATATACCAGCTTTTCACATTATATACCTAACTCTATCTTCTTATCCTCATCTCTCCATTCCTTGCCTTATTTCTCTATAATGCAAGCAAGCACTGGAGTGACACAACTTGGCTTAGAGGCTCTGAACATTCATGCCATCTGTCAGAGCTGTCGAAGGGAATCCGTTGGTTGGCTGGTTCCACTTGTGTGCATGGGCTCGCCACTGGTGACTCTCAACTTACTGTGCATTGTTTTCTGCTGATTATATAGGGTGACACGAAAGTTCGTTCACCGTTTTCAAAATGCGTTGTCTCAGTAACGGATGCATATTTCTTTATAATATTTGGTCTGTACATACATAAGTCAAATGAAAGATACTGGTAAGAATTTGATTATGATCCGGTCCGTGGTTGTCATTATTTATAAGAAAATGTAAAGACCACCAGTTTTTGTGGAAAAACGGCATTCATCAAATTAACACAGTAAGGGAAATGTGTAGTGTCGTACACAATAAGACACTGTTGTTACCTAAGACATAAAGACTAAAGGCTATTAGCGTACAGTATCTCCTTTCTGTTTAATGACAGCACTGACTCTATCCGGCATAGACTGGATCAGCGTATGAAGTGTCCCAACTGTTATCGATCTCCATGCTCGTTGGAGGCAACGTTTGAGCTGATAGACGTTTTTTGGCTCAGGATCTTTATAATCGCTGAGAGATAAAATACTCCAAAAGTTCTCAATAGGATAGAGGTCCGAAGTGGCTAGACGACAACCTCCCGTCACACATAATGCCGAAAGATTGGCCACCCAACTCTCCGCACCTCGTTTATCAGCTCAAACGTCGCCTCCAACGAGCGTGGAGATCGATAGCAGTTGGGACACTTCATACGCTGATCCAGTCTATGCGCATAATGCCGGATAGAGTCAGTGCTGTCATTAAGCAGAAAGGAGATACTGTACGCTAATAGCCTACGTCTTTAGTCTTTATATCTTAGGTAACAACAGTGTCTTATTGTGTACGACACTACACATTTCCCTTACTGTGTTAATTTGATGAATGCCGTTTTTCCGCAAAAACTGGTGGTCTTTACATTTTCTTATAAATAATGACAACCACGGACCGGATCATAATCAAATTCTTACCAGTATCTTTCATTTGACTTATGTATGTACAGACCAAATATTATAAAGAAATATGCATCCGTTACTGAGACAACGCATTTTGAAAACGGTGAACGAACTTTCGTGTCACCCTATATTAATTCGTAATGACATTTAACATCTTATAGGCGAGCGCCTCTTAGTAGATATCTTGAAGGTGTGCTGTATAAATGGTCATTTACATTACATATCAGCTTTTCACAACATACCTAACACTATATTGTTATGCCTCCATGCTGTGCTTGTTTTGTTGAATTTCTAGTCTTCGATGACCTCTCTTCGTAACGAAACTCATTCGATAGGATCGCGTCTTTCAATTGTGGAATTACTTCAACCAGGAGTTGGACGTGAACTCAACATATCTTCACTATTCGCTCAACTAAAGAATGATCTCTCGCTTGAGTCTGACTTTCGTATGAAAGATTTGCAAGCACAGGTGACTGTAATCTGCTGGTGGATGTTAAACTACAATTTGCCTCAATATACGTTTTTTATTCTGGTGGAGGTGTTTATTGAAATAGGTTTGACTTTGAACATGAGATTTTAACTTTAGACTGTGGTCATTAATTACTCTGATCTCAAGTTTAATGCACTTGGCCTGAATTCATATTGACTGTGATGTTTTTTCAACTTGATCCAGATCATCAATAACTTTGATCCTGGAGTTCATTCACTCTTCAACGACAGAGCTGCATTGGTCTCTCAGTCAGGCATAATTTCAGGATTCTTGGTCCAAAATTTATGCCCTTTTATTTCGGAAATATGAAATATCAGTCGCATATGAAAATTTCACTTGTCTGGCCTCAATATACCATGTTGAACACTACAAGCTGCAGTAACTTGAGCCCCAGATAAAATTTCTATGCATTTATAGGACACAGCAATGATACATCACTGTGATGGTTACTGGGTTGGGAAGTAGACCTTTGAGCAAGTCAATCACTCACTGTTTCTTGAATGCCATCAATTGATGCTTGGTCAGTAGACAGCACACTTAATACATGCATTGTAATAATTACTCAAGTGGTTCCATTTCTATCGACAGATCATAATATATACAATCCAAGAATTGTTTTACTAGTCGAGGAAATTATGAGTTTTTATTTGAGATCTGAAGGTGAACACAAACTATGCAGAGCAAACACAAACTCAAATATCTGGATTTAGTGCTTCACGTTGACTTAGACATTTTATTGAACTGAACGTGCTTTTTTCAAAACTAGATTGCAAACACAAGTCATCTGATCGAGCATTTGGAGGATCGAGTGCTGGGCCTGCAGATCGACTTCACTCAGCTGAAGAATGCTGTTTTGGTAAGATATTCTTTTTAGATGTTGTAACATGTACCAGTTCAGTGGTTCATATTGTATTCTCTCCCCCAATGGTGTTGGGATCAGTTCCTGGCTTGGCAAGAACTTTAATTACCATATTAAATACTTTTTTGTATAGACACTCACTAGTACATGTATAATATGTGTATACTGATTTGTTTCTGAACTTCAAGGCTCATGTGGCTCATAATTCAGGAAATATGTAAGAGTTCATATTTCTGGTAATATCTCAAACTGTTAGTCTCATATTAATCTCGCACGTCAGTTGGATTCTTCTGCAAATTCATTCATTCATTCATTCATTCATTCATTTATTCATGCATTCAGAGGACTTATATAGCGCCCCTCCAAGATACCTACTCAGAGGTGCTCCCAGCCCAACACTGGCAAGAAAGAACAGTTTTCAGATGCTTCTAAAAGGTGTATGCAGTGTCCCTAGCTAAAAGAACATGCAGATTTGAGGGAAGGTTATTCCACGTGGTCGGCCCAACCACTGAAAAGGCACGACATTGCATCTTTTCAAGTGCACGCAAGGGGGAGAACAAGTTCACCTCAAGATGCAGAACGAAGATTTCCATGGCCAGCCAAAACTGATGTGGGCAAGAAAGCTCCCGCAAGTAGGCAGTGTCATTCCCTAACGGGTACCACCAGACCCATGCTGAAATCCTGAATTCAGTGCACTGGGAAACAGGCAACCAAACGTGCTGAATCTGCTGATGCAGCCATAGTACACTTATTATTTCTATACCTTTCATACCATGATATTGTCTGGACAACTCGTGACTAAACTGCCTCATAGACTGCAAAATGTGTTTTGCCACCACAGACTAATTCAAACCTACATACTGTCATCACACCAGCATTTAAAAATCAGTGCTTATCAGAGGCTGTGTAAATGTGCTATATACATAGCTGGTTGTTTTACAATACCTTGGCTGGTTTCTGATTTTAAGGATGAAACAGCGACGCATCGACTCGAGAACAGAATTGCCAAGTTAGAAGGTCAACTGAGTTCAGTCTTGGCGAACCATGGAAACTTTCTCAATATTACTCTGCAAAGATCTTCTAATGTTAATGGTAGGTGTCATTCATTAATGAGTACGCTAATCAATAACAGGGCTAAATTTATTACTTAAAGGTGAAGTATTCCATTAAAGAATTAAAAAATGAATACAAAATTGAAGCTTATAGCACTTATCCCTAATGTCTAGCAGCTCTTAATACACAGTAACCAAAGTCAGACTGACCAGTCAGTTCTGTATCAAGATCCTCTGGGTAGATTGCAGGACACGTGGAGGATGGCTGTGGAGCACAGTGTCTGGCATATCTGTGACAGGTAAGGCAAGTAGAGGAAGAAGCATTGATGTAGAGAAGAAATTCTAAAAATTGTACATTTCTGTAAACGCCCTGAAAGTGAAATGCACTGTCCATAGAGTAGTGGTAACGTCACCGGCGTGAAGAGCAGTAGGGAGCGAGATCGCTTCCCGTACCCTCCCAAAGGCCCACTCAGCCTATCATTCGCCAGATGGCGTTGGTGAAATGAGTAGTAAGACGTGATGGGCGCCTTGCATGGCTGCCATATAGTTAAATTTGACCCCTGTAATAACTTGTGATCATCCGTTCATACTGAATTGTAATCACACTGCGTTTGTTGGTTTGAAACATTAAAGAATATCATTATTATTACTATTATTACTTGTGTTGCTGCAGATGCAGACACTGTTGTGAAAGATGTAGATGAAGAGTCTGATTATGGACCATAACATCAGTGACTTCACCAGTGCCTTCTACAGCTTCAGCATCACGGGTCTATCGTGTGTGTCTATTCAGCATCTGTTACCTGCTGGACCTTTTGTCGGTCTTTCTAGTCTCGTCTGTGTAATTGCTGGAATTCACATCTCAACTTTAATCTAGCTGTGGTTGCTAGTACTTGGAAGGTTATTGTCATCTATTCAATACCAACTGTAAATTAATGTTTGGGCTTTCATCTGAGGAAGACTTTCTCCTGTTACTAATCTTGTAGTCTAATCGTATTCATGGACTTCTGTGGTGTTGTTGTCTAGCACAGTGCACACCGTTTGCTAGTGCTTCTCAATTTTCAATATTCTTACTCATTACTTACAAGACATTGGGTAATAGAAATTAGCTGGTATTCTAGATTTTCAGTCAATTTTATGCTTGGATTTGTTAAAGTTGCTTTATAGTTGATATTTGTTTTATATTTTTATAATTTTTTTTCTCATGTATTATAGTCTGTCTTGTCATGCATTATAACATTTGTCTGTGATTTGAATTCTATCCTTGCAAAAGTAACAAATTACAAAATCATTCATCGTAACCAATAGTTTTTTAAATCTTATGCATTTCTTGATTTCGTTTAAATGATCTTGCTGTGGTGTCACTGTGCAATACGTATGTGTGTGTGTATTGTATTGTATTGTATTTGAACACTTGTTATAGTGGTTTGAAGTTTAATTGTATTTGATGTGTTTAACTTCATTGTTTAAATTTCATTGTTTGCGTCATTACGTGCGAATAATGTTGATGGTAGGTTCAGGAGGCATGTGGTGCAGTCAGTGGTATCCAAAATAGGACAGAAAGAATGTTATGATGAAATTTGTTTGAAGGGTTGATGGCATGAAAGCTTCAATAATGCTGTTTTTATTGAATTAACTTGTATTTTGTGGTTCTAATTCAGTGTTGGCTATTGTGTGATCACACTTTTCCATTCCAAATCAGCTATTTTTTTCACAAAATGTGAATTGAAGTTCAATAAAGTTATCACTTTGGTCCGTTTTTTTTATCTCTGCAAAATACTTAAGTGGCACAAGTATACTGTGCAGACCTGTCTGAGCTGAGAGCAGAAGTCACAATGATCATTTGTTAATGGACTGCATGATACAAGGGTCATACTGATGCATAGTGGAGCATGTAAGTTTTAGTGTGACTAGGAGTGCATGAGAGTAATGGTTAGTGTGCTGGATTATGAAGTATGAACCGAGAGGTTGGGGGTTCAAATCCCTACCAGGGCAGAATTTAGTTCGAGCCTTCTGCTCCACCTGCACCCCCTAGCCATCTCAGCTATGATGAATACCCTGGCCGTATACTATCAGTGTGCAAATGAGATGACGAGGGAGAGGACTGCTCTTCTTCTCACCGCCCTCATACAGGCTTTGAAGCTAAGAAACTGAAGTCGCTAACACTTCATACCCATGTCTAGCTCAAGGGACTGCTCTTCTTCTCTTAGTGTGACCACACAATTTTGTCCAGTTACTTTGAAAGGCCACAGTGCTATCTTGGTTATGAGCAAAAGTGACTGTGATTTAACTAGACAATTTGTGTTTCTGGTCACATTTACTTTTACTATCACCTTCAGTGTCTGTTTCTCACATACTGTATTGATTTTTCAAATTCAGCCTTCAGCATTTTGTCATGCTGCATCACATATCTTGGCTCCAAACAAGTCTTGGCCTATTGTTCGGACTTCTTCCAATAGCCAATATCTTAGCTTCTTGTAAAAGCTATGCCTCAAGATAAATTCTTTCTCACTGCACCATAATATGTTACATCACTACCAATATTATTACTACATGTATTATTATTGCTAAATACTGTTGAGAACTGGTCCGTATTAATAGTGCTCAGAGGTAGAATCAGTAGTTTATGCATGTTGTTAGGGCCCACATTTTATAAATATGTGTTTTGTAAATTGTTTGGTTTTCATGTGCGGACGTCCGCAAAGGGGATCGGGGGTACAGCTAAATGCCGGACAATTGCGGACAAGCCTTAATGCGGGTCCAAAGTGGGAGATTGTTTAGTAACCGTCCTTCTCTGAACGACCCCTCCTGCTTCTCACATAGTGACACATACTGTATTGAGTTTTCCAATTCAGGCTCAGTTTTGACGTGCTTCGTCACATATCTTGGCTTCAAACAAGTCTTGGCCTATTGTTTCCTCTTCCAATCAATATCAAGGGACTTCTTCCCTTAATGTGACCACACAATTTTGTCCAGTTACTTTGAAAAGCCACAGTGCAATTTAGTTATGGGTGACAGTGACTGTAATTTAAACTAGACAATTTACGTTTCTGGTCACATTTATATTTATTATCACCTTCCGTGTTGCTTAAACATGTAATCTGAAACAAGTTCATTTCAACTTTCTCTCATCATCTGTGGTTGAAGACCACCTCTTCGGACAGTCTTAATAGTCTCTCCTTAAAAACAGTTGAAATTCTTAAATTTTACAGAATATGGTATCAATTATATCACAGCCTCTTCCAGGTTCCTACCCATCTTGTACCTCGGTTTATACTGCTACTGCCCAGTATCGTGCCTATGCATCTGTCGGTCCTATGCTCTGGAATGACCTTTCCCCCACCGACTCGACCTGTGATCTTAACTAGGGGCATTGCAGTCTCTTCTTGTTGTCTTAAGACGTTTCTTTTTCGCAGTGCTCTTCGCACTGGGAGCGCTTCTGATTGGGTATTACTGTGAGAGGTGCTTTATAAATCTGTAAATACAATACAAAACAATAACAAACATATTTCTAACTCCAGCTTGTTGGGATTTTCATGGAAGTAGAGGATAAAATACTGGCAATTCCAATTAAATGACTTCCAGTCATTTCTTGAACTAAACTTTATAAAAATGTATTACAGCCATTAAGGTAGAAAGTCACCTCAAAGCTGGTTTTCACGTACCAGACAATCACAGAAATGCAATAAAAGCTTTCATTTGGACAGCATTGTCAACACTCACAGAAGCCACAAACACTTGGAATTATTCTGTTTCTGATGTCAATATCCAAATCCTGCCCACTGAACTTTGCAATGTTTGCTTTCAAAGGCCCAAGTCCGTCTGCAAACACTTCTACCCTCCCAAGAACACTGCACCAGGTTTGTCCATAAATTACATACAAGCAGAGGTGAAGTTACAGGTCCATTATCTGAATTCGGGTTGACTGTTACAAAGTAAGTCCATGAATGTATAACTGAAGCAGGAAGTAAACAGCCCTTCTATGTCGTATGACTGCATGTAAACATCTGTATAAGAGCTCAGGCCTTCTTACATGGCTCCATTCTTATCTGATTTCAAGATCATCATTCACATTTTCAAACCCCTTGGGCTGTAACCCTGAGAGCACCTTTGACTAGCTTATATTGTAAAAGGCGCTCTAAACATTTTCAAATACGATACAGTACAATAGAAGAGGCAACAGTGGTATCTTCTGAAGAAAGGAGTACAATTCTAGCTCAAAATCCACTAGAGAAGTGCAATGCAATACAACTGTACTTGATATCACCCTCCTTCCAAAAGTAAAGAAGTGTGCATGCGACCATGACAGAACATAAATGGCGCTGAGCAATTGCGAGTGAAGCATTCACTCAACATCCTTACACAGTGACCGAGTGGAGCCTCGAACCTGCACTCAATATGTTCCAGGCCGAGCACTCTACCCATCTGGCTAGTGTCCCAGTCTAGTCGCTAGTCAAGAACTGAGAAAGACCAACCATGAATTGTGAAGCTAATGTTACAAACCAGTAACTGAAACTTGGCCTCAAGGGAAAACCCTTGTGCTTTCTCTCATAATTTTCCATTCCACAAGTACATACTTTATGGACAAACCCCTTGGTGCATCTTACAGACAAACCCCCTTGACTTATTTACGTATAAGTACGAATCCATCCGCGTGTGCCCATCTTCATCGATGAGCCTCTCAATGTCTTATACGCATGGATCCATCTGCGTGTGTTCTTCAATCTATCGATCAGCGAGCGTGGCGCTAAGGGAACGTCTGACTTCGGTGAGTAAGATGTCGTGCCAGCATCTGCCTGGTTCCATCAGGTCAAAGCAGACGTCTACGTGTCCACAGCCGGGCAGCAGGACGACCTGCACCGATCGAATGCCACGACTCCACAGCGCCTCTCCAAAACGAACCGATGACGAGAATGGAACCGTGATGTCGACATCACCATGCAGCAGATGGATAGGAGGCAGCCTGAAACCAACCAACCAATTCGCATCCTTGTAATTGTAATCATGGTTGCCACAAGGCTAATAAAACAAAAATCCATGACTTTTTCGACTTATTTTAGATGAAAAAGGACGTACTTTCTAATTGTTTTATCAACGTAATAGTTATTGAAATTTAAAACTTAGAAATATGTCTATTAATGACTATTTCCATTTTCCATGACCTTCCATGACCTAGCTATTTTCAAATTCCATGACTTTCCAGGACTTCTTTTGGAAAACAACTGTTTGTCCAGGTGTTCCCGGCCTTAAATTATTCAAAGTCTAATTCCACGATTTTCCCAGAATGACATATTCTCTTATAATGGATTAACATTGTCAGGTCTTGATTTGCCACAAGTCAATAACTACCTTAAATTCAGTCAATTCTGTAAGCTGTTCACAAGTGTTACCTGATATTTGGTGGCAGAGCTTTGGCAAGAAACGTTGGAGAGAACTGTTCAAAGTGTTTTGGGTCGTACATCGCTCGAGCCATTGTTGAGATGTCTTCAATTCCACGCTGCATCTCGTGCTCAAAATGCTCACCAATATCATAAACACCAGCGAGTCCTATAACAAAACATGTGCACTGTACAGATAGCCGCTCATTCTTACAGTACTAGAACAGCCTCCAATTATAGACCGATTTTTGCTCACACAAACACTCGCAAATTCTCTATTAAGATAACTGGTCCAACTGTTTGGAACAATCTTCCTGCCGACATCCTTAGCGCGTCTCATCTCCTCCTATTTAAAAAACTTCTGCGTGTCGACCTACTAACTTTAAATATATAACTGCTTTTAATCTTTTGTTTGTTTATTAAAAGAACTTTTCAGCATTAGACAATGCTAATTATGTTATCATTTTAGTTGTTGCTTAATTCACTCCCAATCCTGAACATTATGTTATCAACCTCCACCTAACAGCACTGGTACATAGGTGGCCCTGCTTAGCGGGACTCTGGTCCCTTTAGGTCCTCCTTTTGTATCCCAACTTAGTATTATTTGAAATATGATGATTTGTTACTGTACTTTTTTTGGGAGCAATAAAAGCCTATGTTATGTTATGTTATGTTATGTTAAAACAAAAGAAGTATCTATAGCAGTAAAGGTTCATGTTCCCTAGTGATGCACTCATTTCCCTTTTGTAGGTCCCTAAGCCAGCAATGCATGACTCACAAGATCCTGGACAGTTCATTGCAGGACTTGCTCTTGACTTCCAACTTTGTGCTAGTACCAAATTATACTGCTTGGTGACTGAAACATGTGTACAAAACTTGTCCAGGGTTGTTATATGCAGTGAAACCCACTATCACACGATCATAGCCCAAGCGTGTCACCAATACACCATCGCGTTACCACATTATATCAGGTTAGTATGAAAAGAAAAGTGAGATAATAATGTCCTCCAATTATTCTCCAATAATAGACCTCATAAAAATGGTCCTGCAGTTTACTGGTCTATTGCTAAAACTGAAACTTTATCAGTAATGCTACTCAACAAAAACTCTTGATTTCTTAAGACACACTGGTTTGGACCCTGGACACTAATAACAATAAGTCTTCATTCATATCTGTACAAATACTAGTTAACCTAGCACTACATGTCAGCCTGCAAGGTGTCCATTTGTCCTATTGTTCATTTTACATTTTATTGTTACACTTTACTAGGAAGTAGAAGACTGATTCAACCTTCTGGGGCTAGCGGGTATCGATCCCGCGTCCTTCTGATCTTCGTGCCAGCGTGTTACCATTCAACCATCTCCCACCTCACGAAATAAGAATCCAACGAATTGACCATACAGCTGAAAGTGGTAACGTTTATGATATATAGGTCGTTGAAATGAAATTCCAGTGACTTACCAATGACTAGTCTGATGGACGAAAGAAGGTCATCGTCATCATCTTCTCCCGTCTGCGTCACATCCAAATGTCTCTCCGCTTTCACATCATCTCCCGAAGTCTGTGTCCGCGTGGAGGCATCATCGAATAACTCTGAACGCTTTCCATCTTTCTCACCGGTTGCCCATTCCTCTTCCAACTCCTCCACACCACCTGTTTCCTCCACATCCACCACGTCTTCCGACACAGCCTGTCCTTCCGTCTCCACTTCCGGTTTCTCCACGAAATAGAAGGACTCCAAGACTGTGCTGGCGTCTCCCTGCCCCACCCCAACAACAGAGCGATTTTTGGCGCCGGTTTTGCTCTTCTCCAATCCATCTCCATTGAAATGTCCCTCGTCAAAGTGGAAAGTGTCTGAGGAAGAAGGAAGAGCGACGAACGAAATTTCTAGATTGTCTCCCTTGGCTGTTGCCTCGGCCACCTCTTCCGCAGAGAGCAGCATCGAGTCTTCATCGTCAACAAGCTGCTTTATGCAGAGTTCCAGAACTGTGAGTGCGGCAAGATGCGCACCAGCCGAATGTCCCATCAGAATAATATCATTCTGCAAAGATATTTACAATACTCAGTTTTTTCTACTCAAATAAAAATCTTAATATAGTAAACAGTAACAAAGAGTAAATTACTATGGGCATGTGGCAGTCAACTGATAAGCGTGCCGGATTGTCAGTCAGAGGTTCAAAATTCTACCAGGACGATAATTTGTTTTGAGGTTTTGGCTCTGTAAGCTCTATTGAATTAAGCCAATAGATGGACTATAAACTGTCAATGGGAAAGAGAGATTGCGAACGAAATCGCTGGCCAACCACTTTCATATGCCAAGGCTAAGAATGTAATGTAACAAAACATTTATAAAGCGCCACTTAAGAGTCTCTCAGAAGCGCTCAACACGTTGCCATCAAACAGCTGAAAAATGCGTCTTTAAGAGTTTGGAGAAAACCATATAGCCGCGTGCAGCACGCACAGACGGCGGAAGAGCGTTCCAGATGCGTGGCGCCGCAATCGAGAAGTCCCGACGAGCACAGGTGGTGGTTCGAAAACGAAGGTATTATCAAGTCATTTCGCGAGGCAGACGGGAGAACCTGCCGACCAGTTTGAGTGCCAACTGGAAGGCACAGTTCAGCAATGTAGTTCGGAGCAGTACCAGTCGTAGCCTTCCAAACCAGCGTAGCAATTTTGAATTGCACACGATCAGCAACTGGAAGCCAGTGGAGCTCATGTCGCATGTAGTCAGATATGTGTGAATATTTCGGTAGATCAGCCAGTAGTCTGGCTTCTGCATTCTGAACGAGCTGAAGTTGATGAAGACGGAACTCAGGGAGGCCCAGGAGGACCCCATTACAGTAGTCAAGACGTGTGAGGACGAAGGAGTGTATTAGCACAGCCGCAGCGCTTAGCGACAGCGTTCTCCGTATAACTCGGATCTGCCTGAGCTCATAATAGCTAATCCTGGCAATATGTGACACATGATCAGCCATCGTAAGCCCACCATCAAGAAGCACCCCAAGGTCCCTCACAACATTACAGGACTGTCCAGTAAGGGATGCCGATGCAAGAGCATTTTTATCAATCCTACAACATGCACGTGTTGTACCGAACCATATAAACTGTGACTTGCTCGGGTTGAGTCTAAGACGATTGGCAGACATCCATTCGTGCACAGTCTCAAGTGCACAATGCATTTGTTGCACGCATACCACTGAATCCTCAGGTCGACAGGACAAATACAGTTGAAGGTCATCAGCAAACTGATGAGATGTGGGACCCAGCGACGCTACAACATTATAGAGGTCAGCTGTGTACAGAATGAAAAGTAGTGGCCCCAGGACTGAGCCCTGAGGAACACCACAAACAACAGGCGCCCAGACCGACTTGTCATCTCCAATCTCCACCCTCATGGTCCGCTCCTCAAGATAGGAACAGAACCAAGCCAATGCATGGCCTGAGATCCCGTATGATGCCGCAAGCCTTGTAAGGAGAATCTGATGATCTACCGAATCGAAGGCAGCGCTCACATCAAGAAGAGCCAGTAGTGTAACCCTACCCGAATCCATAGCCTGATTGATGTCTGATAGAAGACGGATAAGGAGTGTCTCGGTTGAATGTCCCTTGCGAAAGCCAGACTGATGATTTGGCATCAGACCATTCTGCTCAAGATATCGGAGCAGCTGGACAGCAACCACTCTCTCAATCAGCTTTGACATGAAGGTTAGGTTTGAGATGGGTCTGTAACTGGATGGTAAGTTCAGATCAAGCCCTGACTTCTTAAGGGCAGGTCTGACAATGGCACGCTTCTGGCTGGCCGGTAGGATTGCCTCATCCAGCGAAGCATTGCAGATGGAGACAATGTACGGCAGTAGATCATCAATCATCTCACGAAGCAGAAAGGTCGGAATAGGATCAAGCGAACAGCTCTTCGACGGCGAGGAACAGAGGATTTGACATACTTCAGCTTCAGTAACGCTCATAAACGAGTCCATGCATGACCATGATGGAGTGTACGTAGGCTGAGTCGATTTCTCAGTAGCTCTTTGTGAAAGACAAGTTAGGAACACTTCACACCCTAGGCTGCTTGTAGGGGTTAGCTTAGGGAACTGCTCTTCCTCTTACTCATTATGACCTTATGTTTAACTAACTTAAACAATTAATAACTTTTAAGTTAATTAATACTTAGTTGACTTAATTTAAAGTTCAAATAATGAACTTGCCTGGTAATTGCACAATCTAATCTAGAGTTCTTTAGTAGCACAGCAACAGTGAACAAGGTTTCATTAAAACACAATTATGGAGAACAGTTACTCCTCCTCAATGCTAATTGACCCAATTTGTGGTCTCTTCTATGACGGCCACATAATTAACCAAATTTTACAACCAAGGTTATGTGACACAGTAGCCAACTGGTGAGAGTGATTGCCTTGTAACGCACAGAGTACAGGTTATAGTATAAACTAATTGACAAAACTAGAGGATCAAAATAAGGATCAAAACTTTACTTAAAAAGTCATGTTAATATCTCTTCAAGAATACAACACTCCATTGATACCAGTCATCAGATGTTATAAAGAAACCTTCACTAACCTTGTTGCCACCAAAACTGCGGATATGTTGCTTCACCCACTGAATTGCTTCTCCAATGTCCTGTACCATGTCATCCACAAAACCCTAAAACAATCACATGCGTGTAATTCACAAAAACCTAAAACAATTAGAAAAACCTAAAACAATAAGAAAAACCTAAAACAATCACACAAGTGCCATTCACAAAAACAATCAGAAAAACCTAAAACAATCACACATGGCGTTCCATATTCTGTTTTATGAATCACTTTCAAAATTCACATCACTGAGTATTCTTCAACAGTCTGTGCCTCCACAACATCAGAAGTTCTTTGTTCCTCAACATGGATCACCAACTCCTGTACTCTGCAAGCCACAAGTGCCTATAACTGTTTCTTGACCTGGGTGTCATGACACCCAAGGGTTCCATGAACCTGCTCTAAGGGTGCCACAAGTGGATGGCAGAACGGGTTAAAAAATTTGAAAAACTACTGATTATCACAACTGACATAGGGGTCAGTCCATGTGAAATCATCAAATATGTGACATACCTTGTAACTGACCTATCTCAGATTTGGCTGTAATTTTGCTATTTTGTAGTTTGATATGTTTGTACATCATATTAAAATTTTCAGAAGCCTATCGCCATGTATTTGCATTGTATGGCTGACGGAAATGATGGGGGGTGTGAAGCACTCGTGACATGTTTGAACTTGGTGACATATTCAGAGACCTGTATCTCAGGAACAGATGCACACAGGCTTGCAAAATTTGGTGATTTTGTACAACTTTTTGTGTACTTTCTGAATCTGTAAACCATTCTGAATTGAAGCAAATAGTTTCCCGCCAAAATGGGTGTCAAAGTGGCCAAAAACTCAGTTGCGCATTTAAATCGGCAAAATTCATGGCATTGTGGCAGTGAAGACTACAAAAGCTGTTGCAAATAGTTTACATTTCTGTTATCTGCATATAGTTCACTGTTTGTGTAGCAAATCTTGACCTTCTTACTCTATGTCTTCATGGCGATATAAGTCTTCAAAGTTGGTCCGACCCGTAAACTGCCTCATCTTCGGCTGCAGGTATACACATGTGGGACAACTGATAGAACAATGCTTTTTACTCAGTGTTGTAGAGCTTGAACAGACCTTTCCAATGATATATAGTTTGTTTGGTGCATCAGAGTCCCTCACATGATTGTAAGTGGTCAAAATAATGATATATTGCAACATTCGCGACATGTTTGAACTTAGTGACATGTTCAGAGACCTGTATCTCAGGAACAGAAGCACATAGGGTTGCAAAATTTGGTGATTTTGTACAACTTTTTGTGTACTTTCTGATTCTATGAATCACTCTGAATTGAAGCAAATAGTTTTCCACTACTATGGGTGTCAAAGTGGCCAAAAACTCAGTTGCGTGTTTAAATCGGCAATATTCATGGCATGGTATCAGTGAAGACTACAAAAGCTGTTGTGAATAGTTTACATTTCTGTTATCTGCATATAGTTCACTGTTTGTGTAGCAAATCTTGACCTTTCAACTCTATGTCCTCATGGTGATATGAGTCTTCAAAGTTGGTCCATCTTATAAACTGCCTCATCTTTAGCTGCAGGTATGCGCATGTGGGACTCCAGATAGAATAGCCTCTGACCAGGTGTTGTAGAACTTGAACAGACCTTTCCAACGATATATAGTTTGTTTGGTGCATCAGAGTCCCTCACATGATTGTAAGGGGTCGAAATAATGATATATTTTATCATTCGCGAATGATCTCTTGCAGTACTTTCTACTTAGAAATTCCAAAAATTTTAGACATTAGAAATAAAGGTTAAAATTATTAGTTAAGGAATCATAGTTTGACAATCACACTCTGCATGTCATTCTGTGAGATTCTGAATGTTACATTGCAAATAATTCAGAACAGACCATATTGAGATCTGTGCAGTGACCCAAATTTGCTACAATTTTAAATGTCACTCAGATAAATTAACTGATCATTGTATATATCCAGTTCATTTGTGAGGCTCTTAACATGCACTGTATGAAAGTTAACATACATACATGCATGCATATGAAGCATGAAACATGTTCAGTAAATAATGTAAAATTCTTCTCTAAAATCTAAATACCTTAATAATTTATATGCAAAAATAATTGATTAATAAGTTGCTAAGCTCGAATGCAACATCAGAGCAATCTGCAGCTGTATTAAAACAGCCATTCGTGAACATTAAAATATATCGTTTCGACCACTTACAATCATATGAGGGACTCTGATGCACCAAACAAACTACATATCACTGGAAAGGTCTTTTCAAGCTCTACAACACTTGGTCAAAAGGCAATGTTCTTTCTATCTGGAGTCCCAAATGTGCATACCTGCAGCTAAAGATGAGGCAGTTTATAAGATGGACCAACTTTGAAGACTCGTATCACCATGAGGCCTAAACTATTTCTTAAACTTAAAGTAGTGTACAAATATATAATCGCAACACTGCGGTTGAATACAAAGAACACTGCTTGCCATTAAAAGAACTGGAAGAAAAATAAGGGAAATTAAGGCAAGGCATTGTTGACTAAATAACTTTTAGTAGGGGCTCCTTGCTCTGAAAAAAAACAAAAATCACTCCAGAGCTCTCACACAGCAGCTCCAGAAATTAAAGCAATGGATCGCCTTTCCAGAAGCTGAAGATCTAAACTACTATGCCACAACTAGGTCAAGAAAATTTCAGTTGATCTACAAGAAACTTGTGACAAACTGTTGACAGGAGGACTTAATAAACATAAGACATACTCATCTAAGGTTAAAACAATTCAGAAATAAACACACATAGTACTAACCTTTGGAAAGATCGAATAGTTGGGACACACAACAACTGCCCTCAGCCTTTCAGCCAAATGTGAGCAAAGAAGACCGTACATGCTCTTGTCTCCACTTCCCCACGTTCCCCCGTAAATGAAGATGATGACAGGCCTCTCCTGTGGTCCATCGCCTCCACCCCCTGGTCCCGCAAGATATACATCTAGGAAGTTATCATTCGAACCAAATGGAATGTTCTGAAAAGAAAAGCATGCCAGCAATTATCCCATGTTTTATTACATCTTGTGGCCAACAATGCTGTTAATGTAGTAATAATAATAATCATGTTTATTGACAAGCTCACTAATAAACTGCAGTATGTAACCTTGCAACACTGAAACTCGACTGTACAACTTTCATGATCTTATTGAACACAAACGTCTGGGCAGCCAGTCAGGCGTCCACTCATTTTACAGCTGCCCCTAGGTAGTGGAAGGCTGAGTCGACCTAAAGGGGCTAAGGGTATCGAACCGTGTATTTCAAGATCCATACGTTCTTCAAGCAAGAGTGTTGACAAACTTGTGATATAGACCGGAAAATGTTGACAAAATTAGGCGTAACAGATCTGAATAAAACAGCGTCAAAATACATACAAAACATAACTGTTTACAACTTGGTATCACCTGTATTAACTCAAGAACCAGTTTTGTTTATACACAAAGCATTGACGTCTGACCTCGTGACATGGTGCAACGATGCATGTATATTAGAGCTGTACCGATTAAACGGCCATACGCGTAATCGGGCCGATTATTAGAACAATCGGTATAATCGGGTATCGGCAGAAATAATCGGTTAATCGGTGCCGATGTCAAAATTGTGTTATAATTAAATAATTTTACTTTAATTATTGCATATTCCAAGTTTTTCATCGACTTTTATCTATCGTTTTACGTCCCTTATTATTTACGCATTAAAACATATCGTTAACAACTTCCCAACTTAATTTAAACGTCCACCCTTATAGTTGTGACGATAGATTTACTGGTTTATGGAACCGAACATTTTGACTAAGAAAATAATGAAATATTTGGTCTCATAAATTGGGTATTGGCAGCTTAATATTCGGCTATACGCGGTATCGGTATCGGCATTTTAAAAATCGGCAAAACGCGGTATCGGCATAATCGGCAAAAAGCGATATCGGTACAGCTCTAATGTATATAGCACAATGCAACACAACCGAAATTTGTGCTGATCAACGCATACTGTACTCGCTCTCGAATTCTAGCTAGTTGTATTGTATTGTATTCAACTGTATTCTCTTCCACCTTTGCTTTTCTCAAAACCTTTTTCTTCTCTTTGGCCTTGCGCACTGGGAGCGCCACTGAATGGTTCACCCTATGAGAGGCGCTTTATAAATGTTTGAATACAATACAATACAATCCAATACACGCTATTAGTTGGGTGCATCAAAACTGTGAGTGTACACGTGTAGGAGCCTAGAGATACAGCCAAACCAAATGAGCATTGAGCACGGATTTCTCAGGGTCAAATTTGACGCACAGACTCCTCCAGGGTTTCCACAAGGTTAATAAAACAAAAATCCACAACATTTTTCCATGACTTTTAAGACTTATCTTAGACGAAAATACGGCCTACTTTCTTATTGTTTAATCGGCGTAAATTTTATTGAAATTTAAAAAAATATCAGAAGTATGTCTATTAATGATTTTTCATTTTTGATGACCTAGCTATTTTCAAATTTCATGACTTCCCAGAACCTTTTTTGGATAACACCTGTTTTTCCAGGTTTTAAATTTTTCAAAAGTCAAATTTCATGACTTTCCAAGTGTTCCAGGATCCATGGCAACCCTGCTCCTCTTATTAACTGTACATATGTCACACAGTCACATACTTGACACTTAATCACAACATTCACTCAGGACTATGACTCACCTTAACGACCTTTTCATTTCCGGCTGAACTATAGAACCTCTGCCAGCGGCAAAGCATTCCAGCAAACCGTAATTTTGTCAGTTCGAGCAGGACTGCATAGCTGAGCGCATAAACCTTTCGAGGGTTGAACGCCCGCCGGTATCTGTCCTTGCATCGCGGCCAGCCATAGACAACGTTAGCGATCAGTGCAACGGCATAAGGAATCACAACAGCAGAAGATGCCAAGACCAGGGTGGCCTTTACCATTTGACGCAACATTGAGTCTATTTTACGAGAGAGAAATATCTTTCAGTGGAGGTTTCAGTTGGTGGGTATTGTGGAAACCAGCCTATGGGAAGGCTGTTTGAAAGCAAGTATTTAAATCTGTGGAATGCTGTTAAAACAATTGTTGACAGGTTTCAAAGTCAAGGACAAAGTCTGCTGTAGCAAGGCCACAGTCAACAATCTTTCTCTGAATAAGACTGCGGAAAATTGGTAAAAATATCAAGTACAAGTCAAATGATAAGCAGGGTAACGGCTTAGTTGGCATCAAGAAATGCAGATGTTATCAAAAGTCCGTCGAAGTTTTCATCTTATGACAGTCTAAAACAGAGATCAGAAGCACAGCTACCATTTTAAATTTAACAATTCAGTTAAAAGACTTATAAGACTAAACACCAAATGCGAAATTCATTTAAAAAATTAGGAAAACGTGCAGTTTAGCCTCGTAAATTATTCGCCATTGCATGGGTTTCAGTGTTGGTCGAATACAATTTGGAATGACAAAAAAATTCTTGCTAAATAGAAGTCGAATTTTTGATGAAAATAATTTTTGCTTAGATAGAATTGGGACTAATGACGAAACTAACCCTTTGCCTAACCCTGACCCTCACATGACCCTAATCGGCACTCACGACGCCAGTACGTTTACGCACTATATCCGTCAGCCCCCGATACTATAAGCCTGCCAAAGAAATTATACGTTTTTTAAGAATTCCGAATCGGTTTTAAGGGTCACACACAGTGACGCACATGTTAACCTCATCACTGTTTCACCCTTAAACTACAGCTCTTGCAGGATTGCATCATCGCACAAGAAACAAAAGATTAGTTGGGTAGATTTTTCTCAAAGATAGAGCACAAACTATAATATAATTGTTTAAAAAATAACCTTACAATATATGCCTATAATACATCCCATGTAATGAATGTTATGTCTAAGATCCCAGGACAAGAGGACATTTCAAACTTAACAACCCTTCGCTCTCATATTTCAACAAGAATTTCTTGCACAATAATGTTCTCTTAAATTCGTAATATTCATTCAAAACTTATATCCACGCCAGTTTTAGAATTAAATCTGAAGTTTATTACTTTGTACATAATATCACAGAATTGACCCATGCATCAATCGACGAAATAGCGCTAAATCTTCTGGTTCCCTGCTCTAGGCGTCTGAATATCTTTCTGAATTTCTTCAGCGCCTCCACAACCTAAGTGATCGTAAGTGATTATAATATTAATTTTATACATCTCAATGATCGTAACCTCAAAATTTATAAAGCACGAAAGTAGAAAGAAATAGCTTAACAGCCATGAAGATAGTTCGAGAGTAAAACGACGGGCTGTAAATGCATTGTTAAAATCATCTCTTAGATCTTTTTCATCATAATCGCTCATCATCATCCGATTCGTCATCATTGTGATCTATAATGTATCCATTATACATACATACATGCTTCCAGTATTATAATATGTAGGCCTCCATTCTGTTCCGTACACACTAGTATTATCCATGTACATTAAATTTTCTTAGAGTTTCTGACCGATTCTTGTAACTTTGGATACATTACATTCGCTAGATGGCAGATCAGTTTCATAAAATGTCCACGAACCAGCCTCAAATTATCCAATTGTATTCGCTAGATGGCGATGGTGAAAATGAAAATGCACAAAAATGACCAAATCTGTTCAAAGTGAATCGTACACAGCACAACTTTACAACGATTTCTACAAATTCCAACGAAAATTAGACTCGATATGAACTCACGGCTTCAGGAAAACAATCTATACCGTCGACAGAAATAAGGCAATCCTGGAATTTACCGTCAGACGTTCAACGTAATCTCGATACATTGACCGACTGTTGCCTAAGTCTTAGCTGTGTGGAACGTGAACTGCCAACACGTCGAAATGTCTTGCTGAAAACAACTCCAAAAACAGACCACACATATATTTTCAAACAGTTTCGATCTTTGCGTCGTAATTTTCAGGATCATATCCAAATTTCGACATTATGCGAGGCAATGTGTTTTGGAGAAGTGGGGTTGAGAAATAACTGAGAAAATTAGAGGAAAATTTTGCGAAGGTACGCACGCCATCAGCTCCTCAGTAAAATTTCATCCGCCGTACACTGTTTCGCGTTTTATCGTAATCGTAATCGTAAACTCGATATTTCTACAGCGCCCACAAAAGCGAAGTCGCGAGAACCAGCTTATTCATAGGCGCTTACCTAACCTTATGTCCAATTAAGGCATTAAACCCAACATTATAACTTATAAGAGTCTTTGGCAGTGGTGTAGTGGGGGGAACGTGGGGAACGCCGTTCCCCACTTTTTTCTCACACTATGCAAAATTCTTGCAAGATGGCACTTTTTGCTTACTTCAATATCCAGGCGTTCCTCCACTTCATTTTTTAGGACTACACTACTGGTCTTTGGACAGAGTAGGCACACATACATAGAAGCATAGCGCTCTAATATCAAATGGCGGCGCTACATAAATCTGAGCTTGTTGTACGATGTGTTGATGGTGGATTTCAATGGCCGTTCGTCGTTTGACGTGTCGAGATGATTTCATCAAACAGTGCTGTAAGTATTCAGTTCTTCTTCCTAATAAAATGAATAATAATCTGTTAAAGCGGGTTTCCAAATGTTGTGAAGGCTGTGGTTTGTTTTTTAGATCATGTCGGAGGACACAGAGGATGTGTCGTTGACTTTTGGCGAAGAAAATGAGCCCGTTAGGGAGAAGGCCCGACGGTGAGCGATTATAGGGGTTGGGCAAACTTATAGTATCGGGGTTCGGTCGATCTGTTGTTTTTTATGCACAGAAGCGACGTTATTGGTTGAGGAACAGTTAAAGAGAACTGCCAGAGGTCTTTTTTAAAGGCCACTTCCAGCGGCTTCGATTCTAACCCCTTTTCAATTTAGGAAATAATTATGTAGTTCACCAGGCATCGTCGACTTTCCATTGAAATCTTTAGTCCCACCTATTCAAGAAACTCTTACCGTGATCCATCCAATGCGGGTGCGAGCCGAATCCCCGAAACGAATTTCGGCAGGATCCCCGAAATTGATTTTGTAAGTCTGACCCGAATGAACATAATTAACAAATAAACATTTGAATAGGCTGTATATCGATATACATCAAGGTCTTTGTCATGTTTACAATTTAACTTTGAATAGCTCGGCCGCTTTCTAGAAAACTGTTTTCAGGAAATCGGGCTTTTGTCTATTTTCAGCGTTTTCGGAGTTTCGGGATTCAGGTTAACCCCTCCAATCCGTTGTCTTTCTTTTTCTTCAGCGTAATCACAGTCCACCATAACAACTCAGTCTTGTCTTAAGACCACTGGAAAGTTGTTAATGATCCGAGAAAGTTGATGATGAACCGTGCTTTGTAATGAGTGAGAATGATTGTTGCCATCAGTCTAATCTTGGGAATAACCGTGTGCTTACGTTATCGTGCTGTACAGTAGCATTTTTTTGTCATGAGAGTTTGGAATGTGAGACTGATTACATCACATATCAGACTTGTTATTTGGACTTAGTAAATACACTGAAGATTGTGTTTTGATATATTTAATGGGATATGGTAGCTGATTGTTTGGCGTACCACTCATCTTTTTAACGTGGAGAGTACGGTATGAGACTCCTCCTCACCCGAGACAGTTACTGTGTAGGGACCTTGAGCGAATCCTTTCCTCACAGTTTCTCAACGCCAGCGATTGATTCTTGGTCATTGGATAATAGTGCTTAATAAATGCAAAATAATAATATTAATATATAGTGATAATATCAACTTGGACTTTATAAATCTTACAACAATAATTCTGTACTTGTAGGCACAACGTTGCTGTATTTTTTCATCTGATTTTCCGAGTTCTCGCCGTCGTTACGTATCTTTTGTGTGGCCTCTTCAGCAGTGGATTCATCGTTAACTTTGTTGCCATTGTTATGCTACTCTCCATGGACTTCTGGACGTGCAAAAACATAACAGGTATAACCTAGGCACGTAGCGAGACTTAAATTCAAGAGGAGGCAACTTCACAAACGATAGGTAAAATCTTGGTCATTGGGGTCATTAGTCGATGGAAGTTATATAAATAAAGCAAGAGGAGGCAACTGCCTCCTCGTGCCTCAATGTAGCTACGCCTATGGTATAACCTGGTATAATGGTATACAACTGTTGTATCTGAAACATAACAGGTATCTAACTGTTGCATTTTAAACATAGCAGGTAACTAATGGTTGCTTCAGAAACATAAGAAGTATCTAACTGGTGCATCTGAAAACTCTTCATCTCTAATGCATTATACTATAATTCTCTAATTATTATTATTATTATGTTTTTTTGTCCAGAGGTAAATATGATCCCTCAGAGATTTCAACATTATTTATAAACACAGATTCAATGCCCAAGTTGGTAAACGTACCCCTAAAGGCCACAGTGTTGAAATGCTGAATCATCAATGAAATGAGCTTATTATTGTCATTGTTAATCAATATAACTGAGCAGTTGCTGAAGGTCCCTGTAGACAAGTGACCTTCTCATCAGACTCTTGAAAACATGCTCTCTGCGTTATAAGGTGAACACTCTAACCAATGTGATACCATGTCTAACAATGCAAAGGTGCTCACCTTCAAAAATTTTACTTTAGGCAGTAAAATATGAAATGCTTAGGTGGGTCACTGGCTGGGTCGACACAGAATGACACAGAAATTGACTGCTTTGCATGAAATGAACATAATAAGCTTAATAATAAATGTATGGATATGTAAATAAGAAGTTGTTTTATCTGTTGCCTGATTTCGTTGGTTTAGGTCGACTGTTGGTTGGTTTGCGATGGTGGA
The DNA here is from genome assembly GCA_020284085.1 of Aporrectodea caliginosa. Taxonomy (NCBI): domain Eukaryota; kingdom Metazoa; phylum Annelida; class Clitellata; order Crassiclitellata; family Lumbricidae; genus Aporrectodea; species Aporrectodea caliginosa. The sequence goes on from JACEVL010000844.1 coordinate 602,143, forward strand.
ATTATGTGAATGAAGATGGCAGCAGCCACTGGGTATTCGAATCTCGTAAGGCAAGTGTTTTTACCAAGGACTTCTGAAGGACCCTAGTAAACGAAAGCCCATCTGCTCCATTATATTGTAATTCAATATAGTTCTCACTGTGTATTATAATTTAATATGATCTAATCTATGTGCCAGTATCTTCCTTAGTATGTAGGTATGTTAAGTATGCGACATCTGAATCTCTGTTAATTAATTCTGAGGCACTAGCGTCTATAACGCAAAGGCAGCTGTCATAGGTTGATAAAGTGCAAGTTGATATGACTATATTATTATTATTATTTTACATTTTTTAAGTGCCATTATCTAATGACCTAGCATCAATCGCTGGTGTTGAGAAATGTGACATAGAATGTTTAAAAATTCCCCCATTGACAGAACAAGAGAACAGGTTCTGTAGACTCATTTTATCACAATGTGTGATATTAAGTTTTAAGATAATACTTTATAGAATTGTGTGCTATTAAAGTTTAGGATATTACTTTCTAAGATATTTTAGAAAGTGCAGATGACTACAAGTTGGCCCATCTTTCTCGAATAGACAGCCTAGCAACTGCAACTAGCTTCATGGCGTCTCTTTGTCTCAATTCCATAAGCGCTTAAAGTCCATTCTGTTCTATCGTGGTTTTGTTTTGTAAGTTCCAAGGATTTGTTTCTGTTGAAGTGGCACTATATAAATTTGCAATTATGGTTAATTGTTCCAAATGAAGTAAACTAATTTGTAATAACCTACTCCGGTAGTAATTATGGAACATAATGATGGGTAAAAATTTTCTGTTTAGGGTTCTGGCAGAGCGCCGGTCATCAATGCAGAGTCGAGAATATTCTGGTTGTCGCTGGTTGTTACCGAGGTCTTGTGGGTGATCTTTGTTTTTGCGACACTTCTTTCCCTCAGCTTCAAGTGGTTTGTGAGTAGAAATCAGTCATGTTTGACTTTTACTGTTCATCACTGTGTGCGTCATCGTCGACATCATAATAATAATAATAATCTTCGTTGAATATTTCAAACTGACACACCGCAGTATGATTACAATTCAGCATGAACGGATGATCAAAAGTTATTACAGGAGTTGAATTTAACTGTTTTGGCAGCCATGCAAGAGGCCCATCATGTCCTGCTGCTCATTTTACCAATGCCATCTGGCGAATGAAAAGCTGAGTCGACCTTTGGGAAGGTGGCGGGAAATGTTCCCACGTCTGTGCTGATCTTCTGCTCTTTGTGCCAGAGTGTTGCCATTACCCTATCCCATCCTTCTTATCTTAACTGCTATTCTGTAGTGCTTTTTCTGAACCTCTCAAAGGTGTCTGACGCTTTGCTCTAGAAATACAAGTCTGTGTTTGGATGAAGTTCATGAAGTGGAAGAAGTCTTCAATGGAAGTCTCTTCAGATATACATGCAGAAGCCATCCAATGAAATTTCATCTGCAGTTGACATGCTTTAGTGTTTGGTCCATTTGCCGTGTGACCTCAAACATCAGATTGTGTCTATGTAGATTTCTTCACATCTCAACCGGTGTAGGGCCACAATCCAGCATGTGAACACTAGTTGACTGAGTTTTGCTGTAACTGGTTGATCTGTCTGAACAAACTGCTTCCTGAAGTAATGGCCGTAATTCGACCAATGTAGGTAACGACTATAAATTAAAGGTGCAGTTTTCCTTTAAGCATAGCTATGTGAGTCAGGGGACTGTGCTTGCATCTGAATGAAGTCAAACATTGGGTTGCCTAGTGCAGTCTTTGTCACATATAATGTGGTCCTGTTGCGGTCACAGGTATTATTGTGTATTTATTAAGTACCACTATCACAATAATCAAACATCAATCGATGGCCTTGAACAATTATTGTGAGTGAAGGACTTACTCAAGGTCCCTACATTCTTGTTCATGGGAGGCTCAAACAACCCGTACTCCTTGCATTGCTTGGTTCTAACCAGTTGGCTACTGTGTCCCACAAGTTGAAGAATATCAGTTGGCTATTCACATACTCTGATATATGCTGACCAAAATAATCTAAGAGATTACAAAAATTAAGAAAATTTATTGCAATTATTTTTTAGACTATCTCAGTTGTAATGCTGCTAAATGTAATCCGTCATTCATTTACATAATCAAAAAACTCGTCTGTGTTTTATAATGAACTGGTGGCATTTCCTTTGTTTGTTTCAGATGGTAGCTGGCGTCGGTGTTATTCTGAATGGAGCCAATCTCTACGGTTATGTTAGGTGTAAAATGGGTTCAGGTGCAAAAATCGGCAACGCTGCAAAAAGCTTCCTTGGCCAACAAGTTCTATCATCTGTGAGTTGATTCACTTTTGAGTGTTAACTGAATCTATTTAATGTAGGGACTCTTTCTGTATCAAGTCTTCTTTCTGTTGGACCTATGTTAATAATCCACCAGGGCAGAAATTTGGCTCAAGATTTCTGCTCCACTGGCATTCCTAGCCAACTCAGTTATAATGGGTACACTGACCATACACTGTCAGTGGGAAGGTGATATGGCAAGGGAGAGGATTAGCGACCCACCCTCATGTGCTGAGGCTAAGAAAAGGAAGTCACTAACATTTAATGCCCAGGGCTGCCTCACGGCTAGCTGAAGGGACTGCTCTTCTTCTAACAATCACGTGTCAAAATTCACGGAGTCGATGCTTTATAACGAACTTCGACAGGTAGTTTGCATATGATGCTTCAGCATTTGCACAGTAGTTTTGCAGAATGTCTCTTCTATGATAGCTGTCTATTGCTGCCATCTGCCTGCCTTTACCTCTTAGATGGCTTTAATCTAGAATGGATATCAGCATGTGCCTGCTTCCCGCTATACCAGTCCTGCTCATGCTATTCACAAGAGTGACAGGTGTTTCTTTAAACATCTAATGAACTGAGGAGCTGGAGATTCAGTGGCAAGTCTCGTATAATGTGTTTATTGTATGTAATTATCAGGATACTTAATATGGCATCTGCTTAGTTCCTCACAAAGTGCTGCACATAATTATGGCTATCTGTCAGATCTAAACAAGTGCGTTTTAAGACAGTTTGAGAATGTTCGCTGCACAAAGCCAAATGCATCAGTGGGCTGGGCCCAGCAATCAACTTATGAGAAAATATTATAATCATCCACTATAGGGGCCTACAAAGTTTATGATTTATGCCCTTTAAAATAATATTATGGACACTTAACTACAAAAGTTGCACATATAAATATAATTTTGTGGGGTTGTACCCACACTATTATTATATCAGTTTTTGTTTATAAATTTTCTCATGAAGTCTAAGGATAGTTAGGGCCCGTGACTGCTCTGCCTATGGGCCCGGAATTTCTGTTGACAAACATTACTGACTGTCTTACAGAACATAAGGTTATTGGATGGAACTTCTTACAATGCGTTTTACTGTGGTTTTCTGTTTCTTTTTAGATGCTTTCCAAATTGTCAACTGATTCTAACAGCCAACCTGCCACAGCACAGAAATAGGATATCATTCAAGAGTGCAGAGCATAAACAGGCGGCACTTGGTTTTCTAGCCAAAGAGATATTCCAGCATAATTTCAACCGAATCAACGTCATTTCGGGAACTTTCATGACCATTTAGAGATTGGACTATGTGGAGCTCTCCTCTTCTCAGTAATTTAATGTAAATTTGTAAAGTGTTTGCATTGTGCTGTTTTTAGAGTCCCTTAAAACAGTTTGTAAAGGTGCTGTGGAAGCTTTGGTTAGAAAATTGAGTTTTATCAACTCATTCTGTGGTTCTTAAGATCTTTATATTTGAAGACATTTAAATGTGATTATCAGTTAAACTGATTATTTTAAGGTGGTTAATTAAAATATGAGGTATTCTTAATAGCTCTGTGAAATATTCTGCAGTGAATATTCTGGAAATATTCTGCTGTGCTGTGTATAAAACTAAATCTGAGGCACTAACGTAGGAATTTATTCTTAACAGTGACATACTTAATGTAAATATACTTGCGTATACAACTATCCGTATATATGCATGACTGCATATTGATTCATGTATATTATGTATACAATCAACACCATGTTGTCTTTGTACAATGATTTATTGTATTGTAACAACCTCTAGACCACTAACACGCATGAAAAAACTCTGTAACGTTTGTGGGAAGTATTTATTTGTGTATGTAAGTTCTTGCACTCGCTTGTGTACAAATGAAAATGTTGTAAATATTGTTTCACAATAAAATGTGATTGTCATCTGTCATTACTTGCTACACTTCTGTTTGATTATTTTCAAATGTGTGTGATGTCTTTGTATAATGCTAAGCAAGCGTGTGTTCGGACTAGTTGAGGTCCTGCATATTGACCTAAACACCAGGGTGAAGAGCAACATGCTCCATGATAGAAAATCAGTGCTAACAGTGTTATATTACATTACAGTCTATTGTGTAATTGTAATTGAACATATAGCGCCACTCAGAGATTCAGAGGCGGTCCCGACCCAGGGCTCTAACAAATAAGATAGTCTTAGACGATTGAAACACAGGAAGAGAAAGGCTGAGGAGCTCAAGAGTAATACATCATGTGGAAGATGGTTCCAAGTAGAGGGGCCGACATAAGCAAAGTGGTATTGAGCTTGCATGCTGCTTGATTGAAACACATTGTAGCCAGTTGTACAGTAACAGTAATACCTCAGTTTAAGTTTTATGGGGGGGGCTAAACTGTTGGAGGTCTAGGTCTTCTCACCCTCAGCTATATATGTTGGGGTTCAGCTGTTTTGTGAGCAACATATAAACAACATTATATTTTGACCTGCTTTCATATACTAGGGTAAAGTGTAACATTTTCATCCCCTCCCAGTTCTTTTTCGACAACTAAAGCACTAGTACATGTGAGTGAGGCATGTGCATGAGCGTATTTAAGGATGTTTTACGGGTTCAAAATCCCACTGAAATAAATGCATCACTGTTAAAAACTAAAAATGTAGAAAAATACGACCATGTCCAGTGGAAACACCCCAAAACTACAAAACCCCACGAAATTGTTTGCTGACTATGCCCCTGGGCATATGGGTTGACTGTTATGTCCGATCATCTTGAAAGGAGGTTGATGTCTGCCTTTATCGTTTACTTGGCAGTTTGTTTGATTCTAGAAATCTTCATCGAAGTCGTCGGCGATGTCTATGTCGCCCATGACGCAGAGGAATTGTTCGTTGTTCTCGTTTTCAAGGGTTGCATTTAGATGGAAGTGTCCCTACAACACACACATTTTAATTTCTTATACACGGGTACATGCATAAGGGATAAAATGTGATTGTAATCTGTCAATGCTTGCTGCACTTCTGTTGGGTTATTTTCAGATGCTTATGGTGCCTTTATATAATGCTAAGCAAGTGTGTGCTAGGGCTAGTTGAAGGTCCTGCATATTGACCTAAACACAGGGTCAATAGCAACATGCTCCATGTTTCAAGATCAATGCTAACTGAATGCTTATAGTGTTCTATTACATTACAGTCTACAGATGTAGTTCAATGATTGGGTTTCTGGACATTTCTCACAGTCACAGAAGCAGATGTTCACGTTATGAGACCTTGCCACAAAAATATTTATTCTGTCCTGCCACCATTCAGCTACACTGGGAGAAGGTTTTCCAGATGCTAGGCAAGGGAGATTGGACGCCTTATCTAAGAAGAATGACGTCAATGATCATACATATAACACACAAGGCAGGAACTCTCAGAGTAGCTGCCAGCCAAGAAACAAATAGCCTAGTGGCCACCTATATATGAGTTACCTGGTCAATGAAATATAAGAAATTCTGTAGGCATTATTTAAAACAGAATTCTGATAAAGAAACGCCTTCTGAGATAGGTGCACAAATATAACCATACTTTTGTACCACTTGTCTACCTTGTCGGTTATTTCACCCCATTTCATTTTCTCGTCTACCTTGTCGGTTATTTCACCCCATTTCCTTCTTGCGTCTACCTTGTCTGTTCATGCACCGGAATAAATTTTTACGCGTTTCTGTCCTTTTAAGCACAGTCCTAGTGCTGACGTCATATCCGTACAAGTCCATCCATTTTGTAACTGTTTCATAAGACGCATTATGTCGTAGCCTTTATCTGTCTTCTAATGACGACACTAACCCTAACCCTGACCATAACCGACCCTCACGACGTAAAGTTCTATAATCTATGTCGATTAGGTTCAGCTGATGCGTCGTTGTTGTTAGGCGTCGTGAGGGTCGGTTAGGGTCAGGGTTAGTGTCGTCCATGTTTTCTAATTACGAAACTGTCATTGGTTGACCTGGAATAGGCTATACCAGGGCTAAAATATGCTGAATATTTTGCTAATTGCGTTAATTCAAATGTACCCAGCCATATCGTGCTGTGTTTTCGACACCAGTTGAATGGGGTGAATTAATTTCACGTGGGGAAGTCATTACCATTGGAAAAATGAAATGGGGTGAATTAACCGACAAGTACCGCGACATTTTATGTGACATTTTCGGGCTCCCTATTAGTGGGGAGGCCTGAAAATCTCACAGTAAAACCTGTGATATTTTCGGATCCCATATATTGTGGGGGCCCGAAAGTGTCACAGAAAATTTACATGAACAAAACACCCTAATAGCCTAATAATGTTATGATTTCAAATTAATCTTCTCTTTTTTATCAAAAAATAAAAGTCAAATGGTGCCAAGTTGAAACCATTTGACTTTTATTTTTTGACATAATATATTTTGTCGCAGAAGATAACATTGGGTGCAGAAATTATTACCATTTCTGCACCCAGAAATAGTTATACTTTGCTATACTTTGCTTAAATTTTAAGTGAGAAATTTTACATCTTGATCGAATACTAATTGTGTCCGCAAGCTATGCTTAGAAAAAGTAAGTTTCTCTGGTCCAAAAAGTTTCAAAACCACGTACTGTTGTATGTGACTGTGTAGGCCTATGCATGGCACCTTTGCTAATTTATATTATTTCTTTTAGATTTTCAAAGATTTTATTTTTAGGGCTTAATTAGCACACACACACACATAGGCCTACATATAATGATTAGCAATGAACACAATTTTACTTGTGTCATGGGGCCCGTACAGTTAACCCTGCACAGGGCCCGCAATATACAAAGGCCGGCACTGTGCCGTAGGTATATTGCTGCCTAAAGTTTACGCTGAGATAAAACTGAAATTTATTGCCGGTTGCCACTCTACCTAATAGCCGGTATTAGTGACGGCCAACACCAACACATTTGGACTACTACGGATAAATTAGAATAGGCCTAATAGAAAAATAGGGCCTACAGACGTTTAGGCCTTATAGGGCCCAGATACTTACGCCAGGTAGGGGCGCATTTGGCTCTATTGTAAACGCGAAGTTGGTTAAGTTAACTTTATCTAAAACAAACAAAACATTCGTATTAGAATATATTATATCCGGTTATTGGATTCGAGTAGGGCCTAAGGGGAGAGCACCGATCAAAACTGTTGACTATCCCGCAATTCCTCGGTTAAAAAGTTCTTACAGGAAGCTTTTTACCTGTGCATGCTTAACCAAACCCCCAAGAGACAATCGTACTTAAGTCGTGGAGCAGTCTCGATTTTGACAGGTGTTTGTCTCGCCAACAAAACAAAGCCCAGCGGACACGCAGCCTACGCGTACGTTTGGTGTATCATGTGCACTTCAGAGAAACGCTGCAGTTGTTTAAATGCTCTGGTAAAGGACTTATTTGTAGGTACTAGGACCAAATGTCCCCAGACAAATTGTCCCGGACATAATGTCCCGGACAGAAAGTCCCTAGACAAAAAGTCCCAGGATAAAAAGTCCCAGGACAAAATGTCCCAGGACAAAATGTCCCAGGACAAAATGTCCCCGGACAAAATGTCCCAGGACAAAATGTCCCCAGACAAAATGTCCCAGGACAAAATGTCCCCAGACAAAATGTCCCGGACAAAATGTCCCCAGACAAATTGTCCCCATACACAAAGTTTCTGGTAAAAGAACAAAAAATTATGTTGTTTTAAAAGTCCCACTGTAGTTTAACGGCAGTTATTTCGGCAAAAAGAGTAATTGTAATTGTAATCGATCATTTATATAGCGCCGCTCAAAATCAGCAGCGATCTCGACCTGCTTCAGTGCCTGCGTCAGCGAACCGGAAAGTCTTAAGACGTCTACGGAACTGGGATGGTGAGATGGCTGGTAACTCAAGGCGAAGAGACGGGGGAGAGTGTTCCAAGCTGATGGGCCAACACGGGCAAAGCACCTAGAGTGGGCCGTAGCAGAGCGCATGCGAGGGACAACCATAATGCCACGAGTCGAAGATCGCAAAGAGGCCCTCGCAGGTAAGGAGGAGACAAGGTGCAAAAGGACCTCAGGTATAGGCAATTACGCTAGAGGGAAAGGATTTTGAACGGTACCCGCTGTTGGATAGGTAGCCAGTGAAGGGTATCCCGAATGGGATCACGACAAATGGTTCACCGCAAATGGTTCACCGACAAATGGTTCACGGACAAAAGGTTGACGACAAGAGGTTCACGACAAAAGGTTCACGACAAAAGGTTCACGAAAAAAGGTTCACGACAACAAGTTCACGACAAAAGGTTCACTAAAAATTCGAAACTTTAGGAAAATTTGTCGATCTGTTTCGTGAATAGGTCTATGTAATTCACCGCTTTCCGTCGCTTAGGCCTATTATTTATGTGTTATAACACACCGCTATCGCGTTCCAAATTAAAAACAATAACGAGCCATNCTCTTTCGGAGTTCCATCGGGATTCAGTCTCAAATCTAACCTAGTTCCAGGTCCCGTAAACTGATGACCTGGTAAATGCATCTCACCCGGAAATTTAGCCCACGGTAGCTTAATACCGCTTGTAACTGAATATAGAGCACTAACTAGATCACCACCTTGTGCTGCTTTCACGAATTGAGTTTTAGTAGTTCCACATACAGCGCATACACCTCGAAGCATAGGCCTATTATTTTTACTGACGACGTTCTGAACGTCTTTCGTTTCGGTTTTTCTCTTACACTTTACGCAATACATCGTTATTTTAAATACGAAAACATTTATATTAAAATGACTATGGAATGTGAAGGATTTATCGTGGAACGAAAACGCATCGAAAAGATTAAATAACCCACTATTACCTAGAGTATAAGAGGTTTAATCGTAGGAAAATCTGGTTGTGGGAAGACGACTTTACTGTTGAATTTACTCTTAAGACCCGAATGGCTTAGACTACGATAACCTACAGGTATTCGGTCTGTCTCTCTTTCAACCAGAGTATAGAATACTAAAAAAGCACTCGAAGAAAAACTACCTAAACAATCCATAGTCGGGTTATTCGATTGCCAATATAAATGTTTTCGTATTTAAAATAACGATGTATTGCGTAAAGTGTAAGAGAAAAACCGAAACGAAAGACGTTCAGAACGTCGTCAGTAAAAATAATAGGCCTATGCTTCGAGGTGTATGCGCTGTATGTGGAACTACTAAAACTCAATTCGTGAAAGCAGCACAAGGTGGTGATCTAGTTAGTGCTCTAAATTCAGTTACAAGCGGTATTAAGCTACCGTGGGCTAAATTTCCGGGTGAGATGCATTTACCAGGTCATCAGTTTACGGGACCTGGAACTAGGTTAGATTTGAGACTGAATCCCGATGGAACTCCGAAAGAGTGGTCTAAACCCGTTGATAGGGTCGATAATGCTGCTTATATTCACGATTTAGCTTACAATCAATACTCCGATACGGCTAATAGGAATGTAGCTGATAGAACTATGATTAATGATTTGAATAATATTTCTAATCCAAGCTTACGAGAACGAATAGAGAGGAGTTTAGTTAAACCTATATTATCAGCTAAATCGAGTTTGGGATTAGGTTTAAAAAAGCTTGAAATGGACTGACCAACTAGCGGAAGAATTACATAAACCCATAGTAAGGCATTTTAGAAAACGGAAGGTGTACGTCGGCGGGATAGATAACATTTGGGCAGCTGATCTGATCGATATGCAGGCGTTCGCTAAAGATAACGATGGCGTGAAATACTTGTTAACGGTTATAGATGTATTTTCAAAGTACGGTTGGATCGTGCCACTACATGATAAGAGCGGAAAATCTACGGCTAGTGGTTTCTTGAAAATATTAAAGAGTGGAAGAAAACCGGGTAAAGTATGGGTTGATAAAGGGAAAGAATTTTATAATAAAGATGTACAGAATTTAGTCGAGTTATATTCTACTGAAAATGAGGAGAAGTCTTGTGTAGTCGAACGTTGGAATAGGACGATGAAAGAAAAGATGTACAAATATTTTTCAGCTAATTCAACTCGAAGATATATTAATATATTAGACGAAATGGTTAATAATTATAATAACACGAGACATTCTTCTATAAAAATGACTCCCACTAAGGCGAGTATGAAAGTTAATGAAAAGACTGTATTTATGAATTTATACGGTGCTGAGATTCTAGAGCCTATTACACCTAGGTTTTCAATCGGTGATAAAGTTAGAATTACGAAGAAAAAGAACATATTTGAAAAAGGGTACACGCCGAACTGGACTGAGGAAGTATTTACGGTATCCCAGGTTCAATACACAGATCCACCAACTTATAAGATTACCGATTATAACGGAGAAGAAATTCAGGGGTCATTTTATGAACAGGAGCTGCAAAAATCTACTCAAGAAATATTTAGAATAGAAAAGATTATCAAGAAACATGGAAAGAAATCTTTAGTTAAATGGCTTGGTTATCCCGAGTCCTTTAATTCGTGGGTTGATAATGAAGACTTAACGATCGTTTAGGTGGTTGTGTTGTTTTGAGCCAGTTTGCTACACTTCTTACTACTTACCTATGTTGAGCCAGCTTGCTACACTTCTTACTACTTGCCTGTGTTTAATTGTGAAATCGGACGGGTCGCTCAACAGGACTCGCGTTTCATAAGTGTTGTTCATAAATAGGTCACTTTGTCAGGAAATGGGTGAGTTTGTCAGCTCAAAAGTTTTTCGTCCGTTTCAAAACAAGCTGACGGAAGTTGCAGATCAAATGTCAGACGGTCTGACAGGCCCGGCTTGTTTGAAGGAACGCCTCCTATCTAGTTACATCCTTGCTAAGGGAAACTTTCAGCTTATGCAATCGAATGATGAATCTATGTTCCAGTCACATGATATTTTGTTATAGCTAATTATAATTCCAGCCAGTCTTGCATCATAGTTCCTGCTTATATCAGCCCCTCTTATGATGCTGAGTAATAGGCCTATCGAAACTTTTGGAAATTCCAGCCAGTTCCTTCTACATCGTTCCATCTCGCGTTGGCGTAAAACACGCGTTCGTGAATATGCGTTAGATTCTAGAATGATCTGATGGATTGTTATATATTAGCCTGCGATATATGATATATATCCTGACGAGCCCTTTGAGGGCGAAACGACTTTATTTTTCTGTCTACTTCAAGATGATGAGGTGAGACCATTTTTTTTTCTCGCATGATGACGCGGTATGTGGGTGAGGCAAGGTGTATTATTATTGCTCGTGTGGTATAATGAGAATATGCTTATGGATGTATGGGCTTATTAGTACCGATGATGATAATGATAACGACTACGACAAACAGATGACTAAGACGACTACAATCATGCATCTAATAGAGATTGTGTGTATAGACGTACAGATGGAAGGATGGAATGAAGGGACACGGGCGGATAGACTGTTAAAGAGACGGACATTTCATTAACGCCGGCCGTTACAAACAGAGGTCTATTGTTCTATTGTTTTCATACGCTGAGGCGGATTTATTTACGTATCGCCTGAGGGCTGAAGAAACACATGTGGCTAGATTTTTTGCTCGCTTACGATTTCTGTAGGCGCATATAGGTTCATGCATGAGGGGGTCTGACCTAATATTAGTCTAAATTATCATACACTGACCAATATTAGGTCCGTTCATGGCGATTTGAGGTGATTTTGACCAGTATTTAGGTCAAATGCGCCAGAGGATTTATTTCTCCTCTACTAACAGTATATCTTCTAATGCATTTGTACAATGGATTTTGCATTGGAAATAGGGGTTTACTTGAAGGGCAACCACTTAGAGATTGGTGATTGAAATATATGGGTGATTGGCGGTTTCCATTGCACTAAGGGTGCTCTTTAGTCCCTAGATACGGCTTTCACATACCTCTGGTCTAAGTATTTTATTTCATGAGTCAAGTAACAGTATATCCTCTAATGCATTTGTACAATGGATTTTGCATTGGAAATAGGGGTTTACTTGAAGGGCAACCACTTAGAGATTGGTGATTGAAATAGATGGGTGATTAGCGGTTTCCATGGCAGTAAGGGTGCTCTTTAGTCCCTAGATACGGCTTTCACATACCTCGGTCCTAAGTATTTTTTTTCATGAGTCAAGTAACAGTATATCTTCTAATGCATTTGTACAATGGATTTTGCATTGGAAATAGGGGTTTACTTGAAGGGCAACCACTTAGAGATTGGTGATTGACATAGATGGGTGATTGGCGGTTTCCATTGCACTAAGGGTGCTCTTTAGTCCATAGATACGGCTTTCTAGGGTTTAGTGTCTAAGTATTTTATTTCAAGAGGCAAGTAACAGTATATCTTCTAATGCATTTGTACAATGGATTTTGCATTGGAAATAGGGGTATACTTGAAGGGCTACCACTTAGAGAATGGTGATGATTGAAATAGATGGGTGATTGGCGGTTTCCATGGCAGTAAGGGTGCTCTTTAGTCCCTAGATACGGCTTTCACATATTTAGTGTCTAAGTATTTTATTTCAAGTGTCAAGTAACAGTATATCTTGCAATGCATTTGTACAATGGATTTTGCATTGTAAATAGGGGTATAGTTGAAGGGCAACCACTTAGAGAATAGTGATTGAAATAGAGGGGTGATTGGCGGGGTCTATAGCACTAAGGGTGCTCTTTAGTTCCTAGAGACGGTTTCCACTTACTTAGTGTCTAAGTATTTATTTAAAGGGTCACATTTCAGCATTTCCACCTTGCAATCTGTGCAGTGCATTTGGTTTTGCAATGATGACCGAAAACTGAAGGGCTTCCACTGATTGAAGAGTGATTGCAAGCGATGATTGATTGTCATTTTGAATAGCCTTATGAGTGCCTACCAGACCCTCCCAAAAAAGGGATTTCAGAAATGCAGAGCTAAGTTTCTTAGATGAAGGGCCAAATTGCAGCTTTTCTTGGTATCTAGTGCAAAGGAATTTGAGGAATTTCAAGGCCTAGTGTGTAGATGCAGCGTGAAAGGGCTTAGTGATTGATATTTTGAATAGCTGCATTATTCCGGCGTTTCGTGTTTGAGAAACATTTTATATGCTGCAAGGAAACGATTTGGAACTCGAATTGCTCCAAGCGTGGACCTTGAATATGCATATTGCTGACCACTTGACGCACACCGACTTCCGAAATGGGTTGTAGTTCAATTATAGTTTCCAGCGGACATTTGTTATGAGAAATATTGTATATTTAAAACCATTTTTCAATCCATTTCCTTCTGTTTAACCAATTATGACTATTAGTGCATCACTTTGGAATGGCACGTTATTTGAAACAATTTAAGGCGCTATTTGTTTCACTCAATGGATGGAGAAAAGGACCAACGATTGGGTGCGCATGAGTATCGGAATTGAGAAGGAAGAGAGACTACAACAAACAGTGCTAAGAGCAAAGTTGAGGTTCTTTGGATATGTCATGTGATCAGATGGAATGGAAAAGCAAAAATGATGTTAGCATATGGAGAGGGAAGGAGAAAAGAAGGACGACCAAGGAAAAAGTGGATGGACGAGATACATGAAACAATTGGAATGAATTTGGCATAACTGAGAGATGCGACGGCGGACAGAAGGAAATGGAGAGGCTTGATCATGACGGTCGCTAGAGTTCAAGGAACTGACAGCACAAGGTAACAAGGTGATTTGTTTCACTAAAAGTCAGAAAATAATTTACGACGCTAAACTACACGTTTACCAGATTTTTAATTTGAATATTATTAGTAGTGCACCCTTGTAGCGTCATGAAGTTGAATATGAATATTACTGAACACTTGACGCACTCGCACTTGCACCTTCGGGCAATAGTGGTTGGTCTCGAGCGGCCATTATAAATTTGGCTATGAGAAATATTTCATATTTAAGTGAACTCTTTACTCCATTTCCTTCTTTTTAACAAATTCTAAGTATACTAGTAGGCTACATCAATTGGGCAATGGCTCGTTATTGTTTTTAATTTGGAACGCGATAGCGGTGTGTTATAACACATAAATAATAGGCCTAAGCGACGGAAAGCGGTGAATTACATAGACCTATTCACGAAACAGATCGACAAATTTTCCTAAAGTTTCGAATTTTTAGTGAACCTTTTGTCGTGAACTTGTTGTCGTGAACCTTTTTTCGTGAACCTTTTGTCGTGAACCTTTTGTCGTGAACCTCTTGTCGTCAACCTTTTGTCCGTGAACCATTTGTCGGTGAACCATTTGCGGTGAACCATTTGTCGTGATCCCATTCGGGATACCCTTCACTGGCTACCTATCCAACAGCGGGTACCGTTCAAAATCCTTTCCCTCTAGCGTAATTGCCTATACCTGAGGTCCTTTTGCACCTTGTCTCCTCCTTACCTGCGAGGGCCTCTTTGCGATCTTCGACTCGTGGCATTATGGTTGTCCCTCGCATGCGCTCTGCTACGGCCCACTCTAGGTGCTTTGCCCGTGTTGGCCCATCAGCTTGGAACACTCTCCCCCGTCTCTTCGCCTTGAGTTACCAGCCATCTCACCATCCCAGTTCCGTAGACGTCTTAAGACTTTCCGGTTCGCTGACGCAGGCACTGAAGCAGGTCGAGATCGCTGCTGATTTTGAGCGGCGCTATATAAATGATCGATTACAATTACAATTACTCTTTTTGCCGAAATAACTGCCGTTAAACTACAGTGGGACTTTTAAAACAACATAATTTTTTGTTCTTTTACCAGAAACTTTGTGTCTGGGGACAATTTGTCTGGGGACATTTTGTCCGGGACATTTTGTCTGGGGACATTTTGTCCTGGGACATTTTGTCTGGGGACATTTTGTCCTGGGACATTTTGTCCGGGGACATTTTGTCCTGGGACATTTTGTCCTGGGACATTTTGTCCTGGGACTTTTTATCCTGGGACTTTTTGTCTAGGGACTTTCTGTCCGGGACATTATGTCCGGGACAATTTGTCTGGGGACATTTTGTCCGTCCACGTTATTGGTAGCCTAACGCAGTATCAATGGGAGAGTCTGAATCGGTAACGGTATACATTTCATCTGCTGACTGCAGTACACTCTTCTGTTTAGGGGCCGTCCATAAATGACGTCACACTATTTTGGCCGATTTTAACCCCCTCCCCCCTCGTCACACTTCGTCACAAAAAGTAAGACCCCTCTGAAAATGACGTCACAAAGCTCTGACCCCCCTAAAACCAATTTCCATGGCGAAGCAAAATGCTCCTTCATGGAACAAATAGCGAAAGCATTAATATTTTAAAATCTAACGGGGACCAAATATTGAAATAATTAGAAAATTATTAATAATGGTGCCCGTATACATTAAAATAATTTAAAAATAATGAAAATTTAATCGTCAAAATTAGTGCTGTTATTATTAAAATTAAATTGTTGTTAATTGTTAAATTTAATAACATAGACCAGGTGTGACGTCACACTACTCAGACCCCCACCCCATGTCACACATCGTCACAAATTTTCGACCCCCTCCCACCCCTAGGTGCGTGACGTCATTTATGGACGGCCCCTTATCACCACAAACTGCAGGCTCTCCAATTCAAAGAGAAGCCAACTCTTGAAAAATTCCTGCCATCCAATCCAGTGTGATTCTCGTTAACGATAACGAAAATGTTCTTTAACGAAAATAAAATTATTTCGTTAACGATAACTAAAACTATTAAAATATATTATTAACTATAACTATAACGAAAATAACAATAACGAGATTTCACCTTTATTTTCGTTAATACAAAGAAATAAAATAGTAAGTGCAATATGGACGATTCGACATAAATGAGAAAGAAAAATGCGAAACTTTTATTATGCAATTTGTCAGTGACTTTGGAAAGTCGTGTATTCATGAAGCTGAATGCACCCATGCATCAAAGGTTTTCAAAGCTCTGAGCAAATTGTGAAACAGCTTGTTAATATGCACAATTTTGCTTATAGCCTCAATAATTGTAGGCCTAACTAAGTAGTAACTAAAATTGACTAAAATAAAAATCCATTAACTATAACTATAACTATAACTAAAAAATAAAACTAACTATATCTATAACTAAAATTTAAAAACCATTAACTATAACTGTAACTATAACTAAAATAAAATCTGTAAGGAGAATCACACTGATCCAATCCTCCACCTTCGAAGCTGTTTCCTTTAGGAGTTCTTGTGTCTCCTCTCTCTGGATCTTGACTTGAATCTCAGCGCTCGTAAATAAGCTACGACACAGGTGTCCTACGCTTAGGCTAGGCTATAATATATAGGAGCCTATACTCTTAGAGTATCGGTTTAGAAATTTTGGGGTAATTACGATTAGCTTAAACAGTGCAGCTGTACTCTTATAGTATACTCACCTCCTGGTGCAATAGGACATGTCAGTTCATAATTGACGTATCGCAGGGCTTCGGACCAAATTTCTCGGCACTCGACTGGTTTGCAGTCATCGTAAATTGGATCCGGAATATCACGAATCCAGATCTTCAGGCACAACCGACCTCTTGTAAACGCCTTCGCTATGTACACACAAACACATTTACAGCATAATTATTCTGTCACCCAATTGAGGTCCAGCTAAAAAATCTTGACATACTATACGAAGTCGATAAGAATTTGTTCACTTATAGACTCATAATGTTACAGTAGGCCTGCATGCATAGTGTAAGCATCACACTGTGTCACACACTGTGTCACACACACACACACACACACACACACACACACACACACACACACACACACACACACACACACACACACACACACACACACACACACACACACACACACAGTAAATGTGTAGCCTACATAATGTTACCTGCTACTGCTCTCAGATTTATGGTGTACGCAGCTCCTGGCTGAAAAGTCCCTGGACTCCAATCCATGGAAAATTGATACAGAGCAGGATCTGCAATTAGGTTACAAACAAGCATGTTGACAATGATCATCGTATTGATTCAAATTGACATGAATGCAGTATGATTAGGCCTACCGGTACAAGTCCTGACCATAGTATGAACGGATGATCACACGTTATTACAAGAGTCGAATTCAACTGTTTGGTAGCCATGCAATGGGTCCATCTGTCCTAGCTATATAGGCCCTACTGCTCATTTTACTAACTATCAACTTTATCAATTATTTCATTTGTGCACAAATCAGGCCTATGCTGCCTACCATTTACAATAGGCTACTATTAGGCCTACAAGTCGAAATTTCGCTACTCCTACTCTAAAGCTAAGCGATGGGCTCCAGCTTATTGAAGAGCGCTGCCGCTCAGTCGTATCAGAACATCCGATCGAATCTGGTTGTCTGAAACGTGTAAAACTGCGGTAGGCCTACACACGCACGTCTATTGTTCTATATTAACTAAAACCGGCAGGAGGCCTATTATACATACCACAGCTTCGAAGGAAGCCTTTGTCTTCGCTCTGCACGGAACAGACGGACAGAAATAAAAGACAAATGGCTCCAAACGAATTAAGGAACATCTTCTTAATCCTACAACACACAATTCACTTACACAGAAATGAATAGGTCTATCAATTAAACATGTGCAAGCCATGTGCAAGAGGCGAAAATCTGTAGGCCTACATAACTTTGGGGGACAGATTTTTGCGGGCCGGATTACTGCATTTTGGGGGAATAGCTAGGCCTCATTCAAAACTTTTTGGGAACAGTCCCCTCTGTCCCCCCATGACTTAGGCTACACCACTGTGTAGGCCTATAACTTCAAAGGACGTGGTTGCTTTACAGCATCGGATTGGATCCACAGTTTAACGGCAGCTTAATTATGACAACATAGGCCGTTGCCGCCGACAAAGATTATTTTTGGCATATTACAGCAGCTGTAATAATATATTATGCTGCTCTAACCTCTTAATCAAATGTGCGTTTCGAAGGCTTGCTGACTAAATTTTGAAATAGAGGTTTCCAGTTGAATCCAACATCAAATGAACGCGTCTTTCTTTTTTATTAATCCTTTCGCATATCAAACATTAATTAGTTTATGCCCTAAATATTTACTAATTAAAACCTGTTTTTACCTGAGAAACATCTTCGAAACTGATTTCAAAATTAATGGCATCGTAAATCTTCTGTTGTTAGTAAGAAGCTGGCTATTGAAAATGTTTTCTTTGCATTCGCTACGTGGCAGCACAGTTTTTAAAAGCCCACAAATGAAATTCTGGCATTCGTTCGCGTCAATCTCACGGACGCGGTTTGACATCTGTTACATACATTCTGTCTAGACTGTCGGTCTCAACGTTTGATTATTTTGTCAATTCTAAATGCATAGGTGAAATCTGTAGGCCTACTGTGATACGTCAGCTCTGCTCCTAGGCCTATAGGCTACATGAGAACATAATACAGACATTACCTCTGGAAACCGGACTCGATCGGACCTCCTCGGACTACTCTTTTGGACAACACTTCTGACTAGACGCAGCGCTCGTGAATAAGCTGGTGCCCTGCGCTTGGCTTTCGAGTGGCGCTTTAGAAGTTTGGAGATTACGATTACGATTACGAGTACGATACGATTACGATTACGATTAACAGTAGGCTACTGCACAGTACATTTTAGGCTACTTTAACGATGACAGTAGGCAAGCATTAGGTAGGCCTATCCAAACAACCGTGCTAGACAAAGTCGTTCAACAAAGACTCCGATGGTTTGGACATGTAGAAAGAATGCCAGTTGACCAAATTCCACACAATGCACTACACGCAAGATTCGACGGAAAAAGAAACAAAGGCAGACCAAGATTAGGCTACATATAGGCCTACTCTGGAAAGTCTGGATGTCTATACCGTAAAATTATGAAGACAACATCACTTGGACTGACACTATAGGCCTAGTCTATAGGGAGCAATGGACTTGACAAATGACCGAAGTCAATGGAGATCATTTATTCGTACCCATCGCCGCCAAATGGTTGGCGTCATGAACTAATGATGATGATGATGATGATGATGATGATGGCATATTTAGTTTAAAAGCTTTCAAAAGACTTACGAACAGTTGGCGATCTTCACGAGATGCATAACTTAAGAAGCCCAACACAGACGCATATGCTATGGCAGATTTGCTCGAAAGTGCTTTATATAGGCATAAAATTATAGCCTATGACTACATGCACACACATATAGGCCTATAATTATAAACATATATTTACATACCAATTACCCACCAACAGGCCCAGATATAGGCCTACTTGCCAGGTATACATAATCCCTTCACATACATAGCCTCTGCTCTAATTCTTGCACATAAGCCTAATAATTATGCCTATTATAGCATACGCTGCTTCGGGCATCACAGTACGCCCCTGAGTAGCCTATACATGATACTGACATTGTTATAGGTTTTTTCCGGTCAAGAAAATTGATGTAGCCTAATTATATTTGCTTTTCGCTAGAACATGATACAATAATTATGTGTGCAGACTAATTGTATTACATGGCTATATCTAGATGTATGGCTCTACGGCGAATTCTGCATAATGTCAATTGAATAGGATTAATGGCGTTCTTCCTCAATTGCATAGCCTATGTGTCACGTCTTCAACATATACAGTTATACACATTAAAACAGGATAGATGAATCATGAACACGTTGAATCATAGTTCAACTATTCATACATCCATCCATCCATCCATCCATCCATCCATCCATCCATCCATCCAACCCACCCACCCACCCTCTCTATCCATCCATCCATCCATCCATCCATCCATCCATCCATCCATCCATCCATCCATCCATCTATCCATCCATCCATCCATCCATCCATCCATCCATCCATCCATCCATCCATCCATCCATCCATCCATCCATCCATCCATCCAGTCATCCACCCTTTAACCTATCGATCATCCATCAAATAATCCAGCCAGTCATCTACAAGCCCACGTATAGGCCTATAGTCGTATACCAAAATGTTAGCAAAAAGTAAACCAATTAACGTGTTTTCTATATAAAAGAGAGACAATACAACCGAAGTGAAATTGTATAGAATGATTTTAATTAAACTAATTACTTTAGATGTGCACTTCAAAATCAGACAAAGTTAACAGAAAAACCACTGAGTCGAAGTTGAATGAATTATAATGTCATAAATTAGATAGATTGAATGATAGATAGATAAATAGATAGATAGATAGATAGATAGATAGATAGATAGATAGATAGATAGATAGATAGATAGATAGATAGATAGATAGATAGATAGATAGATAGATAGATAGATAGATAGATAGATAGATAGATAGATAGATAGATAGATAGATAGATAGATAGATAGATAGATAGATAGATAGATAGATAGATAGATAGATAGATAGATAGATAGATAGATAGATAGATAGATAGATAGATAGATAGATAGATAGATAGATAGATAGATAGATAGACAGATAGACAGATAGATAGATAGATAGATAGATGGATGGATGGATGGATGGATGGATGGATGGATGGATGGATGGATAGATAGATAGATAGATAGATAGATAGATAGATAGATAGATAGATAGATAGATAGATAGATAGATAGATAGATAGATAGATAGATAGATAGATAGATAGATAGATAGATATTCCTAATTGCTAATAAGAACATATGCATTATACATAGGCCTATTCACTGTACTGTACTGTATTTTGTAAACGTAGCCTAAATTGCCAAATTATAATCGTCTAGCAAGTAGCCACGTCGACCATAGGCCTACATGTAGGCTAGGCACATCTTGGCCAACAGTCTGAATGAGGGAGTATAATAATTGCCGAATAATCAAGTTAGGCTATTAATATTTTTTTTAGATTCCGCCTTTAGATGCGGATGTGATGTAGGCCACGCATAGGCTCTAGGCCTATAATTTATGTCTGTCCTCAATTGCAATCAAAAGCCTGAAGCCATTGCCAAAGCCAGCCGGCTAGCTACAGCGCGCCTTAACCCTCGGGCTACCAAGGGGGTTGCCACCCCCTACGTTTTTATGCATAATTTTTTTCCCATATGGAACATACATTTTGCATTTTAGGTAGCTGTAGCAGATTCATTGGCGCACATTTTGAGGTAACCATCATGGTGGTAGCCCAAGCCATTCAAAAGTTATACCTGATATACCCGAGGCACCAGGGGGTGGATACCACCCCTTAGTTTTTCGACTATAGCTTATTGACTATTCTTCCTAGAAGAGAAACAATTATACCATTCTTTAGAGGGAATGCAGGGCTTCATTTGCATACCTACATCTTTGTCTTATGAAAACCGGAAGTGATCAAAATAAATAATAATACGCGTAATATGCGTGAAAAATGGCTGAATGGAAGCACTCCCCCCTTAGTTTTTTGTCTGTAGCGTATTCATTTGTCTTCCTGGAAGAGAAACAAAGATACCATTCTTTAGAGGGAATGTAGGGCTTCATTTGCATACCTACATCTTTGTCTTTTGAATACCGGAAGTGATCAAAATAAATAATAATACGCGTAATCTGTGTGAAAATGGATGAATACAGCATTACAACATAAACCGATATATATGTATGGATATATATATGTATGGATATATATGTATGGATGTACATTTATACTATATAAACATGTGTAGGGATGATTGTGTGTATCTTTTATACATAGATTAGTTTCAAAACACACATAATCTTATATTTATTTATCCAAAAAGTACAAAATGTACGCAATAATATAAAATATTGCTAATTAATGGCCGGGTTCCGTTGTTAAAAGTGATGTAATTTCGAGGTGCATTCACATAATGTACAACTAAATATACCATTCTGTGCAGAAATGAATGCTGAATCCATTGCTATATTACAAGTTATGATATGTGAAACCAAACACGAAATCCAGGAGGGGTGGTAACCACCCCCACCCCCCTTGGTAGCCAGTGTCACAAAAAGCTTGGTAGCCCTAGGGTTAATTCTGTCCTAGGCCTATATAATTGAGTCAGAACAGTAGTCCTTGTTTCTTGGAGTCAATTAAGGCTGTAATTAAAGTGTAGCCAAGAGGGCTGTGCAAACAATACGCCCAAATGAAAATGTAAATGCAACTTCCCGAAAGAAACCAGGTTAACTTCGGCGTTCAATTAGATCAACCCTGCAATAACAATTAAAGTTGTATATAGGCTACGTATTTGTCAGATTAATAATTATTGTTTGGTTACAATTGGTCTGGATCCCAGGTCAGGATCTGGGATATCAAGCTGGGAGACCTGTGCATATAGGCGACAAAAGGGGAAGCAATTTGACAAAATGACTTGGCAGAACATAGCAAGAATAGCAGAACTGATTGACTGTTGAAGTTCTATAAGAAATTATTGTTTACCTACAGTATATGAATATTTATACGGTAGTTGAAGGGATAGCGGTAAGGCGTTCCCGGTTTTCAAGGGGTAAGCGCAAGACATCAACACATGGAGAGCAGTGATCTACAGTATATTAATACACATCAGTGATGGAGAGTGATTCCAACCAAAAATTGGCTTCCAAAGTGGAAGAAAACATATGGATGGTATAGCTAACTTCCACTAATTACAACAAGATTTTGTAATAAAATAACGTATATGCTTTAGCTGTTAACATGGATCTTGTAACACTAGAGTTGAAGGTCGGAACAACCACCGTAGATCAGCCAGGTTACCCCGTAGTGGGTGCGGGCCGAATCCCGGAAACCCGAATCCCCAAACGAATTTCGGCCGGATCCCCGAAATTGATTTTCTAAGTCCGACCCGAATGAATATAATTAACAAATAAACATGAATAGGCAGTATACATCGATACACATCAAGGCCAGGCTATGTCTATGTTATGTTTACAATTTTACTCTGAATAGTATTCGGGAGTTCGGCCACTTTCTAGGGATATCGGGCTTTTGTGTATTTTCAGCGTTTTCGGGTTGACCCCTACCGTAGTTTAGGTTGGTAAATAATTTTAATATCTGTTTAAGCCAATGCTGTACTTTGACGTTGGTAAGTAAGCAGTCTACTGTCTACCTATGTCCATGATAACTATCATTAATCCCGCTTCCATTTCGTCGATTTTTTTTTATCAATCTAGATTTCTCTGTGCTTAATAGAAAATTAAACACGTGTTTATTACATGCCTATTAGAAAAATATCCATGGATGTGGTGTTGGCATTGGAGTACCTTCTTATTTAAAAATGTAAGTTGTCCACCAGATAGAGAATTGCATAAAGATGTAAAGAAGTTAGCACATCTTACAACACATAACGCAGCTTTAGGCCAACGTAGAGTATAAATACCTGGTCAAAGTGAATCAGATGTAATAGTGCCAAGTTAAAATAACTTGTTAACATAACTTACTAAACCAATAATATTCATATTATGCTGACATTTGCAATACAGCTTGAATATAAAATAATTTAAGTGCTTTCCTTTAACAATATTCATTTTCTTTAAACACTTCTCCTGTATCCTTGATCTTCCATTCTTTTCCTTTTTGTTGTGTAAAGAATTCAGCACCATCTTCAACACTTGCTCCACTCTTTGCTTTTGTTATCACAAAACCTTGTCAGATTCACCTTAACAGTTTTTGAATGAGATTAAAAAAAAATAAGTAATGCGAATAACTAGTCCATGTTTAGGAATTCTGTTACACAATTGCACCAAGCATAATGTTGATGTTTCTAAAGATACTAATTACTTTTCTTTCAGATTAGACCATGCATTACATACAAAGAAGAGTTTGACGAATGCACAAGTAGGTAGATGTTACAAGTGTTTACGATTCATTTGAATTTGTTTTATTAACAGGCTCACAAAATGTTGACTATTTCCAGTTACCAGTTGGTCTTATGAGTTTCTTCTCCCATAATTATTTTTTGAAATATTTATGGAAATGCAGTTTTAGTATGGTTAATTGTAAATAATATAGCTTTAATCTACTGGGTCTGGGTAATTAAAGTTGAATCTTATGACGTTTGTAGCACTGCTATCTAGTGCCAGGCGGTAAAACCAGAATAATCTAATCATGAAAGGCAAGCCAATTTAAAAAGACATTCATTTTTAGAAACATAAATCTGTAAGCAGAAAATAGTTTAATGTTGAAACTTTTTGTGATGTAGGTTACAAAGGCCGATTTCATCAGAAGTATGTTCATGGTGATGTAGTGAACTGTTCACAATGGAGAGAAGATTACAACAATTGTTCAGCATTTATAAAGACCAGAGATCCTAACTTTGCAGTAGGTCCACCATTTAGGCATTTTCTCTTTTCTTAGCCGTCTTTGAACATAACAAATAATTGCTGCACATTATATTGAATTGGTACATACTTTGTGGGATAGTAGCCAATTGGTTAGAGAGCTCGCCTTGAAAGAGTACGGATTCAAGCCTCCTCTCCAAGACAGTTACTGTGTAAGTACCTTGAGGAAGTCCTTCACTAACTATTTTTCAGCATTTATCGATTGATGATAATAGTCATTAGACAGTGGTGCTTAACAAATTTTAATGACATGTTATATAAGTAATGGAAGCTGATGTTGAAAAGCACTGGTCCGTGGTGCAGCTGGTAAAGCAAGTACTGGTCTGCAGTATCAGAAAGTTTGAGAAGCACTGGTCTATAGACTAAAAGGTCTAGTGCATTACTACCCGAGATTTCGTGTATTTCTCCAAAGTGATTATTTCTCCACAGATCTTTTGCATTTTTTGTAGTTTTAGTGTATTTTTCCATAATTGTAATCTTAGTGATTCATACATTGCCCAAAAAGCAAAACAGATCTGATATTTTGAGAGCTGTAAGAGGTCCTTGACATGGTAATTCCTACCTACATTATAATTATGTTTGTTAAATGTTATACAGCTTAAGGTCATCGAAAGTGAGAAATTTCGCCGAAAAGAACGCATACGCAATGCATCCAACAACGACGTCTGGGAATACCGAACGGAACCACCGAAGGACTGGAGCCGACCGCTTCCCACTCATCTAGAGCAGAATAGAATGCCACAGTTGAAGCAAGATACCTCGTTTTGTAGTATAATGTAACAGTCTAGCGTTTTATTTACTCGTCTGTTTACATAACCTCTGCTAGGAAAGTCTGAACAGTCTTATATCAGCATACTGCACAGGAATACGTCTACTGAAGTTCTGTTCAGAAGCTGTTACAAGGTGCCTTGAACCAAAGACTCTGTAAACTCGGGCAAATATCATGAATTTGAAGTGGACATTCTTTTAAAAAACATTGTTACAAATGGTGTGATTTTGCGCTTTTTAAAAGTCTAGATTTGAAGGCTGGAATAAAGTTTCAGAAAATAAATGATTATTTACAGTGGTATGCACATCCAAAGCCTTGTCAGATTTGCAGAGCCTGCCCCAGCATTTTCAGTCAGACGTCAAGCAAGTGCACTAGTTGAACTTTTCGAACAACAAAACAAATCAGCACTGCAACTTGTATTGTAATGTAACTGAACATTACTGGTAATACTTTTCAATATTCTATGAGAAGCCAAGATTTACCAGTGAACTGGCAGTTTTAAAAAAGATCGAAAACCACTTTAGTTTTCTAGTACACACTTATTGCTGGCAACTGCTAACTGCAAATCTGAATTGGTAAACAGTTATCCAATCAACTGTTTTAAAAATGATCAAACATCATTTCAGTTTTCCAATAAACGCTTATTGTAGGCAACTTTCAACTGTAAGTCTGAATTGGTAAACAGCACAGGGTCAAGTGCTTTCAGTTGTTCAGGTGATGAGGCATTTATCATACTGAGAATTCTTGCAGATGCTGCTCCAAGAATTTCCACAACAGACCGGTCAACGAGCGTCCAGTGGTCACCAGAAAATGAATCGTACAATTTAATTGCCTCGTTGTAATTGGAAATTATAAACTCCAAGTTCAGTGGAGAGTTGGAAAATCCAGACAGTAAATTTCGCTCCTTTGCAACAACGAAGAGATAGACGCGAACGAATGGAAGAATCTGCTGGACTGCGGATGAGGTACAAAGGTCAAATCTTGCCATTATTGGTTTTGAGAGGAAGCACTGGAGATCTGGACTTGTTTCGTAGAGTCTGAGAAGGTCCACTGGTGGTGAATTACTTCGCTTTCCATGCAGCACCTCAATTGCAACTTGTACAGTCATGCACTCGTGCAGCACGGCCTTTGCCTCTTGAGTCAAACGCAATGTCAGCGCTGTAGCGTTACAACCCGCCTGAATTTGTGCAAATGCTGCCAGGCCTTCTGTCCACGATTGTGTGTTAACACTTGACGGTTTATGTTCTACAATCCCTTCAGCTGTCTTCATCAACCGTTCAGTTTCTTCAAACACTGAAGAAACTGTCGTTCCAGAGGTTGTCATCTGTCGCAAATGACCAACTGCTGACCAGTTTAAAATCGTGGAGGAAACGAATAGTGGACACTTGGACAGAAATCGTACAATATCCTTGTTACAAGACAGCGGCAGAGTTGCAATCACTTCGAGTAGATGACCAGTGAGTGATGGAGGAAGAGATAGACCGTCATTCATGTAATTCCTTGCAATGTCATTGATGAACCAGAGAAGGTTGTTTATAGATGACCAGATAATTTCATAACTAAGTAGATGAGTATAAGTGTTTGATAGCAATACACCCGGCGGCAGAAGAAGAAGCATCTCGACGAATGTGGAGACCTCGCTTTCCTGTCGAGTCCTGGTTCCTGGGTCGTCTGATCTTTCGAGTCCTTTCCAGCGTGCTTCCAGAACTTTCCACAGCCACAACTGGTTCTCGTTTGCAGTTTTTGGCAAACGATCCAGATACAGGATAAGTTTCTGGAAGAGCAGAAATTGAACTCAACTAAGACCAAAATTACAAAACATGTATACTTAAGAAAAATTTAACACTTTAACGACGAGCGTGAGCTAAAAGCAACTGCAAAGTAACCCCTCTTGTTGTTAAAGGAGTAAGTAAGTAAGTAAGTATATTCTTTATTAAACCAATTGCATATCTGCACTCTGGTGTACATACATCTTAACAACATACAACTATCAATATGAGTACAACATTCTAACAATAAACGTCTTGCATTGTAGATTATCTGCATCAAAGGCAGGATTTACGGAGAACTGCAACGGGATAATATAAAAATGTAAATGCTCATATGAAAGCTCGTTGAACCTTATTAAAGTATGATCTTGAGGCAATTTAGTTAACCTTTGTGAATAAATATAAATTTGCTGACGATTTAGTTACCTGAAGCAGATGAAACAGATTTGTTTGGAAGTAAGAAGTACTTCCTGATATCTCCGACCGTTTCTCTTTTCTCATCTCACCATGTTCATGATGCTCGTTTCGGTTTCTTTTCTTCTCCGTTTCAAAATCAGTCATAACACTGATCAAAGTAGCACAGCACTTCTCCACATAAACCCCAAGTTCAGGCAATTCCTCATTTTCGATCTGACGATAGCGACGCATGAAAACAACCCAATCGTAGTAACTCATCCTGTCACCAGGAGTCATTGCATCATCGAATATGCAAATCTCTCGTTCGACCCATTCACGAAAAGTCATTTCATTTTGCTGCAGACAGGACCGAGTTGTTTCCATGGAAATGATATTCAACAAAGACTTTAGCAGTGGATCCATTCCGTTCTGCCATTCTTGATTCTGATATTTCTGGACTTCTCGAAAGCCAGACGTGAGGCGCAGTTGATGAAACATCCGAGGTCCTGCATACTCCACAATATGAAGAATCTGTTTGGGCACAACTGACGTTTCTACGCTATCATCCGCGGCTCCTGCTTGGCAGAAATTCTCCTCTTCCACTTCCATTTTCTCAACAGTCTGATTTTCCTTCTGTTTCTTGAGAAATGGGTCACTGCAGTGTAAGAATTCAATGGCGAATTCAAGCGAAAATCGCATTGATTTGTCTGACACCATTGGCAATGAGTCAAGAACATGTGATACAAATGACATCTGGTTCCCTGCTTTGCTCTGGACAACAAGTTGTTTCCTGAAGTTGTCAGACATCGTCCAGTGCACCAGGACAGCAGCAAGTCCAGGAATGTGACAGGAAGCAAGCTTGGTTCCCTGGTCTGTTAGAAGATGAAAGATGACAGCACACATGGACTGTAGGACAGCGGGGTGTCTAAACAACATGAGGAGGAAACTGTTGAGCCAAGATGACCCGGAACATGGCCGAGCGGAAGAGATCTGGCAGATGATATCCAGAACCAACCGAGCAATCTATAAGACAAACACATTCACATGATTTTGAAAAATGACTTCTAAACATGGTAACGTAAAATAAGATAAACACGGTAAAATAAAATCAGGTAAGTTTAAACAACATTTAAGTAAGTAAGTATCAACTTTAATTAACAGTTGCAGACCACATTCTGAGTTACAAAAGGTAAAACAACACATGGTGAAACAAGGTAAGGTAACATAAGCTACTTGCAAAGGATTTTGGAAGTCAACCAGAATAGATTTTGAATAGTGTACCCCTGAATTCATGAGTAGCACAAGCTTTGGCATGCCATCAGTCGATACTTTGAACAATAGATACAAGTACAACAGAAGTCGTTGTATCAGATTAGATCTTAAGTTGAAATACATGTACAACAATCAATTAGAAGGTTGAGTCATCACTTGCACAGAAATAATGGTACAGCAAATTGCAAAGAAACAAGATGCAAACCAAAACATCAGAAGAACAAGACATTGTGCCTACAAAAATCTGGTTCACTTGACTTGGCTACTTTTGGACACGTAACAAATGTCTACATTATAAATACCAGCAAATTATGAAATTCAAATAACCTCAGCAGTCTGAGAACGCTTACCTGAACGTTTTCACGACTAAGAGTTGCCTCTTCAACATTAACTATGACTTCTTGACTTGCAACACTGATCACAGTCGCATCTCGCTTTGTCACAGCAAACAGTTTCTCTGATACAGCTGCCACCTGGCGATCAATTTCTAACAAGCAATTTCATTAAAACATAATTATTTTAGGAAATTCTCATATACCAGGATTCAATTTCTGGACATCCCAAATCTTTTGCCAACTTTGCAACAACACATTGCAATTATTTTAAGAAAGAAAACAAACAATATATTTATAAATGTCTACGAAATACATAACTCAAAACTCAAAGGAATTCCCTGCATGTACCGAAATTATCTACACTATAAACATGTCATTTAAAGGAGCTCCATAAATGTCCAGTAACATTATAATCCATTATAAAACTGGTGATTAGTGATAGATCAAGAAATTTACAAATGAGGTCAAAAGTGAGGTCTAGGACAAATACAATACAACTGTAGTTTTTATATTGCCCTCCTTCCAAAGTTCAGAAGTGCACATGACCATACGACAGTTCATCGATGGCACAGAATTATTATTGTGCATGAAGGACTTGCTCATGGACCGCGAGCAAGTCCTTCATGCACACAGTAACTGCCTCGGGCAAGGTTCGAACCCATACTCTCCACGTTACAGGCCGAGCGCTCTAACTAATAGGCCACCATGTCACACAAAATCCCAGCATGATCCAGAGAAAGAGCCTAGTCAAGGATGTGATGCCATCTGAGACTGGCAGCATGTTACATTGTAAGGAACAAATTCCTCAGTAGTTTTTAGAAACCAACACTAGTACTAAGAACATGAGGAAGTTCTTTTTCTGATCATTTGTCTCTTTGTGCACATGTTTATCGAGCATCACAAATTCACACCATAAAACTACTATTAAAATAGAAGCATTCAAAAAACATGGGAGCACGTGAAGTTCTATGTGAAACAAAACCTGATAAAAACAACAGATTATTATTACTATTAATATTAGTGTTGTGCAATTATTAAATCAGCATTATCTAATGACCAAGCATCAATCAATGGCACCGAGCACTTGTGAGTGAAGGACTTACTTAAGGTCCCTACACAGTAACATTCTCTGGGGCTCAACCCGCACCCTTCAAGTTAAAAGACGAGTGTCTAATCGGCTACTATGCCACACAGTTTCTAATTTTCATTTAAGCCATGCATTCAGTCTTAGAGTGTAAAGGTGATTCAAATAAAAATCACAACAGTTATATTAGCGGTTGTACAACACAATTTACATAGATCTGCTCTCAATACCGACCTTTCATTTCCAGATGACCCTGCAAGACAATGTCCCGAAAACCAGTGAGGCTTCTCTGAAGTTGTTCCTCTACTGACATCATCTCATCATCACCATCATGAACGTCAAACATACCTAAACAAGAATCACTTTGTCATTTCAAGTTAAAACAATGTAAGATGAAAAATACCTGCATCAGTTATTCATCCCAAAGGAAGAATAAACCCTTATGCGCAATGATCCTGTTGGCGCTGTTCCACCATACCTTAGGAACTTTTGCATTTCAGTCTCCTTCGTCCAAGGTCATGGCACCCTTCAGTTGGCTGCCCTTGGACTCCTGACTATCCTTCGTATGCACACTGCTACAGCTCAGTCCAGAAGCTTTGCCTATGTTGGGCCCACCAGATGGAATCGTCTTTCTCAAGAGCAGCAGCTCAAGCTCCTCAGTTTGTTCCTTCGAGTTTCAAAAGCACCTGAACTCTGCATTATTCGACAGAGATTTCACTGGTTTCGGTGGGGAGCGCCACTGATGAATTTTTTCTTGAAGCAGCGCTTTATAAAAGTCCGATAACAATTACAATTAAAAAATGACTTTTGGCAACTTTTTCAAGCAGTTAATAACCTTCCAAAAGCTGTTCTGTTGATGTCCTGCATTTCTCTTTATATTCTGCAAACTGAACGTCAGGAATTTTGCCTGCTCTGGTAAAAGCAAACAATAAAAATCATAACAAACAATAAAAATCATCATTTATAATATCGTAGTTTGTACCTCATTATTTATTCAATGCAGGTAACGCTCCTCCTCCCCTTGTCTTCAACTTATGCATCTGCTGACTTCCCTCACTTTGTCTTCTCAACATTTTGTCTTTGTCTTCTCAGATTTAAGCCAACATTTTGTCTGCAATCTTAGGGTTGTTATTTATCAGGAGTTTATCTTCTCAGAACACCTAAATCTCTTATGCCGTGCTTGCTTTTTCAGTTGGATATTGCAGGTATTTCCTGTTCAGGAACTTTCTGCTGTTGATTGCTCTAGTCATATTTCCACTTCAAGCAAAAGTTCATCCCCAGGATACTGTATGTGCTAAGTATTCACAGACAAAGGTATGTAAAAAAATTATCAAATACCTACCTTTGGCTTAAAACAACATAAACATTCTTAATAAAAGACACTGATTGAATAGAAAAAATGTAAACAACTGATTTACCCATGTAATGCCTGAATGAATTTCATCCTCATGTCTGGAGCTGATGGTAACTAAACAGAAAAAAAAAATTTCAACATAACATAACTTTTCATTTCTTGCATTAATATACCATTACTTTCCAGAGTTCACCAGAAGAGCTCTACACCTGCACAGAACGTCAAAAGTAAAGCCCTTGCCAAACCAGTCAGTTGTCATGCATGTTCACAAAGTTCCAGATCACACAACAAGAGTAGTGAAGTCAGGAAATTAAGGAATTTTAGGGACAATACCAATTAATGAACACTGACAAGGTTACAGGAATTAGTCAATAACAAAATCCACAAATCAATCAGTTTGGCATATTTGTGAATTGAGTCACAGATTAAGCCAGGGTTTGGCAATAGTTAACGTAATCATTCATTCATTACATTGACTGATTTAAGCCATTCATTACATTGATTGATGCAATCACTATGAGCATAACATTGCAACAGTAAGCCACTAGAAGCATTAGAGTTGAACATGGGGAAGGGGAAGTGCATTAGTGATCTGTCGATGGGTTAAAGGGTCAGTGTTTCCAATTCCACACAATAATGTCGACTTCCACCTTTCTTTGTTTACCATTAATTATTCCTCAACTAAGACAATACACCGTAGAAGAGATGAGTTTAAGTTAAATAATGTTTACTTTTATTTGTAACAAATGCCAACCAATATTAATAAACAAATTATTAGTAATTTAATTAATTGCGTTAACCATTCATATTACTAAATTATTATCTCTACATATATGCTTGATGTCTTGCACTGGCTTCTTGTCACTGCGCACATCCATTATAAGATCCTCTTTCTAGTCTCAAAGGCGCAGCTGAGCAGTGCCCCAAAGTATCTTTCTGACTATATGCGAAAGCCGTATATCTGCGACCTCATCTCATTCCTTGCGCTCTGCTGATTGGCTAGATCTTTTTGTTCTTAGGACTAGGACTGCCTTGGCTCAACGCCGGGCATTTGCTGTGGTTGGTCCTTCTACTTGGAATAATCTTCCCCCTCATTAAGGGCTAAACCAATGACTAGTTTTTCCTATTTGGTCTCTCGCTCTTTAAAGACGTTTCTTTTCCCCGGGTTTTCGTGCTGAGAGCGCTTCTGAATAGTTATTCTGAGAGAGGCGCTATATAAATGCTCAGATACAATACAATACAATTATATCTGTATTGACTCACTGGTCTTGGTTGTAGCAACACCGGAAGGAACATCCCAGTGAAATACGACTTCTTAAAAATGCTGGCAAAAGAAACAGCTCTTACATTGGAAAGCTTGAAATAATAGGTAAAACTAAATCAATGTCAAGAATTAAACATTTGGAAACCCAATCTCTTTCCTGCAATAATATGCAGTGTGATAATGTAACTGGATTATTTATACAGCATCAAGTACTTCTCAGCAACACTGTTACCTACATAGCACCAAATGACAACCAAACAAGAATGAAAGCACAGGGGAAAGTGATGCATGGATCTATTAAAAATATTAAAACGCTATTTAGAGTAATCAAAGGCTTTTACCCACAACATTAGATACCAATAAAGTGGCCCGGATTAGTTTGCCCAAAACGTGGCATTATATTAAATTTACGTTTACCAATTATCATTACCAACATTGCCTCCTTACTCAAGAATATCTGCATCAGCCCAGCCACTTGAACAACAAATTGGTATCACTTACAGCACAAAATATATTTCTAACTGATCTGGCCAGCTTCCTTTCTCTACGATTCAGATATACAGTAGTTTTCTGTGGCTCTTCAGAGGCCCAAACACTAATACAGCATTCTAGATATAACACAACATTAGAGAATACTTCATTAGAAAGTAACTACCTTGCTTCTAAAATGCTCACAGGTAGCTTCAAGTTCTTTTCAAAGGCAGAAATGGCCTTTTCAATATCAGTCTCGATTTGAGATGTTCTGTCACGATCGACTGACTTTGACCCATCACCAAGAAGGGAAACGTCATCAGTTGACGCCTGGAAAACATACAATGTTTGAATTTATATAGCACCCGAATAAGTTAGATTAGCAAGCGCAATGCCAGTGTGCAAAGGTATTAGAAAATTATTTTATGTCATTCTCATTCACTATACAATGATAACATCAGGTAGTATATATCAAAAATGCTCATTCAACCAGCTACTCAGTGAAGAGAGTGCATCTGACAATTATAACAATATCCAACATCAATTTTGAAACATTTTTTGATGTATTAGAAGAGTCCAATCTACTTTAAAACCTTTTATGGTCACATTGAAATGCATGAGGGAGGGATCAATCAAGTGGGACTTCTAAGAAAAATCTATTTATGCATGCCTAAACCTGGGATAAAGTCAGAAGTGCACAAATGACCATTTGACAGATCTTCGATGGTGCCGACCAACTGTGAGTGAAGAACTTCCGCAAGTTTGTTATACAAGGTCCTACTTTCCATGACTCTATTTTCCAAGACCGTTCTGTACAATCTAAGGTTGGGAGCACCTCTGATGACTTTTCTTACAGAGGAGCTACATAAATAAACAATTACGGTGACAACCTGATTGAAGGTTCGAACCTGTACTCCTGTGTTACATGCCAAGCATTCTTTCCATTCAGCTACTGTGCCCCAGAGCAATCTACTGAGACAGCAAAACAGCATTCACAAAACAATGGCCTTTTAGTTGTGTTATGACAAGATGTAAACAGAACCTTTAGGTCAAGAAGACGTGTTTTTGCGATGGTTGCGTAATCAGACCACAGAGGGCGACACTTTGCAGGAATGAACGGTGGCTTCTGAAGATGCGCCTGGAAAAAAAGAAAACCAGCGTTTTTGAACATCAAGAAAATCTTCTCACCTATTGTTGCTTAGAAATTTCTCTCATTCACTTTTCTGTAAACTCTCAGTCCCCAGTTAATATAAAATGTCCCCACTGCATATTCACACAATATCGTCACATCCAGTTTCAGAAATTCTTCATCACAGTTTCACAGTCGTTCTCACCACAGTTTCTTGGAATATACAAGATTTTCTTGTAGTTCATAAAAAATGTGTTTTTCCCTGTATCATAGTGCATTGCCTCTGAACAGTTCACCCTACTAGAGGCACTTTATAAATGTTTTAATATAATACCCCATCAGTTTAATAGAAAGTGTCCTCATCACAGTTTGCTAGAACATACAAGTCATCGAAGCGTGCAGACAATGTCATCATTCCAGTATCAGTCCTGTGCCTTTGCCTGCATTGGGCTTTGCTATGGAATCAACTTCCCCTCTTAGTTCACAACACCATACTATTTGGTGGCCCTGCTACATCTGCTACCTCAAAACTTGCCTTTATTCTCGGGGACTTTCGCACTGGAAGCGCCTCTGATTGGTGTGCACTGCGAGAGGCACTTTATAAATCTTTAAATACAATACAATACAATCATAGACCATATCCCCATCACAGATTAATAAAAAAATGGCATCATCACAGTTTGTTAGAACATACATGTCACTGAAGCTTCCAGACAATATAATCATCCAATTTTCATGGCAACTGTGCTCACCCAGTGTCTCACTGCAAAAGCAAACGTTTCACACCTCGTCCTTTACCCAGACGCACCTCTTTAGGTCTGCTAGAAGTGCCATGTGAAGCACACTCGTGAGATTCTTAAATGACACTTCACAAGTAGCCAGATACAACATAATTCAAGTTTTGTAGAAAATGACCTAGGGTAATGACAACTGGAAATGTCTGACTGGAGGACATGGAAGACTTACCTGGAGGTAAGCTGCTGGTTCATGTGGAACAATATCAGTAAGAAATTTCATAAGAAACGAAAATGATTTCCTGCTGTTACAGAGGCTGGAGTTAGCATCTCCAAACATCTTCTGCAAAGTCAAGACAAAAGCCAAACTCTCAGAAAAGTCACAACATAAAATATTTACTACAAAATCCACAAACTGTTCTCACTAATGAAACCGATATGATGTAACAAGTCTTTTGAGGCACAGCTCTGGCGACAAATTACCAAACTCTTTAATAATATTATTACACATTTATTAAGTGCAACTATTTAATGACAAAGCATTGATGGCACTGAGCAATTGTGAGTGAAGGACTTGCTCAAGGTTCCTACACAGTAACTGTCTCAGGGAAGGCTCAAACCCATAGTCCATACCCTGCATTACAGGACCACTGAGACAGTTATTATTGTGGGGACTTGAGGAAGTCCTTCACTCTTAACAGCACCATCGACTGATGCTTGGTCAGTAGATAGTGGTGCTTAATCAATGCATAATAATACATATAATAGTAACTACTAAAACATCCTCTCAGTCTAATGCAAACATAACTGCAACATGTCTGGTATATAGATATGCCTGACTACCAACGTTCAAAGTACACATTGGTGCCTGCTGGTTACCAGACATCATAGACTGAACATGTGCTGATCCGAGACATACCTGGAACCATTCCTGGTAAGACATGAAGACGTGAGGTCCCTCTAGGCATCCGTGTCTACCCAGAAGCATCGCAGTAATTATCTTATCCAGGTTCAGTGAGTTCATTGCCTCCCTCAGAAGACTCTCCACAAAACCTGCAATTCATCATATCACCATCACTCTGTATGTGTACATGTAAAAGGGTATGTAAGTGTACATTTAAGTGGGTATGTATGTGTATATGTAAGGTTGCATGTATTAATAAGACAATCTGTACGACACTATCTTTGATGATTTCTCAAGCACTATGAACATGATAATCTGCTGTACAATACTGTTAGTAATGATGAGAGTGTACTAAAACTGACTGGGAAACTAATGCAGCTTCTCATTAAAGCGTTAAGTGCTGTGAGCCGAGGCATTAACAACCATGAGCCATCAGCCTTATTAATATTATTATTGTTTTTATTATTGCTGTTGTTTGTTATATACAAAGATTTGCAAACCACAAGTTAATTTTATACCTAAATTCACCACAAATGCACTAATTTTAATTACTCAATGCACAGTGTTAAGTAACGTACCACTGATGATTTGGGGCATTTGTGAGGTACTCGAAACATGCAATATTAAGTTTCTTAATACATAAATTCACAAAAGGATGCAGAGTACAATGGTGGAGCTGTGAAGCTATAAGAACGTAAATACTTACCAGAGAACGGTCCTTTGGCATTCGTTTCACAGATAAGAAGTACAGAGACGAAGGAGAGAAGCGATCTCCAGTTCACTTCATTCTGCTCCAACAACCTCTGCATCAGTTCAATCACCTCCGACACATCGAAAACCGTCAACAGCTACAGAAGAAAAATTGAAACAACTGGATTTAATGCAGTCATTTGCAATTCAGAGGAACTAACAGTAGTATAATTCTTATTATCACACATTTATTAAGTGACATTACCTAATGAATAAGCATCAATTGATGGTACCTAGCACTCATGAGTAAAGCAGCTGCTCAAGGTCCCTACAGACTCATTCAATCTGGGGATTTATATAGCGCCCCTCCAAGAACCTACTCAGGAGCACTCCTAGCCCAGCCACAGCTAAAGAAAAATGACTCGAGCAACTTGTAAAACCCTGGCGAGTGGACTACAAGTAATGAGCGGAGCTCAAGTGAGAGGTCATTCCAGATGGAATTACAGTAATCACAGTAATTATCTCAACAGAGGCTCGAACTTGTACTCTCCACGTTACAGGGTGAGCGCTTCATCCAATCGACTACCATGTCTCACAGCATGTTCCGATGGAAAGGTTTGGATGGTGAAGGAGAGTGGGGGCATGCACTTTCCATCACGAATTTCCAAAAAAGAAACCATCTACTGTCAAAGAAGATAAATATAATTCAGCCAAAACGTTATCTCTGAGGCAAATGTCTTTTAATTAATCAGATAATTAATTCAGTTAGATACAGACACTGCCTAAAAATCTACTTGCATTTGGCAAATTTAAAAGATCAGCACTTTCAACAGTCGACCCCTATTTACCTGTTCGTAGAGAGATCGAAGAAACTTATCCATGACATAAAACGTCCAGACGTTTTGTTGACTCAATGCATCCGAAACTGAAATGTTATTACCACAATGAAGTCAATTTGTAAAGCACGAGATAATGCAACTAAACCCACAGCAACTATGCTAAAGACTTTAGCTACTAAGTGTTCAGCATCTTTTAAAGCTCTCTTGGGAATATCTCACAGTAATTTAAAGTGCTACAGGCTGAGCATTCCATTCTGTTTGGCCAAACACAGAGAATGTCCTAGCCCTTGACCCACTGGCTATTCCCATTCCTAAAGTTATAACCACCTTGAATTTCTGCAGACAGCAGAAACAAATGTGTTCCAAAACCAAGTGACTCACTAATACAAGTCAATGGCTAACAGAACACCTTATCCCACAACAACAGCTCAGAAGTTCAGTCAGGTAATGGCTAATTTATAATGTACCACTACTGGTTTGTTTACTATCTACTGCATGTACTACAAAGTGCAGATAGACAGTTGGTTCAATAAAGGATATACTTACCTACTTACTTTTAGATAAAAATTCTATTTCTTCAAGTGAGAGCTATGTTGTACCTTTGAAAACAGCGCTGCTGCTTAAGATGACTGTCAGTTGCCTGGTGCCATATTTCTTCAGCACCTGTCCATCAATTGCGGGACATCTTCTGAGCAACTTCTCAAAGATGTTGATGTCTCGGCTCACTCCCTCCAGCTGCAACAGTTCTGATCAACAACAAAACAGGTCAAAGCATAGACAACACATGCAAAGACAATGCATCTGAAAACTGTTCTTTATCGCCGGAGTTGGGCTGGGAGCTAGCTTGGAGGGGCGCTATACAAGTCCTCTAAATGAATGAATGAATGAACAAGTCCATAAGTAAATGAATGAATGAATGAACGAGTTCATCACTTAACTATTTGCATACATGGTTAATAGTGTATCCATGTACTATGAGTAGTTACCTGGAAGGAGTGTTATATAAATTTTTGAATGAATGAATGAGGACTCACTAATACGAAGTCGTCTGGGAAAATGCCTTATGATACCGCGAGTAAAATAGGCCATGTGTAAAAAGGCAGCTTGAGTAGTGGCAGAGTTAATTATACAGTCTAGTTTAATCTAATGACTTATAAAGCACCTTCATCACAATGAACAAGGCATCAATCAGAAAATCAATCAAAAACCAAGATCACACAGCATGAAGTATAGCAGTTTTAATACGATCCAAGTAAATCAGAATCTATATAGACACTTCATGAAAACTAGTCAAGAGCAAACTTGTAACAGATTTTCTTTACGATAAACTCAAGTTTTATTTACTGGTATTAAATTGTTAAATGCTAAAGATAGTTCAAAGTGTAATCATACTTTTCGTGATGCTATCCAGCAAAGCAGATGACACCTTCAAACATAAAACAAGGCAAGAGACATAAAAGCAAACAGGAAATCATATTTAAAATAAAATCAAGTACATTTACATCATTTAAAGTAGAAATTATTCGAACACAGAAATGACAAATTAAAAACAAGAACATCTGGAACAGAAACAGCAACAAAACCAATGACTTGACACACTCTAACAACCAGTATTTGACAGATAAAACTGAATGGTTGTGCCTTTCTCAATGGTCCTTGGTCTTACCTCTTTCAATGGTCTCACCTTTCTAGATGGTCTCATTTTTTTGATGGCTTTTTATCCTACTTTTCTCGATGGTCCTTGGTTTTACCTTTCTTGATGGTCCTTGGTCTTACCTTTCTTGATCGTCATTGGCCTCACCTTTCTCAATGGCTTTTGATCTTACCCTTCTCAATGGTCCATGGTCTTAACTATCTTAATGGCTCTTGGTCTTACCTTTTTCAAGGGCTCCATAGATCTACGTTTCTTACCTTTCTGACGCCTCTGGCAGTCACGTCATCTGGCAAATCAGTGCCATAGGTGAGGGTAAGTAACGAGACCAAGAGATCAGTGATGATCTCGATCCGTAGTTTCATCCTCTCCTCCGTTTCTCCATCTTTTGCCATGCAAAGCGTTGCCACGTTTTGTGCCAATCCACCAATCACTGAAGGCCGACTCAAGTTGCTGCAAGAATTATTAAAATAAATAATTAAAAAATTTGTTTATTTTAATTATTATTTTAATTGAAACTGATAAACTGCAGTATGACTACACGAATAGTAGGAACACATGATAACAAGTTAACAAGAGTCGATTTTATGACTGTATGGCAGCCTGTTAGGCGCCGATCTGTCCTGCTGCTCATTTTACCATTGCCCCTAGGGAGTGGAAGGCTGAGTCAACCTTCTGGGGCTAGCGGGTATCAAATCTGAGTCCCTCTGTTCTTCATGCCTGTGTATAACCATTCAACAATCACCTCGCTCCCACCTCTAATCGTATCTGAGAATTTTTAAAGGGCCTCTTGCAGTACTACAGTAGCTATTCAGAGCTACTCAGCGTGACAGCCCCAAGGATATAAGCAAGTCTTCAAGCAACGAAGGGGTTAGGGTGGAACCCGACTAAAATCTTACTATGGATTGAGGGGAGGTCGAAATCCACATAGAAGAGGTCATGTAAAATACATGTAATTTGAACATTCAATGTATCTGACCCAACGGTCTGGAATGCACTGCCCATTGAACTGTGTGTTATGGAACACTCTATTGAGAGCTTCAGGAAGATATTCAAGACTATTACCTGTTCATGTCACCTGAATAAGTCGAGCTACTACTAGCACATTGCAACATGTTTAGTTATATAAACCGGGACACTTGATAAATAAATCTTCATAGAAAATAATAATAATAATTAGAAATCTGATACAATATGTAAGTTATGGCAACTTATGCAAGTACAAATGAGCCATAGCCTAGTAATTGAACATTTACACAAGTGCCACTCATTCAACGATTTAGAGGCACTCCTGACCCAAGTCAGTGCTATCACTAACAAATAAAATAGTCTTCTAGCTTTTTAGGAACAGGGAAATAGAAAGACTGAGGAGCCATACCCAACTTTTTTTTTATGTTTACCTGTTTTCCAGCTTTGTACATACCTTGTAATGAATAAATCGAGTGACATTATCGATTCCTTTTCAAGCCTCCAGATCACTTCCAGTGGCAAAACTGTCTAAAACGCCAAATACAATATGCTAACGATTGATTCCGGTTCAAAAGATGCTATTCAAAGATGTTTAAATATCGTACACATCTTAAATATCTCACAATACATAAATCCTTTATTGCATCAGATGACCAAAAATATTCTTATTAAAAAAACTGATTAAGTGACCATGGTGCAATTTAAAGTTTTAAGAGTATAAGTTCAAACTAATCTTAAAAGAAATGACAGAAAAATCTTCAGTATTTCTTACATCTTTGTTAACAGATTTTGCAAAAAGTTTTCGATTGAAGAGGTTTTGTTCCGTCAGTCGTTTGCACGTCTCAACCAAAATGAAGAAATGTGACTATAAAAAATTAAACAAAAAACAAACACTTGACACCACTAAACAATATTCTTATACAATATAAAATGCCTGGACAAATAAAATACATCTAAAAACTGCAGTAATTATCAGCTTATTGTTGTTTAGACAATGGCCAGCAATTAATTAACAAATATCACTCTTAAAGTTAGTTGAAAACTGGAATCATGAAATACAGATTTAAAAAATACAGAAAGTTGAAGCATAATATTCCCAAAGTTAGTATTTCTAGATTCACACTACCTAACCATTATATTTTCAAATATGAAATACCTATATATTTTTATCTTTGAGGCTGGCTAATAGCTGTTTCACCCAGGATCAAGTCATCACAGAAATAAGACATGAATTCACTCTAAAGTGAGATGTTCTGTACACAGCAGTCTCAGATGGTGCTACATTAAGATTCATTCACAGATTTTAACTGAAATTCGCCTAAAACCTCTAATGTCATTCACTGGTAACTGAAAAGGTACAAAATAATGGACCATTGATTGATTGGTTGATGGATTGCCTGTACCTCTCATTTCCATGTCAGAAACAGAAGCTCAGCAGATCTACTGCAATAATAAAATAGATGAAACTACCGATCCATACCCTCTGGTTTTCGTCCAGTAACAGTTGTTGATCAACGGCAGAAACTAATTTCTTAAGTCGATCACCAAAAATTGAAGCAGAGAGAACAGACAGAGAACAACCGCTGAGAACACACTGGTTCTCCAGGGCTGTCAAAATGCCATCCACTAAAACCACAGAAAAAGCTACCTTAAGATATTCTTTTAGAAATACAGATATTCATTTAGAAATGTTCATTTAGATATTCATTTTTAAAAAAACTTCATTTAGAAACATATTCATTTAGAAACATTTAGATAATCATTTAGAAGCAGATATTCATTTAGAAACAGTAAGTAAGAATATTCTTTATTTGACTACCAGCAAACGCACAGTAGCTTACAGAAGTAATAAATAATACAATTCAGATATTCATTTAGAAACAGATATTCATTTAGAAACATATAGGTATTGATGTATAAACAGATATTCATTTAGAAACATGTAGATATTCATTTAGTGATATTCAGATAATCATTTAGAACATTTAGATATTCATTTAGAAACATTTCGTACTCATAATATTCCAGACCAATTCATGTACGTGTCTTACACATGACACCACCATTCTCTTTGTCCATTCAACTGTCTTATAGCCTCGACTATTGCAATTCAATAAGCTGCTCTCTGCTGCATTCAGCAGTTCACCTTGTTCTTCAGCCTCC
The DNA here is from genome assembly GCA_020284085.1 of Aporrectodea caliginosa. NCBI lineage: Eukaryota > Metazoa > Annelida > Clitellata > Crassiclitellata > Lumbricidae > Aporrectodea > Aporrectodea caliginosa. The sequence continues at coordinate 644,457 of JACEVL010000844.1, forward strand.
TGCAAGATCTCTAATTACAACGGATAGAGTCCAATTTAAAGTTGCTGAGTACTAGTACTTCACCTCATGTCCAGCACAGAGCTACCTCCTCGACTTGTGCGTTTCATTTACACTTAATCTCTACGAGCACAAACTATAGATCAGCTCTCTCTCTAGCCAGTTGTCTGACCCAACTTACCAAAAGTTACAAAACACACAAATAATAAGTAAGTACTTATTTGTATCTATCAAGCACATATGCATTACATTGCATACATATTTGAAATAGACAGTAACAGAAGGTATATGGTTTCTGTGCCTTTTTTGCACACTGGTCCTGTCCATGTAATTTACTATAACCGGCTGTATGGCTCCTTCTCTGTCTCTCATCTCATTCTTCAAATAGTTTTTCCAGCTAGCTGTACGTTAGAGATGAATTCATAAATTAGCTCAACATCACTATCTGAGTAATAATAACAATTTAATAATATCTAGTTATATACTATGAACGAGAAAGTCTCCGGATTCGATAATCACATGGTACTACCATTACTAGAAAACTATTAAAGTCTAACTGGCTGTTAAATGGTAAACAACATTCAAAGATGATATCAGTCAACTAGTTTTACAACATAAATAATGAAAAAATAACCGCAGAACAAAACTGACCTGCAAATGACAAACAATCTGTTGAGTTAACGGCATTTGCTTTTTCAGGCAGACACTAGATTCCAAAATGAAACAGAACAAAACATCAGTTTGTTAAACAATATCAAACAGCTTCACAGACTTTTCCTTGTACATATTTCATTTGTTACTGATTAAGTAAGTATTACTTTAGGGACTTCTGTTGTGGGAGCACTTGATCTATTCATCCCAAATCTGGGACGGCCATATTAGTTTATACGATGATCAGCCACAAGCGACCGAAAGCTAAAACTACCAGGTAATCTATCGTTTAGTGTCCCTTATCATGTTCACATTATAACATATTGTTGCGTTTTATATAAATAGCATTTTAATACCAATATCCATGACAGCTGTCATCAATCCAACTTCCATTCCGAAAACAGTTTTCTAGAAAGTGGCCGAGCGATTCAAAGTTAAATTGTAAACATGACATACACTAAGTGTGGCCTTGATGTATATCGATATTGCCTACTCAAATGTTTATTTGTTAATTATATTCTTTCGGGTCAGACTTAGATAATCAATTTCGGGATCCCGCCGAAATACCTTTCGATTCGGGGATTCGGCCCGCACCCCTAACCCTAACCGACACTCACGAGGTCTAACCTGAAATAAATTGTTTCGGCTTAACGACACTTTTTCGGGGGAAGATGATTAGTGTCGGAGGCAGAAAGCAACCTCGTACTCTAATGCCACCCGCAGTAAAGATCCGAGAAATTTAATCTCTGATAAACCGACCTGACCGGGAAGCGAACCCGGGGCGCCGGCGTGACGAGCGGGCTACCAGCCCACTCGGCCACTCAGGATCTCTGGTCTGACCCTCACGACGCCAATTTATAAGAAGTAACGCACTTTTAACAATGCGCATGCTCCGAGGGTTGCGCATGCGCAAAGCTCTTTTGCCTTAGAAAATAGTAATTCTGTGGATTTTTCCGCCGCAGAAGATTTATCCTTACGAAAAACATAAATCGATCCAACTTCTATTTAAGAAAGAATCGCAATGGGCGAATAAATTTAGGACGCTAAAATGATAGATTACGAAACAACCACAGGTAAGTACTGATTGTTTGATTCGATTTGATTGTGTGAACTGATTGTTTGCGTTGAACAAAAATCACTCAAATAAAACAAGTGGCGATGCAATGAGACCTCGTTGAGCAAAGCGTCGACATCTTCATTTTCTGCCACGATTTCAAACACTCGACGACGGATCGCATCTTCACTCATCTTATACTAATTCATACGCGATGCATTAATATTTTCTAAATTAATATGAATCGTGAAATTTAATGAACGCCGAAAATGTGCAAATTTGTCATGTAAACAAACCGCTAAATTTATTTCACGCGCCATAGAATCAGTGCTACCACTCTCCATTTTCTGAAATCCCAAGATCCTGCCAGAAAACTACCAAGTTACTGAAAAGGAATATTCACAAAAGTGCCGAGCTAAGAGCTGTCAAGGAAAACAGGAGCGTAACATCGAATTGACAAATTACAATGATTACAAGTTACAACAATAATATGCGTCTTTCAGACACAGTCACACAGCCACTGAACGAGACTTTTCTAATCTGATTCGCTGCAACTTTTGGAAAGTAGACCTTAGACAAACATCCCAAGATTGCAATGCAACAAAATCCCCAGATCCCAAGATCTTGGGAACCATCCCAAGGAGTGGTAGCACTTCTTGTCATAGAATTGAATTATTATTGGGCAAAGGTTCATTGCATGAAAGCACGCCACCAGGTGACTGACTGACTAAACAAACTTATGTTATGGTGCTTTAAAATACGTAGTGGATCCTCTCACGCCCCGGGCGTTAGCGGAACCCCAGTACTACATTCACGCCGTACGTCGCGTTATTGGCCAAAGCATGTCACGTGAACTTGCTTACTTCCCTTGGAATTTGATATGGCGGACACCTCGAGGGTCGGTTAGGGTCAGGTTATGCGTCGTGACTTGTCAGCTCTACAAATTCTTGTCAGCATCATAACAAGCTGACGGAAGTAGCGGATCAAATGTCAGACGGTCTTCAGAACGTGATTGGTTCGCCCGCTTGAAGAACCGCCTCCTTTATAGTTAGGCCTACATCCTTGCTAGGAGGCTGATGCAATCGAATGATGAATGAATGTTCCATTCACATATTTTGGTATAGCTAATTATAGTTCCTGCTTATATCAGCCCCTCTCGTGATGCTGAGTAATAGACCTATTGAAACTTTTGGAAATTCCAGCTGTTGAAACATACGTGTTAGTTGTTAGACATGGAGAGTCTGTCAGCGGTCGCTGCTTTAAACGAATAGACTGATCTTTTATATTATATCGCTACATACAAATGGTTGACAGTCGATGTTCGCAACATTGAAGACCTATGAGGTTAGTTTTATTAATCTCTTAATGGAATTCTATATTCGTTGTAAAACAAAACAAAAAAAAGAACTTGTTATGGTCGGATGGATGGGCAAATAGCTTATTGCCTAGGACGAAGCGGTAGCTAAGACTTTTTAATTTCATTAGTGCTGGATATATATGCTATGGCGTTTGTATGAACAGGCATATATATATTAGCGACAACTACTATATGATGACGACGACGACACTGGTGCTTATGGTGTTGTAAAGCATTTAATAGAGAATGCGTGTAGGCTATGATAGACGAACAGAATGAAGGATGGAATGAAGGCAGACGTACGGATAGGCAGACGAAGAGGCGGACATTCTCAATTAACGTCGGCTTCAACGCGCGTATAAGAGGCCTATTGTTCTATTCTTGTCACGCGCCGAGGCGTAATATCGCCTGAGGACTGAAACGAACACATGTTGTTAGATTTTTTTTGCTTGCTTACGATTTCTGTAGGCGCATATAGGTTCGTGTATGAGGGGGCCGGACTTAATATTAGTCTAAATTATCATACACTGACCAATATTAAGGTCCGTTCGTGGCGATTTGAGGTGATTTTGACCAGTATTTTGATCAAATGCGCCAAAGGATTTATTTCTCCTCTACTGAATAGCATAGCATACAATTATTATAGACATAGCAATGTTTGCGAATCTGATGCATTCTAATCAAATCCAGGGACTTCAACAGGTCGCTTATCATAAGGCGCCCTTGTAACGGCATGACCGTGTTACGGCGCCATATAAATTGTCGTAATTATTATTATTATTATTAATGCTCAAGACATCACTTGATATTCATTTCGAGCGAAAAGTAAATCGACAAGCACTCAGTCAAAATGAACTGAATATTCTAAACAGCGGACCTGTGAAATTAAATTAAACCTTTTTGTAGATTATTCAATATTATAGTCGGTCCTGCTCCAGTATCTAGTATCCTGTGCAGACCTCGATTATTTTAGTTGCTTCATATATATATATATATATATATATATATATATATATATATATATATATATATATATATATATATATATATATATATATATATATATATATATATATATATATATATATACCTAATAGGAATACGAATACGTATAAGGCCAGACACCAGAACTGGTAAATATAGCATTATTACTTCTGTAATTTATCATAATCAATGACAAATTGGTTTAAGTTCAATCGAGGTCTGCACATAAGGGGATACTAGATACTGGAGCAGGTCACTGTTATATAATTTCAAGCAATAATCTACAAAAAGGTTTAATTTACGCAGATGTAGTATATGAATGAGGTGCAAACGACCAGAATTATAGTATTGAATGCCTTTAACAAGATTCCCATCTAGGCATGCTAAATATTTGCTGTATACATTATTCCGAAACAAATTCAATTAACGCAGTAATCACGCTGTCAGTGGTTGTAGGTTACGATGGCGCTATTTTTGTGGTGTTGTTTATATTAACACAGAGTAAATAATTCGTCTACAGTGGAAGGTGGAGCAAGGATGAACTTTGCCGTCGATGCAGAAATACTCGGAAACACTTCTCGTTAAGTTCTTTCTTTTTATATTTCCTTACTGATTCTCTAACTAAGAAAAATTACGACGTTGTTGTCTTGGGTGATTTTAACATTGATTTACTGAAAGTCCAAGATCACTTATTGACCAATAATTTCCTGGATATGATGTCCACCAACCACTTTCTTCCGTCAATAACTAAACCTACCCGAATAACGTCCTCCACGTCAACACTAATTGATAATATTTTTTTCAATTCTGTTACTAAATTGATTGATTCTTTCATAATTGTCACTGATATCTCTGATCACTTGCCAATTATGGTTCGAATAAACCTCACTCCTTCTTATAAACATTTACCTACACGTACCCAAACTAGGAAAATTGACGAAGCTTCCATAGCGCAATTCAAGTCTGAGCTTGCACAATTAAATTGGTCATCTGTCCTTACTCATTGTTGCAATGATAATCCCGATGTCGCCTATGATGAATTCTTCTCGTTGTTTAAAGCAGCATATAACACAGCTTTTCCATTGGTCAGTAAAACGGTGAGTAATCGAAATAAATTTAAGAATCCATGGATGACTACTGGACTACTAAAGTCATCTAAAAAAAAGGAAAAATTATATTTGAAATATATCAAAAACCCGACTAGTGTTAATAAACAAAACTTCATTATTTATAGAAACAAATTCAAAGCGTTAAGAATAAAAACTGAACAGTGCTACTTTGAATCTGAGTTTATGAAACATTCCAATGACCTTAGGAAAACCTGGCGAGTTATTAGGTCAATAATTAATAAAAATACATCCGAAAATGTTATTGATGCCCTATGCATTGCTGGAACTAAAATTGTTGATCCCGGTATTATGGCTGAGAAATTTAACAACTATTTTACTGGTCTTGCACAATCCCTGGTTGACAAATTACCCCCTTCCAGTAACTCTTTTGACAGATACCTAAACTCTCCGAGGCCCAACTCTTTTGCAGTCATTCCAACAACTCCTACCGAGCTGGTCTCAATTAGCCACTCGTTGAAAACCACCCACAGTACTGGTCTTGATGAAATTGATCCATCTGTCATGCATTCTATTGTTGAAGATGTAGCTATTCCTCTAACAAATATCTTCAATTGTTCCCTTTCTACCGGTATAGTTCCTTCCGCGCTTAAACTGGCCAAAATTGTACCCATCTTTAAACAAGGCACTCATGAGGATATTACCATCTACAGACCTATATCAATCCTCCCGTATTTTTCCAAGATACTTGAAAAACTTATGTATAATAGACTATACGACTATGTTACCAGAATGAAAATAATATACCCATCCCAACAAGGTTTTCAAGCTGGCCACTCTACATCGATGGCACTTTTGAAGATACAAGACAACATCGCCAATTGACAATAACGAATTTCCCATAGGTATTTTTCTCGATATTGCCAAGGCTTTCGACACTGTCGACCACGGTATATTATTTGCAAAACTTGAGAATATTGGGATCCGGGGTATAAATCTATGTTGGTTCAAGAGCTATCTATCAAATAGACAACAACTTGTTGTGTGCCAGGGGCGCTTATCTAAACTAAGATTAGTCAAATTCGGTGTTCCTCAGGGATCTATCCTTGGTCCTCTACTCTTTTTGTTATTTATCAATGACCTTCCAAATGCTTCAAATCTTGTAGATTTTATACTTTTCGCCGATGACTCTAATGTATTTATCTCCCACAAAACTTATGAAGGTTTGTTCCAACTAGCGAACCAGGAATTACAGAAAATTGCAGATTGGTTCCAAAGTAACAAGTTATCATTAAATTTAAGTAAAACTAGCTACATTCTTTTTTGTTCACATAGGAAAAAACTCCTTCCTTACAGGGCGTAATTCAAGTTGGCAACTTTCTAATTCCCCAAGTAATATCGGTTAAGTTTCTAGGTGTCCACTTGGATGAACACCTAACGTGGAATATTCATATATCTCACATAGCCTCTAAGATCTCCAAAAACGTGGGTATATTATCACGTATCGCGTATATACTACCTATCCGCTTACGGTTAAATCTGTACTATTCACTCGTTCATCCCTACTTGTCATATTGCAATATGGTCTGGGCTTCCAATTATGCCTCTAGACTAAAAAGACTTGTCCTTCTGCAAAACAAAGCTGTTAAAATAATCTCAAGGTCGTTTACGTATGAGTCCACCGCTCAAATTTTCCATAAATTTAAAATTCCGAAACCTGAACAGATTAAACTTATCCAAATCTGTGAGTTTATGTTTAAATATAGGTCACATGCGCTGCCACCCACCTTCGATGGTTATTTTCACTCAACCTCAGAAATTAACCGTTACGAAGTAAGATCTGCTGCAAACTTCAGAGGGATCTCCACTCGCACCAACACACGAAAATTCTCTCTAAAAAACGCTGGCCCTGCATTATGGAATGGTCTCCCGCTCCAACTCAGAAACGTCCATAGTTTCCTTTTGTTTAAAAGCCAACTACGCGTGTATATCTTTTCTCCGGTTATTTAAGTTTATTCTATGTGCACGTTAGTTAACTAGTTAAGATTTGTTCTTTGATAACGCATCCTTTGTTTCTTGTCTTTAAAAACAGAGACTTGTAGATATTTCCCGACCACCTTATTACTTGTACTACTTTACTTTAGGGTGACCCTTGTCAGCGGGGCTTAGGCCCTTTTAGGACTCCCCCTTTGAACCAGCATCATCATTGTTTATCTTCTCTCTTGTAAAACATTTGTTCAACTGGTTTCAATAAAAGTCGTGGTTAAGTCGTGGTTACTGATGGCCAACCTGACCAGTCGCACGTCAAATGCATTAGTTGTCTGTTAGTTAGCAATCCAGTAGAAAAAGTTTCCTACTGTTTGATAAGCTGTTATAATATTTCCTTTCACCCCCGGAGTTCATGCACAAATACACCAATGCCTAGATAGATGATCGCACGACAGTCTAAGACATACAGGTGAGCGATGCTGGTCTTGTATCATAATCATGAACTGTCTTCTGCACTCAAAGGAGACTGTCAACTGCCAACGCTCAGACAGTGAAATTCAGACTCTGTTCATATTTCGATGCATATTTTGTAAACAAAATTAGAAATCTTAAATGTAACATTGCTAGATGAACTGCTAATTTGGCATGGAATGACCTCTGACTTATCTGGCACTGTCTTCAATGACATTCCACCTGTCACCCTCTTTGTAGTCTTTAATTTTCTCAAGTATATGATCTCTAAGTCATCCCCAATGGACTTCATACCCACTCTCCTTATTGGTCTTTTGTTTTAGTTATAGTTTGCATTCTATGTATTTATATGAAGCGACCATATTGACCTGAGATTAAAACCAAATAATTATGAGAAAATTACTATTTGCATTCCTTAGACAAAATCTAATCTAATCTAGTCTAGTGAACTCTAACTTTATACAATATTATAATAAAATAATACATGTGCATGGTCAATTGGTCATCTGTGTTGGTGGTAGACAATCGTCGTTAACCTCTGTCTAATATGCCTTTTTATAGTTTCAAGGTAGGCCTATAGAATATTATCTTAAATTTGTGCTCAAAATTATTGCACTCCTTATTTTGACTCATAGTTAGCATTGTAATAATTGACCCGCATTTGTTATATCGTCCGTTGCAACATTTTGAATATTCTTGCAAGCCAGTAGCACAAAAACGAATAAAGCAAAATTGAGGTTTCTTAACCCAAGAAAATTTTTCCCCTTTTTGAAACTCAAAAATGTTAAGGTACATTCCTACAGAGAATGGCGTCAAATGAAGTAGAACCGGCAAAAATCGCTCAAGTCGTCTGCTGGTAGGTGAGCATGAAGAGTGTAAAAACTAAAAAATGCAGTCGTAATACTTTGGTGTCATTTCAAACAACACCGTTAACTCTCGTCACTTTCGAACGCTAAAACGGCGTAGTTCTTGGCTTAAGAATAATCCATATAAACTCCTAAGTCAACCAGTTTCTGGTTTGAGTTTACAAAACCATATTTCCTATTCTAGGTCCGTTAACAACAGTTACACTGAAACTCTCGCTTCGGACTGTGTTGCATTACGCCAGTACCTAAAATACTCAGAAACGTCAACCGCACGCTCTTCCTAAAACTGTAAAATTGTTCTTGAACTAGCAAGAAAAAATCGAATGTGTAGATTACTTGAGCAAATCTCTTAAAAAAGTTATACTACTAATTGTGCATTCCAGACAAGTTAACTGAAAGCGAGCCATTGTAAATTGCACACTCTATCTAAGAAAGTACACTTTTTAGGCCCAGCATTATGAATCAGCTTAGATAGCATTGCTCCAGCCGATAGGGCAACCATTTGTTGTAGTAGGCCTACAGTTAACATCCTCCCATTATAAGGTTTGATATTGATTTTCAGATGCTGATATTCAATATCGGATGGAAACGGGTTGGAGACGCCAGAATCTCCAGCTCCGTGCCATGTTGTACAAGCGATTCATTTATTCCATCCGAAACTATGCGCTTACATTGGTCCAGATACTGCATCCAGTCCTCTTCACCATAATCGCGTGCTTAACCCTTTACGATCCGCCAAGAGACAATCATGTCCCACTTCTTATTCTTGACCTAACGAACTTCAAAAATCCAATCACTCCATACGCCGTTCGACCTCTAACGCAAAACGCCCAGAAACTGGCATCTTGCTATAATTCAAGTGTTTCAAGACAAAGTAAACCCGTCTTCATCAATTCGGAGCCCGGCTACTCCACAATGGATGACTACTTGATAGGGATCGGCAACAATTACGCAGACCAGTACAACTGGAACTACCAGATCGGCGCTACGATGGAAGAAGAGCCAGACGGAAAGTTGAACATTACAGGATTTTTCAACAACCAAGCCTACCACACAATCGCCATCTCCTTATCGTACTTGGAAAATACTATGATGCAATGCTTTGGCAGCAGCGAGTACCAGATCGAAACCATCAACCACCCTTTTCCCAAGAACTCCTCAGAACAGGTCTTGGAATCTATCCGCAAGGATAACAATCATTATGGTGAATTTGGGTTCTCGTTCTGCGTGTCTTTTGGAATGGCCTTCCCCTTGGCCACTTTTCTGTTCTTTCTGATAAAAGAACGAAAGTCGGGAGCCAAGCACATCCAACTCGTGAGTGGAGTCAGACTGAATAATTTCTGGCTGGCAACATTTCTTTGGGATTACGTCAATTACCTCGTTCCGTGTATCTTGATCATCGTCGTCATCCTGAGCTTTCAGACCGATGGCTACTGGCAAAATTCTTGGTGGGTATAAAATGTCTAAAGACGTCACGCTCCAAATCTCGTTCACTCTGCTAACAATGCGAGGATAATTGGAGAGAGAAGAAACTAGAAAACATTTGTTGGAAGAGGACGAGGAAGAGAATAAGAACAGGAAGAAGAGCGAGGATTGTAAGGACAATGAGAAGAAGTTGAAGTAAGTGAATGACGAGAAGAAATCTAATGAGAAGGGTGTGAAGCACAGTAGGAGGAATATAAAAGAGAAGAATGACAAAGAGGAGAACTAAACAGGAGGCGAAGAACATTACGAAGGAGAACATAAGCGAAGTTGATGAACGAATAACTAGAAGAAGAATTCGGATAAGAAATGGCAGAGAAGTAGGAGAAAAGATAAAAACGAGAAGGAGAATTGTAAAATGAGGGGAATTGCGAATGTGAATGTGATGGAGGCGAGAAAGATGAAAACAATGTGAAGGATGAGGGTAAAATAGAAAAATGAGGAGATAAAGAGATTCATTTATTCCATCCGAAACTATGCGCAGAGGGAAGAAAATTAGTGAATAGTATAGATATCTTGAATTAACAATCTCTCCCTGTAAGTAGAGAGATTTGATCCTTTTACTTCAAACTTGATAGATCAAACAGCGAAAGGTTTTCGTTAAATTTGTTAATGCTCACAATGTTATATAATTATAGGTGTGTATTAATTTCAGGATAATCTTTGTTGGTTTGATGCTATACGGTTTTTCCATGTTGCCCTTTACCTACGCAATGTCGTTCCTTTTCGGAGAAGCGTCAGCCGGATTCGCTTTGCTTTGCGTCATCTGCATTATGACAGGTAAGAAATTAGAGCATAATAATTATATATACATGATGTTTTTCCCATTCTTTCTTAACTGAATCGCAACGATATCGCTGATTCTAAATATCGCTTATTTCGTTTTAAGTTCGTTTATTTAAAATCATAAATCTTTGTAAAGCAGTAATGGCTTTTTCAAAACATTTATTTTGTAAACAAATCGTAGTTATTCGAAATCAAATAATTCGCTAAGAATCACAGTAGGTTGACCTGGAAATTAAGGCAATGTACCAGTATCACACGTTCTAAAATACCCGCAACACGGATATTTCAAAAAGGGATATGTAGCCGAAAAAGGGCCACAGAGCTTTGGCTCTGCAACAGTGTAACGTAGTATCGCAAAATCTTCGTAGAACCTACAATCTGTTTCTGGTCGCTTTGAAGGGACATTTGCGTCTGTCGTTATCTATTTATTGCAATTACTGACAAGAAGTATCGGGCAAACCGTGGAATGGATATTCTACGCCATCTTTCCCACTTACTGCTTCAACGCGGTTCTTCAGAACATCTACAAAAACCACAACAACCAAAAAGCCTGCAGCCAAATGGCCCAAGGAAAGAAACTTGCCGATTTCTGCGAATCTGTGAAACGGCTTGGTCTATCCAATCCTTGTTGTTCCGGTAAAAGATTGTTTTGTAGAGTAGACCTATTTAAAAGCCGATATATGTAGCTTGCATAGTCTACAGGTTTAACTGAGTGTTTTTTGACAGTGGGCTATGGAAAGGAGCGTGAAAAGAAGTAAAATATGTGACGCAATATTTCTAATATAGTAGGTCTATAATACACGATGTATATAGGCTATTTTGCAAAATAGGCCTCTCACTTATTTGGACAAACATTTTATTGGAACTGTTATATTATTCTGGATTTCATGTAGCATTCATCAGGCTGTTCCTAGTGCCTGCAATTTGACGGCTATGGTAAGAATAAATGCTCTGCATTGTCCTCGGTCATTTGTAAAATCTATTGCTATCCTAGTGTTAATCCAAGTGATGTTAAGTCCTCGTTTATATTATCTATCCAACGTTTTCTTATTCTTAGAATAATGCATGTAGGGGCCTGTAGCGCATTGCGTGGGATTCTATCAACTGATATTCTGTCTAACTGCATGCATATTATGTAGGAAGAGTTTCTGAATAGAAAATCTTGAGGCAGCACAATTCATTTCATTTCATTTCAGATATTTATATAGCGCCCCTTCAAGATTCCTACTCAGAGGCGCTCCCGAATACAGCGCGGACACTGAATCGGAGTTTCACGCCGAAGCGCATGAGCAATTGCGAGTGAAGGACTTGCCCAGGGTCCCTACGCGGCGGCTTGAGGTGGATTCGAACCCGCAACCCTCGGGCTGCAAGGAACCAAATATACCCCGTGAGGTGGATTCGAACCCGCAACCCTCCGGCTGCAAGGCACCGAATATACCTCTACACCACCGCGCCCCACAAAAAAATACAGGCATATGGTAACCTAGACAGCTTACTTTCGAAGTATACCATTTTGCGCTGTCTAGGTTACCACATGGCAATCCACATTAGGGTGGATCGAATGTAAAGGCTAAAAACTTATTTCTTAAAGAACTAAATTTAATAGTGGGGAAAAGTTGCATATTGGTATGACAAACACACAGTAAAAATTTGGTAATTATTGTGCATTATCTTGAGGGTCCCCAAGGACTGTGAAGTTTTGCTATATGGGGCCTTTATTTGCATAGGAAATATTATGGATTATCGCGAATCATCAGACGTGACAGCGTCTCGTATTACATGTTACGAATCATAGAATACATATCACATGTAACAAATCATAGAATACATTTTTATGCATAACTAAAATGCCCAAAATAATGTCTCGATAATCAGATTTTTTATTAAACGTTGGCATTATCAATCGAGATTCTAGCCGGGATTTGATAAAGCCATTTCGCGATTTTGCGCCACAAACCGCTGCTGGCGATTTAGTAACTAACTTTACACAGCTTTCCACGGCCTGCGTATGACAAGGTAACTTAGGAAGGTTATCTATGGGTTATTCACCGCTTGTCACAAATAGCTTCACATTATTCCTGCGAAATGTCAGTCGTCAGCGGTGGTTCAGCTATGTGTGAATTTTGCCAGTCGATCAAGTGGTAGACGTCTCGTGCGTCAAACCTGAGTTCTGGTACTTTGAATTGTCGCACAGCTGATGTTCGAGTTGACGAACATGCCTTAAGAATGCGACAAATTCCGAATTCGTGTAGGGCCTACGTGCTCATGATTTGTCTGTAATCATGGAGAGAAGTAGGTTTTCCGGTTGAGCAAAATAGGCATTCCGCAGTATAACAGGATCGATAATACGTTTCTGTTCAACTGTAAGATAACGGGACAGATGGACAGAACGGAGCAAATGTCTTGCACCATCTTTGCACGACGGCTTAGTCTTGGTACTGAACGTCTGAACCACCTTAACTTGCTGTGTGCCAACAAGATTTTGTAATAAACGATTATACCACAATACGAAGTACGCTGCAAGAATCTGCAAGTTGGCTGACGGTTCAGCTGTTGTGATGTACTAACGGAGAAGTCGATTCGCAGTTGTAAGCCACCATGAGTGATTCAATTTTCAGGGGTTTCGTTCAGATAAGTCATGGCTGTCATGTGGGCAGTAACCTTCGGAAACAGCGTTGGTTATTTCCCACAGATATTTCTGGTCTGTAGTGAGTTCCTTTATGTTGACATATGGCAAATCAACATTTATTTTTATATAGTTTGTCACCGGTAACTGTTCACATGCTGATAAACGTATAGGCCTACCATCGACCCAATATACGTCGATGACTTATACCAAGCGGACCGGAAAATGCACACGGATCAGAATGTTGTTCCATCAAGACTCTGCAGTAAGTGTCCCAGAGGGAGTTCATTACCATGAAGCATGCAGATAAGCCACTGTAAGTTTTCTCAGTTCTTGGTCTAACAACGTAATGCCTCTTCCAACCCTTCCCCCGTTGACATTATTGCCGTCGCATCCAACTGCAATCAACTTTCGAGAGATATGTGCTTTTCACTCAGGTACTCAACAATGCTCGATTTCAAGCACTCAGCTGAACCACCTTTGGATGTAACATGACCAAGTTATACCGAGCCTGCTTCCCTGATCAATGACAAATGGTGCTCTATATAATTATGTCGTCAATGAAAGCATGCGCCTTCTTTTCTAATGATCTTAGTTTTGTCTTTTCGCCCGTTACAGAATAGATAAAAAACAAGAAATAGGCCTAAATAGCATAGTTATAATACACTAAGTGCTAGCCAAACATATTCTGATAAATCTAGATTATACCAACTGTCACACAATGCAACAATTGCAAGGAATGAACAGAACTTAATTAAAAACTGCACGCGAACCGTTCATTTTTGGTACTCGAGCGCAGACGATTTTCGATCTCGTTGGGGACCCTCAAGATGTTGTCCAAATTTAAAATACTTTTACACAGTTATTAACGTATACTAAAGGCAACTTTTGCTCACTATTAATATTTGATACGAAAGAAAAAAATTTTTCGATCCACCCTAATCCACATATACCGTATGAATCAACGAAATACCCAGCGAACCAGTGATTTATTTATGTGCAGTACGCAGTTATCTACGCACGCATGTAGGTTTATATTATACAGCTGAATATTTCGTAGCGTTCAAAACCGATATCATGTCGCCCTACTGTTTCTTCTATGAAAGGCAATATTCATTGACTGTAGATTTAACTGTTTAACGTTTACATTTCCATTAACAAACAACCGTTGCATTTTCGCACAGAAACTGTTGTTGCATTTTAAGGCAACTGCGGCGCATATTGCATCGAAAGGGTTGACAACTACCTGTCGTGGACGTTGCCTGGAGTTGGGCGTCCGTTGTTCTTCATGGTCCTTCAAGGCATTGTTTTCTTCCTCATTCTCTACATAATCGAAACCGACATCGTCGTACGTCTACTCAAGCTGATGGCCTCCAGTTTGTTGGGCACGAACCAAGTGTTCCAAGCCATGCTCACTAATGACGACGGAACGAACGATGAAGACACGGATGTGGTCAGTGAACGACAGCGCATCCGGAGGATTCCGATACAAGAACTCGTCAAGACTGACCCTCTCGTCATCCGGGATCTGATGAAGCTCTATGGAAACTTTGTGGTAGTTGACCAGTTGAGTATCGGAGTCTCTCAGAAGGAATGCTTCGGTCTCCTGGGCGTCAATGGAGCCGGAAAGACGACCGTCTTCAAGATGCTGACTGGAGAAATCCGACCATCCTTCGGAAGCGCTTATGTTGCTGGAATAAGCGTCGAAGACGACCTTTCAGAGGTGCGTCAGAAGATCGGTTACTGTCCGCAGTTTGACTCAATCATCGACCAACTGACTGTTCATGAGACGCTCTGGATGTACGCATGCGCACACGGAATTCCAGATGAGGTTCGACAAGAGGTCATCGATCGACTCATTGAACGTCTGACCCTCAAGCCATACACTGACAAACGAGCTGGAAAACTCAGGTGAATTCGAATAAATAAACCCTTCGTTCTCAGGAAGTCTGATTTGACTGACACATCATGTTTAAATTTAATTGTGAGATTAGAAGTAAGGAAATCGAAGTAGAATATTTAGAATCACTTGCATTTGTTCACCTTTTGTAAAAGCTTAAGGCACAGTTCTCGATACGATTCCTCGTTTTTACCCTTTACCTTGCATTTCCCATTCGTACCTTACCTTTGGTTTCGTGTAAGTACGTTGATTGCCTTACTTTGCTCTTAGTTACCTTACCGTAACTAATAAACTTGATCTGTATATTGTGCTCTGTTGTTGTTGTTAGCGGTGGAAACAAGCGTAAGTTATGCGTGGCCGTTGCGTTGATGGGAAATCCGACGGTCGTCTTCCTCGATGAACCGACAACGGGCGTCGATCCAGAAGCCAGAAGACACGTCTGGAATACTCTGGCCGCCGCACGAAACACCGGCGCCACCATCATACTCACGTCGCACAGGTACATCTACGCTTTCACCTAGTGCTGCTTATGCTCAAAGTCTCAAAATGGCTTATAATCAAGACCATAATTATCGTTACCTTATTTACTAACTAATTAAGAAATCGATTGTTCAACATACGTCATACGTTTTTAAGTATTTCAGTGAAAGTGTAAAGCGTTCCATCAAGATATCTATGCAAAACCACTTTGGACATGCATAAATGCATCCATAAATGCTTGCATGCATACTTAAGTAGGCTATAGACATACATATCCATATACATACGCACATAGCCTATACACATACATTCTTGTATGCGTAAATATCTGGCTATTTGTACAGAGCCTTTAAAGGACCTCATGTAGCCGCTAATAATTATAACTAACACCATGACATACACTCATACATACATGCATTCAATATCACTTAGATGTAGTTCGAAACAAACTTTTGGTGCATCAGCATGATATCTCTTGTTTTTCAAGCATGGAAGAATGTGAAGCCATTTGTACTCGGATGGGAATCCTCGTCAACGGTCGCTTTCTCTGCCTTGGGAGCCTACAGCACCTCAGGGATAAGTTCGGCGTTGGATTCACGCTCAAAATCAAACTCCAGCGCTCAACGGCCACTGAGAAACGCGAGGAACTACAGGAACGAATTGAGAAACTGAAGACTTTCATCAGTGATAGGTTTCCAATGAGCGTTCTCAAGGACCACCACGAGAACCTTCTTAGCTACCAGGTCAAGACGCGGATTTTTAAGTGGTCTGAAATTTTCGGGGTCATGGAAAAGGCGAAGGAGACGTACCAGATCGAGGACTATTCGGTAGGACAGACGACTCTGGAGCAGTTGTTCATCGGATTTGCCCGTCGTCAGAAAGGACCGCGAGAAATGTCCACGGATATATGCCATTGCTAATAAGAAGAAGGAAAGGAAAAAGACGGAAAAGGGAAGAAGGAAACATCTTGTCAAGAATTCCCAACTCCACCCATCTATTGATCTAGTTTTTGCATTGTGAAGCTGCATAAACATTAGAAGACAAAAGAACTATTCTTTTGTAATCCATAATTTAATCCTAGCAAATGTTTTCGTTGAATTACTTTTTGAATGTCTGTGACGCGTTGTTAATACACATCCAGACGACGCAAAGTACTTAAGTCTGTAGCACTGAGTGTAGCAGATGGAAGGAATTTCTTGTCACTCCGGTCATGTTGCGCCAAGAAAGAAACTCCATCCGCTGCTAGTGATATTTTATTGTTTCTAATTTGTAGACTTTATCGCGATGGTGTCTAATGCACAAAATATCAACCGATGACTCACCAAAACCAAACCCTAATCAAATCGATATCAATTAGTAGTAAGCAGTGATGCAGCCTTTGGAGGAAGCAGTTTGCGAAACGGAAGCTTCAAGCTGAGAACGAAATGACACAAGCGGCCGAGCAGAACGAAAATCAGCAGTAAACTGTTGTTGTAACTATTCAGCAGCAAAGTTATGTGCATGGTGTACTAGGCTGACTATTGATAGCCGATATTTTACTTATTTTTTGTCTATTCACTTAATTTCTGACATTGTACCCTGTTGCCATCGTTGTCGTTTCTGTGCACAACCCTTTGAAACGGTCGGGAATCAGCTGGTTCCAGTAGCTTTTAAGTAGCGCTTCAGACATTTCGGTATTACGATTACGAATTATAAGGTTCTATCTTCACTTTTTTTTTTAAATCAGCCGTTATCAGGATGACATGGGCTATGTCCTGAATAGTCCAGCTTAACTGGAGACGCTTTCTTAAGCTCTATCTGTATAGTTCTATGTCCATAAATTTGAACAGTTTCTCAAAGCTATAGAGGTACAAGTTCAGTCATCTAATAGAATCATTAATTTTACATCACGTGAATGTGAGATAAAATAGCGATCGTGTGGCGTTTGAAAAAAGAATGATACGGCGTTATTTCCATAGCCAATACCCGTGAGAGATCTTAGCACGTGACTTGTACTTGTAACATACCGCACTCATTTTGCTTGCACTCAATGATGTTATACAGCTCTGTGTCCAAAAATAATGACCCTGCCATAATTATGGCCAAAGTACTAATAGTCGGTTTACATTATGAAATATACATAATCATACTAATGGAAAACATTATTTTCAAAAAAAATAATTTAATTGCCATCAATGGAAGAGCGGCGCAAACAATTTTCGACAGCCAAACTTAATTTGTTTTCGCGGTTTGCAATATGTGGACATAGAACCTTACTGTTCTATTCTAGATGTACGATTTCGTGACATTCGCATCATCGGCGATAGAGGTCAGTGTTACACAGCACTGGCCTCTATCGCCTCTATCTATGGTGGTACAATTGAAACCGCTTGCTGCAATTTCAAGTTCTTGCTTGTTAACATAGCTGACAGAATCAATCTTGGGCTGATATTTTAAATCAAAGTCTTAAAATCAAAAGCACATTCAGTTTAATTATTGAGCGGTAGGGTGTTTAAACTTACAAGGGAAAACTATTTTTTCGAAATATCCTGCTCCACAAGGCTGCTCTTGTACCACTCGACTAGAATGATAATTATGTGTTAAAAAATTTATTTAAGAGATCTGAGCATGTTTAGAGGTCGCTAGGTTTTGACACTTTTTGTAGAAATTGCAAAAATTGCCCATCTGACGCTTTAGTAGCTACAGTATGAATTAAAATTAGCACCCATGAACACCAAGCACCATCTTTCTAAATCATGATCAATATGCCAACTGTATTTAAGTAAATAAAAGAATAATAGGCCTAAGCTTATTTACAAATAAAACACTTGTATCAATCTTGTTTTGGTCTTCTTTCTGATAGAGAAACGGTTGTTGGCTTATAAGTAATTTTTAAATTTTGCATGCCAACTTATAAACTAAAGTTTTTCATTACAATTCGTTTAATTTACAATTGGATTGTTCAATACTGCTGCGTGATTCGAGTATTTTTTATCTGTGAAGCTCATAAGTGACAAAAACGACAGCTATGGTGGCATCAGCCAGGAGTTCCTCACAATGTTGGCTGTTACGGATGCCTGACAAAAGCATTCCTGGGTATGGACTCCCAAAAAATGAGACACGTTTCATTACGGTACCAAAATGGACTAACAGTTGGTGAGGCC
This sequence comes from Aporrectodea caliginosa, assembly GCA_020284085.1. Taxonomy (NCBI): domain Eukaryota; kingdom Metazoa; phylum Annelida; class Clitellata; order Crassiclitellata; family Lumbricidae; genus Aporrectodea; species Aporrectodea caliginosa. Next base: position 663,310 of record JACEVL010000844.1, read on the forward strand.
ACGAAAGCAACAATAGTCGCTGCGTTGGTAATTCGGGAGAAGGCTAGAATCCCAACACAGCGTGTTGATTCGGGTGTTCGCAAGCTCTGGAAGTTGTATGAGCGAAGATTTCTGCTGATTCAAAGAGTAACAGTTTGAGATAGATTTAAATTAACTCTTTCAGTCGTCATCTCTGGTATTACACCGAACACCTTATGCTACGTACGCGCTTTCTTTGATGAGCGTGTCATTGAAGACATCAAGGCTGCTCTGATAATTCAGTACTACTCACCCCCTAATCCGTTATCTCTTAAACGTCTGGACAGGAAGTCCCTGGACCACCATACTCTATTTGAGACGTATGTCACAAGGAGAGGTCTTATTATCTAGGGTCAAGAACAATCCAAAGCCTTCCTATCAAAGCCTTCTCTTCTCTGACCATTAGACCCTACTTTCCCGCCGATGAAGGCAAATGTCACACTGTTGATGGTCGTCAATGACTGAGCAGAAGGCGGAGTGGCTCTGATCCAGTCTTACAATGATGTAGGCCTAAGGATGAGTCACATAAACAATGCTTGCTGCAATTTGTCTCCAGTAACTGAAAAACCATAACTGAAATTACACTGCTTCGTTGTCGCTAAAACCTAGGCTATTAATGATAACTATCTTTTTCATGCAGCTGCTGCTCATCATCGTTATTATATTCGTTTATTGAGTTAACAGGTGTAGGTGTTCAAAGAAAAACTTAAGAGTAGGGCGGAGTGAAGTAATAGCTTATTAAGAGTTGAGAACTAACATACGGGATATAAAGTTTCGTGAGTTTATCTTGGAAATTAAAGTTATGAGATCTAGCCCTAGATAGGAGGTGAAACGTTGGTTGGGAAAAATTCATCTGAGTGAATGGTTCTCATTATACGGCTTCAAATAAAGAGGGCATCTGCCTCATAAGCAAGTGCTTTAATAAATGGGGGAATTTTAGTAAATGAATCCGCAGCGTTAAAGTCTAGTCATTAGACGTTCTAGGCGGGATTTGTCCTCTTCTTCCGCTAGTCCCCATCAGGCTAGGGAGGGATGCATTGTTCTAGCGAGTGATCAGTTGAAGAGAATCAGTCGATGCACTATGGCTTTTGAGTGCTTTAAGTGCGAAGATAGAGACAGATCCACTTTTATGGCTTGCTGTATTAATGACAACTGATTTACTTTATTTAGCTCCAGGTGATTTAATCGCAAGACTCATCAATTACTTGCAATATAATTTTATATTGCGATATATTGATAGATTGCTTTTATTTTGAGTTATAAAATATCTGACTTTTTTGTTATTTTTGGTTTACTTTGTCTTGAATTGATAGAAAATAACTCAAACCGAAAAAACTTACTTGTTTTTCATGACTACTGAAGTTTCTCCCTCGAAGGCCTTCTGAAACATTTCTTCAGGTTCAGTCTATCTCAAATAGCACAATCTCTCAACCCTCTTACATTCGTTAGCTATTCACCATCCAACCACCCAGGTATACTTGCTCATCAGCATAACTTTCCCTATTTCATCCCCCCCCCCAGTCTGCCCCCTCTCTGAAATTCTGCAACCGCTCTTTAGTCTATGCTGCACCAGCTCTTTGGAGTGTACTCCCAAAAGATCTTCTCTAATTTGCTCATCCTACTACATTGCATGATATTTTCCATTTATCGGTTTATAATATTATAAGGTAAATACACCTTTCCCGGTTAAGAACGAATGAGGTTTCAGATTCTCTACCTCTGGGTGGAACTCTGAGAAAACCTTTGCACTCGGCACCCAAGGCAAGGGTGAAAGAACTTAGAGATAAATTTTCGAGTATGAAGGCGGTAGAAATATGCGTAGCCTACTGCGAGAAACAGTTTCCAGTGTCTTCCGTATTTGTAGTGCAAACGTTAATCGTGAACTGAACTTTAGGCTTCACAGTCAACGTACTGAGCATGAAGATTCTTCTACATAGGCTACTTTACTTAAAAAATACCCAGTGGTGACGAATCACTTTCCACTCTGACTGCAACGAAAGGCGGTTTTAAGCATATATTTTATTTCAAACTCAGAAAGAAATTTCTTGTTTTAAAGCTAGTGACTGGTCGTTATAGGCTAGTAATCGTAAGCCCAAAATTTCTAAAGTAGAGGTCTACTACTCTAAAGCAAAGCGCTGGTTTAGAAGGTTTTAGAAGGTTATAGGCTAGTAATCGTGAGCCCAAAATTTCTAAAGTACTACTCTAAAGCAAAGCGCTGGTTTAGAAGGTTTGAGGTGAAGTCGATTTATGTTAGGACCCTACCATTGACTACCAAGTCTTCAACTGGAAGCTTATCACATTGTAAACTTTGGATGCCTATCCCACAGTGTATCAACTAAGATTTCAGTCTGTGTCTAGACACGCCAGTTTTGTACCTACAGAGTTAAACCCCAGCTCGCTTAGGACAGGCAATATCTAGTAACGTTTAAATACTGTATAATATATTCAACAAGAACACAGGTAGGCGTGTTCCTTTTCATAAAATAAAGCCTATATATGGGCCCTACACATAACACATATAAATAATATATAGGCCTATGTATTGCAAATATTAGGGTGTTTTTAAGGTTCATGTGAAATTTTCAACTCAAAGATTTTTTATCGGCCAGGTCAAATTATCATGCCAATTCATGTATAACTCCATACAAATCTTGATAGCTGAGCATTTAGGACTTGCTCAAGGCGACCGAAATTACAGGAACCCGGCTATATTATGATTATATGCATTTCATACGATTTCAACACATGCCAGCCTTACACCCCTTCTTAGTGGCCGGTTCCAAACTAATAAATATTCATGATGCTGACGAAACTGATCTCTTGTTATTTATGTCACAGGTCTCGTGTTGCAAATGGCGGGTAATGGTGGTTTTAATTAATGCATCATATCGCAGGTGAGATGGCAAAATTGATTAGAAAAAAGGCTGTAATTTGGTTGATAGTAGGGAATGCAAACCCGGGGTCTTTTTTCGAAACCCGGGTTTCGGGTTTGACCGCCGTGAAAACCCGGGTAACCCTGGTAACCCGGGTTTGGATGGGTTAACAAATTTTGCATGATAAATATTATTAGCCTACTGCACTATTTCTTGCGTAAGAACAACGTCGTCGTATACAGCCACAAGTCCAACGTTCTCCAACAGTCAAGAATTTTGCATAAAAAGAAAACTTTAGGATAATCGCGATTTTTTTTTATATCAGCAGTGTTTTTCAATAAAAAATGTTCCGGAACTGAACAATTCCAGAACAGTTATGGAAGACATTGCAAGGGTTTCGAAGGCCTAAACCTGAGCCTCTAATTTTATAGCATCTTGAATACCAATAAACACTGAAAAACGCTGAAATTAAATTAAATTAACTAAATAATTTTTTATTAAAAATGTAAATAAATAAAATAATTTTTAGCAGCTTGAAAAATGCACGGAATACCGTTCCGGAGCGTTCTGTCTGAAAGAAACATTGCATAGGCCTATAAGAAGAACTGTCAAATGACAGCTTAATCGTCTACATCTCAGCTTTAGGCCATTCCAGTGCCTGCCCATTTGCTTTCAGAAGATAATTTAGTCATCGTTACTCTGCAACCCAATTTGGCAGAGCCAGAACTTACTAAAGTAGATGCTGATTTGGAGACATATCGCTGCCTGTGATTGTGCTTGGACTAAGAGGCCTACCGTCATTGGCTTCGTCAGAACGACAAGGTCACCAACGTCCTTGTGTTTCAGCAGGTTTATCTTATGCTTGGACCCGAGATGAATAGCCTATGCATATTTCTTGTTGCACCGCTGGCAATTTTGCTGCGAGCTACAATCATAACTGACATTGAGCCGTCTGGCCCTCAGAATCGTGAACGAAATGATCCCAAACACCACTCCTTACATTTGCTGATTTAGACATTGTTTGGATTTGTGTCTGAAATCACTAAATTCAAATAAAAAGAGTTTACTACTATTATTTACGAATTCGAAGCTACGACGCCGACGTGTCAAAACACTTAACATTAGTCACTGGTCGTGTGAAATGGGAAGCCACACTCATACGAAGTCACCAATAAAGATATAGTTAGAAGTTGTATTAAGTAAACCCGTTATCAACCACTATTATCGTTATATTTCCATTACTCTGCATTTGTGAGTTTCACACCGTGAAGGACGGTGAAAGTTACGATTTTCAAACCCGTCGAACCCGGGTTTCAATCGCGTTCAAACCCGGGTTTCGGGTTTGGAAAAAAGCCGGGTAACCCGGGTTCGGGTAACCCGGGTTTGCATTCCCTAGTTGATAGGCAGTACTGAAGATCACTTCGGTTATGCGAAACTACCTACACGAGGAGCGGTTCTCAAGGTGCTGTTCAATTTCCATACACTAAGAAATCATAGTCTTTATGACAGCGTGAAAGAAACGGTAGTACTTCCAATTTGGGAAAGAGCACGGATTCCAACGCGGGATAAGAATCATGTTTGGGATCAGCGACGATATCTTCATAAGGAATTGCAAACCTAAAAAAAATGACGATAATTAAGATAGAAGTGGATCGGCAGTTTCTGGAAGCACAGTGTGAGAAAGGACGACGTGGTTCTATGGCAGGCATTGATGTAAAACTTGCCATACAAGAGGAGAGAGCGCTGGCAAGATCAGCAGCACTTGCAGAGCGTGAGGAACGTCATCGTGCTAGCACATCTGTAGCTACGGAGGTTTCTCTGTTGGAAAAGTCAGCTGAGAATAAAATACAGCCCGTAAAAACAAAGTTTTTTTACTATATCCATCTAGTATCCTATAACGTGTACTCTACAAATATATAGTCCGCGTCATTTTACGTCATAGCGTGCGTTTAATCAGGCAGCGCGCCCGTTTTTGTTGCGGCCAATGGCAACGCTGCGTATCGGAAAAGTTGAGTCCCCGATTCGAAAAGTTTAGTCCCCGATTCTATAAGCTAGCCTTTTTGGGGAGCTGAAATTTTTATAGAATGAAGTGTCTGCGAGAGCGAGTCTATCTGCAAAGTTTCAGGACGATTGAATGATTGTAAGTGATCGAATGAGTCGTCGCAAGATTTGACTTTTTAGCCTGTGGCTCAAACATAGAAACATTCAAGCAAGATTTCCATAAGTTAAACTAGATGGATAAAAGAGCCAGAACCTTCGACGTCTGCTTGGCCACCAAAGCGGAGAAGGGAAACAATCTCTGTATACTTACTCGTGATGTTGCAGCAGCTCTAGATAGCACCAAAACCAGCAGCAGGACGGCCTCTCACATTTTGTCTGCTCTCGCTGCATCCAATCTATATACAGCACCAGCTGGTGAGCTAATCATACCAAGAATTCTTTATAAAATACGGTAGCATATAGCCTACATGCTCTAATTTAGGCTTTTCAATTAACTGTAAACTCAGCAACTATACCACATATATTAGATCTGTTTTCCTTTCCATTATGTAACTCACTGCGGTTTGACAGTTTGTTCAATTAAACGAAGATATATAATCATCAATCCTTCAGCGACCCATCGAGCTAGGAAAGATAACCGTGCAGCTCTGGCAGCAGAGATTAGCGAATCCTTCGATCCAAAGATTCCTCTTACTCTTCACTGGGACGGCAAGATCATGCCAGATGATACAGACCCAGGAAGAGGGTGTGTTGATCGCCTTCCAATAATCGTATCTGGCAAGGATGTGATCAAGCTATTAGCCATCTCCAAACTCCAATCCGGGAAAGCTGCCGTAATTTCAGATGCATGTTTGGTCGAGATGGGAAGTTGGGGATTGGAAGACAGAATCGTGGCCATGCGTTTTTACACAACGGCTAGTAACACGGGTTGCAAGCGCAGCGTATGCCTCAAACTGGAAACGGAATTAGGAAAAGAACTCCTGAACCTGGCCTTTTGACATTGTTCTGGAAAAGGTGTTTTCACTGCATGATTCCGCAAGGTCTCCGAAATTGGAACTGTTTAGTCATTTCCGTTACTTTTTACTGCAAATCGATCAGGCGAAGTATCGCACAGCAATGGAGGAGAAGATGCAGCACAGCGTGTCACAGAAATTCGGGACAATGTCATCACCTTTGCATTGCAGCAACTGAGTACTGAATATCGCAGAGACGACTACAAAGAGCTACTAGAGCTAACAGTCATTTTCCTAAGAGGAATTCCACCAAAAGGAATAAAGTTCAGGTACCCAGAGGCATTCACCGCGCGCGTTTGATGGTACGTGCGATCTATGCGATCAAGATGTGACTTTTCATTGATCAATTTCCCATTCAAAAACGCCAGAGCACAGAGAGGTCATTTCGACAATCCTACTCTCAAAAGGTGTGGAATCATTTACTTCGAGTGTCACTTTTGTGACAACAACTTACATGAAGTACTGATTCATCTGCATCTCACCCAATGAAGCCCCAAAGAAGGATTTGGAATTCTTGAAGGCAATCCATACTAACCAAGACGAGGACGTCTCACAGGTCGCCCTAACAGCATTTTCCGACACCTTTGGTATTTGTTGGAGACCCTGGTTGGCCTCAGCCTTTTGACGATTCAGTCACCGTCGACGAAGAGCAGCAGTCTACACTCTACAGCAAGCGCAACAATCAGGGATCTGATGAACCTCCACAGAGGCTTCCTTCGATACATACTCCACCTACTACAGTACTACCCGGCTTCTTCACCACTTCAACCACAAAAATATTCCAGATCCTCGGATTGGACGATTCTTTCTTGATCGAGACCCACAACAATGGGAGTCGGAACAATCATACAGTGAGGAAAAAGACTTCATACCCGCCCTAAGATTGACGAACGATTTGGCGGAGAAAGGAGAGGCGCTGGTGCAGTCCTTCAATGAAGCCCTGGTCAGAAATTAGGAAGATAAACAGTTTGTTCGGCAAATGATCGAGTACCATCGAAACAAATTCCCAAAAGCACTAAAGGAAATAAAGAAATGACAAATAACTGACAGTATTTCCTTTGATGTTACCTTAAACCTTATGTTTAAGTACTGAAATTGCTTTTTATCTTTTGAAAATTACAATGTTTCACGTTGGTCCCTAAGTGATAATTCTTCCGGGTCTTTGATGATGATGATGATGAGTTCTCTGCCCGAAGGCAGGTCCATTGGCTTTACGCCACCCGGGATGAGATGAGTGAGGTGGCTTCCCGTTGCCTTCCTCACAGACAATAATGTGGGTGAGCAACTTGTCCAAGGTCGCTACGCAGTGGCTTGAGGTAGATTTGAACCTGCGACCCTCCGGGCTTTGAGGCACAGTTCTAAATCTTTTCACGATTTTCATCTAATTTGGCAAATGACAATGTTTCTAAAAGTGGAACACAAAAACAACCTGGCCGATATTAATTTTGCAACTTCAATTTTAAGACACACCCTAGTATGTATGTGTATATATATATCTATATATATATATCTATATCTATATATATATATATATTGTTAGCTAGTTAGTCTAGGGTGAAAGTGTAAGTCGGAATAATGTGGATAATATTAAAGAAACACGAAGCTTTCTCGTAAGATTTTACATAAAATCATATATTTACACTATGTACAATTATACTCACAAACACGACAACAGCAGACTCTTCGTAAAGACGTCGCCACAGCATCACACAGAAAGAACCAAAGACGAGAACCGGCATTAAACAAGACAAGAGACGACCACAGAGGGTACACTCTGCAACACGAGACCTACGGAGAGGTACTCAACGAAACACACAGCAAACGCCTTACTTAACTAAACCGGTCTACAATACACAGCAAATCCTCCTATATATAGGCAACGAGCCCATCCTATCTATAACAGTAAATCGAGGTGCGCCTTAACTAAGGTAGTAGTGCACGTGTGACGATGATAATGGCGGTAAGGTAAGATGACAACAGGCCACACCTAACAATATATATATATATATATATATATATATACATGCACGTATGCATGTTGGGTGGTGTCCCATCCTTAATGGAGAATTTTCATGTATATTTTTCCTAATCCTCCAACCAACCATTTGGTGAAGGCTTATATTGAGCCTGTAGCCAAAATATTTTGAATATTGAACAATATTTAGGACTTGCACAAACCAGTTGAAATTCTGTAAAGTGCATTTTTTCGTTTTAAAATTATTCTTAAATTATGCATTGAAACAGTTTTTACAAATCAGCAAATGTTTCAAGACCACCTGGATGATTAGTTTAATAGTGCTCCATAATACAAATTCAGCAAAAGCATGTGTTTTTGGAGGCACAGCGAGAAAATCGTCGGAGAGGAACGATAGCCGCAGTAGATAGAAACCTCTCACTCAAGAAAAATGCGTGTTGAGGCTTAAAACAACTGCCGCAAATCATTCAGTGGAGACAAAACACGCAGAACTTTGTGACATCATCACTACCACCAGAGCTGATATTCAGGAAGGTGATGAACATTGTGATGGATTATTGTCGGGCAGCAACAGTTTTACCTTGTCACCTGATCCTGAGGAAGATCCGTGAACTTCAAAGCGGAGAGTGATATGTAGGCACAGTGAATGTGATCACTCCTGAAGTGGATGCTGCACTAGATCGGATAAAAGGAAGGGGAAAGGAAGGCTGCTCAAGTATTTCTGCAATGGCTTCATCAGGACAGATCCGAGTTCCAACATTTAACACGCCGCACCACGTCTAAGAGATCATGCTGGAGAGGATGATTTGCATCTATTAAGTCTTAAAGTCTCCTGCAATAGAACTGTTTGGCCATTTCAAAGATTTCTAACAACGAATAGATTAAGCTTCTTTTTTCATTCATTCCGAAGATTTTTCCACAACCCTTGACGATGAAAAGTATGGCATCCATTATCGATCCATGGAAAACAGTGTCATAGAGTTTAGAGTAGCAGCCCTGCGCCGGCATGCGCCGCGCCGCCGTCGCCGACTTTTGTTGGGCGCCGCCGCCGCCGATTTTTGTGGATCGGCGCGCCGACGCCGCCGCCGCCGACAATTCCTCGGCGCGCCGCCGATGCCACGCTGAAGTGTTTAATTGCTTTGTTGCATTTCTCATGTCTTCCATGATTTCACGATAAAATTGCTTCTTCACTGGGTAATAGCAGTAGACACAGACAGACAGACAGATACAAATAGACAGGAACAGCCAGACATACAGAGACAGAGAGACACAGGCGCAGACACAGACAGACAGGCAGTATTAAGCCATAGGCCTGGCAGGAACCGCCCCCGCGTCCCTCCTGGTTGTATGCCGGCGCCCATCGAGAGCAGAGTTATCCGTCATGTCAACTTAATTTTCTTCTAATAAACGAATATGTGGTGATGATGTTGTTGTTGTTGTTATTGATGATGATGATGATGATGATGATGATGATGATGATGATGATGACGATGATGGTACGCTGCCATAACGGGCCACGGGACTGGCATGGCCGAGGTTTAGTTCTTTTCTTAACATAAACCATGTGCTTCTCCAAGTATCGCTGTTCTATCTATCTTGTGTAAGTAGGGAGGGGCTGGGTTGGATAGACAGATAGCATCGACAGGCCACGGAAGATTGGCATGACTGACTTAGGGTAATGGTAACACTATGGCACGAAGCACAGAAGATCAGCATGGACGCGGGATCGATTCCAGCTACCGTCTCAAAGGTTGATTCAGCCTTTCATTCGCCAGATGGCGTTCGTAAAACGAGCAGTAAGACGTGGTGGGCGCCTTGCATGGCTGCAAAACAAATTCGACTCACGAAATAACTTGTGATCATCCTTTCATACAATGAATTGTAATCATACTGCGCAGTGTCTGTTTGAAATAATAAACGAAGATTATTGTTGTCATCATCGTCGTCGTCGTCGTCGTCATCGTCATCATCATCATCATCACCTGATAATTGAGTTCTGGTCAGCAATTCGTTTACCAAAGGCTTATGGCGATCTTCGAAATGTAACGTTTTTTCTAGTTTTTATATTAATTTCACTAAATGTCAAATTCAAACACAACTCAAACTACATCTTAACAACTAGTGACAGCATGGACTGAAATCAGCACTGAAATAATAGAGCAATCCGTTTAGATGACAGCTGGAAAGGCTACCATTTACAGTGTGGAAATGTAAAAATATTTTAAGAGTTCGGACGCCCATTTGACCCCATATAAACTTCTGGATCCGTCACTGGCGCCGACCACGCCGCGCCGCGCCGCCGCCGCCGCCGATTTTATTTGGCGGCGCGCCGCCGCCGCCGACCAAAATGACCGGCGCGCGCCGCCGCCGACACTATGAAGTCGGCGCATAGCTCTAGGCCAGAGTAGCACAGCTGAAAACATTCCAAGCGCCAGATGTCTACCGTGAACTGCTGGAGTTGTCGATTGCTTTCTTTAATGGAACCAGTGTTATTTCAGTTATGGTTTTTCAGTTACAGTTACAGTTATAGTTATCTAATTTATGATTTTTCAGTTAAAGTTATAGTTACAGTTAACTGAAATAAGATTTTTCACTTTCAGTTATTTTTATATATTTTTCAGTTACAGTTTCAGTTATTTCTCTTTATTTTTCAGTTATAGCTTATTTTTGTTCACAAGTCATGACTAATGACTACACTGACCAGAAGTATTCTGAACAGTTATAAGAAATATTTACGCAGCAAATCAAAGCGATTTAACGTATTGTCGGTTTGCTTTAGGAAAACACGACGTTCCAGATTAACACTTGCTCTGTTCCGACAATTAGCGTGCCACACTCGTGGTTTTCAACGTCCTTGCCAGCAACGGTATGAACACAACATCGACTTCTTGTCGTCTGCGGCTTCGTAAACAAAATGTTCCCACACGCCACTTTCAACTTTTCGACCACTACTTGCAATGGCTTAAACATTATTCTCGTAGTCGTGGATTGTTTAACGAATTTACGGTTTAGCGCCAACGACAACACAACGAAAGGAAAAGGAACCGGAAGTGAAACGAACATAGAAAACTGAAAAGGAATCAGAAGTGAAACTAGCATACAACACTGAAAAAGGAACCAGAAGTGAAACTAGCATAGAAAACTGAAAAGAACCCTGAGTGAAATGAGTATAGAAAACTGACCGTAGACTAGAGTAGGATTACCATTCAAAAAGTAAGTAAGAAAACACTCATGTTTTATTTTTCAGATAACTTTTATTATTTTTCAGTTATACAGTTTTCGTTTTTCAGTTACTATTACAGTTTCAGTTATTCAGTATTTTTCAGTTTCAGTTACAGTTACAGTTAACTGCAAGACATTTTTCAGTTCTTTTGCTATTTCAGTTACAGTTACAGTTAATAGAAATAACACTGTATGGAACGTCTCACAGTAGAATCCATTTCTGATATCCATCAGCAATTCACCGTGCCCGCTGGATGGCCAGAACCATTAACTCCATGATACTGTGGCTTTTCCGCAAACAGTATGAACCATTGCATCTCGGTCCTCCGAATCCCGGAAATCGTGTGGTCCATAAAATCGCCAACAAAATAAGGAAGCATCTCAGTGAGGTCTGTCTCTTATTGGCTGCTGTGAAATGTGTATGTCAGATACTGGGTCAAGAGCCCAACATCTACAGTTGCTCCAAGAAATTATCTGTCCCCTTGCATTGTAGTTTGCCGGCATACCTTGACATGGAGGTCGCAGAAGCTGCCACCACCAGAGGCGTACAGAGCTGATTATGCCGTCCGGGGCGACGTCCAAAAATGCCGCCCTTGGCCACTTAATTTCGGATATGTTATTTTCTTTAAGAGATTTCAGTTTTCATGAGGATCGTCGATCTAATTACTTATAAGCCTACAATTTTATTTTACGAAGTTGACAGCTTATCTGGATTTATCACTTTTCACTGCATTTTTTAATTACCCGTTTTAGCTATTTAGTCCATTAATAATTATTATGTCAAAAAAATAGGGGAGAGGTTTGTAAAAGCTTGACAGTTGTTGACAAAGAGGGAGGGGTACGGTAGAATTTGACTTCGAATTTTTTTCCCAGTGAATCAACACAAACCCTTCAAAATGGTAGCTTAAACATTAAGTAATGCTAAAAATGTATAAAGTACTTAATGTTTAATACTATTAAAAAGCTGGTAATAAGCTAAACTCATATATTTAGAAATTCGAGATTGCATTTTTAGTGTAAAAAATCTAACAGTGATTCCACATGTATTAGCCATTGTGTTTCTTTTTTTGTAGGGGGGGTTCTGGGATTGTTGACATAATTTTTAGGGGTCCTTCAATGTTTGACAGTTGTTGACAAGCGGGAGAAGTTCAAAAACTGCCTAAAATTTGTTGACATAATTAATGGACGACCCCTATAGCCTACATTTTCAACTTACTGAAACCAATATTATTTAGAACATTTTATTGCATGAATTGCGGAGGTAGGTGCAGTACCGCTCGCGAGAATAATCCCTTTCCCCCATTAATGATGCTAGATTTCTTCAATATCGTGTCACTTTTCCCGAGAAAATTGAGCAACACTGTCGCTTGAATTAGCCGAGAACTAAGCAACAATATCGCTATAATGGGGCGGGGCTTCCGTCGGTATCCTCGGTACTACCGACATGTAGGCGGAGCTTAGGACGCCGCATGAGACTATTATACAGTAGTCGTTAGCAATATTTACATGTACAGTACATGTACGTTTATCGATTAACGTTCCCTATAAACAATGTTATTTATTCACCGTATCGTGGATAGATACATGTAGATTGACGGGTGAATTGCTGAATTGATGCCTGGGTGAAAAGGATGGATAGAGGGTTGGATGGATGGATGAGTGGATGGAGGAATGTTTGGGTGTAAAACTACATGTACATGAATAGATGAATCGTGGAGGTTGACTGGATGGAATGATGAATGGATGGAGAATGAATGGATAGAGGAATGTTTGGCTGGATGAAACGATGGATGGATTGATGGATGGAGGGAGGGAGGGAGGAATGAATGGGTGGAGGAATGGTTGGGAGGATGATTGGATGGATGGATGGATGATGGATGGATGGATGGATGGATGGATGGATGGATGGATGGATGGATGGATGGATGGATGCATGGATGGATGGATGGATTCCTCGCTGAAATACCGGTAGTTATGAAACTGCGCTGTTCGGAGGGAGATCGAAAGACACAGGACAGATAGACAGGCACACTGTAGCCGGGAAACCATTAAGAACCATATAATTACATGTACAGTATGTGGATGCGAAGAGATAAATTTTTACTTTACAGCGAAGGACAGCCGCGCTGAAATGCGAATAATATGAGGAGGTAGAAGTTCCAGATAGAAGAACTGGTAACGGACAGTTGTCCGTTTTGGAATACAGTACCTTGGCATTCTCTAGTCCAGCAAAGAATAGAAATTCTTGAAGGGGCGCTATATAAATGTTTGAAATGAAAATGATGGATGAATGAACGCATGCCAAGAGATGCATGCCTATTAGGGTGGGGCAAATCGCAGTTGCCTCAACCAGACAATGATAAATAGAAGCTCCCTCACCTACTGGTTAATGAAATAATTCATTTTCATATTTTGTATCATGTCTAGGGGTCGCAACTTTAAAAGATGTGTGACGTAATATATTTCATTAGAAATTAATACAAATTCATTAATATTATTACAATGGGGTCATGGAAACTCATTAATTGCAACTATAATATATTACACTATATCATATTGTGGGGCGCGGTGGTGTAGGGGTATGTTCGGTGCCTTGCAGCCGGAGGGTTGCGGGTTCGAATCCACCTCAAAGCCGTCGCGTAGGGACCCTGGGCAAGTCCTTCACTCGCAATTGCTCATGCGATTCGGCGTGAAACCCGATTCAGTGTTCGCAACTGTAGTCGGGAGCGCTCTGAAATGATGAGAAATCTTGAAGGGGCGCTATAACAAGTGCTCATACATACATACATACACAATCGCATTAATACACACATTAGACAATACACACAGTTACATGTGCACATTGTGCTGGCCTGCAGGGCACACTCATCGAAAAATCAAAGATGAACACTGTGTTCTGGTATGCATCCCTAGCCGAAGTTATGTTGAACATCTTGTTGCTGCATCAGGAAAACCTGCAGATATTTCAAGAGAAATTTTGTCCGTGATTAGAGATAGTAGATCAGAACCAACGTTACAAGTATCCATTTGTGATGGAACAGCTGTGAATACCGGTTGAAACAATGGAGTAATCCGAAACATTGAACTTCATCTCAGAAGACCTTTTCAGTGGTTAATTTGTTTAATGCATGCTAACGAATTGATTCAGAAGAAGCTAATGGAAGTCGTTGATGGGAAGACCACTGGTCCAAGAACTGCAGAAGGACAGATATCAGACATGTTGGAATTTGACTCACAACAGAAACCAATCATTGAATTTTCTCCTGTTTCAGGTTGTGTTGCTGAACTTGAAGATACGATGATGAATGACCTTACACTGTTAGAAATTCTGCCGTAAAATTACGGTCAAATGCCTGGCAGGAATGAACACAGGAAATTACCGTAAAATAATGTCGGACCGTAAATTTATGTTAGACCGTAAATTTACGTTCGTATGACCGTAAAGGTTTACAGTAAATGACCGTATTTTAAATGTATTTCACTGTCATTTTTACGGTCATTTCTCGTACTTTTAATGTTTTAATGTATTTCACCGTAATTTCTACGGTCATTTCTCGTATTTTTAATGTTTTCGAATGTATTTCACCGTAATTTCTACGGTCATTTCTCGTATTTTTAATGTTCTCGAATGTATTTCACCGTGATTTCTACGGTCATTTCTCGTATTTTTAATGTTCTCGAATGTATTTCACCGTGATTTCTACGGTCAATTCTCGTATTTTTAATGTTCTCGAATGTATTTCACCGTGATTTCTACAGTCATTTCTCGTATTTTTAATGTTTTCGAATGTAATTCACCGTAATTTCTACGGTCATGTCTCGTGTTTTAAATGTTCTGGAATGTGTTTCACCGTAATTTCTATGTCTCGTAGTTTTTGTTTTGGAATGCATTTCACCAAAATTTCCATTCTCACATTGGGAAACATGGCTCAAAATTCCGATGGTTAGTGGTTCAAATCTTCTAGAAGCTGCCGATACATCTCTTCCATGCTTTGACTTGACATTACAAAAGCATTCACCTGCAAACTGGTCCTTAAATATACTAGAATAGTAGGGATCTTGACTAACAAAGAACAAATCATTATTGAAGGCAATAGTCTTTTATATTTGACCTAAAACAAACTCCTAAAAATTCTGAAATGGATTCATTATCCAGTTTTAAAAAACTGTTAATTTTCAAAACAACATCTTAGAGTAAATGATCACAATAGGGGCCTACAGAAACACAAAACAGAAAATTTTAAATTCTCAAGTCATACTGTTTATATAAAACCATAATATTATACCCAAGTTGATGGTATACAAAACCTCTGAAAACACACTCTTCTGTAAATAGACTACAGAAAGCACTTTAAAAATCTCAATGACTGTAAGAAAATTTAATAAACAAGTTTCAAAAACTTTAAATTAAAAAACGGCTTTTTAAAGTAAACAATCACGTTTAAAATCACAGATAAACTGCACAACACTTGCAAACAATCCCAAAGCACAGAACAGAAAATTATAAACTCTCAAGTGATACTGTTTTAAAAGAAAACAGCTTTAAAAGTAAAAAATGTTTCAAAACTCAATCTTCTGTAAATAAACTGTACATGAAGCACTATAAAAATCTCAATTACTGAATGCAAATTTAATAATAATAATAATGCAGCTTTAATAAAATTTTAATTTACAAAATCATCATTTTTAAAATAAACAATCACTTTAAAATTCTATGATAAACTGCACAAACACCTGTGAGAACAATTCCCAAGCACAAAACACAATATTCTAATGCCATCCAAGGCACTGGTTCTTGACGAATTCTAGCTGTCCCAGAAACGTTTGTATTCTTAATGGTTAATAGATAACTTGAGGCAAAATAATAATAATACTCAGTATACTATTTAAAATATAACTCACAAAACAGAAACACCTTAAACAGTAAATATCCACTCCACTCTGTTACACATACACTACAACATACCCTTACAGTAAATATATTAATCCACGCATTCAGAATATAGTAAAGATCAGTTGTAGGCCTACTTGCTTAAAATATGTCTGCTGATTCGATGTGGCTACAATGCTAGTGATAATCACATCTCCTACTTGCAGACCGCTCAACCAGGTGCACTCAGTCATTCCAGATGGCTAACCAAAGCCAACCGATTGCTTAGGTTGTATGCTTGCCAAGAATGTCCTTCCTATAATCTGCAACGCTTTGTAAAATTCATCCTGAATTTCTATGCACCATCATGGTTTAATATTAAACCTCTTCGGTCGTGCCAGGATGGAGCAAAGAACTTCTTCTTCATGCTAGGCTATAATTGTACCAGAAACTTGACAAAATGGATCAAGCTGTCATCACTCCAGCAAGACCTCCATCACGTCGAAAGCTTTTGGCAGTAATGAACGAGTAGTTCTACCTCACTATCCGTGTCATTAGCAAATTGTGGAGAGAAATATCAAAGACGTTTATGCAGTCTGAGGCCGAGTTACGGACATGACTCACGCCACGGTGATGCCATGCAAATGAAGAAATCAAGATTGAACTTGCCAACTATAGAAACTAAAGCTGATTTTCTGAACTAAGTTAAAACACTTACACTGCAGCACTGTGCCGGATGTTTTTTAATTTTTTTTATTACTCATTGTTGTTTGTAGCTCTAACTTTTTGTTCTAAATTTAAAAGTCATAACCATTAAACCGGCTGATGTAAGACCAGCTCTCATTTTACAACATATTGCGTTCTTGGGCTTGTGTTTCAGACAAAGTTGCCAGAAAACGGTGATATATATGAGAAATCCATTTTTGGTACAATATTGCATTTAACATAGACCTCTGATTTAGGTTTGTCCGGAAACTGAATTCGAATTTTCGTTACTTTTTGCCCCACCCTAATGCCTATTCCTTTTGCGCGAACTTCGACGATGCAGCGTCGTGCCTTTTCAGTCATTGGACCGACCACGTGGAATAAACTTCCCTCTACTCTACGTTGTCTTTTTGGTAGGGGCTCTGCTTACACTTTCTACAAGCATGTCGTGGAGAGGCGCTATATAAGTTCTCTCAATGAATGAATGAATGAATGAATGAATGAATGAATGAATGAATGAATGAATGAATGAATGAATGAATGAATGAATGAATGAATGAATGAATGAATGAATGAATGAATGAATGAATGAATGAATGAATGAATGAATGAATGAATGAATGAATGAGGTGTGTCGATGGCGGCCGGTTGACATGCACAACTTGCGATAGCTCTGCAAATTTCGAATGTTTTACTGGGTCTATTTAGGTTATTCGCAATATATCTTTGCCACATTATATCATTCGCGATGGATTGTAATTAAATTTGTTAATATTAGCGAAAAGTCTGGTTGAGAATCGACTGTTTTGAGCGAACATGGACTACCTCCCCCCGTCTGGAATGAGTGTACGCCTTACAATCAGCTACCCTCGTTACTCGTTCAACAGCAATCATTGTTTACCACAGCGTTAGAGGATCGCCATTGTCAACGTTTGTTTTCCTACTTTGGACCTGTGCGAACGATTAACTTTCTATTCGACTTAAAGGTACGCTGACTTTGCAACATTCATATTAACCTACTGGACCGACATAAAAGAGAAATATGTCTAAGAAAGGCATCAAAATAGACGATTTGCTGGAATCTCTCCAAGATGAAAGAATAGTCGCACTACTCACGCAAAGCCTTAAACCCATTATGGAAGAAATCTTCAATGGCTTTGTTGAAACCTTCTCGTCAAAACTCGAGAACCTGGTTGCGAAGTCGGCGGAGGCACTAATAACAAAGCACTGCGAAACGACTGATCTTAAAATATCTGCGTTGGAAACTGAGACCGAGCTTCTCAAGGCGAGACTTGACGAATCGGACAACCTGTCGAGATTGGATAACATCGTAATCTACGGCCTACCTGAAACCTCAAATGAACTGCCTCGAGCCGACACTTCTCGACCCTTTCTACGTTCCTCGCCAACTGAACACTCAGCTGTCCATTCCGTCTTGGACCTATGCAACATCCAGCTGGGCGTGAAAGTTAGTGATTCGGACATCTCGTATGCTCATCGCCAGGTTCTTCCAGAGAAAGATATCGTCCAGTGATCGTACGCTTCATCAGCCGCAGAATCAGAAATTCTGTTCTCGCCGCGCGTAGATCTCTGAAGGACCTCGCAGGATCAAGTCGAATATTCATCAACGAGCACCTAACTAAACAAAACTCTCAAATCTTCGCCAGAGCAAGAAGACTCGTGAGGGAAAGGGTCCTGCACTCTGCTTGGACCAGGGGTGGGATAACCTTTGTCCGCATCTCTGACGCTGATGACGAAAACCCAGGAAGATTGCCTCTATGAAGTGTCTGGAATCAATTACCCAAAAGAATGATCTCTTCGTGATGCTCCCTCCAGAGAAATCCGGGTGAGTCGCATCTGGAACTCGCATGCCAACCCATTGATCCGCCCAACCTCCATCCAAAGACTTGTCCTCTGTGACTTAACCGTTTTTGCCCTTTATTGAGTGCACTTCACGTTTGTTTGTTTAGTTTAGTCTTCGATTTGAAAGCTTTTTATTTCTATAAGTAAATGTGTTACCTCATACATGGGTATTGGGTAATTATGTTTCTTTTGTTTTGTTTCATAGTTTTGTTTCATAGGTATCATTTGATGGCATCTCTCTTTACGTCTCTTAGCTAAGTCTCAATTCGTAAGACACTATTATCTTTATAATGTCTGAGACTTTCATCGAACTGGCTTGCTATAATTGTTGCGCTTGCAGAAGCTCACCCACAGATCTGTGCTACTGCATAACACACCCCAGTCTAATTTAACATGCACATTGTATATTGCTATCAACGGTTTTTTGTGTTGCTATTCTGGTTTCTTACATGCCTAAGGACAAATCTGGTGCCTGTTGTTTATGCTCACTTAGTGTAGTTCCAGTACTTAAGCATGTTACTTGTGTAGAATGTAGAAGTCAATGTCACTACAAATGTTATAATGATAAATGCCTTTCATGCGCACCTGTTGAATCTTGGTTATGCCCTAGGGTGTCCCAGAAATATTTTTTGTCGAAAATTTTTACACAGTCCCTCTAAAATGTTTCTTTATGGTCCCATAATGATACCTGGAAAATTTTTATGAAATTTAAAAAATATTTAGGTGTCCCGCAAGACACTCATATTTTCACCATGTTGGCATAATTTGCGTCGGACGTGCCCAATTTATTAATGCTTTTAGACAACGACCTTGGATCCCATGATAACATGTTTAATACCATTGGAAAGCTCTCAAATAATGGAATCTACAAGACTAGTGTCTGACTTTATTGCGTACATAGGTATGGTTTTACGATCAAATAATGAAAAAATTGTAAGCAACTGAAGATTTTTGGACTTTCTCAATATCAGTTATTGCCATTAATCGTTAGGAAGAATCATTATTACAAATTCTTGATTATGCAACCAGCCATGGTTTCAGCTACCCCATACCTGCATCTGCTTATTCTTAATCACTGTTTATACCTTCAGCTGCATATTGTTCAGTTCTACATTTTACAATAATCTACATGTCTACAAGATTGTCATGATTGCACTTAGAAAAGTCATGCCAGTGTTTTTCAACAAGTTGCAGAAGAAACTGTTTCTGTTCTTCGTTCTTGTTGAATTGAAATTCTGTATAAGAGCAACTCCAAGCTCAGCATTGTCATTTACACAGGCAAAGTTATTAACAAGCTGACATGCGATCTTATACAATTGGCTTTTTGGTCACTCTTCACATGGAATATCGAGGGTACAAGCCACGATGAGTTGGCGGTAGTTCGGAAGAAGCTTCGAGAAATATATAATTCCCTTTTCGTACGGGAAAGAGATTGAACAAAGTGCTATCCTCGATCACCTTTCATTGTCGACATAAGCTGTGCTTGCTCTTCAGAACAGAGACGGTGTGAGAACAGAGAGGGTTTCCAGCTCTTGGCTTAGGTACCAAGCATCGTCTTTAGTGGTCTTCAGAGCAGCCGCATCGTAATATTGCAGCCTTTTTATTAGCTGAATGTCATTGATGGGTGCATCAGCAGTGACTCGACACGAAAACCACGATTGGATGCAGATGTTGACTAAAACATATGTTAAATCGTGGATGCCCTGTAATTCACGGGCCGTCAATTGGATAACCGATTCGGTTCCATCAAAACGCAACTAAATCTTCATTGAGTATAATGCATTCGCCATCCAAGGCGCTCTAGAGGGGCACCAGACTTGCGAACCGCTGCCGAACTGCTCAATCCAAATATAGATGCCGCGAGTTGGAGAATTCTCTCTAATCATTTTGAGGATTGTCAAGTTGAAGCTGTTCAGTAATGAAATCCTTCAGTTTGTCAGACACAGACAGACATTAATGAGGCTTTGGTTGAAGGTGAGCCAGGTCGGACCATTTATCTTTAAATCGCTTGAAGAGAAGAATGCCTCCCCAAGTTGATGGACAAACTTTACCAAGGCACACTACGAATATATAAGACAACAGGACTTCAAACATGTGATGTTGACAAGCCATCTGCAGCAGATTACGACCGGTGGCTGCCTCTAGAAGAGTACAGGCTCCATTAACTCTGCCGGTATTTGAGGCCCTTGTGTCAAAACACATGCCGATAATAAATGTATCGCACTGCCACGACTTCAAAAGTCTAGAACTGCTACTGCTGCTGCCTGTCTTGACACAGAAGCCAACTTTGGCACACCCAGAAGTTAAGTATTTCTATTAACTAGAGAAGAAATCAGGACTGGCCATCGGTCCACTTTGTCCGTGTTTTCTCCAGTTATGTCAGAGAGCAGCTTGCCTTCCCAGTGCACGACAGATTTAAAGGCTCGAAAGTCTTCCTTGATTTGCAAGCCAAGAAATTTGATCTCTTCTGGTAGTGTGTTTTATGTCTTCTTCATACTTGAAACTTTATGCATATATATATACAAGAAGGTTATATCTGTAGATTCTGCAGTTTAAGAGCTTTATAGTGATACTAAACATGTTATTATGGGATCAAAATGTTGTCACCCAAATATTTAAAAGTCAGTGATGCCATGCGTAATTTACGACAAACTGCACTAACTCTAGGAGCCTTGCGGGACCCCTAAATATTTTCGAAATGTCATAAAACTTGGCAGGTAACATTACGGGATCATAAAGAAACTTTTACGAGGGACTGCATCAAAAGTTTCAACAATTTTATTTTTCCTATGTTATCGTGGGACACTCTATTATGCCCTCAATGTTTAACTGACATTTTCCCTTTCAACGGCATATTAAATAATGATGATTTTCTAAGCACTGCTTGTGATATTAACTCCAACCTGAAATGCATTATTGAACTTGATGGAACTAAGAAACTTGACATCTTTCCAAATGATCCCGACAGCCGCTCCCCTTTAAATAACAACGATATTGACCCTGACGTTAACTTCTTCGCTGAATTATCTTGGGATAGTGCCTATTCTACGCCTGACTCTTTGACCTCTTTAATTAGTACCCCTCGCCTCTTCACTACGATGCACCTGAACTGCAGGAGCATATTACATAAAGTAACAGATATAATTGATTTATTAGCCTAACAGATATAATTGATTTATTAACCCTGCTGCCTGTTTCTATCTTGGCCCTCACGGAAACATGGCTTGATGAAGCCCTGACAGACACTATAAATATAGCGGGTTATCAGCTTGTCCATAAATCTAGAACAACGAGTAGAGGAGGAGGAGTGGGGCTGCTGATAGGGGATGGCATTACTTTCCTATTGATCTTTCGCTAATCAACCTGGCCCCCAAGACTTTTGAAGGAATATTTATTCGGGCATCTATGGAGAAAGACAACTATCTGTTAGGAGCTATTTATAGACCTCCTGGCTCTGGTTTGGATGAGTTTTGTCTTGAACTACATCAACTACTGTCCAAAATTGTACGGAAAGAGAAACATATAATAATTATGGGAGACTTTAATATAGACTTACTAAGGGTTGAAGATCACTGTGGCACTAGTTCTTTTTTTAATAGCATGTCTTCCCATAATCTTCTTCCAACTATTACCAGGCCTACAAGAATCACTACTCACTCATCAACATTGATCGATAACATTTTTACAAATGCTTGGTCTAGTATCGTTGATTCTAGGATTATTATTTCGGACATCTCTGACCATTTGCCTGTTCTATCCTGCTTTAATTTGGAAAAGCGTAGTTGCAAGAATTCCGTGATTGTTGACTCTCGGGTTATTAGTGAAGAGGGAAGGGCAAACTTTGGCAATTATCTTTCTGAGGCCGATTGGTCTCCAATGCTTGAAGCCTGCTATAGTAAGGACGTCAACAAGGCCTATGACTTATTCATGGTCGAATACAAACGTAATTACGACAAAGCATTCCCGATAAAGTTTAACAGGAAGAAGGGGGAGCCTGTGTTCAAACACCCTTGGATGACACGTGGGCTCCTTAAATCTAGTAAGAGAAAAGCCCAACTACATTTAATATATGTAAAAGCTCCTACCCTTGCCAATAAAAATAAATTTATTTCCTACAGGAATAAATTCAAATCAATCAGAATGAAAGCTGAAAAGTATTATTATGCAGTAGAATTTAGCAAGCATAGTAATAATCTAAAGAAAACTTGGAACCTCATTCGCACTATCGTAAAAATGGGTGAACACGATGTTAAAATTGAATCACTTAAAGTAAATGGAGTTAAAAATGACGATCCCAAAACGATGGCAAATACTCTTAATAATCTCTTCTCCAACATTGCCCACACTCTAGCTGAACAAATTCCAAATTCTAGATTTTCCTTTACCAATTACCTTGACCCCCCGATGCCTAACTCCTTTGGCTTGATTCCGACTTCACCTGAAGAAATTAATAATTTAAGCCACTCTATTCATGACAGTCATAGTCGTGGTGTTGATGACATCGATCCTCATATTGCTATATCTTATATTCCTTTAATTGCTCCCCAGCTTGCTGAACTTATTAATTGCTCCCTTAATACTGGGGTAGTACCTCATGCTATAAAAATTGCCAAAATTGTTCCAATATACAAAAAGGGAGATAGGGATGACCCTACAAACTATAGGCCTATCTCTATCCTTCCTTTTTTTGCCAAATACTTCGAAAAAATTATGTATGACAGGCTTATCAACTTTGTAGAAAAATCTAACATTATATTCCCCTACCAATACGGCTTTCAATCGGGTCGCTCCACTTTTATGCCTCTAATGAATATGTATGATAAAATCTCAAATGCGTTTGAAAATAGCGAGTACTCCATTGGAATCTTCTTCGATTTAGCCAAGGCCTTTGATACCGTAAATCATGATATCTTGTTAAAAAAATTAGCTAATTACGGTATCAGAGGCACCCAACTAGCCTGGTTTACTAGCTACCTCGATAAACGTCTCCAATGTGTCTCCTGCAATGGCGCTCTCTAAGGCTTTAGAATGGTAAAATACGGAGTTCCACAAGGATCTAATCTTGGGCCCCTACTCTTCCTCATATATATAAATGACTTGCCCAATGTATCGCCTATTCTCTCCTTCATCCTCTTTGCTGACGACACTAATGTCTTTTATTCCCATAAATCCTATCACACTCTTGTGCAGACTATAAATAGCGAACTTATCTCTATAGCTGAATGGTTCTCTGCTAATAGACTTTCCCTAAACTTGGAGAAAACTAACTTTATTCTATTTCGTTCCCATAAAAAAATGTGTCCCCCCAGTGATTCACTGCTACTGTCTATAAATGGCACCCTCATATCACAGGTCAGCTCCTCTAAATTTCTTGGAGTATACATTGATCAACACCTTACGTGGAATGATCACATTAAAAATATCTCGGCAAAAGTTGCAAAAAATATTGGCATACTCTACCGTACCTCCCACATTCTCCCTTCCTCTATCCGAGCTAAGCTATATTACTCCCTAGTATATCCCTACATTTCGTATTGTAATTTGGTATGGGCATCTACCTATGAATCAAGACTACATAAATTAGTATTACTACAAAAGCGTGGAGTTCGCATAATAGCTGGAGCTTCGTCATTTGCTCACACAAGCCCACTATTCCTAAAATTTAAATTACTTAAGTTCCACCAAATAAGGACCTTTCAGATAGGGGTTTTTATGTACCGATTTACCCATCATCTTCTGCCTCTGAACTTTTCAGGTTACTTTCAGCAAGGGTCTGACATACATCACCACCTTACTAGGAGCTCCAAACTTTATCGTGGTATTCATGCCCACTCTAACTCACGAAGATTCTCCATTAAATTTACTGGCCCAGGTGTTTGGAGCAGAATTCCTCTGTCTATTCAACAGGTGCATAATTATCAGTGGTTTAAAAAAATGTTACGTTCTCACTTGATAAAAGACTTGACTAATAACTGGCCTGCTTAAGTACTGTTATTCTGTTAGTTAAGGTGTACTTTTCTGTTTGTTTCTTTATGCTTAATGACTCGAATTTAGTTTCATAATTGCGCATTTGATGTTATCCTGTAGATTCAGGCTGTTAACCGTCCTTCCGCTATGTTAATTTAAGGATTAGCAAATAGGTGTCCCTGTTAGCGGGATCTTTAATCCCTTAAGGGCCTTCCTTGTTGCCATCTCGATATGTGAAGTCTATTACTGTGCATAACTTGATTGATGGTTTCAATAAAGATTGATTGATGAATGATGCAGACAGACACGCGCGCACAAATAAAGTCGGACACAGTTAGTACTAGAGACAAACGGCGAGGGCGAAAGAGACGGATAGATCCGATATATGGAGGAAGGGAGAGGGGAAGCGTACACTTGGTTAATATCATTAGAGAGAGGCAGCAGTGCGTACGAGTCTTCCAGTCTTCCCCCTCCTCCCTTTCTTGCCCACCGACCTCCAGCAGCTAGCAGGCTGATCGAAGATAATTAGCCACGAAACAGCCATGGGTATGAAGTGTCCCTTCCCTGTTTGTCTCTCTCTGTCTCTACTTGATTTACCAGCGGTCGATGCATGGATACTGTCGGACCAACAGCCGACTGGCGGCCCGCTAGCGAGACTGCCGTTCTGTGACTGATTGGCGGTCCGCTAGTGGGGTCTGTCTCTCCCAACCCAAGGGAATATCGCTATAAAATTCGCCACGCCAGTCACCACGGTTAATGACTCAAAAGAAGGAATCAGGATAAGTTCCACAGACCACATAAGGGCAGAAAATTACTGGCCATAGCACCTGTTCATCATGCAACGATCTATGTTAAGGGCAGAGCCCCTGGGACTCCCTCAGCCATCAAATGGATATACATTAACTACGCGTGTACATGTAGGTACAATGTACATGTATATATGTTACAGGCAATCTCTGAAGTCGACTGGCTGTGTTTTTCTCAGTCTCGGGTGTATACATGTATGTTACTGCCGTATTGTGTGCGAGTCATTAGGAGTCGAAGTACCAGTACTTCTTGGACTTAATATTAGTGGGATAGATTTCCTAACACCCGGAACCCCAACTGCCGCAATCCCTCACCTGCAGTCCACCCCCTTTGATCAGACAATGGATCTACCTACCCCCCCTCTGGATGACTGGATTCTGCTAAACCGTTTAGAACAACAAGATATGGAAATTGCTGCCTTGAAAAGGCAACAAGCTGAGGCTATGAGGCGAATCGAAGCCTTAGAAACTGCCTCAAAGTCGCCGGGCACATTTTTGCAAAGAGCTATCACAAATCGACGGCCACAGGAGACATTTGCAGATAAAAATCTACTACGAGTTAAAGCATCGATGTTTGTACTGGGTAGAACTCTAACCGCAGATTTGTGCAAGGAGCTGGTCGGCGATCTGTACGACAACGAACCCTCACTGGACTATACGGACAGTACAGTGAAGGCCGTCAATGAGGCAAAAGGGTGCGTGGACGCTCCCAGTCTCAGCAAGTGCGCTGTCCTGGAGCTGTTCAGCCTGGGTGAGCTAGCAGGTAGAAATTGCACCGGAAGGTCGTCGACCGGAAGTGACGTCAAGAAACCTCTTGATAAAGTCAAGCTGAAATTTATACAGGACGCAGTGTTTAGAATCTATCCCCAGCACAGCGAAGCCGCCAGACGGGAAATGTGGAACAAGTGCGTCGACAAAATTAATGGGGAACTGCGCTATCTATTCGGTACTAGTCTTAAAAAGCACGCATGGCTAGATGTCGGCTTGAATTGCCATTAATTACTTCTCAAACATCTGAACTCAGTTTGAAATAAACTAGTTATTACTGTTCATTGTTGGGAAATAAAAACCCGTGAGACCATATTTCTGAGTTCAGCTTTCAGCAAAATAACTGTATGCATAAAATGGATGGATGGATAGACAGTTTGATGTTTGTGTGTATGTATGTACATGTATGTGTGTGTACATGTATGTACAGCCGGGTGTGCCGATGCTCCAGATACAACAGCTTCAATCCGTCTTCAACAGGCAGACTTACAGACCCTCAGAAACATAGACAGACAGACAGACATACAGACAGACATATAGACAAACATACAGATCTCGAGAGACAAACAGTCAGACACTAATGATGGCGAAGTAGGTTACATGACATTGTAGAATGAGTAAAGTTTAGGCTCAGGCTATAGGGTGTGCATGTACAGACCCACAGTTTATTCTGGACGTAACAGTGGAAGGTCATACCAACGATTCATCCATCCGTCGATCCATCTATCGATCGATCCATCCGTCCGTCCTGACCAATCCACCCTCCATCCATCCATCCATCCAGCGGCGGCCTCTACCCACCCACCCACCCACCCACCCACCCACCCACCCATCCATCCATCCATCTATCCAAAGTACCTGAGTGAATCAAGGATTTTACAAATTGTTGAAAAATCTCACGATGCTTGGTTTTACTCAGTGCCTGTAACATACATGTACAGTATACATGTACATGTACATGCAATTTGTATGCGTTCATTTACCCACCCCGTTTGCTTGTAGCCTTCTTCAGAGTGTAGAGGTGCACTTAATTGAACCCCGCTCATAACGAAGAGCTCATCCACAGGCCGCCGTAATTAACGACACAACTAATGATCTGTGGGCGGAGTCTCAACAGCACCAGACTGAGACTGACATGCAACGGACATATGTCAATCAAGATCAAATCTTGGTGACAGTAGTGAGAATCATGGGAGAATAACGCGCTAGAGAAAATTTGTTGTTAAACATTGTTGCGCCATTGATGCGAAATTTAATCATTGTAAGGGGTTTATTCTCGCGAGCGGTACTGTAGGTGAAAATATTTCGGTGCGTAGCTGAAGAACCACCTACTAGGCCTATTGTTTTTTTAGATTTTCTCTGCGCTTCAGTTCCGAATTTGGAGTGTTTTCAAAATCCAGCCCCATTATTTGGATTATGGATAATAATGAACTAGCTCATCTTAATTTCCAATCTATGCTTGATAATGAGTACTGGTCTGATGTTCTTCAGGTGGACTGCCCAAATACTATACTCTGCTTAATCAATGATAAAATATTTGATATGTATAACACTTGTTTCCCTCTCACCACCCGTAAAGTCAGGATCTATAAAACTAAGCTTAGGCCATGGATGACCTCTGCTCTTTTGAAATCTTGCAAAACTAAAAATAAGCTATATAAAATTTACCTTCGACATCAAACGGAGGAATCTTTAATTAACTACAAAAAATATAAAAATAAGCTCACGTTGCTATTACGTAATAGTGAAAGACTCTATTATGCCAGTATGTTTGAACTTCATAACAATAATCTCCGCAAAACTTGGAAACTTATTAAACAAGCCATGGGCCATTCCACTTCCCTCCAAACGAATGTTCCTCTCTCTATTGATAATCAACTGACCTCTGATTCTTCTCTTATTGCTAGGGAATTCAACAAGTTTTTTGTGGGCATTGGACCCAATATGGCGACCAATATTCCTCTTACTTCTAGTAACTACAAGGACTATTTAAAGGACCCCAATCCTAACTCTCTCTTTTTTGCTCCTACCAACGAATATGAAATCTTTAATATTATCTCTGATCTTAAGTTAACTAGCCCTACCACCTCTTCAGATGTCTCTGTTCAGCTGCTTAAACGTTATGCTTCCTATTTAGCTTTGCGGTTGGCTCATTTGATCAACCAGTCTATCGGCCAGGGCATTGTTCCTGACTTAATGAAGATTGCCAAAGTTATTCCTATATTCAAATCTGGTAGCTCTCAAGATATGACTAACTATCGTCCCATATCGACTTTGACTAGTTTCTCTAAGATACTTGAAAAGATTGTTCATAAAAGATTATATGATTTCTTAGACGTGAACCAGATTTATATATGATAACCAGTTCGGTTTTAGAAGGAATCATTCCACTGCTCTGGCTATTCTTGAAACCATTGACCGTATTTCGGAATCTATGGACTCTCATAAACAAACACTGGGTGTTTTCCTCGATCTTTCTAAAGCCTTCGATTCGATCCGGCATGATATCCTTTTGGACAAACTGTCACATTATGGCATTCGCGGCTTACCATTAGAATGGTTTGGTTCTTTTCTTACTAACAGATTCCAGTTTGTCTCTTATGCTGGCGCCATCTCTGATCTACTTCCCATTCTCTGTGGGGTTCCCCAGGGGTCCATACTTGGCCCTCTACTTTTCTTAATTTATATTAATGACGTTTCTCATTCCTCTAAGACCCTTACTTTTATACTCTTTGCTGACGACACGTCTGCATGCCTTCCTTTCCTCATCCAGAGTGCTGCATCTTTTCCAGGACATGACTCTCGAACTTAGTCATCTTTCCAACTGGTTCTGTGCTAACTTTTTATTTCTTAATATAAAGAAATCTAATTATGTTTTGTTCAGTGGTCCTAGGACTACCAACACTGAACTAAATATACAACCCCTACTAATAAATTCTGTTGAACTGA
The DNA here is from genome assembly GCA_020284085.1 of Aporrectodea caliginosa. NCBI lineage: Eukaryota > Metazoa > Annelida > Clitellata > Crassiclitellata > Lumbricidae > Aporrectodea > Aporrectodea caliginosa. Next base: position 692,340 of record JACEVL010000844.1, read on the forward strand.
AACGTGTTCCTAATGTAAAATTTTTAGGTGTTATTCTTGACGAACACTTGACTTGGCATGACCATATTTTGATGATTAAAAACAAAGTATCTAAGGTGGTGGGCATTATTAACACACTCAAGTGGAAGCTGTCTACTGGAATCCTAAGGAATTTATATAATTCGCTTATGCTGCCCTACTAGACGTACTGTACTACTGCTTGGGCTGGAGGCTCTCCAAATCGCCTTAAACCTATTTTTTTACTCCAGAAGAGATTGATTAGAATCATTGCGGGTGTACATTACCTTGCCCATAGTTCCCCACTATTCAAGTCTCTCAACTTACTCTCCATATATGATATTTATCGTCATCAATTGGCCTCTCTTATGTATAGGCATCAGTCGGGTCTTCTTCCTTCCATATTTAAAAAATTTTTCACGACTAATTCTGATCTCCACCGATACAATACACGTAAGAAGCACGACTATCGATCTGCTTTATCTAGAATTGGGGCGTGCTCTTCCTCGGTTCGTATCACGGGTCCTAAACTATGGAATTCTATTGATCCTTCTGTACGATCTGCCCTTTCTCTTTCATCCTTTAAATATATCTTTAAATCCTTATTGGTCTCTCAGTACTCCTAAATTATCCTACTTCACTCGAAACTAATATTGTTGACTTCTAGTGTTCCTTTTCCTGATGTAGCCTTTCTGTTTTTGGTTCTAGTATCCACCCTACCCATCTAGTTTTCCTACCTATGGGGATGTGATCAAGCACTTTGTGCTTCATCTCCTCATTAGTTGTTATTCTTTCGCTTATGAACTGATGTATCCTATCATTGCACTGTTTATACTATACGCATTAACTTGTCTAATTAACATTTCTGAACATTGTTTTAGTGTATGTTATGTTTCTTCTATTGAGTTCTTTCTGTACACTGATTCAAATAAAAAATATAAAAAATATATATAATATGCTCATATTTATTTAACACTATAAAAACTGCTTCCTTTTCTACAATTATGCTTAGTGTTTAACATAGACCTCTCAGAGTCCCTAACCGAGGCTTAAAGGCGGCATCGGAAGCCAAGTCGACTTCACAAAAGTGACGGTTTCTTTCATTCCTTCCTTTTCTTCCTTTTCTCTCTCTCCTACTTTTTCATTTTTTATCCAACATTCAATCCTTTTTTTATTTTTCTACAACCCTATTTTGCCGCCCCAGCACAAGTGCCGCCCGGGGCACTCGCCCCCTGCCATGGACGGTACGCCACTGCTGCCACCACAGCATTTGGTCGCCAATTAATTATGATACCTGTCTAAGCTACTGATAGGATTTGGATTCTTCAACGATAATGTCTCGGTGGAAGAGAAGAAATTCCACTATTCGTCAATCCAGTAACAAAGGTACAACATGACTGCGTCATGTACACGGCGTTTTATAAGATCCTGGGTGAGGAATTCTTGCAAATTGACTCCAGCGAATGGCTACTCCAAGAATCACATCTAAAGGACAGATGGTTGCTACCTCCGTGAAGGTTGTGAACGATCTTACAGAACGGGAGTTGCCGTGATTCAATGCCTCGTTAACACGCAACGAGGAACAAAAACAGATTAAAGTAGTTAAGGGCACTAGAAGCAAGTTCAGTGTGTCAGTAAGCACTGAGCAGCTATCTAGAACTCCAGAGAAACCGGCAACATGAGCTATTGATGGATTTGTGGTAACTGAATTTTTACATAATTTTTATAGAGGGCATAATGTTTTGCATAGCGTTTGCCGTTCATTGCATTCAGTATAGATGTCACATTTCTATATTGCTACACTGCAGCTCTAGTGTTTTAATTATTGTAGGGCCTACTGAATGACCATTTTACGTACTTTGCACTGCTACTCTACCACTGCTGTAACACTGCAGTTTACATGTTTCATGCGTGCTTACAATTTAGTGTGTTTGCTGTTTAGTATTTTACTATTTCACTTGACGATTTTACTGAAACACTGTCTATAACAAACTTTGATTGGTTTGTGCAAATCCTAAATATTATTTGATCATGCTAAAAGTTTTACCGGTTACTCTCTTTCCATCTGGTATCACGCAATGATGGGTTGGAGAATAATTTTCCAAAACTTTCATTTTTTAGAAACACCCTACTATAAGGCCTATAGAATTTATGCTATGATGTCAGTTTATAAGAAGCAAGCCTTAGCCTACCTGTGCTTCAGTTCAACAGTTACTGTAGGCCTTTAAATGTATGGTCCATGGAAGATGTATTTACTAGGGAACTGCGGGTATACCCGTACCCGCGGGTTTACGGGTACCCGACCCGTACCCGCGGGTCGGGTACGGGTCGGGTAGACATTTTACGGGTCGGGTCGGGTACGGGTAGGAGCATTACGGGTACGGGTATACCCGGTTTTACCCGTACCGAACTGAAGTTTTGGGGTTTCATGTAATAGTGCCGGTATATAACGTCACATCTGTACCCTTTTGTAATCGGCCGTGGAAGTTTTAAAATTCGACGATAATATTGTTAATTCTGAGTTCTTCTGGCATCAAATTATGGTGGATGACATAGCTGCATCAGGTGTTACTATAACCTTCTTATATTGCTACAATATTGGTAAATCGTTTAATTTTGGACCATAAATCTCAAAAGCCATACTTCGAACATTAAGAAATTTAGTTGGGGGCACGATTATCCATGAAACACGGTCACTGTCATCATCATGATTCTCATTATGATTATGTTTAAGATTATTATGATTTTTATTATTATTATTACTATTATTATTGTGATTATTATTATTATTACTATTATTATTATTATCATTAGGCTACTGTGATTATCGCCATCAGACTATTATTATTATTGCTACATGCTTTGTGAGACTATTGGACTGTTGGGGCTCGGATTATGGGAATGCCTATTAATTACGTGGCGGGTACGTTACGGGTACGGGTATACCCGCGGGTACGGGTCGGGTTGGGTAGTAATTTTGACTGCGGGTCGGGTACGGGTACGGGTAGCGGTCCCGTGTTACGGGTACGGGTCGGGTAGCAACAATGCTCTACCCGCAGACCTCTAGTATTTACGCGTATACGGAATAAGTATTACATGATTTTGGGCGTGAGTTTGTGTAGCCTTGATTTAAAAATGTAGGACTGGGCATTTAACGCGTTATTAACGCGATTAATGCGTTAATTAATTAAAGCGATTAAATTTTTTAACGCAGTTAACGCTAATGTAACTGCGCCCAATTATTTTTAATAAATGCGCTAAAACAATTCTTGATAAAACCGCTATTACAAAGTAAAGGCCTTAAGTAGCTACTTTAGTCGGTAGCCTAGTTGTACTTGTTATCTATTGTGACATGCGATTAAAAATTAATCGAGTTATTAATTAAACATTTTAATCGTGCGTTTAATTTCGATTAAATCTTTTTAATTGTTACCCTCCCCTAAAAAGGGAATGCAAGCTGGGGCATCAGGTTTAAACGCATGAATGCAGGAAAAAAAACTATATGGGTATATTTCACAACCGGAGGCAAATAAGATAAATTTCCTTCTTCTCCTTTCGGCGGCTTAAACAAAGTGTAAAATTATAATTTTTAATTTTTAACCTTCGGAGGCCGAAGCTCCGTTTCGAGACACGGAGGCCGAAGTTGGGTAGTTTTCTACCCCAAAGAAATATGTAATATCTCAGCTCACACGTAAGCTACAATGACAAATGAGGTGTCGATTCTGATATTTCCAAGGTCAATGAATCGAACTATCGCATTGGAAATAGTGTGGGAATAGTATTTTTCAAGATGGCGGCCAATATGGCCGCCGAAACACAAAAATGTGTATATCTAAGCTCATACATAAGCTACAATGACAAATAAAGTGTCCATTGTAATACTCTGAAGGTCAAGGAATCGAACTATCGCAATGGCAATAGTGTGGAGAAAGTACTATCCAAGATGGCGGCCAATATGGCCGCCGAAACACAAAATGTGTATATCTAAGCTCACAGATAAGCTACAATGACAAATAAAGTGTCCATTGTAATACTTTGAAGGTCAAGGAATCGAATTATCGCACTGGCAATAGTGTGGGAATAGTACTATTCAAGATGGCGGCCAATATGGCCGCCAAAAGAGAAATATGTATATCTGAGCTCATTGGAAGGCTACAATGACAGATGAAGTACTGAATTTTATATTTTCAGGGTCAAGGAATCGAACTATTGCAGTGGCAATAGTGTGAAAATGTTACTTTTCAAGATGGTGGCCAATATGGCCGCCAAAACAAAAATATGTATAACTCAGCTCATAGATAAGGTGCAATGACAAACGAAGTGTCGAATTTCATATTTTCAGTGTAAAAAAATCGATTTCTCGTAGTAATAAAAGTGCGGGAATGTTACTATCCAAGATGGCGGCCACTATGGCCGCCTAAACACAGAAATATGTAAATCTCACATTAATGGCAGGCTACAATAAAACAATTAAGCGTCGAAATTAATATTTTCGGGTTCAAGGAATCGCTTTCTCGTAGCAGCAATAGTGTGAAAATTTTAATTTTCAAGATGGCGGCCAATATGGCCGTCAAAACAGAAATATGTATATCTCAGCTCATAGATAAGATACAATGACAAATTAAGAGTCGAATTTAATATTTTCAGGGTCAAGGAATCGAACTATCGCAGTCACAATAGCGTGAGAATATTGCTTTCCAAGATGGCGGCCAATATGGCCACCAAAACACAAAAATGGCTATATCTGAGCCCATAGGTTAGGGTTGACGGCCATATTGGCCGCCATCTTGGAAAGTAACATTTCCACATTATTGTCACTGTGATCCCTTGATTCCTTGACCCCGAATATATTACATTCGACACTTTATCTGTTATTTTAGCCTAAAAATAAGCTTAGATTTACACATTTTATGTTTCGGCGGCCATATTGGCCGCTATCTTGGATAGTACTATTCCCACACTATTGCCAATGCTATATTTCGATTCCTTGACCTTGGATCTATCACAATGGCTACTTCATTTGTCATTATAGCTTATCTATGTGCGTATATATACACATTTTGAGTTTCGGCAGCCATATTGGCCGCCATCTTGGATAGTACTATTCCCACACTATTGCCAATGCGATAGTTCGATTCCTTGACATTGATAGTATTACAATGGGCATTTAATTTGTCATTGTAGCTTCTTAGCTATGACCTTAAATATACACAATGTATTGTTTTGGCGGCCATATTGGCCGCCATCTTGGAAACTGACCTTTCCACAATTAGGCAAATATCAAACCTCAATTCCGTGGTAGAATCAACACTTCATTTCTTATTGGAGCATAATAATGAGATAATATCTTATATAAATACATCTTCATTATGAACGAAAAAGTAGTAACGTCGAGGCCGAAGTGGGGTAGATTTCTAACCCATGACACTTTGAACTGAAATAACTTTCTCAGACAACATGACATGATGATCGTTTTGGTGTGGGAATATGTCGGGGGTGTTAACTTGTAAACATTTGGGACGTCAAGTTATGACTACCTACAGTTACTCCGCAATCAACATCCAAACACCGCTGGGGTAGAAATCTACCCCACTTCGGCCTCCGAAGGTTAAATACATCATAGGGCATAAGTTAGTTATAAAAAATTATTTCTGTTATATTATTTAGATGATTAGTATGAGAAAAAATTATAAAGTCCAATTTTAACCCGAAATTGCATTGTCCTTTCTAATGGTGCGTCAATTCAACGTTACGTTAGGGTAACAGCTGAAGCGCTGAACTGATGTTTTATATTGTTAGATCATTAACTTACATATATCCATTGCTCCATGTGGTTTTTATTAACTTATTAACGAACTAATTAATTTTAAAAAAACCTTTGTTTTCAAATATTGCTTATTACTCCGTTGCAAATGGGTTTTTGCCATCGGTGGAATAAATTGAAAACTCAATTTTTTTAATTGACATCTTCGATAGCAGGGAACATTTCTGTATTGATTTCACCAAAAATAAATCAATATGAATGTTTGCTTCTGTTGATAATTTTCGAAAATTTATCCGGTATTGTTACAGTATAAAAACGATTTACAACTCCGTGACTGTAATTATTGCATTTTGCGTATATATATATATCATTTTTCTCTTTCAAAAATAATATTGAAACTGACAGCCTGGCCACTATAAACTAACTATTTTTTATATCTTAACTCGCCCGGTAAGCGTGGATACCTAATTATGAATATTCTACAACTCCGTTACTACAACTAAGTTACTTTATTTTTCTATTAGAATGAATTTATTTAATGGTACATGTAGATAATTTATCGTCATAATAATTTATTTTGCTGAGTAATAATTTAATGCACACTTAATACTAATTAATGACTGATTAAAAACAGTGGCGGTATATTGTAATGTGTCTTTAGTACGTAACGGAGTTGTAAATATTTAGGAATCAAAGTTGTATGTGTTTCACATAGTAAAAAACTCAAATGAAAAAAATAGGCCAAATCTGTCAAATTTGAGCTCGATAAACCCGTAGTTTAGGTTGGTAAATTATTTTATATCGTCAAATTAAAATGGAAGCTGGATTGATGAAAAAATTGTTTCCCTAAATGAAAGTGGAATTGATGAAACTATTCGTCTATTTAAATAGAAGTTGGATTGGTGGAAATAATTTTTACCGTAAATAGAAGCTGGATTGATGAAACTAAGTTTTTGATGCAATAGAAGCTGGATTTAAGAAAACAATTGTTTCCGTAAATAGAAGCTGGACCTATGAGAATCGTTCTTTGCCTAAATGAAAGTTCCATTGATGACAAATATTTTTTTGGCTAAATAGATGTTGGGTCTTTTTTTCATGAAATGGAAGCTGGATTGATTAAACCAATTTCTTCAAGAAATGGAAACGGGATTGATGATTGTTATCATGGACATAGGTAGATTGCTTACTTAACAACGTGAAGTACTGCATTGAAGACATTCATATAATTTACCAACCTAAACTACGGATAACCTTTAAGCTCTGCTAAATATTAAGTATGCTTCAGCACTGCCATGCAAATAATTTTTGTGTAAGAAATTTTTTAAATTTTGCATTACTTTATTTTTCTCTAATTCTATTTCTGAATTTGCCTCCGGTTGTGAAATATACTCTTCTATGAAGTAAGACTTTCTTTCAAGACCAATATTGACTTTCTTTGTATATATTTATTCATCATATAAATATAGGCCTGTAAATCATTGCATTATATATATATATATATATATATATATATATATATAAATTATAGCGAGTTTTTCAGTTCCTGAGAAACGATACAAATTACCTCGATTGCATGTAAAAATATTAACATAATTATTAAAAATCAAAAATCAAAATTCGTTGATTGTTCGATTCGTTATCAGCCGCAAACAGTCGGCCATTTAACTCATCCAGAAGAATCGTCGCTGGATGACGTAATCCTTGTTTTCGTTCTTTTGAGAGAATTTCTCTCTGGAATTGCAAATCTGAATTCAGTAACAAAACTCGACTGTTCCATCGATCGGCGACCAACACGAATCCATTTCCATCGACGGCCAAATAGCCTGGACGATTCACCTGTCCGGTGGTTGTTCCATATTTTCCATCGTATAATTTCTTAAGTTTTCCATTTGTATCCACTTTACACACTCTACGGCTACGTAGCTCATCATCGTCATCATCATAACCATGACTGACCACGAAATGGCCATTGGTCAGTTCTATCGCATGCCATGGATAACGAATATCTGCATCTGATAAATTTATTTCACGGATCAATTGTCCATCTGGCGAATATTCATTTAATTTATGTTTATCAATTACGGTTAAAATAACATACGATTTTTCTGTAACAGACAGACCGAATCCATGATCGTCTCCTGTTGACCAATTACTTATTAATTTTCCCTTTGGATCAACTCTAAGTATTTCATTCGACTTCCAAGGGCCTCTGTGATCAAAGATGTAAAGACATCTATTTTTGCTGCAGGATCCTATGTCCCAAGGATCAATTAATATACCTAACTTCCACAAACGACTGAACCTTAAATTCATCGAATCGTAAACTTCAACCTGTGAGCTCTTTTCACTCACAACAAACAATTCTCTCTCTAAGATTGCCAACCCATAGATCGATTTATTTTCTTCTACTGCGACTTTTGTTCTGATCATCGAAGCTAAAACTGGATCCGATTTGTATTCGCTTCGAAGTTTATCTGAAATAATGTACTGTAATTCTTTGTACTTTATTTGTAGAATATCAACTGCCGCTACAAAAAGGATTTTCTTTATAAATACTTCATTAACTGTTGTGATTATAGAATTAGTAAATTATTCAACTTTAAATCAAGCAGACGATGGTTGTTGTGATGATAATGGTTTCCCTCAATGAGGGCGCGAACAAAAGGGCGCGACACAAAAGGGCGCTCTCACAAAAGGGCGCGACAGAAAAGGGCGCTCTCACAAAAGGGCGCTCTCGCATAAGGGCGCGGTCACATAAGGGCGCTGTCAAATTAAAGCGCTGGTTAACAAGGCCGTGTTCAAATATGAGCGCGCGCCAATATTAATGGGGTCGTTGATTATTAAATACACGTCTATTGTCTATGAAAGCAAACATAATACTAACATTTAATCGCTAATAAAAGCTATGGCACTTCAGAAATCATTGTCAATTAACTAAAGTCTTGTTACAAACACATTTAAATCTCTATTAGTCCAACGAAAACAATTTTAATCGCTAATTAAAGCAATTGCAATTCATAAATCACTGTCAATAAAATATACTCTTATTAAGGCGCATTTAAATCTCAATTATGTTTGATTCTTAATCAATGAGTTATTAAGCAACAACCTTATATACACATTTTTATTCGTTGGATAAATAGACATTTAAATGTGCTCATAATAAGAGTTTATTTTATCGACAATGATTTCTGAATTGCCAATGCTTTTATTAGCGATTAAATGTTAGTATTATGTATGCCTTCATGAACATGTATGGGCCATTGTCCCCAAAGTGGAAAACTGGTGTCCCATGTGGTTTTCTTGGAGTTTTATCATAAGTTGTACACATCTTTCGTTTTATCTTTCAAAGTATGAACAGATGAAAAGTTTTCATCACTATTTTAATTGTTAGATATTTGAAATTTTTTAATGTTTTAGAAAAAGTACACAAAAAGTCATTCCATCTCCTTTCCTCCAACATGTACAATGCATGAAATTCAGCTTCTACGTAAATGTACTATAATAACCTAATCTGTATCAAAGGTTTATAATTTTGCTTAATTAATACCTAGAGTAGATCTAAGTAGAGTATGCAATAATTACACATTTAGATTCATTTGCGTAGTATTTTTTTTCTTCAAACCTAAATAATTTGTCCATAGAAATACGTGTCATTGCCATCCCCATTTTTTGAAAGCCTTTAGTTATTACAAAAGGCGCTTACTTACTGAAATAAAGAGAATAACCAGATCTGGTCAGCATCTAACAGAAAACACAACGTTTGTTTGAATATTTGAGAGTGTCTTCATTTAATTAAGTTTTGTTTATTGTAAATTTGAAAAAAGTAAATTTCTGCATCATTACGATCTATTTCTATATTTCCTGGGTTAGATAGATTACACCATTGAGAACTGATTTTCTTCATGGCTTTTGTGGAACAGATTGAAATTACTTATCTCATAGAGCAATTCACATGAAAATGTTGCATGTACTGTCATTAATGACAGCATTATGTCATTACCATACCCTGGTTGTTTTCATCATCACCATCCCTTTTTTCAGAATTCTTCGATTTTGTCGTTACCTTCTCCAACTTGATAGGGATGGTAATGACGCATTTGGTAAGAGTGAACTGAAGTGAGTTTTGAAAAATATATGCCAAAATTATTGCAATTTGTTTGCTATTTCCTTTAAACTGTCACTGTAATTTTAAGTTGGAAATGTTGCAATTTGCAGTGAAAATTAGGGAATGTTCAGGTTGAACAGTTAAAAAGCGACGTATTTTATCACAATGTGTGTATTATTGTAGCACAAACTATGAATGCAGCCTTGATAAAATTAAAAGAGAGACTGAGAAATGATAGAGAATGTGCAAGGCAAGATTGGCAGAAAAAGAGGCTGCAAATAAAGAGAGAAAA